>JARWLC010000001.1:76493382-77693382 GCA_033318265.1 Phyllotis vaccarum | reverse complement strand
TAGAGTACCTTCCTGCACCAAAAAGATTGGAATATAGGGGTGAGGGTTCCATGTAAGAACCAGCTCAATTTCTCCCTGTTCAATGAGTTGTGTGGGTATCTTCTTCAGCAATGGGTCCCTCCTGTCAGTTTATAGAGAAAAGACTTTTGTTTTAGCAATAGCCTAGGTGGTTTGGAAATTTCCATGGGGCCACCTTGACCAAAAACTCAAATAAATACATTCTATTCCAACCACTGATAGCTTCACCTAGTGTCTTTGTTTGGATTTCTGTTACTGTGTAGAGTCACATGACCATGGCAACTCTTATAAAGGAAAGTGTTTAATTGAGGCTGGCTTACAGTTTCAGATGTTTAGACCATTATCACCATGGTGAGAAGCACAGCATCATGCAGGCAGACATGGTGCTGGAGAAGGAGTTGAGAGATCTACAGCTTGATCTGCAGGCAGTGTATGGAGATTATGTGCCACATGGAAGTAGCTTGAGCATAAAAGACCTTAAAACCTACTCACACAGTGATTCATTTCCTCCAACAAAGCCACACCTATTCCAACAAAGCCACACTTCCAAATAATGCCACTCCCTATGGGCCAGGCATTTAAACACATGAGTCTATGGGGACCATTCCTATTCAGACCACCACAGCTGTCTATAAGAGACAGCTAGTTGAGACACTGTATCCCTCATTACTTGAAATCCTTATTAGGATCACCTTCATAGATTCCAGGAAGTTTCCACTTCACTAGGTTTCTACCCATCCCACAAACATCCCCCTCTAATACCAGGACTCACTTTCTATATCCCCCCTACCTGATTCCCCTTCCTCCTCCTGTCCCCACACACCTCCAGTTTGCCCATAAAATTTATTCTATTCCAGGGAGATCCTTATGTTCCCCCTAGACCACTCCTCTTTATGGGTGGTCTATATAGCTTGATTATTATTTACTTAATGGCTAAAATCCCCTTATAAGTAAATATGTACCATATTTATCTTTCCAGGTCTGGGTTATCTAACTCAGAATGATTTTTTTTCTACTTCCACCCATTTGCCTGCAAATTTTATGATGTGATATTGTCTAATTAATACTCCATTGTATAAATGTATCATATGTCTTTATCCATTTTTTGCAGGTTTTAGGTTCTGGCTATGCGATCAACATGGTAAAAAAAAAAAAAAAAAGTGTCCTTGTGGAAGGATGAACCACCTTTTATGTATTCCCAAGAGTGGTTTTAACTGTGTCTTGGGGTAGATGAATTCCAAACATTCTGAGAAACCTTCATGTTGATTTCCATAGTGACTTTACAAATTTTCACTGGTACCAGCAATGGGGGAGTGTTCCCCTTGCTGCACATCCTCACCAGCATAAGCTGTTACATGTGTTATTGATGGTAACCATTCTGACGAGTGTAAATATGGAATCTCAAAGAAGTTTTTCTTGGCATTTTCCTAATGGCTAAGGATGTTGAACATTTCTTTAAGTATTAGACATTTGAGATTCTTCTACTGAGAATTTTCTGTTTATACCTGTATTACAGTTTTGAATATATTATTTTGTTGATGTTTAGTTTCTTAAATTCTTTATATATTTTGAATATTAGTCCTCTGTAGGAAGTTGAGTTGATAAAAAAAATTCTTTTCCAATTCTAAAGGTTGCAAATTTATCTAATCAATATTGTCCTTTGCCCTAAAGGAACCTTTCAGTTTCACAAGGTCCCATTTGTTAATTATCAGTCTTAGTACCTGTCCTGTTAGTGTTCTGTTCAGAAAGTCATCTCTTATGCCTATGCACCCAAGGCTGTTCCCCAGTTTCCCTTCTATTAGGCTCGGTGTATCTGGTTTTTATATTGACCTCTTTGATCCACTTGGGCTTGCATTTTGTGTAGTGTGATAAGTAAGGATCTATTTGCATTCTTCTACATGCCAACATCCAGTTATACCAGTACCAATCAGTGAAGATGTTGTATTTTTTCCCGTGTATATTTCTTATTTTTATTCCAGTATTCATACATATGTGGATTTATGTCGAAGCCTTCAGTTAGATTCCACTGATCAAAAAGTCTTTTTTTTCTTCATCCCAACATCGTCATTTTTATTACTGTAGCACTGCAGTATAAATTAAAATTGGGACAGTGATACCTCCAGGAGTTCTTTTATTCAGAATTATTTTAGCTATCCTGACTTTTGTTTTGTTTTGTTTTTCCATCTGAAGTTGAACATTGTCCTTTCTGATCTATAAGTAATTCTGTTAGAATTTTTGTGGGGTTGCATTGAGTCTGCAGATTGATTTTAGTAGGATGCCCATTTTTACTGTTTTAATCCTACTGATCCATGAGCAGCTACATAGTTTTTCAAATGCCCTTTATTGTTAATTGTTCATCTCCATATTTTCTCCTCTAACCCTCTCTTCCACCCCCTTCCATACTTAATCTTTTCTTTTTTAACTTTGTCTCTCTGGAACAATACACTCTATTTCCCCTTCCTTAGGAGACCATCTATCTCCTCACTGATTACTCATTAGGTTCCAAAACACTGTGGTTATTCTGATTGTAGCTTAAAATCTCCATCTAAAAGAAAATATACTTTTTTTCTTTCAGGGTCTGGGTTACCACACTCAGGATGATTTTATTCTAACTCCATCTTTTTACAATGTAGATTTTATAATTTTATTTTTTGACAGTTGAACAATTTTACATTGTAAATGTGCAACATTTTTATTATCCATCCATCAATTATTGGACATATATAATGTTTTCTATTTCTGGCTATCAGAATGGTACAGAAAAGAATGTAGTTGAGTAGATGTCTCTGTAGTCTGATGTAGAGTCCCTTGGGTTATATGCCCAAGAGTGATATAGACAGATCTGAATGTAGAAATATTCCCAGCTTCCTGAGAAACTACCACATGATTTTCATAATGGCTGTACAAGTTGGCTCTGTCGCCATCAATGGATCAGTGTTCCCCATACTTCACACTCTCATGAACATGAGCTGTCATTTGTTTTACTGACATTAACCATTCTGACAAATATAAGATGAAATCACAAAGCAGTCTTGTTTTTCATTTCCTTAATGACTAAAGATTTTGAAAATTTCTCTAAGTGTTTCTTGGTCATTTGTGTTTCATCTTTTGAGAACTTCCTGTTTAGTTCTGTACCTCATTTTTAATTGGGTTTGTTTTCTTTATGCCCAGTTTCTTTAGTTCTTTGTATATGCTAAGTAATAACTTTCTATCAGTTATGTACTTGATAAAAATCTTTTCCCATTCTGTAGGCTGCTGCTTTGTCTGAATATGTCTTTTGCCATGTAGAACCTACTCAGTTTCATGAGATCTCATTTATTAATTCTAGTGTTTGTGCTTGTTCAGAAAATCTTTTCTTACTAATGCCGGTGTATTTGGGGCTATTTCCCTACTTCCTTTTATATCAGATTCAATGTGTTAAGTTTTATGTTGAAGTCCTTGGTCCACTTGATTTAGAATTTTGTACAATGTGGTAAGTATGGATCTATTTGTAGTCTTCTACACGCATCTATACAGTCTCACACGTGACATCTGTTAAAGATTCTGGTTTTTTTTCTTCAGTGTGTATTTTGGCTTCTTTGTCAAAAATCAGGTGTCCATAGATATGTGAACTTATGTCTGAGTCCTCAATTCAATTCCACTCATCAGTGTCTCTCTGTTTTTATGGCAATGTTATACATTTTTTTCTTACTATAGTTTTATACTACCACTGAATTCTGAGATTGTGATACTTCCAGTAATTCCTTTATTGTTTAGAATTCTTTTAGCTATACTGGTTTTGTGTGTGTGTTTCCATCTGAAGTTATAGTTTTTTTTAATTTATGTGGAGAATTGTGTTGGAATTTTGATGGGGATTACACAGGGAATGGAGATATTTTAATTAATCTACAGCTATTATTTTCACTATAGAGACAGTCAATGGATAGAAAACCTTGTGGCTATTGGCAAGTGTTTTATGAATCAAAAATAGGCAAAGTCATTAGGAAATGTTTATACATTATAAGAAAACTATTGGGTCATGAGCCAAGTAAGGTAAAAGCAATACTATAGATAAGCTAATAAAAATTACTAGAAGTAACTGGAAAATAGCAACTAAAAGGAGCAGTTGGCTTAGAGTCTATGCCCTGAGGCTGGTCTCCTCTACTATACACTAAATACCTGAACTTTAAACTCTAGCTCTTTCATCTGTGTTGTAAGAATAGTAATAAAACATGTAATGTTCTGATTATAATTGTCTACACATAAAAATATGTGTAGTGATATGGCTTTGAACATCACTAGGAGACACAATCTCAATAGCAAACTCTCTAAACCTTGGCCTCTTTCAATCGTTCCATCCCCTCTTCAGCAATGTTCCCTGATCCACAGATGAGGGAATATTTCATAGATATATCCAATGGGTTTCAAAACTCTGAATTCTGATTGGTTGTAGTTTTCTGTAATGATTTCCAAGAGGGGAAAGAGAAGGAAGAAATGATGTATTATATTATATCAAAATAAAATTAAAAAATTTTAAATTAAAAAGATAGTGACATAATACTTCTATGTATGAAATATAATGTTTCTGTGTAATTTCCTGTGACAAGGACTTTTGCATAGTTGCTGTCTCTTTGGATCTCTGCCTTTTCTACATTCTCTTTATACTGTGGAATCATGATGAATGTCATTCCGTCTTGGGAAAAAACAAATCCTTTCCCTTAATTTTCCGATCACTGTGAAGTGTTATCCTTATTTTCGTTCTTCTTTCCCACACATGTTCTTAAAGAACTTAATCTTATTCTGCACTCATTTCATATCTTCCTTTTTATTCTCTATTATCCGGCTTTTCTTCTATTATATCATTGTGATTGATTTCACTGTAATATTCTTCAAAGTGTCGATTTTTACCCATAGTTCATAGCTCATCTAGTTTGTAAAGCATTTCTCACCGTTGTGTATGTTGATGAGTTTGTCTGATTGATTATTGTTTGTTTTTGCTGTGCTTGGAGACCCAGCATACTAGGCAAGCACTAACAATGAAATCTTCACGCTCCCTGTCACCTCTTTGGAAAGTGTCTTTTCTGGTATGTCTCTTTCTCTCCCTCTTTCCTCCCCCCCCCCCCCCGCTCTTTATTCTATAAGATGTATATGCTGCTTTTATCTCTGGTTATTTATGCATCAATATGCTGAATCTTATTATTCTTTTCTACTTCCCTTTCTTTCTTAATGAAGTATAATCTCAAATTTCCCCCTTTACTGTGTATTCTTGCTGTATCACTCTTACCTTCGAATTTAGATACTTGTATTGATACCACAGGCACTTCACATCTATTATTTTATCACAAAAAATGTCTTAGAACTTGTAAAAAATTCACACAATGTTAATGCAATTAATATGTATTTCGAGTCTACAGTGTGTCAGGTGTGAGCTTGAAGGACGTGGTAGAAACAGAACAGTAAACAAAAACCAAGTTCTCTGACTTCATTTTCTTGGGTATTTTCCAGGGATTTAAAAGTTCAGTCTGTTCAGATGTGAACTGAAACTGTGCCTTCTGCAATCAGTTCCTTCTTCTGCATTTTTATATCGAAGTAAATGATTCCAACTCTTAGAGATTCCAACAGAAATATCAGTGCAAATCGAGACTCTGGTCATGTCCTATCACTCACATAGCTAGTTTTTCCATTCGTGGTTCTGGTTAGTATCTTCTCAAGCCAGGCTTGTTCAGCTTTATGTGTATAATTCACGATTGCTGAAAGAATTTTGCTTGCTCTCAAAGCAATTATCCACACTACTTCCAAATTCTTCTTTCTGAATCTACACTTTGAGCAAATTGCTTCACTGATACATTTTTTTTTCTCATGGCTATATTCTAGGAGTGGTTCCATCATCTCCCCAGTTCATCCTAAAAGAATCACTGTGGCCTATTTGTCATCTAGCACCATCTTCCTTAATATTTAATGTTTGTTTGTTTGTTTGTTTGGCTTACATGGCCCAAATAAATTAAAACTGTATTTTTGTGAAAGTCTTGTCATGTTTCATGTTCCCATGCCTTTTCATTTGGTCTCTTTACTTAAAATATGCTTTCTCCTTCTTATCAACCCAGCATGTGATTTTTAAAGACTTTCTGTAGCCTTACATTCACTGCAAAACCTTCCAGCCCCTGACTTTAGGCAGCAAGAAAACTTTCTCTCTTTTTCTCTTCGATAAAACTCACATGGTGTTCACATATGTCTTCTCTTATTTGATGCTGAGAAGGGACTCTCTCTCTCTCTCTTCTATTCTTCATTTATTCATAGATTATCCTCCTCCTTAATTGGACAGTAGGTCCTAGAGTATATAAACTGAAAAATACTAGAAGTCTGGAATTTAACTGTAAATTTAATCTATTTCAATATTGCATTTAATCACAGAGCAGATAAGAATCTAACCTATTCAAAAATTTAGATTAGCCAGTCTCCCACTGCTGTGTTTCAATCAACTAAAGACTTAATTAAATTATTTAGCTGACCCGAGGACAAAGGGAGATAGAAGCATGTGGATAGGTCCTGAGGGCTTGTCCCTATATCACCGTATATAATATGATAGTTATCCAAACAGTTCAGATTTATATCAGAATGATCAGAAAGAACACACAGCCTTATGATTTTATGTGTAAAACCTTTGTATCCACAAAACACATTTTCTTTCATAGAGACATTAACTGACAAGAATGTCTGTCTATTAATTAGTGCTGTTATAGAATATTTTAGTTTGGTTTAATTGAGATTTGTTTGTGTGTATTGGTGTTTTATTTGCATGTACATTGGTGCACCATATGTATGTCTGATACCCATATAGGCCAGAAGATGGCACCGGCTCCCCTGAAACCAGAGTTACAGATAGTTTTGAACCATGATGTGGATGCTGGGAATTAAAGCTGGGTGCTCTGGAAGTACAACCAGTGCTCTTAACCCCTGAGCCATCTTCAGCCCCCTAGTTAATGTTAAGTTTAAAACCTTATGAATCTGAAAATGTCTGGGGATTGTTTTCAATTTCTTTATCTCCCTTATCTTCAGCATCTAATTATTCATTTACTCTTTACCACAAAGAAGTACGATACATTCCAGATGCCAAACATTAAAAAAAAGTTTTATCTTATTCCAGATTTTATTTAAAAAATAAACTTAAATTGTTCATTTAGAAAATGGAGGCTTAGATAAAATGAAAAGAACACCATTAGTGACATTAAAAGCTTTCTTTAAAGCCAAAATTGCCAAATTTGTCTTCTCCAGGGATTTGACCCTAATTGGTTATCCCATACCAAGCAGTCATTCCCTCAAGACATATACATGCAAGCAACACCAAATGGACTCAGCAGGTAGTATTTATATATGTGTAACACATGTAACAACAATACTCAGAAAAAAGAATCCATAAATTTGAGAGAGAGCTTCAAGGGGATTGGGATGAATAAGTGAAAGGAAGGGCAAGGGGAAAATATGTAATTTATCATTTAAAATGTTTTAATTTAAACAAAACACATTTTTATGATTCATGATATTTGCAAATGAAAAGAAATATAATTATTGCAAAGATTCAGTAAATAAAAAATCTGCAAAGCTTGAAATTTATTCAATAAAATTTAATACTTTATTATTTCTAGCTATAAATTTGTACTTTTTAGTTTATGCAATGTCGACTCAAAAACACCTGAAAATTATAGGAGACTCACATTGGAGATAAGGATGTCATATCACTGTTAGTGTTACCATCACCAGGAAACCAGAGAATCAAATGGGAGAAAAAAGTTGTAACTAATAAGAAACTTATTTCAGAATAGCTGTATACAAAATAAGTGTTTACATATGCACCCTTAAATGACAAATATCATTCTGAAAATATAATAAATACTGTACCCAGTTGATAATAACAATGTATAGAACAATAATATGTAAAACTCCAAAAAAAAAAAAAAACCCTGAAATTCAAGTTCTTCTAAGCTAAGTCATTCATGCAACTAATACAAGCTGGTTTTTCTACCAGGCATTGGTGTAGGTGTAATATATTGTATGCACATTGAAAATCGAAAATATACAATTAATTTCAAATCATTAACATAAAAGTAGGAAGGAAAACTGAACAAATTTTTATTTTTGTAAGATTCACAATGGTGTAAAGTTTGATTCATCATAAAATATTCTACAGTTCTGGACTAAGGATCTTTTAATATTGATATGAATAGAGCATGAAAAGCTTGGAAATATACATTATCATTTTTAAACATAATAAAAGAATCGTCACTAATCACTGCATGGGGGAGACATGAGTTGTTAGGTAATACTAAATAATTACCCACATGTTGGAGCCATAGACTGTATATGATTTCTTTCTCTTTTTTATTTTTTGCATTTCTAAGCATAGAGGCCATTACAGATCCTCTGTGCTAGTATGTTCCTGCCCAGCTCAATCCTTTAGTCCTCAGGTTTCATGAAACTCCACATATTTTCAGCACCCGGCTTCCTGTCATCTCCATTTCAGCTGGCTGTAAGGCGAAACGACCATGGATGTTTGTATGAAACCAATGAAAAGTGGCAGATAGGACCTCTACAATGCTCCATCAGCTAAATTCCCATTGTGCGGGCACACAGAAAGGATGAGTTGAATTATAGAGGATTTTGTGCATGAAGACATTAAGCATTTGTGTGTTCGTAACTGACTATCCTCTGTGGAAGAGCTTCCCAAAGCTTTAAGCCTGTTCAGAAGAGAGTGGAGCATGTGAGCAACAGGCTGGACTTTTAAAAATCTAGGGGGCACCATTTCCTTATCAGCTCTCCATGTACAGCTGGCTGGTTTTGTCCATGCCTCCCGGGCTTGGTGAGAAGTTGAGGTAATTCATTTGGGTGATAACAGGTCAGAGCAGCTGTTTTTTAGTAATGCTCTTTAAATACTAACCATTAACTATGAGAATTGCCATAAAAAATGAAACTACTTTGGAAGAAGAAGTATTGACAAACAAAATGGTATTATTAAAAAGCCCTATACACTATACAAATTCAATTTTTATATGAAGAATATTTTTAGTAAAGTCTGACTGGGTTTCCAGAAGGCTTAACCAGAGGTCTGAGCAATAAGATGGGAATGTGCGATATAAACCATGCCACTGTAAGCATAGCTATGACTCAGGAGCCTTAATGGGATTATCTATATCTTTATATCTCATAAATAATTATTTAGACACATATGTCAAGTTGAAAGTCACATCATGTCCTCCATTCTAATCTAGCAATCTCTTAACTAAAAGTCAATAAGGTGAGGTCAAATTATCTTCTTTCTTCAGGTGAAACTGAATTAGAAAACCTAGTTGGGAAGGATTCAGTGTCAAATTAGATGCCAAGACTTGGGTGTGCTTTTGCCACTAAGTCCCCAGAACTCAGCCTCCCTGCCCCCTGCCCCCGCCCCCATGCTCTTGTCCTGTTGACGACTGAACCCATCATGTTTAGTGTGGTTTCTGAGTCCTAGCTGAAGGGTGGGTGAGGAGATGAGTCTTGGTGCATTCCACAGAACTGACTACAGTCCAGAAGTGATGGAAAGCCATTTCTTCTTACCTTGCCTCAGAAGAAAGCAGCCCTTCTCATCAAGATGCACCTGCCCATTGACAGAGGCACAGGATCCCTGCAAAGCTGATCCCAGGAACTGGCAAGTTTCCGTTTTCAGATAGTAACACAAAGGTGATAGGCCCAAACAACATGACAGTCCAGAGAGAATTTAATCTATGAAGACATCTAATTCTAAAAAAATGGGGGAAAGAGGAGTAAACCAAACAACCCAGAGGTAGAATCTGGGGAAACTAGTTAAAAATACATACCGAAGGGCTTATAGAGACGGCTCAACAGTAAAGAACATGGACTGTTTTCTGGAGGCCCCTAGTTCTCAGAGAGGTCACAACTGCTTGTAACTACAGCTCTACAGGATCTAACACCTCTGGCCTCACCATATACCTGTACTCACACAACATGAATCTTTTTAAAAACTTAAAAGTGCATACGGCAAGTGTTTGAAAGATGGATAAGTCTGTATAGTATATGCTTACCTTGCTCTTTGTCATTTTTAAAAGCAGGCAAAACATTGAAAATGTCTTGATAATAATAGCACACATTTAAAAATATATTGAGGATTCTTTTGGTTCAAGGTGCAGTATTGTATTCAGTATTTTAAAAAACACATGGAAAAGGGCTAGAATTTCTCCATAGAATGTTTTTAAAGTTAAAATGCTAAGGTAATTGAATAGTTAAAATATCATACATACGCTTTGAAAGGCACAAGTTTAAACTGGAATGCTATCCATGTGACAGGTGAGTTGCAAGACCTTGACCATGCTATGCTGGTCAGCTTGACTAGCCTCTTGTCCTCTGAAATGAGAGCACCTTCGTACAGATATCTTTTTATAATACACTAAAACATGTCTGTTCTATGATAACCACTCAAACATACAATTCCTCCACTCCCTGGGAAGTGAGCTGAGATAGAATTCCTGGAAGAAATAAACTAATATGAACTTGTTTTGAATGGAAAGAGGTGACTTCGTCTGCCCTTCTTTCCACTAAATAGTCTTCCTATACCCTGAAGAGTCTACAATGGAACAAATAACCTTAAATTGCATCAATTTTCTCCTTGACTTCCTGTGAATATAATACTAGAATAAGTCCTGTGTCTTCCAGTGTCCAAACCAGGAAATAATGTAAAATCATTATAAGTATGTATCTAAATGATAGAAGAATAACATCACATAATCTCTCAGTAGATTTCAAAACTCAGATGTGCTCTCCATGGTTATCCTTGAGAATGAACTGTCCCAAATATTTTCTAAAGTGTGCATCATTTTAATGTGTTAGACATCCTAATTCTTTATAAATGATTGTTTTTTTATAGCTTTTACAACTGGGATAGTCATATTGCTGTTTGCAATTCAAGTCCAAATTATCAAGTTATTGCTGACAACCCTGAAGGCTTACTTTTTAAGTATAAAAGAGACAGAAAAATTCTCAACGTTGACCCAAAGGTAATTATGACTTATATCCATATATTTATTTGAAATGTATTATGTTTCTATTTGTCAAAACCTTCTTATGGCTTGAGAGTTTTGTATGTTTGTTTCTTACCTTGGAGATGAAAAAACTGCTTTGAAGCAAGAACATTCACAAAGAAAGAAAAGCAAAGAAAAGAAAGGGAATCGAGGAGAGAGAAAGAGAGGGAGAGGTAGAGAAAGGCATATATTCCTCCAGAGTTTGGTAGATTATTAGAAGAAGGAGTTTGAGAGGAATTTAAGTAGATCTTCTAAGTGGGAAGTTTCCTCCATATTAAGACCGTAATTATATTAGAGAGAATCAGATAGTCTGTTCTGATCCATAAGGGTCTAGCCTTTTCATTGGAAATATCAGTAGACAGGGATTCTTGCCTTGTATTTGTAGCCATGTAGTGCTTTGAAAAAAATGTCCCCCAAGGAAGTGGCACTATTGGGAGATATGGTTTTGTTAGTGGAAGTGTGTCACTGTGGAGGCAGGCTTTGAGGTCTCTATATATGGCTTTCCATCACTTCTGTACTGTAGTCAGTTCTGTGGAACGCACCAAGACTCATCTCCTCACCCACCTTTCAGCTAGAACTCAGGAACCACACTAAACATGATGGGTTTAGTCATCAACAGGACAAGAGCATGGGGGCAGGGACAGGGGGCAGTGGTTTGTTTCGTTCATGCCTGAAGACAACGTGGTATCCAGAGCAGCTCCCGCTGACCCTGGCTGAAGGGTCAGTCTTAAATGCCACCTTCTATATTGACAAGCAGAAGAGAAACATCTGTCCAGTTGGTTCTGCTTTTTCGTTGGAATGTGATCACAATCAAGACTATTTCTTGTTGCACAATTTCATTCATTTGTTCTTTAGTCCCTTAGCTACTGAACACTTTGTGTGTGACAGATTCTTTATTAAGTGAGTGTGAAATGAGTTTTTAATTTTTTATAACTCTAAAACTTTTAGTAAAAGGTTTAAAACACAACTGCCTAGGCATTGGCTTCTCTTTGCCATTCTCACATTTACATCACACAATTCTTATGCTTTTCATTCTGGAACACTGGAGAAGAGTGAAACTGTACAAAATTCATGTTCTTACTGCCTTGGAAGGAAATTTCCTAAAAGTTTCTGAACAATGTCCTATTTTCTTTTTCCTGACACTCCTAACTGAAAACATGGGTTCTGGAGCTACGGAAAGGAGATACTGGATAAATAGCTAAGGAGTTTCTATGCAGTGCTGTGTCCTCCTTTCTTTATCAAAAATGAAGAACTGGAAACTCTGTGGGGCCAGGTTTGTGAGGAATCTCTGAGAGGAATAAGTGTGGTGAAGGCCTTCTCTCTAGCAATGCCTCTTGTGTAAAATGTCAGCATGTGATGAGATGTTAGTATGGAGAGCAGAATAAACGGTATTCACAGAGGTTTTCCTCTAGAAGCTAAGATATATATTTAAGGGAAACCTCAAATTGTTAACAACTTCATTATAAATTTGTGGAAAAGGTGTTCAAATAAGTTTAACAACATACTATTTAAACTATTTACCTCCACTGAGGCTCTGTTTTAGTTAATGGTGTACTTTGAGTACATACGACAGGAAAGGAGGTCTGTGGACCCTGAGGAATCAGTGCATACCATTACTTAAACATGCTTAACAAATTGTCCCACTTCCAAAACAATTCATGAATTCAAACTTCATAAGAAATACATGAAATATTGAATTTCCTTTATTTTTTTTAAAAAATTAATTTCAAGGAAAAAGTTTTTAAATTTTGGAGGAAGAACCAGTTCATGAACCAAGAATGAGTCAATGAGACATCTGTTGATAACCAAATAATTTCTTAATTTTTAAAGTTTGAATTGTAGATTAATTTTATCTGCTTGATAAAGAGAGATAAAATTAATATCATACTTTCTAGAAAGAAACACTGGGCTCAACATCCAGAAACAGACTTGTAGGTCACTACTCACCTAGTCACATTGCCCCGACTGACTTGCATCCTTCTGTGTGCTGAAACAGAGAGAAGTGAAGGGTTTGTGTTGTCCGATTTGTTAACTTTGATCCCTAGAATATCTCCAATGCACCAACTTGAGCCCAAGAACATTTCATGAGTCTGTGCTTGCCCGTGACCTATAATTCAGGAAGCTGCTCCCTGGAAAAGCAATAACTTGAGGCCTGGCACTCTCTTCCCAAATATAAGTAGAATAAATGAAGACGTACACTTTTATAATGATTTTTTATAATCTAAGCATTAAATTTACATGTGTATCCCTTACACAATTTGTTCTCACCATTTCAACATGCCCTGATGTTCAAAGCCTGATTTCACGAGTTCTCACGTAATACTTCCAAGGAACTAAGAAATATGATAAAGTGCATGTTTTAATAACTACAAATTATAAGGATCACATTTTTATACTTAATCTTTCTCATAATCATTTTACTTCCAATTTTTAAAAAATGAACATCTTGTAATTGGGTAGGTCGGGGGCTACAAAGCACGGTGAGGACCCAGCTCTTGCCCCCTATTCTTCTCCTTCGGATACTGTCTCTGAAATACTTGATGCCTCAAATTAAGGAGGTCAGAATCAAGGAAAGGTGGAAACAGTGGTAAACAGGATGCGTTTCCTTTGCACAGCAGATGTAGCCTCATTAATTCTAAAGCGCTGTTCCCACGAAACATGTTTGTGAATGGAAGCAGTCAGAAAAAGAAAACTGTGTAGGTCTTAGAACAAGTAATATGAGTTCATGGGTTAAGAAATTCCAAATGCAGTTAAGAGTTTGGTTGCATTGAAAACAAGGCCACTGGCTTTAACCTCCCTGCAGCTGTATAACATCTGGAACAAATAAGACAAGTTTCTATTTTTGAGTGAAGAATGCTTGTCTGAGTGATTCACACCCACCAAAAATGTTTCCAGTATATTATCCTAGAGGAGTTGAGTGGAAGCACTCGGCACCCACTCCTCTGCACTATGTGAACACGGGAGATGGGGCATAACCAGAGCACACAAAGCAAGCATGTTGAACAAAGGAGATAAGGAAAATGAGGTTGAATAGTTCTAATGGAAAGGGGGTAGAGCTTTCTTTGTCTCCCACACACATTCTCTGCCCTGTCCCAAAAATGGAAGTGGCTCATGAGAACCCATCACTTCAAAAATATAATTCATAGAAACTCAAGGGACTGCGGAGTAGCCCCGTCAGTAAAATGCCTGCTGTGAAAACAGAAGGACCAAAGTTTAGGTCCCCAGCACCTACAGAAAGAGCCAGGCACAGTGATGCAAGCTTGTGTGTAATTCTAGAGCTTGGGATGATTTCTCTGGCTTGCTAGCCTAGCCCAGTTCCTGAGATCTACGTTCAGTGGGAGATCCTGGCTCTCAAAGCGATAAGGTGGAGAGCAATTAATACCAGCCCTTCACTTCTGCACAGATGTACCCACACCGCCCATTCACACATACATGACACACATATACAAAATATCCAGCAAGAATACAGGGAATAAGTGAGTGATTCTTTTCAAAAGAAAATTATGATGAAGTGACAAAGATTTCCAAGAAACTATGCCACTGATGCAGGATGTAGCAGTGGGAGCTTAAAATGGTGCAGCCACCAATTCTGTGAGTCAAAATAACTTCAAGAATTCTCATCAGAGAGAAGGATTGGAGAAATTTTTATTTTTGTCTATGTTTTTAGGTTTTTCTATGAAATCACAGAAATAAAGAATTTTAGATGCTCTCCGTGAGAATATTAAGTTAAAAGGTAATTTTTAGTTTTAAACACCCTCAAACATCTTAAGTGATTTTTTTTTTGCGTAAGTACATATTTAAGATGACACGATTAACAGCAGAGTCTGTCAATGACACTTAAAATTCATTTATCATAAGATGCTGAAGAGACAAAGATGAGAAAGACCTCGACCTTTGCCTTCTGGATGCTTAAAGATGTTTTTAGTTTCATTTGGTTCATCTTTTATTTTGTTTGGAGATACTAAGCATGTGAACACACAGCATCAGTTAAGCAGAAGAAAGACTGAAGTCACAGATTGAACATAGCCTTGATAGTTCAGAGGGAGAAGGGCTTTGACCTTGGGCCTGGAACTGGTTGGAAGAATTGGTGAGGGGGCGTGAGGAAATGTCTGGTTATAGTGTGGAAGGAACTCTTAAACTGGGACCAGGATGATTAAGGACTGAATTTGCAGAGTGGGAGAGAGAAGAGAGACAAAGGAAATGAAGAGTTGGACTTGGTACTGCATCACCTGGGCAGTGTCATAGGAATAAAGCTCTGAGAGATCATAACAAGGCTTGAGTGCAGAGGACTGATGAGGACCTTGCTCTGCTCTTCTTGGAAATGGAGGAATATAGCAAGACTTGCTCAAAGAAACAACAGGATGAAAGTCCTGTATGGGGTGGGGCAAGGGTATAGAACAGAGCGCCTTAGGAGGCAAAGCCACAGCAGGTCAGCACACGCGTGAGTACACACAAAGAGGAAAGAACATCTGAGATGCGGTTCTGTTCCAGATTGATGCTTTCCAACTGATCTTCCATGCAAAGATACAGCTTAGAGAATGTGCATCTGACTTCACCCCCAACCCTCTGAAAAGAGTCATGCACTAGAGCATTAATTTGGCCATAGCTGCTTACCATGTGACTGATAACAAGCAATGTCACCATCATATTGAAAAGATTCAGAGGCATGTGCGTTCTCTGTTCTGTGTTAAGGCACTGGTGAAACTAATCAGGCATTCTGTTACAGTCACCCTTTTGGGACAGCTGTAAGTGTGGTAGTTTGGAAGGCACATGAGATACACAGGCCGAACGGATTTAGCAGGATGCATGTCTGATTTCTTTATGTGTCAGAGTCCCCCCGCTGAAGACTGATCACAACCACAACTGTGTATCCATAACAATGAGCTGCTGTCCACAATAGTGTCCCCTACATCCTATGGTTCCATTTATCGGATGTGCATAAAGGAACTGCATTCATTCCCTTATAACTGATTTTAACTCAGCAGTCTTGATTCTAAGGGTTTTAGTTCACAGTTTAAATGTCAAAATTACACAAAGAGACTAAAAGTGCAGTCCATGTTCCCAGGCTTGTGGAAAACCCTCAGAGGGATAAACCCCACGACACTTCTGGCTGACAAATCTCTGCAATTTTTCCCTATTTGCTTGGGCCTATTTTCCCTATTTTTTCGTCTAGGAGATGAAAAAGAGTTGTAAGGCAGCCTTTATTCCTGCTCTTCTCTTCTCGGGAATCTCTGTGTGCAGTTCATCTGCCTAGAGGATCGCAGGAAACAATACTTCCAAACCGTAGACTGTAAAATGCAAAGCAGGAATGTTCTCTGTCTGGTTCACCTTTGTATTGCCAATGCTATCCATTCTGCCCATATGTGGTAGGTGCTCCATAACATGTGTAGAGTGAGTACATGGAATATTAAATATTTGCTAGAGAAATGAAGAAATGGGGCCAAAAATAACCTCAGAAACTTTTGAGGTTAACTTCAGAATTCTTTAGGCTCCTGAGTACTAGAGACATGTAAAGTTATAACTCTCTGTAGCTGGGAACTGCCAGGAGATGTGAGATGGCTTGATTTTCTCTCCCTAATGGGTGCATCAATCCTGAGCATTCATAGCTGAGCCTTGAAATACCGACCCTAAGAACCCAGGGCAGTGGCTGTGAGGCAGGTGTATGGGTGAGTGAGTCTGACAATCATTTTATTGTTCTTAGATAGTTGTCCAAATGTTATTACATGCCAAATGTAACTGTGCATTATAGCATATATTATCCATATGCTAAAAATGTCTCTTTCTCTGTGAGCAACAAAATGCTAAGGTAAATAAGGCCTTAAGTTACATAAATGTGTCAAACAAAAGCACCTGTCCCCGATCTTGCTGTTTGATTTTATTTTAATTTAATTTGGATGACAATTTCATCAGTACTTATGCCTCTTTCTTTGACTCCAGAAACTACCACCCAAGCACTTTTTGCTATTAGTAGGAAAGGTGTTAATTGCCTCCTTCACCCTGCCTCCAGCCTCTGAATTCATTGACTCTAATTTCCTTTGGCACGCAAACCTTAAAATACCAGCCCTTCACTGGCTTGAAACTGCTGCTTTCTAGATGGAAGCCTACGGCATTCCTACACCCTCAAGGCAGATGGTTCTGCTTGAATATCTTGGACCTTGGTCCCATGGGAAACAGCCCCAGTTTGACAATGTCTTTACAAGAACCAGGTGCATTTCCTTCTGACCACTAAGAACAAGAACCAAAAGCAAGATGCTGAACAGGCAAAGTTAAACGATGCTCATACCTTCAAGATATGTCTACTTAGACTTCACTGCAAGTCTGGCTCACCCTGGGCCAGTGGAACAAGGGACACTCACTGAATCAGCAGCTCCGTCTCTGGGCCTTTGGCTTTTCCTCAAGAGGCAGCCTGTAAACGTTGCTTTTTAACTATGGCACAGTCACAGTTATTAAGTAAAGCTGAGGTGTTGCCAACTTTCTGGGTTTGCTGCCTAAATTACTGAATATTTGGTTGATTATAACCTTAAAACAGCCACATACTAAGTAGCTTTTAAACGTTTTCTCCCTTGGGCAATCACCTGGTATATCTGAACTGAAAGTCTACCACATATAAATTAGTATTTACTCAACTAACTACTACTAAAATCAATGGCCTTAAGGAATCCATTAAATATTACATAATATATCTTGGCTTTTATGAATTAAAACTCCTAAAACTTAAGTGTCATGTCCTCCTCTTGACCTGAAAAACTGATTTTAATTTTATATGCAGTATTTATGGAACAAGCCCTAGAGATAAGCACAAGTTGTTAGGTGTCCAAGATATGAACTCATATATGAAATGTAACACAAGAAAGGCAAAGGCGAACTGGGGAAAAGAAAAATTCAAATCTATTATGTTGAATTATTATATAGCTCTCAAATTTTAGTAACAATAATAAGCATGATAACTTTGTACTTTCCAGGCAGAATGTCACTAATGATATTAAATGTGCATAGCCCAATAAAAAGTGAAAAAAAAAATCCAGTTGCCTTTCTCATTACCAAAGTAGCCCTATCACACATGATACCTGAGATCAGTAGTACCAATTACCAATTATCCCCAGAGAAATGGGAGGCAGATTTGGGAGAAGAGCTTTCGCCCCATTCCTTGTTCCCATTTCTACCAAATACACTATCACATTCCAGGAGCAGGAGGAAAAATGAAGAGTTAGTTTGGTACCAAGAGGAAAACTGAGCCTGAATACAACAACCATATCTTCTGTGATCACAAAATCTGATTTCTTTATCTTTTCTTTTAAAAAAAAATATAATAATTTTTGTTGAGTCCGATGTTGGACATTTTCAGTCATGAATAAAGGGCATGCATTCTGATTCCTGAAACTGACCCTCTCTACTATCCCCACCACCCACCCATAACCCTCTTCCTTCCTATATCCGTCATTCCCACAAGCATGACTATGTTTGTGGTGGTGGCTGTTGTTATTGTTTGGTTTAGTTTGGGTTTTGCAGAGATTGAGTTTGACTTGGCTCATCTACGCGACCATGGGTTAGGCACCACCCATTGGAGCCTGATGGAGTTTTTAGTGAGTGGAAAACTCTACACAAGAATTCATCAGTAGCCAATAGGTTCCCAGGAAGGGGAAGGACATCATAAGCCACTTCCTGACCCATGATAACCTGCTGATAGGCCCAGGATTGTATAAGGCCCATTATAAGCACCCACAGCTGCTGTAAAATCATAATTGCTTGCTCATGCCATGCCCCAAAGATAACATTTCACAGCTCTTTTAACTAACATCTTGTCTTGAATTCTTTCTATCCCCTCTTCTGCAGTGACCCCAGAGGCACACAGGAAGTGTTATAAATGACTCATTTAGTGCTAATCATTCAACCATTGCTTATGCTCAATACCTTGAGAAGAAATGTGTCTCTGTATTCACCACCATTCACTGAAAAATAGATGTTTATCTGATGAAGACAGAGTAACATTTGTCTACTAGCATATACATAATAAATATTTAGAAAGAAGTTCAAATTCTTGATAATTTAAACAGCTGTAGTAAGTTCACCCCCAGGACTATGACCTTCCCCGCCACAAGTTTTGGGGTGAATTTACACTATTTACTCCATTCTTGTGGGGGAAATGTAAAACCCAACCAGAGCATGGTAAACCTGCCACAGACCAATCATACCCCTGTTGTACCACTGGGCACATTTTGCCTAGCATGTATTATAGATTATCAAATTCTTAGCTGGGGAAAGCCTCGATGTCTTTTCTCTCAAGTTGCCCCTATTACCTTGTTCCACTGCTATAGTTTTAGCCAACAGGAAAGAAACTTGGAGCTGAGTTAAAGTTAGATTTCTCTGCACATTGCAACCAAGATATTGGGGTGTCTTCAGCAGTGGCATATCATCAGTTCTGGTGGACAGCCAAGAAGAATGACTAGAGCTTATACTGTTTGGGGGAGTGTCTCATCAGCAAGTTTTCATCTCGCGTTGGAATTTTTGCTTGATAACCTATGGCCTTTGAGAACACTTTTATCCAGAATTACAGAAAAATCTCTTTCCTCCTCCTCCTCTTCCTCCTTCCCCTCCTCCCCCTCCTCCTCCTCTTCCTTCATTCTTCTCCTTCTCCTCTTCCTCTTCTTTTCCCCTAAGCTTACAAAAAAGCAATTTTAAATGTGACTCTTCGTTATATATTCAGTAGTTGATGGGTATCTAGGCTGATTCCATTTCTTAGCTATTGAGAGAACAGTCAAGGAATGTGGATAAGTGAGTACCTATGTATAGGATGCATATTCCTTTGGACACGTGCCCAGGAGTGGTGCTGTGGTCATATGGTAAATCTCTCTCTGGCTTTTATTGAATTACATAGTAGCTGCAGCAGGTTTTTTTGTTGTTTGTTTTTTTTTTTTGTTTTTAGGAGAGTAGGGATTGCTCTTGTTTCTTCATATCCTTTCCAGCATTGTTGTTATCTGATTTCTTGATAATTCCCATTCTGACTGGAATGAGATAGAATTTTTGAGTAGTTTTAATTGCATTTCTCTAGTTGTAAATGATACTAAATATTTTAAAGGTGTTTGTTAGCCACTTGCATCCTCTTTTGAGAATTCTTTATTCAGAACAATGGCTCATTTTTAATTGAATTTTTTGATGTTTGGTTTTTGATCTCCTTGTATATTCTCGGTATTAATGTTGTCTTTAAGGTATAGCTTGCAATTTTTTTCCTATTGGCCCATCTCTTCAGTCCGCTGGCCGTTCGCTTTGTTCTATGCACAAGCCTTTTAGTTTAATGGATCCCATGTGTCATTCTTTGGTCAAAGACCCAATTTCTCATGAGAATAAAATATCAGAAATCACTTGAGTGAAGTATGTAGTCACAGCAAGTGTAAGACTACCCCCCCTTTAAAAAGTTATTCTATTATTTTTACTACAAAACATTTTTCATGCATTGTGTTCCTATGATAGTTTCCTTTCCACACTTCCTCCCAGATCCTTCCTTCCTCCATACACTCAACTCCACACCCTTCTTGTCTTTCTATTTACAAAGAAATGCAAACAAACAAAAACCAAAATTTAAAAAAATAAGAAAAACACAGGAAACACACACATATCCCATAAAAACACAAAATCAGAAATCATAACACATAAGCAAAAGGCCAGACAGACAGAAAAATTATAAGGGATTACTTCTGTTTGTAAGAGAAAAGATAAGTTTTTCCCCTTAAAAATGAAAATAGTTTAGTCAAAATACAGATTTATGTAAAGTGCTATCTAGATATCATCCAATTATGTTCTGGTTAGACCAGCTCAACATATAATTATTACCATTAACAAATATAATATCAACACTCCCTGTTTGCCACACTATTTGTTTTGCATGCTTTCAGAACTCTATCATCAGATTTGTCGGGGTTATTTTTATTTGTGCTTTTATTGTTATTGAAAATAAGCATTTCTTTTGCACAAGAGTTAGTGTATTATGTTTTTGATTCTTTAGTTATCTTTTGTATATGAACACACTGTGAACTAGATATCTGTCTTTTAGTATTTAATGTGCAAAAGCTACTCATGTCTCTCCTTGAGGGATTTTTCCCCATTGTTGACATTAAAACTTTCGGTTCTAATACAGGGAATTATTAATTGTAATCTTCTTTCGGGTTTGTGTCTTTCTATTCACATGGAAATCTCTAATTCTGAAGGGTCTGGGGAACAGGGATGGTGCTTCTTTGTCCTGACCGTGATTAATGTTCAGCATTTTATCACTCTCGGTCCTTATCCCAGTATTTTGTATTTTGTTTTCATCATATTATATACTCAGCTTGATAAGTTTTCACTCCTTGGACCTAGCAATGACTGCTTAAAACTTTTTTTTAGCTATGAGTTTGAAGATAAAGCTTATTAGGTGCTGATTTTTTTTCCACCAACTGCATTGCATATCGTGAATGCTATGTATGGATGGTGGCTTTTAGCACTCTTGAGACCTGTTATTAAGGAACAACATCTCAAAAGATATAGAATCATGAACCCTATGAAAGTAGAAATTATTTCAACTTTTAAAATGACTTTAAAGTGACTTTTAACTGTTGGGTTAATAAAGGACCGGTAAGATCCAAAGGAGCGTTAAAAAAGAAATCACTTGAGTGAGAGACCTTGAAACACTCAACTCTAAACCGATGTCTCCATCAAACAAATCCCTTGCCTCAGGACTAAGGGATCCCTGCAGAAGAGGAGGTGGTAAAGGTGTAAGAGCCGGAGGGGATGGAGGACCCCAAGAATCCAAGGCCCTCTTAATCAGCAAGACTAAAGCACAGATGAATTCAGTGACTGGTGCAGACTACAGAGAGCCTGAAGAGGTTCAGTTTCATATTTTTATGGAATTCCCAAGTGCGTGAATGGGTGGGTCTATGTTTCTTGTGCCTTCATTTGGGCTTGTCCAATTTCAGGCTTCCTATATTTTATTTTAGTTATCCCTTAGACGGTTGTTTATTTTTTAATGACAGGTAGAAATGAAGTGTATCTGGATGAGAAGGGAGATGGACAGGATGTGGGGGGAAAAGAGAGGGCGAAACTGTAATCAAGATATATTATGTGAGGAAAAATAACCCATTTTCAGTGAAAGGGAAAAGGAATAAAAGAAGAAAGGGCATAATAGAGATAAGAAATCCCAATGTGTGTGTATGAACAAGTTCAGCACAAACCTGTCAAAACCAATGCAAAAGCATAGGCCCTTCCAATTGAACACAATTATTTCACACTGCCATGCACAATTTATTTGAATTATTGTCAGATTTATAACATTGCCAGAATTGTTATTGCCATGTAAATTAAAGATAAAAATATATTAATAAGTAATCTAGAGACTCATAATTTGATTATTTTTATGTCCATCTCCATTTTTTATCTGATTTCCCTCAATGGGATCCCCCTCCTTTCATTCTAATTTTGCAAAAAGACCTACTTGGTCATCAGCTAAAGCAGATTCCATTGATCCCTGCTGACTCCTCAGTGAGAGACGTTCTGTTCAACAACAAAAACCTTACGGCAGCTTCTAAACACCAAGCTGTGGAACTTTGATGTTTTGTTATTATTTGAGACAAGATTTCTCTGGGTAGCCCTGGTTGTCCTGGAACTCACTGTGTAGACCAGGCTAGCCTCAAACTCTTGAAGACCTGCTTGTACCTGCCTCTTGAGTGCTGAGGTTAAAGGCATGAGCTACTTTGGCCCCTTTTTTTGAAGCCATGTAACTTTGAACAAATGAGATATTAAATTTTTCTTGGAAATTTCCATAAGGAATCTTAAGTTGTGATCTTGGAACTTTCTTACCTGAATAAAAGAAAGCCACGACCAAAGAAGCTCTCTCCATAAGATTTCTCTACAATTGCTGGACATTGAGGTAAATCTCTCTCCATCTGTGGTCTCCAAAGGTTTCTGGAAGTCAAAATCCAGACCAACTACCAAAAAGAGTAAAAGAGAAAATTCATGGCTTAAGAGTATTGCTTTCAAATGTGAGGTTCAATTCAAATTATGGATTTTGTAATTTGTTCAATTACAAGCTTCCTTGTAAAATTAATGTTTTTTTCATTGATGTTATACTAATTACTAAATGGCCAGTGTAAGTAATGAACTTTAATGTG
Organism: Phyllotis vaccarum; assembly: GCA_033318265.1. Lineage (NCBI taxonomy): Eukaryota > Metazoa > Chordata > Mammalia > Rodentia > Cricetidae > Phyllotis > Phyllotis vaccarum. The sequence goes on along the minus strand of JARWLC010000001.1, from coordinate 77,670,185 downwards.
AACTTATAAAGCCAAAGAATTAAGAGAGAGTCAGATATCATTTGTAATTGGTTTATTTACTTTATGAGAGAAGAAAATTCCTGGTGGCACAGACCTTTAACACTGTGTACTTTGGAGGCTGGGGCAGAAGGGTTTTAAGTCAAGGCCTACCTGAGCTATAGAGTAAGGTTTCAAGGGCAACCCAAGAAACTGAAGCAGACTCTGTCTCAGACGTGGATGCAGATAGATTCAGATATAGATTCTGATAGAGATGGGGGTTTTTAGAAGGTTGCAGGGAGGACACTAGGGCTATAGGTCACTGGTAGAGCCTTGTATGACCAAAGCTAAAGAGTCTATAACCAGGACCCTAATAAGACAAAACAATTGTACTCCAAAAAGAAGGAAGGGAGGGAGGGGGAGGAGGGAGGGAGGAGGGGGAGGGAGGGAGGGAGGGAGGGAGGGAGGGAGGGAGGGGAGGAGAGGATTGGAAGGAGGGAGGGACAGAGGGAGGGAGGGACGGAGGGAAGGAGGGGGAGGGAAGGAGGAAGGAAGGTTAAAATCTGTTAGATTTCTAGGGGTTACTGACTTTTTAGGAAGGGAAAACTATTTTCTTATGTATCCAGAAAATAGGATTACATTATCATCAACAATATTGCAAGTAAACTGTGCAAGATTTCTATCATTTTCTTAGACATAAAGACTCCTAGAGATATTGTCTTAGTCTGTCCTTAAGATGTCTGCACTATCTAGCCCATGTGAGCTCAGCTTACCAGTGCCTGTGCAGAAGCTTCTAGAGATATTTCTTTCCGTGAGTTTCTGAGACTCCTTGTCCTTGCTGAAGAGATCTCAGGGAAGCATCAAAGACAATACTGCAGACAGTGGGACCAGAGACAGTTGTGGTTGAATTAGGACTAACAGTTTCCAAGGCAAGTAGCCTGGGATGATAAACTTTATTTCTGAGAAGTTCTATGATGGCACATCTGATTTTTTTAAAAAATAAATGAAAATAATTTTATTAACCAAAAAAAAAAGTGATATTCTGACACACAATGGTTACCCGAGAGTGTTAAGTAAAGAAAGTTGATGTCTGCACCCAGGCCTCAACCTGCATGTGTTTTAAACAATAGATCAAATTGTAATTGATAGCATGATGCTGTTATTGCTCAATATTATTGGGCAAGCGCCAGTAGAGCTGTGTTAAAGATAGGGAAACCCAAGGAGAGGGAGTGGGGTTATCATATTGCTAGATTTTGCAATCAGTGTTCTCCCTGGGAACACTGGGCGAGGTGAAGAAGCAGGGGAGATTTCCTGTGAGCAAATGGAAGTTCTAGAAGATCTACTCCAGTAATATCATACTATACAAATTTGCCAAGACAGGGTGGGGGCTGGGGATGAGCACCTCTTCTGATTAGATGAGCCCTCTGGTAGTAATCTGTTTTTAACTGCATTTTTCAAAATGAAAGACTTAATCTTTGTGTGGATTTTTCTCAGAAGCCTCCAGGGAAGTTTTAAAATCTCAAATATAAAAGATATCTTGAAGGTTTGTTCAATATTTTTTTCTCTACTTAGGACCCAATTGTAGAATGATATTAATAATAATAATAATGATAATCATAATAATAACAGTATTATTGGACGGCATTTAAAAATTTGGTAAAGATCAGTGTGCTAGAGAAATACTGAATTAATAATTTAAGCAAATGTTTTAAATAATAAACTATTTTTTAAACAACTTAAAATAATTGTAAGGAACTTTAGCTAGTTATGAGCAAGGGATCTGTTTGGTTTTTATTGTAATTTTTTTCTAATAACAAGTACCACAAAAAACAAAACAAAAAAGGCATCATCAAACAAAGTGTCTTCTATGGAGACAAATCACACAGGTTTTTTTTTTTTTTTTTTTTTTTAATATCCTTTTGACATAATCAGCAATGGAAATAATGAGTAAGCCAGGAAAGCAGCCCTATCGAGTTTGGGCAAACTACTGTACTCCAGAAATAAGGTAGTGTGTGTTCAGACAAAAAGATAAAGACACTCTACATCGTACACATCAACGTGGAGAGACGCATAACAGCCAATAAGTAAATATCAGCATTGGCACAGATCCAAGGGAAAGATGTACAAAAGCTCCAGGCCCTGTGTAACATTACCATCATTCTCAAAGAGTAAGACAAGATTCTCAACCTTAAAACAGGAAGCAGACAAACAATGAATACAGCTTTTTACTAGTTGGATTCCCTATTAACTCTCATTTACCACAGAAGAGGACTAACTCTTCTCTCCATTACAGTATTTACAGAGATTGCAAAGATAAACTCTAAAATAATTATATTATTTTCACTGGTGGAGGGTAATTTATCAGTTATAAAAATTTCAAAGACAAAAACAAATCCACCAAAGGTAGTAAAAGCACATTAGTATAGAAAGAAACAGATTATCCAGTAAATTAGCCTTGTCATCACTCCTGGAGATTTACCTCTGGAAGCCAAGAAGAGTTAGAATCCACCACCCTCAGAAGCACAGGCTATCCAGGCATTAGAGGGACGTAGTGGGTATTAGTAATGAATGTCTGCAATGTTTACAAGATGGATCTCTGGAAGGGGTGTAACCATAACTCTCAGACAGATGCAAAGCAAATGTTCCAAAATTTTTACTTCATCTGTCGATTTTAGAGGAAACCAGAATGGTACAACATGAAAATTCAAAGAGCAGAAATATGCATACAGGAAATAAGGAAAATTGAGATTAAATAGATGCGATTATTTCCCTCTGTTTAATACTAATTGCATCCCACTCAACACTCAAAAGTTTTCATTTTTGTAGATAAGAATATATTTTGCATTAACAGAAGTTTTCTCCAATTTAAAAATTATAAAATAACATAAAATCAGAGAATAGCAAAAATGTGTATGAATGAACCATCAGAAAAACTCCACCATCTCTCTTGAACATTACAAAGATTTACAACCCTTACTAATACAACATAGGCTCAAAACTCTTTTACAAATGATGCAAGTAATTCAATGTCACAAAGGAAAAGCAATATAAAACATCTCTATAATACCAGCTCCAGGTTCTTTATCAGTTTTATACACAACAGTGTAAAAATGACCTTAGTTAAATTGAAGTTTTGTATAAAATGTACAAAAGACCCAATGGTAAATATCATGCAAATCATTTAGAATAAAAACTTCTTCTCTTTAAGAATTAACGTCATCCAGACTTTTCATTTCTCTCTTTATCAATAATGGGATTAGCAAGTAACTATCCCCATGGTTTCCTCTGAGCTGGTTTGTATGGCTGACAATCCTGAGTAAAGATAAAGGGACCAGATTTCAACATAAAGAGAAAAAATAATCCATTTGTGAGAACCACCATAGCCAGCTCTTCTCACTGGTCTTAACAAAGTTGGAACTGTGGACATCTTTACATGACACACAGGAGAGTAAACGAAGATCGTCTTATAATTATGGCTCTGAGATAACATCTGCTTTATAAAGATTTCTGTGGACTTGGGGTTAGTGAGTCCTGGCTTTAGTAGACCAGCTGGAGCCTGGGACATACTTTGATGGCTGGTACTTCAGTAGTGTCACAACTCAGGCAGGAGCTGCTGACAGGAATCATCACCCATCACCACTTCCTGAGGAAAGAATTGGAGGGGAGGGAACATGTCATGGTCTCCGTGGCAACAGTTTTCCAAATCCTATTTTGGGTGTTTGGGTTTTGTTGTTGTTGTTATTTTTCTAACGTTGAAGCAAAAAAGAAAATCCATCTAATGTTCATGGACCTGACTAATAATGCAATTTGTATTTTAGGCTCAGCCAGGTGATAACTCTACTAGAATCCCTATCCAGACGGAACTCTACGCACATGCTGTTCTCTTCGACCACATTTCCAGAAGGAAGAATTAAACACCCCATAGTAAATGGTTTCCTTATTGTTAAATAAATTCTTTGGCCAGCAGCAAAGTAGAATCATAAATGAGTCCTATAGCTGGAAGGCAACTAAGAGTAATAAAAGTTGAAAAAAAAAAAAAAAAGAAAAGTGTAATCTTGACTTCTTTGTATTTTATTGATAGCCTCTTGATCTGGTTTAGGTTTTTCTTTTTATTATTTTCTTCTCTCTCTTTTTGTTTTTATTTATTTATTTTTTTGTTTTTCTAAACACAGGCTGGTTGCAAAAGTCTATGGAGGATAATTTTGCTGCCACTTCAAAGATGTGCTAATTGATGACATGTTTTTGTAACTCAGATGTTCCAAAACAAAAATGTTCCAGGTCCCACTATTGCCAAATCTAGTACCAAATACAATGCCATGTGGCATTGCTGGCAGTGCTTATGCCCCCAAATTGTTAAATATTGATAAGGTGTCTCCAATTGGAAGACTGGAATAGAAAAACACACAAGGTTTGCAGTTGAACTGAGTGAGTAAATAGCATCTGAAACATTTCGGGAGATTGTAAAATTAGGAAGTAAATAAAAGCTGAATGTGTCTGTGTGCCTGGATGACCTGAGTCCCGTTACAGTGGAGCTGAGGAGATGAAATAAAGGATGCCAGAAGACTTTAGGGAAATGAAGGACTTTATGAGAATAACCAACATGTTTTTCTACTATGTCCTGTAGATGACCTTTGTGCAGGAAAGACTATCCAGGAATCATTTTTATTTAAAATTATATTTGATCCTTATGCCAATTCAATTCTTTTTATTTTCTAATCAATCTCATCAGTAAAGCAACTAAGTAGAATCAAGCAAGGTAGAAATCTGGCTTATGTTGAAGTGGGAATAGCCTAGAGCAGAGAGATAGAGTTTAAGCAGGGCATTGTATGGTGTGATATAACAAATTCCAAGCAGGGTGAGTAGAGTGGAATTGTTATAGTTGATTGTAATTGTCAAGTTGTAGAAAATGTAAAAACAACTAGGAAGCACACTTCCAGAAATGTATGTACTGGCATGAAGTGGGATGATTTTCTGATGAGAGTGTCTATGTCAACACCTACGGGCTGATCATTAAGGATATGGTGCTGCAGTGGGGAGAGATGCCCACTTCTGTGGATAAGAGAAGCGCCGCCTCCAAAATTGCTGGCCCTCAGGTGACCAGGATGACCTCCTTAGCCCTTTTACCATCTTCTCCCTTCAGCCTATATCTGCTCCAACAAGATAATGGGCTACACTGAGAAAGCCATTGAGATCCGCTCTGTGGAGACAGGCCACCTAGATGGGGTCTTCATGCAGAAATGAGTCCAGAGGCTCAAGTTCCTGTGTGAGAGGAATGATAAGGTGAGGCAATGTGTCTGAAGGAGCCCAGCCACTGTGTGGCAGACCTGAGGGGTAGAAAGGGTCCATTGTTCTCCTAAAGCAGCCCCTCTGAAAGCTGTCAGAGCTGCTGCATTCCTTCCCCTTGGGTTCTATTGTCTTTATCCCAGGATCTACACTGTGGATACCATTGATTAATAAAGATACTGTTTTAGCCTATGGCAGGGATTCTTGGATGTAAGCAGGAAATTCTAGCATAGAGAAAGGTAGAGGGCAGAATCAGCGAGAGACACTGAAGGCAGCAGCCCAGAGATGGCAAATTGTAAAAGTACAAGTAAGCCAAAAGCCATAGATTAATAAAAATGAGATAAATTGTAAGAGATAGAAAGCAATAAGCATGAGCCATAGGGTGAATAGTTTATAATTAATATAAGCCTTTGTATGATTACTTTGGGACTAAGAGGCTGTGGGTAGGTCTGTACCTCTGGGCTAGGCCAGGACAGAAATTTCAGGCTACATTGGCATGTCCAGAGAGGTTTGTCTCATGTGAAAGGTCCCAGCCTGAAGATGGGTTCTAAGTAGAGCCATTTCATGGTGAGCTGATACCCACCACAAATACTCACTGGCTGACAAGTAGACTCTTACTGCGTTCTGATTGCAAACGCATTGCAACAAACAGCATCATACTCCTGCCTTATTGACTTCTCTTCCACAATAAAGCTCAAATTGTGAGCTGAAATAAACCTTCCTTCCTGAAAGTGCTTTTGTCTGTAATTTCATCAAAACAATCAGCATCTAGTCCAAGTATTAAATTGGAGTTGGATGTGTCTGTGAAGTCTCAGATTTCAATGTACGCATTGTACAAAGCAGGCCCCAAAACAGCATGGTCATAAGCATGCACATGACAACCTGGAAGCCACCACAGCCTAAGTTCCAAGGTACCACTTTTCACCCAAACAAGAAAGGATTCCCCCAGGAAACAAATTATTCCAGAAATGAGGCAGAAAAATAAAAGTCTGGAGCTGGCTTTCCTGGGAGCAGTTAGTGAGCAAGATTGGGTAAAAGATTCCCCATTTGAAGGAATTCCCACTGGGAAATTCCCACTGGGAGAGCTGAACGTTAAAATAACAATAGCTTCTGTAACAAATAGGAACCTGAGTATTAAGAAAGGTATAGACGCAGAGTATCCATCCACAGAATCCACATTAACTGTTAAAAGGAACACTGGGTATGGGTGGCTGAAATCACTTTCAGACAGTGATTAAAGAACAGAGCATATCGTCAATGATAGGCCAATTCGGTTTATTCTCTACCAGCCACGATTTATGTCTGAACTAATCATCCAACTATTGTGGGGAGAAAAAGAGCTGACTGGGCTGGCAGGGCCTGACTGTCTTGTGATCTACAAACTTCAGATTGATGGGGCCAATAAGAAAAGCAAGCACAGCCAAGGAAATGACCGCCAGGGAGCTCCAGGAGGGGCTATTTAGGCTCACCCATATCTGTGATAAAGGAGTCTGTTTTTCACCTGACTCTCAGTGTCTGAGTCATTGCTCCATCTCCTTCTTCTCCAGAAGGTGTTCAGGTGGTTTGGCCAATAAGAGCTGGCACCCTGATGGGCATGGGCATTGATCCCACCTTCGTTGGGCCTTTTATTTTATTTATTTATTGGTTGTTGGCATCTTTTGGGGGTCCTGATTTTTGTCCTTTGCTGCTGACACTACATTGATAGTCCCTAGGCCTGGCATGCCCTGTTCCTGATTCTTCTTTCTACAGCTTGGTACAGCGCTGCCTGATCAGTAATTGATGAGTTGGTGAGAACTGAGACCCTCTCTCTTTCTCTGCCCTTGTTTGTCTGTTTGTCCAGTTAAGGAGGCACAGCATCTGAATTTTTATAAGTGTATTTTTATATAGGTGACTGTAATACATAAGAATTAGATGGTATTACATTATCCCTGATAGTAGGGATAATGCTTTTAAGTACCTAAAGAACACAATACTGCTCTTTTCAATTAATGGCCCTTTTATTGGGGAACTGGGCTGTTCTTTTCCTTCTACTTAATTTTTCTCCTCTCAAGAAACAAGTTTCTTACTTTCTTGATTTTTCATAGAAGACCAATATTGCCCCTCTGCCATTAAAAAAAATAAAACTCTCTCTATATGTGTGTGTGTATGTGTGTGTGTGTGAGTGTGTGTGTGTATGTGTGTGTGTATACATATATACATACATACATTTGGATCCGACACATTTTCTGCTACTGTTTTCTACTACCTGCTACTGTTTCCCCTCTCATAAATGACAGGTAATCTGATCTCCCCATTGCCTCTTCAGGAGGTGCCTCCATCTTTGGATGATGAGGAAATTAGCCAGTCTTGATTGGTAGCTCCACCCAAACTGCCTCTCATTTCTCTGCCCTGGCTCCTTGCTCCCTTACTGGCTTCCACCTCTCAGCCTCAATATCCTTGGAAGAAATCTGCCTTCTAACTTGCCCTATGCAGACTCTCCCTCCATTCCTTGACCCCTCATACATTTGCTCCTGCACCTCCCCTTCTATGTAGACACTCACCTATTAATCTGGGACCAAACATGGAAAATCAACCATGGGTGTCTATCCCCTGACTGACCTTTTGCTCATCTGCAAAGCTATCAATGAGTCTCATCCAGACTCTCCTTATTTTGAGCAAGTCCTTAGACAGTGGACTATGCAATTACAAACCCACTATGATTGGTAGCATAGGGATATCTTAGAACCCATTGTTTTTAATCAATTGGATATCTGCCTATGATGACCATGTGGAGGCCCAGTTCTATCTCAACTTAGAGTATAGGCTTAATATCACCTAGGCATGCTCAGTTGGAGAAGCCAAAATATTGATCCTGTCTCACAATCTACCACTGGCCAATATGCCTACTTTCAGCAGGTCTCTGACTCGGCCTTTAAGAACCTGAAGGCATGTACCTCTCATAGCCCCTCTACTTACTTCTGTAATCTTGTCCAACAGCTCAGAGAGTCTTTCACTGATTTCCTCACTTGAATAACCAAGGTGGTTAATCCTGGCCTTACTTAGGAGATGCTAATCAAGCAATTGACATGGAAAAGTGGGGGGGGGGGGTGCTGGCTATCAGGAGGGGTATCTTAATGTAATAGCTGTAATATGCAATGATGAAATTCATAATTGGGTCTTGACCACTAGGGACCTCTATCCCAGATCTGATCACATTGCTGCCCTAACCACCTCTCTTGATGCCCTCTTATCTGACCAACCACAGGCCTTGGATTACCAGTCTCCTGCCAATCTGAAAGACCACACTTGTTGGGGATATAGTATACTTGGCCACGTGCAGCACTATTGCCCAAATTCACCACCTAAGTCATTCTGTCCCAAGGGCTGCCACTGGACCAAGAACTGCTGACCACTTACAGCCTTCAGGCAACTCCCATCAGGGTAGCCCTCAGCGTCACCAATAAGAGGGAATCGTCTTACACCTAAGGTATTTTGGACTCTGGCATGTTTACCTAAACTCACCCATGACAAGTGACTATGTGCCTCGATGGCTCACCCATTCATTAAAGGGCTGGTGACATGTGTGCAGATGTCAATATCCTTACAGAGATTGGGGCTCTACAGTTTCCTCATTGGAAGTTCTGACCTGGCCCTATCATCAGTATCATGAGAAGCCAACAAAATATCCATGCTATGGTGCACTGTGTCACTAGAAGGACCTGGATAGCAACCAGGACTCCTTTTCCAATGTCATAGCCAATGTCCCTCACAAACCTATGGTGAAAGGATATTCTGGAAGACACAGAGGTCATCCTTACTATGGACAGCCATGCCTTTTGTGATGATATCATCACCCATGATAAAATAGGCCTGTTGGGTGAACTTCCATCTTCTCTGCCCCCTCCTGATGGCCAGCACCCCCAATTCTAGAGGAGACTGCACATCTGAAACCTGGGTTTAATGCAACACCACAACCCATATTCCTCTCACAGCTCAATGATGATGATGTTTGGATGGAGCAGTGGCTGATTATTGAACCTAAATTATCTGTATTAAAAAAAATTTAGTTGAAGAACAACTAGTAGGTAAAACACCCCAATTTTTGTGGTTAAAAAGAAATAAGGCCACTACTGGCTCCATCAAGACCTGCTCACTATTAATGACCAAATAAAAAAAAATGGGATCCACTCAGCTAGGTCTCCCACACACCAGTGCTATCCCACCTGCCTCTCATGCGTTGTGTTGTGTTAAATGTTAAAGATTGCTTTTCCCAGCACCCATAAATAGATGTAGCTTTGCCTTTACCAGCTGAAAGCCTAACATGCAAAGGTCTTCCCAGAGATTTCAATGGACTGTTTTACCTCAGAGCATGAAAAATAGCCCTACAGTCTGCCATTTATGTGCCTAAGAGGCCCTAAAAAGTATAGTAAATGATATCTTTTTTATTTTGAAAAAATTCCGTGACACCCACTGCTCTCTCTCTCTCCCACCCCTTCACTCATTCCTCTCCCAGCCTCTTCCCTCACTCCCCCTCCCCATTCACTCCCTAGAGAGTGTAAGGAATTCAAAGTGAGTCAATTCGATCTGGCATATCCAGCTGAGGTAAGACAGAGTCCCTCCCCCAAGTAGCAAGGCTGAGAAAGGTGTTCCCTTGCAAGGCATGGGCTCTGAGATACCAGTTCACACACCTGGGATAGACTCTGGTCCGAGTACAAGAGGCTCCAGAAACTGCCCATGCCTTTTGACTGTCATTTGCATTAAGATGATTCATATTTGTTCCATGAAGGTTTGTCAGCTGTCATTTCAGACTCTGCTAGCTCCCAACAGCATGGGACAGCCTACTCCATGGGTCTCTCATTATTGGCAAGTTTCTGGCCAGGACTTTTCAGCCTAGCCCAGGAGTTTGGACCCATTCACAGTCCTGCTACCACTTTTCCCCAAATAATCACACAAAGGTTTGCCTTAATAAGTTACTTGGCCCTTTTCCTTTGCATCTTTTAATATTCTTTCTTTATCCTAGGTTCAGTGCCTTGATTATTAAGTGATGAGCAGACTTTTTGAGGGTGGGGGGTCTAGTCTATTTTGTGTTTTGTAAGCTTCTTGTATCTTTATAGGCATTTTCCTCTTTAGATTGGGAAAGTTTTCTTTTAGAACTTTGTTGAATTAATTTTCTGTGCCTTGAGCTGAAATTCTTCTCCTTCTTCTCTTCCTGTTCTTCTCGGGTTTGGTCTTTGCATGGTGTCCCAGATTTCCTGGACATTTTGTGTTATGACGTATTTGGTTTTAGTGTTTTCTTTGGCTGACGTATCTATTTCCACGATGATATATTCCACCCAAGAGATTCCCTCACAATGTCCTGCACTCTATTCTGTTGGTTATGCTGCATCTGTGGTTCCGGTTCATTTCTTCAGATTTTCTGTTTCCAACAGCTACTCAGTCTGTGTCTTCTTTATTGCTTCAATTTTTATTGAAATGCTTCCTTCACCCGTTTGGTTGCCTTTTGCTGTTTTCCTTATTTTCTTTAAGAGATTCGTTGATCTCTTCCGGTTCTTTGTTTGTCTTTTCCTCCTTTTTCTAAGAAAATTTTCTATTTCCTCTTTTAAGGCTTCTATTATCTTCATAAAGTTGTTTTTAAGGTTGTTTACTTCTGCTTCTTCTACATTGTCATATGCAGGCCTTGCTGTTGTGAACCACCCAATTCTAGTGTGCCATCTTAGTGCGCCATCTTGTTCCTTATGTTGTTCGATGTGTTGCTTTCACATGTGGGATCAGACACTCACCACCGGATGCCACACTGGAGTTGATTCAGGGGAGTTGTGCAGCAGGTGCAAAAGAGAGAAGAGGAACAGGAAAAAAAGACCAGTTTTCACATTTTGTCTCCTTTTAAGAGAAGAGATGGGCTCAGATTAACATAGCCCTGCCTAGGGGTGTGCCCTCTGCCATGTCTCGGGGTGTGCCCTCCGCCATGCCTAGGGGTGTGCCCTCTGTACTTGGCATGTTCTGCCTGCTCCTTGTTGGGTTTGCCATCTGGCTCCTACTTGCCAAGAATTCTTATCTCACCCTGCGCCAAGTCGGGTTATTGGACTAGCACATTTACCATGTCGCTGCTAAGTGCCAAGGAATCCTCACAATATGTATTCTTGCACTGGTGTCTGCCCATTACTTCCTTGGATCAACGCAGGATTTATCTGTATCTCAGGGAGCTGATCTAGATGCAATCTGTTCTGACTGTGTCTGTGTCTCAGGAAGCCTCTCTTGGCGCAATCTGGGCTCTTGGTTCACTTAGAGGTAATGTGTTCTGTGTCACAGTGATCTATTCTTGGTGCAATAGGAGCTGGCTGATTCTGTGTCTCAGGGATCCAATCTTGGTCCAATATGTGCTCTTGGTGCAGAATGAGGTTTTTATCCTATAGAACCTCTTGGTCCAATAGGTGCTGGTGAATTGAGCGTCTCACATAACACTCTTGATCTAATAGTTTCTGAGAAACTGTGGGTCTCAGGTAGCCACTGAAGTAAGTAATCAGGAACAGTTTGGGGCCTGTAGTGGGAATTGTTGATGGGGGTGAGCAGAGATTTGGATTTTAATAGGGAGTTCTGGGTCACAGACTTTTTCCCTGCCGGCCTGGATTTAGGGGAGTGATGTGTAAGGGACCAAATGATTTCTTACTGGTCCATTACATGGATGACATCCTTGTCACTCATCCTGATCGCATTACTTAAAAAGCTTCTCAGTCATTCTTTAAGGATCTTGCCACTCTAATTTTAAATGTTTTTCCCAAAAAGATTCAATTCGTTTCCCTTTATTCCTTTGGGGGTCATCGATTGAAAGACAAATTTTCCCATTGTCTTTCATTTTGACATCTAAGACTCACCATTTGCTTACAACAACTATGTGGCATGGCCAATTGGCTCAATCCATTCCTGCCAATTCCAGGACACAAAATGCAATGCCTTTTTTTCTTTATTGGAAGGGCTTGCCTGACTATCTGCAAAGATCCAACTCACCCTCAAAGTGTTTATTCTTTTTGAGGAAAAAATTGCTTTGCTTTTGAACAGACGTGACCCTGATAAATCCCTTAAAGCCATAATATTGTAGATACTTTCTGGTTTCTTGGGGGACCTATGATAACAGGAGTACATTGGGCCTCTTCTGATCTTACTAGGTCACCTCAAAGTTTGATCAGACCTTTTGATTGAACTTAAAGCCTCAAACTCTGGCTAGCAGGACCTATAACCATGAGCCAGACAACATCCTTCCCTTTCCCCTGAGATATTCCCAGCCCCTGTGGGCTGATTTCATTAGCTTCCAGGAGATGGTCACTGAATTGGCCATGGCACTAATGATAGCAACTATCCTCAGAACGACATTACAAACTCTCCCTACTATGATCAAGCCTGATAGCGTCCCTATCTTTATGCCTATACCCCAGGCAACCATGGCTTTCTCAGATTCCAACAAGAATAATTGTGAGATTTTGATACAGGACAAAAATACTGTGGATATATCTTACATCCTCCCAAATCCTGCCTCAGTTCAACTGGGTGAATTACTGGCACTTTTTAAAGTCTTCACAGAATGCCAGTTTGAACATATTAATATTTTCCCTGACTTCCAGGATGCTGTCTAGGTAGTCTGCATCCTATTCTTAGGCCAAGGAGTCCACAAGCACCTTGTATGTTGCTATGAAATCACTGGAAGATGTTGGAGCAAAGGGCATATTATCCATGGGACATATCTCACATCAGGTCTCATTCTAAACTCACTTGGCATCCTCACCCAGGGCAATGAAGTGCTTCACCAGCAGTTCCACATATCCCCACAGAGTCTCCATAGGTTATTTCCAGAATTTCCTGTTTCTTGCTACAAACACTTGTCATGGTCTGGTGCTACTTATGCCCCTTGAATAGAGGCGAGGCCAATCTCTGTGGGCTGTTGCTGAATCAAATCTGGCAAATGGATGTTACACATTATCCTCCTTTCAACCATCCTCAATATGCCCATGGTATTGCAGACACCTGTTCTTCCTTCACTCATGCTATTGTCCTTTCCTGGGAAAGGGCCTTTCAAACAATTAAAGCTGTTAAGACAGAAATGCTGATCATGGGAGTGCCTGGGCTTAAGACTGACAATGGGCTCACTTACACCTCACAACGTTTTAATAATTTTGTTGCCTGCTGGAGGATCTACCTACCACATGTTTGACATTCTCTATGATCCTCAAAGGCAGACTATTATGGAAAAAAAAAATCAACAGATCTCTTAAAACTCATTTGACTAAAGTTACATCCCGATACATGGCATGGATCGAGACCTTGTTTCATTTAAATTTTCTCACATTCAGTATTACTGGCCCCAGCACTGCTTACTTTTGCCATGAGATACTCCCCTCCCATAGGTCTGATGGTGGGACCCCACCTCACTGCTATGGCAAAAAAAATAAAAATAATAAAAAATAAAAAACCCTGCCCCACTACTAACTCGAGGGCAATGATATGCTTGAGTCTTCCCACAGGATTCAAATACCCCAATATGGGTTCCTGCTCAGGATCTACGACCTCCCCTGGAAAGCCTAGAGAGGACCAAGGAAAATGTCCATGAGGACACTGGTATGCCTTCTGCATTTTGATGTTCCCCACAATGATGTTCTTGCCACCTATAGAGGGGAAGGTAAGGATTTCTGGGCCCTGGGCTCTCTCCCCTCCCCCATTGCCTTTTTGTTACTAATTATCATTTGCAAGTGTTTATTACAGAATATATCACAACAGCACTCCATCAACAAGATCACCCTCCTGTTTCTTATGACTTTAGAATATTCTGAATGCAGCCCTCCCCCCCCTTATGAGATGAGGTTATGCTGGCTTGGCTTTTAGATATACATAAGTCTGCCAGATAATCACTGCTCCCTCCACCTTGGCACATCTCCCAGAGGACCTGTTCAGTAGGCCAACCTACAATGGGCACAGTCGATTATGATGGAGTCTCTCTCAGGTGGAGACAACAAGGCTGAGTGAGGCACAGAACATCAACTCTACTGAACTTCCAAAGAAAATAAATAAAACAAGGTGAATATGTAGGGAGAAAAGAAGACAGCTGGGCTGGCAGGGCCCTTGCCGCCTTGATGATGCACATAAGCATGCACAATAACAACTTTTTAAGTCAACCTGGAATGTGCTGCTGAACTTGGTGATTGGTGACCTGCAAACTTCAGATTGATGTGGCCAATAAGAAAGGCCAACACAGCCAAGGAATTGGCCGGCAGCCAATGGGGTGCCAGGAAGAGGTAGTTAGGCTTGCCCCATATCCACAGTAAACGAGTCTGCCCTGCCATTGGCTCCTCACCTGACTCACAGAGTCTACATAATTGACTCTTTGCCTTTTCTCCCCCTCCCCCAAGAGGTTCCCAGGCAGTTAAGCCAATAACAAACTGTCATATTTCCAGGTGGACTGGTAAACCATATCTAATGTGATGGGGAGAATGTGACTGTGTCTACTTCTAAAAGTTCTGCCAACTTTGCATGACCTCAGTCTATTTAGGACAAAACTCAGAAGGATCAAATCCTTGGAAGAACTGCTTATAATATTCAGATGTTAAGACCATTTAATAAGCAAAGGCGGAGAAGCTATCCAGGGCTGCAGGAGAATTGAGACATGACACCCAATTAAGATATAACTCTGCGTTGGAGTACTAGCCCATATGGCAAAAACTGAGTAGTTTATATAGATTAAATAACAGTAAAGTAAAACATGTTAATTTGCTGTTTGAAGCCATTGTCTTATGGTTATCTGATATGGTACCCTTAACTGCTGGCAATTACACCACGGAACTTGAGAGTTTAGGGATATTGTGGCAGTTGTTTATTATAAGTGATGTAGAGAAGAGAATTTGTGCTTTCCTGACAACTTCTCTGAGATTATTTTCTCTCTAAGCTCTTTCAGTATATTAATTATCTAATTCTGATGAGACGCGGGCCACAGTATGCTTATAAACATTAAAGGACAATTTGTAGGAGCAGTTCTCTCCACCTTGTGGGTTCTACAGCTCAAACTTGAGGCCTTAAATTTGACAACAAGTGGATTTACCTGATGAGCTGTTTTTCTGGCCCCTGAGACTCTAAGAGTCACTTTTACAAATTCAAAACATTACTTCCTTATACTTTAAACACAATAGATACATTTATTCTAATTTATTTTATTTACAGTTTTGGGTAATTTTTATGAAACTTTCCACAAAAAATATTTAAATTTCATGCCTAAAATTTCATGGTATTTGTTTTTCTAAGAATTTCAAGTCTTTAACAAATGATTCAAATACTGCAAATCTCAAAAATCAAACATACATAATGGCTCTCATGTTTTCTCAAATGTTCCAATGTGTTCTGCCACATCTATCCTAGTATCTGGGACAGACCTGTGTTAGGGAGAAAACTGAGGCATATATGCAGGCATACACAGAGGAAAGCTGGATTCAGGTGTGTGTACTGAACATCAGGGCTGATATCTCTGGAGAAACTGCAACACTTCTGGAAGCTCATCTTGTTTATCATATAACATTGAACAGAGACGCAGAGTTATTACATGTACCTGAAAAGGAGGGGAGTTCTTTCACAGGGATAAACAAAGATGCTGGGTTTATGGAACAAGATTACAGGCTCAGTTAATCTCAGTGGAAGCAGTCTCTGTAAGAGAGCAGTCTTCAGGCTCTGAACATCCAGTGAGAAGAAAACTATGGTATGTATATTCCACACACGCTGTCAACACTCATACTTAGTTCCCCCAAGGAAATTTTGCCATAGCTCTGAATCTCACCCCAGGGAAAAATGCTTCCACAATATCTTATAAAACTAAAGCTTCTAATTTAAAACCATGTGTGTATTCATCATCCAAACATCACATTTTAAACAGGAATAGCAAATGTTTATTGTTGAAAGACTTATTATCTAATATGCAAGTTTCTTGTAGCAATAGAGACTTCAAATTTTAATGCTATTATTTGAAGACTGTTCCTATATTTAATTCCAATGTTTAAAGCACTAGAAAAACAATTCTATCATCACCAGTAATTTTCCCATTAATTTCTGTGCTGATCTTACTAAGAATAAAAACTCTCCAGAGGTCTGAGTTGAATTAAGGGTTGCCATAACAAAGCACTATTGGTTGAGTGACTGAGGCAAAAGTTACTCCTTTCCTCATCATTATGGAAGGCAGAGCTCTACCAAGGTGTCAGCTTGTTTGCTTCTCCTGAGGCCTCGCTCTCTGCTTTGCCATCACCACCCTGTGCCCTCAGTCTTCCTCTGTGGGTGCACACATCTGTTACCTCTGGGTGCTCCAGTTGTCCTGTCTACGAGAGTACTGCTCTGACGGAATGAGGTCCCACCACAATAGAGCAACATTAACTTCCCCTCTTAGAACTCTTATCATTACATCACCAACATAAGCTTGCGGCTTTTGGTAGATGAATTTCAGTAGACACAGTTCGTTTCAGAACACAGAATATAGACAGCACGCTTCCAAGACATTATCTTAAGATTATAGGTTTTTGTGGAATGCTAAACCAAGTCTAGATCTCTGACAACATCAATATAATGCCTTTAAAAATGAGAATTGTCATGCATTCAAATGTAATGTTATCTAATTTCCTTCTCACTGCAGGATGACTTTCAGTGAATCTGTGTACAGCCTCATTCCGTTTCTGAGGTGCTTTCCTATTCTTCCTATTTGCAAGTCCATGCTCAAAAATATTTAATTGGCACCTGAGTTGTTTTTGTTTTTGTTTTTTCATAATTCCAAGGTCAGACTTTTGGAATGATTGGGACTTAAAAAGCGTCTCCACAAAAGCTCGTTAAGATGACTACCACCAAATAAGTAGGAGGAGAACTGTAAGACTTTAGCCCAGCATAAACTAAGAGGTAAACCAGTGGTTAGGCCAGGAAATGAGGTCGGAAATGAAGTATGTGACGTGTACAAGAAGGTCAGGACCCAGGATAGCTGGCCAAAGACACAGAACCAAAACTGAGCTAGCCAACTGAGGGGAAATTAAACAAGAGACTGGGCAATGAAATAAAGAATAAAGAGCATTAGAAACCAGACTGTTTGGCAAGCTGAAGCTGGTAACTGTCCAAATCACTTTATCTCTTCAGTCTCTGGCTCTTAGAGGTGCCTTCAGAATCCAAAACACTCGTGGTTTCTCCCGGCTGTTTCTCTCAACTATTTATAGGCTGAGCTGAAGGAAAGAGTAATATAAGCTAAGTGCAATTTTCTCCGAGAGATGCTTTAGATGTCTTACTGTGTATTCTGGATGGATGTGACAGATATCTAGGTTGGATTTATATGATAAAACGATAGAGAACTACAAAATAAAATAAATGAATCTGGGTCCAGTAACAATACCAATCACACATGAACACTGGCAAACATCAAACTCCACTTCTAGCTCCATACTGTGTCTTTAGGCATTCTTTTCAGCAGAACTAACCCTGTGTTCCTCCACACTTCCTGCCATGGGAGGAAATGTGCTTTGTGTGGTCCCGGAGTCACATGTTCTCAATCTGGGTCTCTCTCTTCCTCTATCTTCTCTCCCATTTCTTTTCTCAGAGACCCAGAGATCGGGCATTTAATCCAGTACAGTCTTATGAGAGCCCACAGCAAAATTTAAAACCTAAAAGATTCACACTATATAGGATTTTCCTTTCTGTAGTTACAGAAACTCTGCTAACCAGAGAATCTTCAACACAGTGGGAAATTCTGGTGGGAAAAAGGAATATACGTATTTAACCGGGGGTGGGAGTGTTATCCAGGTAGCAATGATGAAATTGTACGATGCAGATTCTGGGGCTCCACAAGAGCTATGCCTCTGCTTGCTTCATGGGGCAGACAATGGAGGGACAGGCACTATGATGCTTCTCTTACTGTATCTCATGTCTTAATGCAAATGATGAATACAAGCAGGTGTGTAGTAAAAACCTCACCCAACTAACGACTGCCTTCTCTCTGATGTCTCTCTTCCAGAGCAATATGAATTGAAGTGGTATATAGTGACTACTGGTCATTTTCTTCTCAAGGAAACTACAAGAGAGCATCTACCCCTCCCTTGTGAAGTATGAGTCAGAGACACTTCTCAGACCTAGAAGGGAGAGTGGTCCTCTGGATAAATTCACCAGCTTGGAATAAAATGGAATCTAAGGAATGTGGGATATATTATATTTGTAAATATCCCCCACAAAGGAATTTTGTTTTTAT
Source organism: Phyllotis vaccarum (assembly GCA_033318265.1). Taxonomy (NCBI): domain Eukaryota; kingdom Metazoa; phylum Chordata; class Mammalia; order Rodentia; family Cricetidae; genus Phyllotis; species Phyllotis vaccarum. Next base: position 77,651,710 of record JARWLC010000001.1, on the reverse strand, counting down.
TGTTCTTGGCAATTTCTATCACGATTGTGAGTGGATTTCATCCGTCATCTCATGTTTCAGTTGCCAAGTGAGAATAGAGGAAGCAGGGATGTAGCACAGTTTGAATACTCATATCTGTGCTCATTATGGGGACTTTGATATGAAGACTTTAGTTGGTATCCTGATTTTATAAATACAGTGTATACAAACAATGACAATTTAGGTTCTCTTTTTACTCTGGTGCTACAATTTCTACATGATTATGTTAGTCAATACATTTTTAGACCCACATGAATAATGGTGATGATGATGGCATATTGATGACACCTTTAGGGAAGTATTCTGACAAGGGTAGTTTATAAAGTGCCATTTTCTTTTTTCCATAAATTTCTGGATTTAAAAAATATTCTCTGTCGTGATATATAAATATATAAATATATATATACATATATATATAATGAAATACTGCATCTTAGTCGTGAGACTCACATTGTGATGCACTGCTGGTTCTGGGAAGTTTTAAGCAGGATTCTACAGATCCATTTAATCTTAGTTTCCAAGTTGTTTACCAGTTAACAACCTATATTCCCTGTTTTAACCCTGAAACTTGTTAGTATCTACATTTCTTCAGAGTTTTCGTTTTTTAGAAGCCACATGAAACCTCTATCTCATATAACTAGTCAGGAAAAGGAATGTACACAATCCAGACAGCTCAAAACCAATGAACTTGGGAAGGAAAAAATGCAGAGTAGCTTCTGGTTGGAACTAAAGTAACCCCCACCCTAAAAGGTTCACATTCTAAAGGGTTGGCTCAAAATGCCATTTGGGGGAAGGAATTGTATCAAGGACTCTAACCCAGTCAATGGGTTGACCAACAGATACAGTCATAATTTAATCATAGTATCAATAAACATTTGTCACTGGGGGTATGAACTTGTCCCTTTCTCTCCAATTGGTCTTTGCTTCCTGGTTTCCACGAAGTAAGCAGCCTGCTGTCACACATTCCTGCCACCATGATACTGTTCAAAATCATGTATCTTTAGCAATAAATCCAACCAGCATGGATTCAAAACACACCTTCCACATTAAGTTAAGACACACACAAAAAAATAGGAATTATTGGAAACCTCTCTGTCATCACTTCTGAGGTAAAGCTAAGTTCCACCTCCTTTGCAGTTTCTGTCAATTACACATTTTAAATTCTGGACGAGTAATCTGATTGCCCACGCTAGGTTCAGGTATGCATTCTTCATCGGTCCACCATGGCTTGGGTAAGAAGGCAGACATTTCTTTTCCTCTATTTTTCTTTGCTTTGCTTTGACACGTTTAAAGATACAATTTAGACCTAAAATTTGCACAACTTGCTGAAGATAATTTAACTAGTCCCTCAGAGGTTAACATGAGCTAAACTCTAGGAAACATTTCTCACTTCCTCAAGATTTTGGAGATACATTTTTACAAGATGTACAGTTGATCAATGATAAAGAATAAATCACTACATCACTGAAGGTATCTACATGGCACAAAATTCAGATCTTGGCTATTTCCCAGGGCAAAGGCACAAAAGGTCAATAAGAAAAAGTAATAGGAATTAAGTAGAACCTAAAAGGCTAAGGGAAGTTCATCCCTTGAGACAGCTAACTGCACAGATGTGTATTCAAGTTAGAAGGAATTTATCCCACCATCATTATAGAATGAGTGATATTTTTAATGTGGCAGAAAAAAAATGTACTCTAAAACAACACCACCAGGAAAATTCTGTTGCTCATAGAAGAAGTATATAATATATGTGTACACTACCCAGGTGCCATCATCTGCCTTCCCATATGATTATTAAGCTTAGCTGAGATGACTGAATCTACTTAAGATTTTGAAATCCTAAATCAAGGATTTTTATTTAATAAAAAGCTTTACAAAGCAAATGTGTTTTATTGGTTGTCAATCCATTGCACCATTACAGTGATAACGTTGAGGACATTGTCAGTTTCTGAGGAAACAATCAATGTAGCCATGATGCTAAATAAAACAACATATATGAAGCAATACTGTTTGAGCAATAAGAGCTTCATCATCACTATGCATGCTGCCATTTGAATTGCTTATAAAGTCTCTGTGGTGGTTTGATGAGAATGCCTTCCCATGGGCTTATATCTCTGAATGCTTGGCATGGAAGTGTTTGAGTAGGATTAGGAGGGTTGCTGGAGGAAGGGAGGCTTTATTGGAGCATGTGTAGCCTTGTTGGAGGAAGTATGTCACTGGGAGTGGGCATTACAGTTTCACAAGCTCACAGCAGCCTCTGTCTTTCTTCTGACCTGCATCCTGCAGATAGGATATAAAGCTTCAGCAACTTCTCCAGCACCATGCCTGCCTGCTGTGCCATGATGATAACAGACTAACCCTCAAACACTATAAACCGCTGGCCCCTAGTTAAATGTGTTCTTATGTAAGATTACCTTGGTCATGGTGTATCTTTACAAAGCACAATGCAGTAACTAAGATAGTAACAAGGAGTTTCCATAATGTGTTAGATGATTGTTATTTCTGAGAGACAACAATAAGGAGATAGGCTGGTGGCACAGGGTGATAGTCGCAGAATTTATGACCTAAAGGCCCAATATAGCACAAGCTTTTGGTGTAATTGTTAGGATTCTGTGCATATATTGGCATCATTTGCATATACCCCTTTATCTGGCAGCAGGTTTCTATGAATGCACGTGGGAATGCAGGATGCAGCAGAAGGTGGCAGTGGCTAGCAGGAGACTCTTAACGGCTGTTTCTGTGTAGAAAAAAAAGCTTTGTTGTCAGAGGAATATAGTTATAATTAACATAGGGGTTATGGTTATAATAGCAGAGAAGGCAAGAAAAAAGAGAGAGGAGGAAGAAAGGGAGAAAGTAAAGGGACCTCCCAAGATAAGACAGAGAGAGAGAGGGAGAGAGGGAGAGAGAGAGAGAGGCACGTGGGAACTAGGCTTTAAAGGGGTCCTGATGTCAGAGCCCGGAGGAGGCTGTAACTTAATTTGATGTCAGAGCTCAGAGGACATTCTCTTAGGGACTAAGAGTAATAGTACTATAATTTGAAATTTCTCTTTAAAAATTCACATTCCCTACTAATGGTCTTAGCTCATGCCATCCAAAAAACACAGTATCAGAAAGAATGAAAATACAGGCCCCGGTTATTTGTCATCTCCAAGAAATGCACCACACCACAAAAGACAGGTGTTCTCTCAGAGTGAAAAGATAGGAAAAGTTATTCTAAGCAAAAAGAGCTTAGAAGCAAGCGCAAGTGGCTGCTATATTGTCTGATGAAACCAAATTTAAAGTATGACTATTTGGAAGAGATAAATTCACTTCACGTTTATTAAGGGAACAATCCACTCAGAGGATATTAGAATTCCAGACATCTTTTCACCAAGCACCGGTGTACTCAATTTCATACAAAACACACTGCCAGATGTAGAGTTCACTGCCCCACTATCACCAGCTGACACATCAGCCCAGCAAAAAGAGACCGGTAATAATCTGAATTAAAGGATATCTTTGATCAAATGTAACTAACAGATATCTGCAGAACATTCGGTCTCAATGCTGCAGATTGCAGTCCTCAGTAGAGTGTGGAATTTTCTCTAGAATCAATGATATATTATGACACAAACCAATTTCCAACAAATAAGGAATATATATACATACATATATATATATATATATATACAGTGAAATTAAACTATAAAATAGTAAGAACTCCAGAATATTCATAAGTTCATAGATAGTAAAGAACAAACGGTTTAATGATGAATGAATCATTCAAGCAAGTTAGTTTAAACATTCCTAGAATTAAATGAAAGTAAAATCATAACATACCAAAGTAAAATCATAACAAACCAAAACCTGTAGAACACAATAAAATAAGTCCTGAGAGGAAATAAGTCCTTGTGTTAAGAAATCAGAGAGATCTAAAATAAATAAATCAGTAATACGTCTTAGAGCCTGTGGAAAGTCAGGGCAGGAACACAAGGCAGAAACTGGAGGCAGAATCTGAAGAAGAAACCATGGGGAAATGCTGCTTGCTGGCTTGCTCTTCTACTGGCTTGCTTAGCCTGCTTTCCTGTAATACTTATGACTACCAACCTAGGGGTGGTACCACTGACAGTGAGCTGGGCTCTCTCGTATTAATCAAGATAATGTTCCACAGACTTGCCTATAACCCAAAGTTATATAGGCATTATCTCAATGAAAAGTCCCTCTTTGCAGATAAACCAGTTTGTGTCACGGTGACAAAAACCAGCCAGCACAATTGACCCTTTGTCAACTTGACACACAAGCACATCACTTGATAATCCATAACTTTTTGTTCTTCATTCTAAGTCAATATCAATATAAAACATTCCAACTTCTAATGTTTCAATCCTGAAAATGCTTTTAAACCCCAAAATTTTATTTAAAAAAAAATTGGGTGAAATTCTAAATGCAGATAACCTGCCAAACTTAAATCAAGACAAGATAAATAACCTGAAAAGCATCCACAGTCTCTTTTGAAGTTCAAAGCCTCTCCAAAATATCCAAGTTTTCTCTAAGATTCCAAACTCTTTACAAAATTACATGATTAAAACTCCCAAGTCTCTAAGAAGCAGTGCATTCTCTTAAATGTTCAAGTCTCTCAACTGTGGAATCCTATAAAGTCAAAATAACAAATTAAATAGTTTCTTATATAAATAGGGGATAATCAAGACACAGTCACAATCAAAGCAAAGAAAAACTCAAATTTAAAAGTGCTTGATGTATGCATACCATTTCAACTCTCTCGGCTCAAAAAGTCTTGGGGGAAATTCGGTGAAACAAAGAACGAGATCTTTGAAAAAAATCAGTGAGATTAACAAACCATAGTCAAACCAGCCAAGAGTGTGAGAAGATCTAAGTCAATAAAATTGGTAATAAAAGTGGCATTCTAACAAATAAGAATAACATTTAGAAAATCATTAGTGTGTTCCTTAAATATATATTTCGTTAAAGTGGAAATTTTAAGAGACAAATAGTTTAGTAACATTGAAACAGTCATAAATTCATGTTCTAGTCACTGGATACCCTAGACTATCTACCAGGAAACTCTTAGACTTATAACTATTTTCAGTGGACTGGCAATACTCAAAATAAAAAATAAAGAACTTTCTAGCCATCTCATATACTAATAATGAACATGGAAATCAGGGAAATAATTCTATTTAAAATATCCTCGAAAACTAAAATAAAATAGGCCATCATAAAATCCTAACCAAAGAAGTGGAGATCAACATTGAAAATTTAGAAAGCTCCAAAGGAGTGTTGAAGATTTCAGAGATAAAAAGTTCATAGCATCAAAGAACTAATAACATAAAACTATGACCTTACCAAGAGCAATTTGTAAATTCAATGGAATGGCAGAAAAAATCTAATTCTATCCATTACAGAAATAGAGGAAGCAAACTTAAAATTTATTTGAATCAATGATAGCTAACAAAACTATGGATAAAAAATATAAGGTTGGTGGTATCACACTTCTGATTTCAATTTATATTACAGAGTGATAGTGGCAAAGCAGCCTGGGACTGATCCTGAAGCAGATATGCAGATTGATTGAATCGAATAGCAGTTCCATATACAAACCCATACTACTATAGCACCATCCACATATAAACCGATGCTATGATACCCATCTTATTTTTAACTGAAATTTTTATTATTTGATAATTTCATACAGTAGTAGTCTTATCATATTCACCTCCAATTCCTCCCGTATCACCCCTCTACATCTTTGCCTCGATACAATCGAACTTTTGAGTTTTCCTCTTCCCCCACCCCTCATAGTATCCAGTTTGGATTACCCAACTGCTCTTGGAGATGTGACCACCTATGATGAATCGCATCATTGAAGAAAACTCATTGGAGACAAGATGACCTCTTGAACCACTGGTGCTGAGGCAACAGTTAGTGTGTGCAGGAGAGTGAAACACGGTACTAACCCTTTCCTTGCATAAACACCAACTCCAGCTCCAATGGATCAAACACAAGGACTACGATCATGAAAGTGCTAAAAAGAGAAGAAAGCACTTCAAGATAGAAAGATGAGTAAAGAATTAAGATTTCACCAAAGAATGCGTCAGATTAGAGCCCCAGTTGCTCCAGAAATAAAGCTAACAATCAGCAAATGGGACCTCATGAAGTTTAAAAACAAAAACTCTTCACAGCAAATAGTTGATAGAGTGAATAGACAGACTACATAATGGCGAGAAAATGCTTTGCACACTAGACATCTAGTAAAAATTAAGACTGCTTTGAAATGATTCCATTTCTCTCTGATCGGAGTAACTATCATCAAGTAAGCAAATGACAAGATATTCTGGAAAGGATAAGGTGGAAGGGGAACCATTGCTCTCCGATGGCAGGAGTGTACCCTTGTCTACAGCAACCACAGATAGGAAGATGCAGGCTTCCCAACGAACTGAAAGAAAACCAACATATGACTAAAGTATTCCCCCCACCCCCTGGATTTTCTATATCATATCACACAGATGCCGATGCATGTATTCATGTTTGTTGCTGTACTTTTAGAACATAAGGTAAAAGAATCAGTCTTAGCATCTATCAGCTGAAGAAGAGGAAATGAAAATGTGAATTTGACTCATTTACAATGAACAAAATAACTCAAGAAATCTTAAGGAAACCAAACGGGTAGAATTGCAAAGTATTGTATCAAATGAGGTAACCTGTGCCCAGAAAAGTCAAAAACATTTTTCTCTCTTACATAAATCCAAGCTTCTGACTCCTAGTATTTACACATTTGTATTTAGATGGGAGTGGGTACGTATAGAGGGCAGAAAACTTGAATGGGACTCATAAGAAGAGAAAAATGAGGCTTTAAGAGAGGAGGGTGAAGAGGGTAATAGAGCAAATGTGATTTAAGAGCAGAAGGGGAAATATTGGAGAAGGAGGGATTTAAGCAACGGTGGAAAGGTGAAAGATAGTAGACAGGATAGGCCGAAGAGGGTCATCCAAAACTAACTATGTGTAGTATTGCCATAGAAAGGCTTCAGAGACAGCTCAATGGCCAAGAGAAGATACAGTCCTTGGTCCCTAGCACAGGCACGGGGCACATCACAAACCTTATAGCTCCAGCTCCCAAACCCAGCACTATCTTCTGGTCTCCTTGGGCACTTGTACACATGTTCACATGCTGTTGCTGGACTTATGAATGCAGTCGGTTAGCCAATGGTAAGGAGCAGTTGGCCAAAAGTCTTCACTGGAAAAACGTGACTGAATAAGAAGCCAAAAAGGGTGAGAGGCACTCTCTTGGACTGTGGAGAGGCAAACAGAATCTGGAAAGTGTGCCTTGGTGACCTTTCCCACCAAAAAGAGCAGCAGCAGCAATAGATAGCTGTGCCCCCTGCAGGAACAGTGAGGCAGCTGCTTATGACCTGGACTCTTCTCTCTAACCTGTAATTATTGTGCATAGATTTTGTCTATCAATAAAGGTAATGCATTTCCCCCCAAATCCCTCATTACCTGGCACCTCATGATGGGTGCCATATGTGTTTGGATGTTTCCTGTAGCAACTGCCTGTTTCCAAATACCTGGCACGTGCTTCCCAAATTACTACACAAAGGCTTATCTTAACTATAAATATTTGGCCTTTATTATTAGCAATGAGTATCATTCACAGCAAAATACACATGCAAGCACATGCAAGCACATCAATGTATAAAATAATAAATTGACTTAACAGGTTTTATATATCTATACATATCTATTATACAATGTGCATGTGTATATGTATAATATATACACTTACATACATGTTTTTGTATGTATTATATATATGTGCACACATATGTAATAATGGTTTTTTAAAAAGAAAAAGAGAGGCCGATATGGGAATGTCTTTCTATATGTTGTGAAAAAAGGACTGTTTTGGCCATGGCAGACACCATAGAGGTAGGCGGAGGAATCAGAGCATAGGTACAAGAAAAAGGGTGGAGTCCGAGACAGATGGACCCAGTCGCCCAAGAAGAAGCATGTAAGGAACACAGGTGAACCATGGGCCACGTGGCAGACAGATTAATAGAAATGGGTTGAGTTAAGATGTAAGAGCTAGCTAGCAATGTGCCTGAGCCATAGGCCAAACAGCATGAACTTAATATAAGTGTCTGAGTCATTTTGGGGGCCCTAGCAGCAGCGGGCAGCTAAGGGCTCTGGGGCTGCGAGTCTGTGGGTCTGGACTTCTGGCCGGACAGGGCAAGAAACCTTATTGTAACAAGAGACTATCAGAATATCAACTTGATGGGGGGGGGTATATGAAGTTTTGAGGGAGAGTATCTGGAAGAAAATAAAGAGGGTAGGGGAAGTGGTATAATTCTATTTCAAATACAAACATAATTTTTGAAAAATATTAAAAGGTTCACAGGTTGACTTCCTGGGCTTTCTTTTTTAATTTTTAACAAGTAGCTCTCAAGTTTCAAACAATATACAAACTATCTTTAAAAAGGGTAAATATTGAAGGAAACTGCTAATAATAATAAAATTCAGGGGCTGGCATGATAGATCAGTGGTAAAGGTGCTTGCTACCACACCTGACAGCATGGGTTTGATTCCTAGAATCTATATAGTAGAAGTAAAACAATTTTCCAAGTTTACCTCTAAAACAACAGTCTTCTACTATGTACAGTGATACATTCATACCTACTTGTTCGTGCATTTTCATATACACAAGTACACACACACACACACATACACACGCACACACACACACACACACACACACACACACACACACACACACACACACAAAGCTTAATTTAAAGATTTAGTAATGACCAAATCTTAACCACATTCCCAGGCTACTTCCTAGAGCTACTGAACCAGAACCTTCCAGCAGTGACACATTCATACAATCACAGTAGAAGTTACAACTTGGCCTTTTTCAGTTGGGGCACCATGGCCTTATGGAAAGCTCTCTGTGTAAGGTTATCAAAATGGCTCATGTCTGGTCTTGCTGAAAGTGGCCCCTGCTGTTTGGGAAAAAAAATTCTTTATGTTCCTTTCAGTGGGTGGTTAAATTTCATACCTCACAGCCTTCTACCATCCTCTGTTTCCCACTTGTTGAACTCTCCAAAATAAAGAAAGAGAGGAGAAAATGAAAATGTGTAATCAAACCTGTTAGACTATAATTTAAAAAGATACACTAGAAGAAGCCATATTGCTCTCCCTCAGTCCCTGGGTATCTTGTAAACTCAAAACTTTTAAGGGGACTCTGAACTTTGGGGGAACAGAATATTTATATGAATTTGATATCCATGTCATGATCTATATGATTTAGTCAAGGAAATGTATAAAATTGATTGCATGTTGAATTTTATAATTTTCTGTGCTCTGAAATCACATGGCCAGTTTGTAATTCCAGAGAGGCTTAAATGGAAATGGGAGAGAGACACTTTTACCTTTTTTTTCCATGAAGTTCAAGCATTTCTTATGTGAAGCAACTGGTTTTGTTTCTAGGGAGAATTTTTTTTCTTCTCTATTATCTTATTTAATTACCTAATGTTTTTAATAGAGGTGCTCTGAAAAGCCAGGAAGTGAAACAAGATAGAAATAATGAATCAAGGCTCTTGAGGTACAAATGACCTGAGGCACTGATCAAAAACATTAGAACCACTATTATCATAGGAGACTGAAACAAGACTTCTTAATTAGATTAGGGAAGAAGAAATAAACTTGGTCCTGCCAGGCACACTCAGTATTATGATATGAAATCACTTTCTAATATGAGTATGTCGTGAATCATGTCTAGTTACATAATTTCAAAGCCCTGCCATAGAGAACAGTCAATAACCATTCCAATAAAATAACTCAAAATTCAATAGAGAGAAACATGTTTGCTTTTGTTTCCAGTGACTTTTGTTAGTGAAATGTCTGGATCTAGCCTCCGAATGTTTCCTACACATTGTATTTTAGAACGGTACAAATGCAGTTCAAACTATGATGTCTCAAAGATTGTGTTCCTTTTTTTCTTGGCAAAATCACCTTCCCTTAAGATTCCATGTCTATTGAATAAATGTAGATATTTATCCAATATAAATACCTAGTTGGATCTAGTCATTGTGAGGTATCATCTTACTCCCAAGTTATTTATGTTTCAAAAATACTAGATTTGTAAAATAAAATCCTGTCTTTATGGGAAATCAAACCAATAAGGAATGATGAATTAACAAAACATATTGTGAATATATAGAATATACAATATATTGTGAATATATCATGGAATATATACAACTTGAGATACACAATGTTGTGTGGAAGCAGGGGCTGAGGCCACTCAGTGGGTCCTGGTACCCAAGGGCTGAAAGGATCCCGCAGAAATGACCTTCATCCTCACAGAGAGCTCTAGTTCCCATCTAATTTTTTCCTTCCATTTTTATCCTCTAGTTCTCATATTCTACATATTTATCTTTTCCTTTTTTCTAGCCAAGGTGCCTACTGTTAGTTCCCTTACTGCTTTTGCAACTAGAAGCTATGCAGAATTTGAGCAGTCTTCTTTACAGCTACGATTCATTTAAGCATAGCTGCACTTGGTTTTCTAAAATCTCCCAGGACCCTATTGTACGTAGACTGAGTATTGACCGTATAGACTCAGATCCAAACAATGACTCTAATAATAGCTGTGCTACTAAGGACAAAAAGGTCTTAGAATCCTATCATGTTCATGTTCATAAAGACCTAAACTTTCAGGGATCTTATATGAAGAAAAATGGGAAAATAATCTAACTAGTGCATCACCATGTTCTCGTCACTCATGACAGACCTTCATACCAAGACTGAATGATAATCCAGTCTTGTCTAGTTCTGTTTTAAGTGAGTAAGCCTTAAGCGGAAACTTTTGAAATAGTGTGTTTTAAGCTGTTCATAGTCTCCTGTTTTATTTTTAAAAGAATCTTTCTGTTTTCTTTTAACATAATTTTAAGTTTCACTTTCATTTTCTAAACAAATATTTATTAAAAGTGTTATATTCCAGCTACCTTTGAGTAAGGCCTCATTTAATTTACTCATCAAAACACCATTGCAAAGTACATGTTATTCCTAACTTTCAGGATAAAGATAAATTGGAACAAGATAAATAAAACTTCACTGGAAAGCATATGAAGCTTTTTCCTCCACATGTTTACAGCTGTCAACTCCAATGCAAAATCTGTTGTGAATCTTTCAACAACAGTGCATCTTTACTGTAGTAAATAGTGCATCCTTCTGTAGAAGGAGTCATTTTGTTCATACTTTATAGTCACTGTCTTATGGACAGAGATGCTCAATGCTATGTAGCCCACATTGTGTTTGAATCTGAGAGAGGATTTGCCACCTTGTGATAAAATTAAGCCAAAATAATGAGATGTACTATCTCTTCTGAAAACTTTGTTATCATAAAATTAAAATAAAATATAATTACACCATTTTCCCTCCCTCTCCTCCATCCCACCTTTCCTGTGTCCATGCTCTCCCTCCCAAATTCACCACCCTCTTCTTTACTTGTTGTGACACACGCATGAAATTGTATTTTTCTCGGTTCTACATGGGAGCCCCACCCAGTTTTGCTCACCCATCTTCAATGACAAGGGCAGGCACATTCTCAGGAAGATACTTTACTAGGCAGAAGCTCTGGAGACAAGAAATCACTCTGGATCTTCCTTAAGGAAAGGACAAAATTGTGCCCCTCAATCCAAAGCTGCTACAACCTTTAAGGAGGAGCTACTTGCTCTGAATTCAATACAGTAATACTGACTTGAACTGTGCAGAGACACTAAAGGAGGGGGGTCGGTAGAACCAAGATCTATTGGACTACACACTGCTAAATTCTCTGACCCTTTGTTTTCTTGGGTTCTTAAAAATGGTATTGGCAAACATCTTACGTTTTGATACCCTACTTTTTCCTCAGCATCTGAAATTATGTAGGATTTTAGTTAAAAGGTCAGGCACAGAACAACTCTTTCCAAGTTTTGTACAGGTATATATGTATATATTTACTTTCTGAATTTGCCACTGAAGGTTCACAGTACTGAGGTTTTGTTCCATAATGGGAATTCACTGAGCCTCTGGTTCTCAGATAAAGGCAGAGTCAGCTCCCATGACTGTGAGGCAGATGGGGGCTCTTCATGCATACCAAGCAACTGTGCTTTAGAAAGGAAAACAAAAATCCAGGTGCAGAATGTATTGGAAAAGGGCAGATGGGCCTTCAAGAGTGTCCACTGTTTACAATAAATAGGGATGGAGGTCTCATCACTAAGTGCACACTCTTCCTGGAAATCCCCTTCCCCCCAGGTGGTCTGCAAAAGACTACCACCCAGGGCAGAAGCAGCAGCTGTGATTGACCTCTGCCCCTTCCCAGGGTGAGGCTGTGTGGTGCGCTCACCAGTCATGATGTGCTCATTACTGATCTCTTAGGCAGTGTTTCCATAGCCTGGCCACATCCTGGCCAGTTTCCCATTGCCTCCTGAAGTCAGGAGGAAAAAAATATAACTTCAAGTCAGCACCTGTAATCCCCAAGACAGCAGGACCCAAAATTCTAGGCCACATAGCAAGACCCTGTAACAAAACAACAAAAAACTTGTAAAAAATAATCTGCAAAATATACTGTATTAAGTGCCATGTTATGCAGAATTCAAGGAACGTACCTATACAAAGAAAAGGCTCAGAGAGGAGAGAGATTAAGAAAACTAATAATAACTGGTTCCAATTTAACAGCCACAAAATCTATATGAAGATTATAATATAAAGTTGAGTTTCTAAGAAAAAATTATTAGTCTCTTTCATCAAGCAAGAAATAGGAAGATCAAACATTTTCATCAATAAATTTTCTGTAGTGATGGCTGAGATGAAGGGAAAAAACACTGACTCCCTACAATTAAAAAATATTTATATATAATCACATTTTATATAATATATATATGAGAACATGAACTCTTAAATGGCTAACAATATCTCTCTGAAAAGAAAAACTCTGATATGTAGCATTTGCCAATATAGTGTAAATACTTTCACTACTAAGATTTTGATTTCCAACTCTTCTTGGAACATTTAATAAGAGAATTAGAAGAAATCTTCAGTTCTATCTTCAAATGGCTGGCACCACAGCCTTTAAGAACACTGTGATGGAAGCCAAACATTATCTATTTCAGGTCAATGAGGAGAGTGGGAGCCAGAGTCAGGGCCATATCACTCGTAGGCTTGTGAGAAAGATGTGCTTCTACATACACTACAGAAACATCATCTTGGAAAGGCCACTGCCTAGATTGTATAGGCAAGTGGTTGAAAGGGGGAGCATGCACATAGGCAATCTCCATCCTTTTGAGTTCTACCAGGAGAGAGGGAAAGCACAAAGGAGTGATTCTACAGGAGCCAGGTTCTCAGTATAAGGCTTCAGAAGACGGGCAACAGAAGCAGCACGGGCACGCAGTAATGTTCACAAGCATCAGCAGGAAGGGAGCAGACGTCTTTTGCCTTTTCACACACATCTACCAAACCTTTCCCAAAGGACGTTTTGTCTCTTAATCTAGCACATAGCAAATTTCTCCTTCCTCCCTCAGTCTAGTTTACATTTTCTTCCCTTATGTTCTGCCTTGTTTTACCTTCCTTTTCTTCATGATTGATTCTCTCTGCTAATGTTATCAAGAATCTAGAACAATGGAAATACCATTTTCCAACATTATTCCTTACACATAACTCATACTGGATTGTCAGGAAAGGACTGCTCTTACAATGAATATCAAAAGGTAGCTCCCAAGGAATGTTAGCGTATGCTTCTAATTTCACTTCTCTGGGGTCAGAGGCAAGTAGGTCTCTAGCAGTTCAAGGCCAGCCTGGGCTACACTGGAAAGCCATATCTCAAATATACAAATAAATAAAATAAATAAGTAAATATAGGAAGAGAAAAGGAAGGAAGGAGGGAAGAAGGGGGAGGAAGAAAGGAGGGGAGGGAGTGGAGGAAGGAAGGAGGGAAGGAAGAAAGGAAGGAAAGAAAAAAAGAAGGAAGGGAGGGAGGGAGTTAAGGGAGGGAGAGAGAGAAGAAGGGAGGGGAATAAGAAGAAAGGAAAGGGGGAAAATGAAAAGGGAACCCATCCTGAGCCAGGATCGATTAATGGCAGGTACAGGAGTCTGTCTTACAGGTAAGAAAACAACAGTTCCATTTGCAGCTTGGAATACAAAACTAATTTCATTTTTTTCATCAAAAAATGCCATCTCCATCAATGTTCCCTCCTGCTTCCCTCCCCTCCCCCTCCCATTCCCTCCCAGCCAGCCCTCAACCTTGCCCCACCCCATCCACCCAATTTCTTAAAATTAGATTCTATTTGACTTATTTTAAGTGTGTACACATCAGGGATATGGCATCAATTTTAAATTTACTTATTTTATTTTTCTGGAAGTGCTAAAGATTGAATAAAGTGCATGCTGGGTAAGCGCTGTATCAAGGAAGCACCTCCCAAGGCCAAGGTGCAATTTTTCCGTGTATATAACTCTCACATTCTAAGACCTTTTTAAAGCTCATCACTGCTGTATGACTATGTGTGTGCATGGTACATGGAACAAGGGTTGGGAACGTGCCATGCCACAACATGTGTGTGGAAATCCAAAGAGAAATTTGTGGGGTTACTTCCTCCTTCCTCTTTAATGTGGGTGCCAGTAATCAAATCCAAGTCTCCATGTTGGTCTGGCAAATACCCTGTCCACTAAATGGCCCTTCAGATCCCAATATCTTAAAGGAGAAAAGTATAGTGAGAAATGGACGAGCATATCTTCTCTTGTTTCCATAGAGAATTCTCAGGAGTTGATCATTTAACACTGATAATTTCTATCCCAGCTTCATAATTGATAGAAATAGTTGGTCGCTGACATTGCAATCAAGTGAAATAGGAAACAGCTCATGATAAAGAGAGAAAAGAAAAAGTTCCTTTGCAGAAAAATCAAAGTTTTATTTATTTTTTTTTAAGTTATATACTCAAGTCACTTTGCAATCCTAAGCCTTTTCTCTAAAGTATTCCTAAGGGAAGCGTTGGCCCCTTTCCCGGCCACCAGCACCCTCTTCATGTGCCCCATTTGTCAAGCCATTTGTCAGCACACACAGCTGCATCCAACAGGCCTGGACACTGTCAGGTTCTCATCTGTAAAGGAGAGCAAAGCTGGCTTTGGCCACAGCTGTCCCCACACAATGAACAGGACCAGACTTCCAGAAACCTGCCACTGCGGGACTCTGCTCCTCTGTAGCCCACCTCTGAGTAGCTACAGATCTGCTCCTAGAGCACCATTTATGAAACAGTGACTGGAAGTCAAGCACCAGGATGGACACCTGGCTCTGAGTGCCTCCAGGACTGTTTCTTCATTTTTACACCAACAGGATCTGAGTCAGATGATCCTAAGGTCATTTCCAGGTCAAAAATCTCTATTGTGATGACTTACTGTCTTAACTCCGTAGATTCAAAGATTTGACAGCTATGATAACTTCGGGGATATTTATCCTAAACAAGAGGAAGCCTAAAAGAAGGGAAAGAAGAAGAAAAAGAGGAGGAGAAGAAAGCTTTGGAGTCTCACTTAGTTTAGAAGTTCTTAGATGGAGCTGTCATATAACAGAAATCCCCAAAAGGCACAGTAGTTGTTTGTGTAGCAGAAAAGGGAATTGACATCCACCAATAATGTCTGATTTTGGCACATCAGACAAAATCCCTAAAGGCAGGGTTTCTGATACCTGCAGTATGGTAAAGCTGAACCTCAGAAATGTGAAACATCTCTGAAATCATATGAGTTGGTTTTAAACCTTAATTTGTCAAGTTATAAAGCTAATTTTTCATGATATACTAGTACTTAATATAGTACCAGGACTGCTACCTACATGGACACATAAACTTCAGCTCTCTCTCTCTCTCTCTCTCTCTCTCTCTCTCTCTCTCTCTCTCTCTCTCTCTCTCTCTGTGTGTGTGTGTGTGTGTGTGTGTGTTTATGTGGGGGGTGGGTAGGAGGAATAGGGAACAACAATCCAAATCCATTAAAAATTCAGCTGATAGAGTTTGTATCCCAATTACAGGTTCTACACAACAGCAGTTTACCTTTCTAAGTAAAACTGATGAGTATTTGGTATGATCCCAACATTTATATAGGAAAAAAATTTCAAGACAGGCAGATACTAAGAACATTATGACACTCCGTTAGTATGGCCAGTCTATTGACTTCCAACACTGAGCTCTTCTCAGTAGAGGGCCTAGAAAACAAATTAGAGCAGGCAGAAGAAACTTTGAATGGACTGAAGAGTCCTCCAAATCCCTATCTCCACCATAGGCTGACCTGACAAGGAGCCAGTTTACGGTGTGCCCTGTAAGTTGGCCAGGTCTAAGTTAGAGCCGACAAATGCTTCCTCTTTGCTCTAGTTGACCCAAATCACTCACTGGTTCACTATAATCAGTCACAGGCTAGAATAACATTGATTAGGTTATGCATACTGCTTCATGCTCTGAAGAAACAACCTTAGTGAGTTAACCTTCCTTAAAAATCATTTTTTTCAGTTTGTAGGGGATATAAATAGCTAACAGGTATAGACTCCATGTTTCAGGTGTTCTCCGAAGTGTGAATTCTACATCAACGCAAGGAGAGAAAAATTACTCCATGCCCTCATGTCCCAGGTGCTGAAACAAAGACCTAAAAAGTTAGGTAAGCACTGGGATGGGATATAAATGCACGCCGTTGACCTTCAGGCAATACTTGATGCAGGAGTGTCTTTCTGTATGCTGTGAACATCATTCTTTCAATGAAGGAGCTGTTTTGGCCCCTGATGAACATGGTAGCTATAGGCAGGAGCACAGGTAGGAGAAGGATAGTGGAGTCAGACAGAGATCAAGCCAGATGCCCAAAGAAGCAACACCAACACGTAGGGAACACAGGTGGCAGGGCAGATTAATGAAAATGGGTTGAGTTAAGATGAAGAAGATAGCTAGCAAGGTGCTTAAGCCATAGGTCGAACAGCAGGAAGTTAATATAAGTGTCTGTGTGTTTCTTTGGGGCTTTGGGATTGCTGGTCCAGATAAGCAGTAGTGAGCGGGTCCGAACTACAGGGCTAGTTAGGGACAGAAACGTCATTGTTGCAAATACTCTTCCCTACTCTGCCACAGTTCTACTAAAAATGATCTATATGCTTATTTTTGCTATTTTTAGTCTTTGATAATGATATGCCTACCTCTATACTTAAAATGCCTATAAGTGGCATGTTGCAGTGGGGTTTCTTGGTCCCGGGCGGCCAAAGGCCCAGACCCACAGACCTGCAAGCCAGACCCATTAGCTGCCCGCTGCTGCTGCTCAGGCCCCCAGAAATGACTCAGACATTTATATTAACTTCATGCTGTTTGGCCTATGGCTCAGGCACATTGCTAGCTAGCTCTTACATCTTAAATCAACCCATTTCTATTAATCTTTCCTGCCATGTGGCCCGTGGCTCACCTGTGTTCCTTACATGTTGCTCCTTGGGTGGCTGGCTCCATCTGCCCGACTCTGCCCTGCTTCTCCTACCTATGCTCTGATTTCTCTTCCTCCTTCTTCTATGGTGCCTGTAATGGCCCAAAACAGCTCCTTTATTTAAAGATTGATATTCGAAAGGCATTCCCACATCAGTGGCACTTTTAAAAATGACTTTGAATCTAACAGTTAAAGATTGGATGAACTCATCATTAATGTTTTTGTCATACACACAGGATAATGGCACAGGAAAAAATAACTGAATTATTGTTTTTAAATATCTGCTTGTTGTATTCCCATAAGCATCTATCCACTCTAATTCAGTGATGATTTTAAAATTACATAATACAAATTATAAACAGTGATGTCACTTGGGAATATTAAATCAACTGAATGAAACATGAGATGTAAGCATATCATTTCTCCCTGGTTGCTTTCAGTTCCACCTGATGTTTGCCTGATATGTTTTTTTTTATTATGATGAATTACTTTCAAACTGAAGTTAGACTTCTTTTTAGTGATACTCCCCTTACCACACTAGAGGTGACTTTCAGCTACCTTACCCATTTCTCTGTTGTTGTTCTGATATCTTATTTAGTGCTCCTAGATTGATAAATTAAACTTGTACACACTTGTGGCACATGATGTCATACTAAACTAATTAAACTTGTATTATTATCCTTGCTTTTCAAAACTCTATTTCATTATAATTATGCTACAGAAATACACTCATGTTAGTTAATGGAATGCAACTAAATTGAACTTGCCTTATTAAAAAAAATCTCTACGAGAATCAGTATATGGTTCACCACTTTCTTAAAGAAAAAAAAAAAAGGAACAAATGTATAAGAGAACTTGCCTCAAATGTTACTAAAGAAGACAGCAGAAAGTACTTGAAAAATCTACCTTTGGTTTGCCTCAGAAAAATAACACATTGACATGTAAACATTTATAAGGTTGGTACAGCAAAACACTGTTACAATGTTAATTTACTAAATTGTGTGTGGAAGATGGACAGAGAGAGTCTATGTTCAATGCGGAACTGTGAAAGCTATCTGACTTACATTGCATGCAGCTTGTGAGTCAACACAAAGCAAGACTCAAATAATTTCTTAATCTATAAACTCATTTCCCTGATGGGGTCATCAAGGAAACTCTTACAGTTTGATTTATGAAAAGAAGAAGAAAACTAAGTTTCTACACCAAATTCTGAGTCTGAAAGTAACGTTATACAGACAAGGTGTTCCACTAACAACTTTCATTGGCTGCCTGTGCAATGAGCGTTAATTTGCATTAACAATCACATGTAAAAACATCCTCAGAACTAAGGACCGCAGGTCCTAAGGGAGACTCTAAAAACTGAAAGGGCTACCAACTGGAGATAGTTTCTAGTCTTCAGCTTTTTATCTTTTCTTTGTGTGTGTTTGTGTGTGTGTGTGTTTGTGTGTGTGTGTGTGATATTACAATTTGTTTAGTTTTTATCTCATCTTTTTTATTTTATAATTATTCTTTAGATGCCGTTTGCTTTCTAAGGAGAGACAGAAAAGGTGTAAATCCAGATGGGAGAGAAGATGAGCAAGAACTGTGAGAGCTATGGGAAGGGAAAATTATAGTCAGAATGTTTCATATGAAAAATAAATGCATTTTAAACAAAAGAAAAAATGGAATTTGCTTTGGGGAAAAATGAAAAATAAATAAAAATAAAACCTAAAACGGCCTCTTGGAAGATAAGAGCAAAATATCGAGCAATCATGACAAAAGTTTTGTCAAAACAATACAGCCCCTCATGAATCCTGCCACAAAAAAATAAAGAAAAGAAAATGTACCCTCCAGATAGAAAACAGCTCCAAAGAAAAGGGAAGAACCTATACCTGAAAATATCTTAGCTAACAGTGTGGATATAGGGTCAAGAGACAAGAGGTGCTTCTACTTGAGTACCTAGGATTAGGCTTGGAGTGCAGTCTACCTTTTCAAGTGTGTCACTACTGCTACATTTGTCACTACCTGCTACATTTGACTTCAGTCTTCTCCTTTGCAGACCTACAGCATGTGGAGGTGAGATCTACAAGGATGCCAAGAGACTGGATACCAACTCTGTAAAGTCATCTTTTGAAGTAGGACCTCACACACCAGCCTGAGATTTCCACACTGTGTTCCCTGGTGTTATGCCGGGTGCCTGTGCTGTTCAGAAACAATGTGATCTGAACTTTCCAAGGCAGTGATTTAGGTTGCTGTGACCTCAGTTAGCGTTAGGAACTGGACAGTGTTCCTTCTTGAAATGTTTGTCTTAGTTTAATAAACAAACTTAAGGTGCACGAACTTCTCTTTCCCACTCTCCTCTCTGCCGATGCTTTGACTTCATGTTCAGTCTCTAAATGACAGTTCAGTCTACAATATTCCCCTTTTGGGCAAACCTAAACAACTTAGCTAATTGAAAAGTAAAATGTTCTATAGTGTTGCCTCAAGCCTAAAATAAAGTTGATTATCTATAAAATGAAAATAATTTTAGACTTTCTCCGCAACCAGGCAAACAAGGCAGGCAGGCAATCAACTACTTTGTGCATTATCAGGAAATAAAATATTAAGAAAAGAAAAAAAAAGTGGAATGACTGAGTTCTGAGGATGACTTAATGGATACTGACATTCTTTGAAAGAGAATACTGAACAAGATTTCTTTCTAGAGGAGTTTCTTACTCCATGCCACTGTAACAATATGCTTCAGAGCGGGTACTTTGTAAATAATAAAATTTATTTCTTATAGGTCTAGAAGCCAAGTTCCAGAAGTCTCAGTGTCTGATGAGGACTCACTCTGCTCCACACATGGAATGGTCTTTCTGCACATCCTCACAGCAAAAGAGGTTAGGATACATCCTCCTCTGTTAGGAGCAAATGGCACTGGTCACCTTCAGGAGAGTAGGTCACTCAGTCATTTCCCCAAAGTCCAATCTCTTATTAATATCCTACTGGTATTGAATTCTAAATAATGCAAATGATATTCAAAATATTCTGTTTGTCACATGAAATTACTCATTGTCTTTCTATGTTCTTACAAACTGTATTTTGTTTGAGAAAATGTGCTTGAAAAAAACAGAATAGGCTTAATGTATTTTTTTTTTTTACCATTAGTGAGCCTTCTGAGAATATAGCCTCTCAAAATAATGTCATAATTTGAGCTTAAGGAAATTAATCCTAAAAATCCATAATTCTAAAATAGGATTGTTTTCTATTTTTCTAGCTATTTAACTCAAAATGAAATTATTATCATTAAATAGTTTCTATTCCCTTGAATAGAGTAAATACATTGAGTAATATATGTAATATAAAATAAGGTATGTATATTTATCATATCCTAAATTTTAATAAAAAACTTTAAACTATGTGGTGATATCTAATGAAAATAGTCTGGAATACCAGAGGACAGAGCCATCTCTTCCAGACCTGTTTAATTTTGTTGTTTGATTTTTCAAGAGTTTTCTGTGTAACAGTCCTGGCTGTCCTGGAACTTGTTTTGTAAACTATGCCGGCTTCCAACTCAGAGAGATCCTTCTGCCTCTGCCTCCCAAGTGCAAAAAAATAAAAGACTGGAGAGATGTCTCTGTCCTCTGATGTTCCAGACTATTTTATTAAATATGTATCACCACAAACTATTATATTTAAGCAAAATATTAGGTATTTTAATTAAGCATTGAGTGAGGTTTATATAGAGATATTTCATTTTACTTCAAAACTGGCTCTCAGGACTCAGGGTGTAGTTCTGGAAGAGCACATGCTTAACATGTACATGGCTCTTGATTCTGTGTCCAAGGCTCTCTAAAATAGAAGAATGTGAAGTTTGTACTAGAATTGTGAATGTGTGGTATAATTTAACCAAGTCTCAGATTTTTATTCTGTTTTTAACTTCTAGCATATTATTAGTATATTTTTATATAATGAACTCTATTATAATATAAAAACTATTCTCTTCTCTGCCCTAGGAATTGCTGATAGTTTCTTGTCTTAGTAGCTCATTACAGAAAAACTCTTCAGCATGATAGGTCACATCATCTTCATCATTGCCTCCATTCCTGCGTAGTCAAGAAAGTGCAACTGCCCACCACTGCAGGACCAGATAGTTAAAGTACTTTTGGTTTATCTATTCTCCAACACTGGTATATTACTTTTAAAATCATACCTTTCTATCTAATAAAAGACTATAGGCTATAGAAATGTCTCAACATATTTTGTATTGCTATGCCTTGCACCTTCCCATAGACATCCAAAATAGGTAGAATGATGTGGAAAAATACATTGACAGGAAGGTGTAAAACAAAAACATAAAAATTTATTATATTTTGAAAATTAATTTTACAATATATAATATTTATAATACTAAGGCTCTCACAGCAAGACTTCAGGGTATGTCATCTGGATGAGTGAATGAAGAAATGAATGAGACTATGTTCTTTAAAGAGAAACAGCAGATAATTTGTGGGCAGGTGTTTTGTATATTAGAATGACATTCTTTCTTAACCTCGCCTTCTCCCTTCAAAAAATAGTTATCAAAATAAAGCAATGTTATTATCCTTTCTATTCCAAGTGCTTTGTGATTTTTTTCAAAAGAGCTCTCTGAAAAACACAAACATATACATAATTTTTATTTTACTTACTCAAAAAACCCCACTATTTTACCTAGTTTTCTTCCACTAAATCTTTCACATGTCTCCGTGATAAGGTTAAGGATGGAATGGGAAAGAACGTCACATGGACTCACACACAAGAAGAAGTTAGAGCATTTTTGTTCACCCTTCTGAGGTGACTGAAGCTTCTGGAAGAGGTGTGGAGTAAGAAGGGAGTCAACATTTCCTTCTGTGGGTCAAGACTGGATGGTTCACATGAAACAAGGTGTGGGAGAGAAGTTACCACCCTTAGCTGAAGAACACAGTCATCACAAGGTCAAAGTCCAAGAGGCCCAGGCTGTTAGACAGGATGGTTTTAACCTTCACTTGCCCTCATAAGTGGCCAGGACTGAAAAACATGGTCTTTTTCTGAAAGCAGGGGGTTTGTCGGAGGTGGACAGACTTGAAGCAGAACCAGAATTTCCAAGTTTAAATATTCATTACATGTGGGTGGTATTTTCTTAAACATACCCAGGACTTGCTATTAAAATGCAGATGTGTATTTTCTGTCACAAGGTAGATGAGGAAGAAAGAAAGAAAGAAAGAAAGAAAGAAAGAAAGAAAGAAAGAAAGAAAGAAAGAAAGAAAGAAAGAAAGAAAGAAAGAAAGAAAGAAAGAAAGAAAGAAAGAAAGAAAGAAAGAAGGAAGGAAGGAAGGAAGGAAGGAAGGAAGGAAGAAAGAAAAGAAAGAAAAGAAAAGAAAAGAAAAGAAAAGAAAAGAAAAGAAAAGAAAAGAAAAGAAAAGAAAAGAGACAATATCTAGAGCTGAAAATTGCCCCCTGAGCCAAGGGCAGATGTGAAGCAAGACCAGAAACATGCAGGGAAGACAGAGAGAGAGAGAGAGGGGGGGGGGTGAGGAATAAAAGACCAAAGAACTATAAAATGCCAGCAAGCTCATCCTAGGGGAGCTAATTAAAAAGTCACAGCTGAGCCCAGATTTTTCAGCATCTGAGAAAAAACTTCTCAGTCATAATGGGTAGAGTGGTTAACAGTGCGGGACTGGGAGGCTCTTCCTGACAGAAGTAAAACTGCTGGAGAGAGCTGATCTTCAGGGAGCCTGGGAGAGGAAGGGTCAGACACTTCTTCCTGTGAATGACACAGTCTTTAAAAAGCCACATACTGAGCAGAAAAGTCGCATCACTAGGGATGCCACAGAATAGAAGTGGAGGACTGAGACACTACACGGGAGAGACTGTACGCTAACCTGCTCTACTAGCTGGGTGATGACAGACAAACTGAAGGCCCACTGGTAATATGTCCAGAAATAAACACAGAAGGGAAAAACACTGGTAACACTGATCATCCTTATTCCCACCCTAAAGCTTTCTGAAATATGAATAAAATCCTAAGCAAACTTATAAATGTAGAAGTAATAATCAACAGGCAAGCAGGCATCATTGCTGTTCTCTAAATATTCAATCTATAAGGCAAAATGTTAAAGACAGTTGAATAGGTAGATGATAGACAGATGATGATGATGAAGATATGTAGGTAGATGATAGATGATAGATAGATGATAAGTAGAAAGTAAAATGAGAACTAAATGCATGTCACGCTTCCTTGTAGGTACCGTGTCCATGTGAATCCATGTGTATTAATCTGAAGTATTAGAGAACTAGGTATTTTATTTATGCATTAAATATAAGTCAAATGGAAATTTTAAAAGTTTTAATTTTTTAATTGATTTGTTCAACCAAACATTATGCGTAAACACTAATGTACTGTAGGCCTGGTTGACTCTGGAACACAGAGCTGTGAACAAAGATGGACACAGTGTCCACTTTAGACTGGACCAAGAACATGCATGCCTGTGCCCTAAGGGTTGAGATGGGCAGTACAAAACACTAAATGTGACTTTTCTCAGAGTAAAGTCAGAATCTATTTCTATCAGGAAAATATGACTGCGTTAGTGTCTTGTAGACCAGATGACTGGGAAGGGGAATTGAGAAAATGATGAGGTTTGGAGACTGTCATCTAAGGTCGCTGCATTAACCTGGCTGTGAGAACAAAGGAAGGGGACCAGGTCTCTGTCAAGCTAACACAGGACAAAAGAGAAAAGAAAGTACAAAATGGAGAGAAAAAATTAGTAGAAAAGTATCTACATGTTAGGAAATAATGTCTTAGTTGACATAAACTAAAAATTCGAAGAAGCAGAAAAAGCCAAGAGAGTTCATTTGCTCAGTTTTTCTCTATATGGTGACTGGAAAGGCAGGCTAGCAGAGTAACCACTCCCTAACCCCTGGGGTCAAGGTTGAACTGGGACTACCAGTCTGTGACTACCTGTAACAGCCTTGCTTGTTAACACCTTAGAGCTAAAGTTGATTCACAGGCAGAGCTGCCCTTCATCTGGCCAAAATTTTAAGAGTAAGAAAAAGAAACCACCTCTAAGACCAATCGTTTATTTATTCTTCAGAACATCTTCCCATAGAACACAACTCCTTCTATGAACAGATCTGGACCTTAGGTACCCAAACGTGACTTTAGAAGACACAGAAAAACAACCAAGTTTAAGGAATGTCATATTAGAAAAAAAAATGTTTTTCCATAACCTGGATCTGCTGGCTGCTAGCTGTATGGCTTAGGTAATAAAGGCACCACATTGTACTTAAGTACACATATTAAAAGTTAGACCTCAAACTCAATCATTCAACAAGAATTTTTAAAGCATCCTCTTTGGATAGTCAGTGTGCCTGGCCCTATACACACAAAATTTAATGTGTCAACAACAATGGAACATAGTACACCTAGGCATGTAGACAGCATTACCAGAGAAGGCCACAAATGACTGTGGAAACTTCCTGGAGAAGGTCAAATTCAATCTTAGGCTCTAGCATTAAAATTTAAGGATGCTTAGAAACCACCATGTTAAATGAGGATGGAACCCATCACTGAGTAGGAATGCGGGATTCTACATATTTCCTATCAGACTCAGGACAAGGTACAGAGAAAGGAGACACAAGCAAGGTGCTAATCAAAGTACAATATTACAAGATGAATCAACAGATAAGGAGCACAAGATCTACAAGATGAATAAATCTGAAAGATGACTGTATATATAAAGATGTGTTGATAATACTGTACTAGATACCTAAAAGTGATAGAGGATTGAACAGTTGTTAGATATTATTTTCTAAGCAAGAGATGGAGAAAAGAAACTTCAAGAGGTAATGATTAGGTCATAGAATGCAGATCTGGCACTACTTCTGAGAAGTAGGTGTATATTTATCCTCAACAGTGTCAGGATAAATAGACTCAATATGCATAGATTTTTCCCATGTTGGATGTATCATGTACATATGCTACTGTGCGTGCTGATTACAGGCATGCATTAAGAAGCCAGAAGTCATTATCAGAAGTCTTCCTCAAAATCTCTCCATTTTAATTTTTGAGACAGGATCTCTTGTTGAAACTAGTGCTAAAGGATTAGTTAGCTAGTGGCCTGAAAACTCCAGACATCCTCCTGTCTCCACCTTCCAAGTACTGGGAGCACAGACATTTGCTGTTCTATCTTGCTTTGATACAAGTCCTCAAAGCATCATATTTTCACAGTAAGTACATACTGACTGAATCAGGTATATCTATTTCTGTTATTGCACAGATTCTAGTTGGTATTCAGTGAAAACCCAGAGCTAGATATTGGGGAAAAGCTGGAATATCAGACAGAGGAAACAGACCACAGTCAGTTCTTACCCAACCAACTTCTCAGGGCGAACAGGATAAATGCTATCTTCAGGGGTCCTCCACCTGGTCCTAAAGAAAGCCTGGATGTCTTCCTACCTCTGCTTTAAATATCTTCTCTGCCAAGTTGTTTCACTTCCGGGTTCAACTTTGTATCGTAATCCTAGAGTTAGGATTAAAGGTGTGAACTACTACTGTTCGGTTGTTAGGCCTTGTTAGTTCTATACAGAAAGATCTCTGTCTCCTGAGTGATGGGATTAAAGGCATGAGCTACCACTCTCTGACCCTCATGACTTGACTGTGGGTGATTCTGTTCTCTTGATATTCCAAGATGACTTTATCAATTATAAAATATATCACCACTTGCTATCTTAGACACAATTTTATGAAGAATTTAAATTACAGACTGAAATGGTAATACCTTTTGTTAATGGAAGCCTTTCAAATCACTATAGATAATTCACTAATTTTGTATATGTGTGAGTGCCTATATATTCAAGAATATTTATATATTAATATATTTGTATACTCTTTTAATTTACAAATTTACCCAGGTTGTCTAAGATAAAGTAGTGGAATCAGAATGTGCATTAAACTCTTTGACTCCATCAGCTTTGTGGTTAATTACTTCTCTATCCTAACTGTTCTTTGGTTTGCCATTTAAGATCCAAGATTTTGAAGATAATTATTTTACAGATAATGACATATACAGTCTATAAGTGGCAACCTTCTCTACCTGCCTTGTCCTTTTATATATATTTTCAGATGAACCAAACATCATCTAATTGGAAGGCAGCCATTTCAACACCTATAATTCACAATTCTAAGTCAAATTTATGGATGTCTCAACTTCATATATTGGGCGCTGAAAGGAACATGGTAAATATCTACAGTTGTACCCATTTTCTCTATCTTGTTTCTATCACTTTTCTCATGATTATAGTGTTGGGGACATCACCACTTGCAATGAGCACCAAGGAAAGGACTCTGTAGTGACTAATTTTACACCAACTTCTCTAGATTATGTTGCCTAATTGTTTTATCAAAACCAAATCCAAATGCTGCTGTGTTACTTGTGTCTGGTAAATGAGATCAACATGCAGGCTCAGTTGTCTCTCAATAAAACAGATTACCCTGATGTCCTAGGTGTACCCCATCTAATCAGTGAGGGTATTACGAACAAAGTTTGGGGTTTTGTCAGAAAGAAAGGATGTTGCTCAAGCACAACATACCACTCCTCTTCTGCCTCCATACTGCTGGCTTGCTTGCCCACCAATTTAAGACTTATCATCCCCACAAGGACATGAGCCAAATCCTTATGGCAAAAAAGGGAAAGAGTAGGAGACCAGAAAGAGTGTGTTCAAGAGGAAGAATTCTTCTCTCTTTCTCTCTCCCTCTCTCTCTCTCCTCCCACCATGTGTGTGTGTGTGTGTGTGTGTGTGTGTGTGTGTGTGTGTGTGTACCTATGTAGATAGATGATACACAGGCAGACGCAGATAACAGGTCTCTGTGTATGAAGTGCTTGTGAGTCAAGTTTTCTGGGGTTTTGGATTCTGGATCATTGACATAGATCTTGCCAGCTGACTGTCCCTAATTCAAAGCTGAAACTAAGAAAGGCAAGATCTCAAAGATTTTTTTAATATATGTTGGGATTTTGGAGAATTTTCATATTTTCAAATTTAGTGTGCTCACCTCCCAGTGTGTGTTTGAACCTTTATTTTTTCTAATTCTCTAGAAAACCTCTAAAATCACTAACTAATACAGTGAGGATCCATTCTGGGTCACATAAGACATGGATTATATAAGACTAGAATAATCTAGGCAAACTGACTGTGATCTTCTAACGTAATGTCATTTTCGGGACATTGCCTAGTGAAAAGGAACAATACTGTTATGTTGGTTTCCAGATTTCTTTGTTTGATAACTGGTACAAGTCATGAAGATAATTCCAAACCAAATACTATTAACTTTGAACTGTAGTAGGTTGTGTGTGTGTTTGTGTGTGTGTGTGTGTGTGTGTGTGTGTGTCTGTCTGTCTGTCTGTCTGTCTGTCTGTCTGTCTGTGTTATATACAGAACCTGCAGCTTAGGAAATGTCAGTAAACTAGAAATAAGTACTCTCTCCATTAGTTAAGAGATAGTTAATTAAGTTATAAGATCACGTTTAGACTGGACAAATCTAAGACCCAGATCTGGCATCTAACTTTGCTTTCTCATATATGAAACACGTATACATTAAACCCACAGATACTCATGTTTTAAGCCACAAATTAGAAGGATTAAATAAAATGATGAGCCCAGACATATGAGCTTAGTCATGTAAAGCCTAGAATTAGGGACACAATATGTATCCAGTGATGTATGCACTAAACCAGAAAGATGTCTGAGAACTGAGGAAATACAGGGCAGAGAACACAAAGCAGGCAAGGATTTCAGGTTTGAAATTACTTATCCATGCATTAAATGGCCCTACTGAGCAGCCACAGTGTTCTGAGATTGCCCTCGGAATCATGGGGCTTACACCAGGAGTTGGACTAATTGCGGCAGATATGTTAGATGGACTACAGTTATGAGAAAATGGAAAGGAAAATGAAGCTGATGGACAGAACTGATAAATGTTCTTCAACGTTGGAATGAGAAGTTTAAATGTCAGATGTTAGTCCCGGGGGAGTCACTGTGAATTCCTTAACAAATATGGGGTGAAGAGTCTTCTTAGCTCTCTTACTTGTGAGTGTGAAAAGAGCGAAGGCAGCATTAACTAAACCAGTTCAAATGTCGCCGTGGCTTGCTGTTGAAAATGGAGATAGTGGTCATGGGTATAGAGAAAAAAAAAAACCTTGAGCTTCTTACTTTTTCGTAGGACTGAAAAATAAAAATCCCTACTAAGAGTGACTTTGAGCTGGGCTAGGCTCTGCATTCGGATATTACTCATAGATAAGGAATGCCATAAAACACCTGTGCTGGGTAATAAACCCCAACAGCATTGCCTTCACACGAGGATCTAATCTATAGCCATCAATATTTAGTAGGACTTCTACCATGGCCTGGTGAAGGATACAACTAGACCCACCTCTCTGCAGAGTACACATAAAATAATTTCACCAAATATCAGGATTCCAGGGCTTCCTAATCCCATTTACAGTCCCACCATAAAGCCAGTAATAATACTTTGTACTTGTGAACTGCCTCACATTGAAAATCTCCAATGTTTTATAGGCCATAAATTCTCCCAACACCCTTCATGAGATAAAAAATAATTATGCCCTCCAATTAACAGGTAAACTAGAAACTAGCTTAGCTGAAGAGCTTTACTTGTCCAAGGCCACATGGGTAAGACAGAGTCCACTTGTTCTGAGACCTTGAACAAGGCTGATCCTGGTTTGACAGTGAGGAAGGCAGCAGGCAGTCCTTCACGCTAGATCCTGCCCCTGCTTCCCTTTCTCTTCTCTGCCAAAGTTTGGCAACTCTCCTAAGTTTTCTTCAAGGTGTTAACTGATACCAGTTGATAATACTCAAGGTGTTAGCCTTCCCATGAGTCCCTTTGTTTTATTAGGGGACTTTTGAAGGCTGGATGGATGACAAGAGACTAAGAAAGGAATTCTCTGATTCTTTTATGTAAAGGTTGCTGTTTTCCCTAGAGCACAAAGTGTCCTCCAGGGAGGGGCATGGAGGGGGCTGCAACCCTGCACCTTTCTTTCCCAGAGAGCATCCCCTTTGAGAAACTTCCTCCTATGTCAGTCAGAATGGAAAGTCTTACTTTATTTTAAGGAAAAGGGAGCCACTTTCGTGTGATGGTATGTTTCTATCTGTGTCCTTGAAGGGAGGGAAGGCTTCTAACATTTTGTGGATCTGTTCTTAGTACTGACCTCTTGTGAACAAGGGAATTGCTTCCTGGCATCATCTGAAAACACAAGACTAATCTTGCCACTAGTGAGATTTCTTTCACCATGCAAGACAGACATTTTCCATGGAAATTCCAAAGAGAATGACATTTAAAATCCCTTCTTATAGAACAATATGAAGCCTCCATGAAATTTCTTAGGTCCTCTGCCCTTTTCTTGTGACTTGTAAATGATATCCTTAAATAATTTCAAATATGAAGTCTCTTCTGTGTGATCTAAGAGAAAGGTTGGAACTACAAATTTCAGGGCCGAAGATCACTTTCCTGTCTCTAGGACATGCATCACCTTCAGGACTTAGAGACGAATTTTGCATCATAAAAAACCCACTGAATTTAGAGAGAAAAATTGCTGGAAACAGTCCTTACTATCACTGAAAGAGAAGTTTCTGCTAAAAGGGGAACAAATGTCTGTTATTGGTGTGAGGCACAAAGTCACAACCAGGAGAAAACAGAAGGGAAAAAAAAAAAAAGAAGTCCTCCTTCTTATCTTCTTTTCCCTTGAGATAACAGAATGAAGTACCGCTGTCTGTGCCTTGGTATCCCTTCGCCCATCCTGTGGTAGTGATTTACCCAACAGGCAAAGAGCGTTCCTGGCACAGGGTTGACTCTTACCTTCTGGAAGCTGGTTCTGAAGAGAGCTATGACTGTTCTCAAATGCCCATTCATGTTGATACTTGCTCTCGCATGTTTATTGTACCACATCCTAAAGGTCTAGAGTTGTACAGAAAGGCCCAAAGAAATAAGTGAGATCTGACAGGCTTGGTAGTTCAGGCAAGATTCTGTCCCTGGATCTCATTGCAGGGGTATTGGCCTTAGAGTAGTTAAAACACGAACAACCAGGACAGGACAAACATTTTTTGGAGTTAATGCTTGGTCGTGAATTTGAATTGGCAAATCTGAAGTGTTAAAACTCAAAAACATATAGTGAACTAATTACAAAGGTCAGTGCAATTTCCTTCCTCTGAGCTTCTTTCAAAACATACAACTCAATAAAAACATGTGGTATGAACATACATAGTGGGATTGTGGAATCAGAAGAGCAACGTCCTTGTCCTGTGACCTGTAGAGTGCAGGGCCTGTCTGCTTTCATTTCATTGTAATTTCTCTCCGCTCAAAGCGCATGAAGCTTCCCCAGCACTACCCAGAGCTCAGGCTCTGTTTATAGCAATGGTTACCAGGATTGACAACATGGATACTTGAAATATTTATATAGCATTTGTGCAATCGCTCTGCATTGTCCAGTAAAAAACTTATTTGCAGGGGCTGGCTTCTTGCCAGAGCTATCTTGATCTTAATTTTATAAGGTAGAAATTAACCTCAGAGTTCAAAAATTGAAAAACAGGGTGGAGGAGTTGTTGGTAAGTGATCACTTGTGGTCAAGGAAAGACTTTTGTTTTTCTGCAAGTCAATATCCAGGGGCAGTTTTAAATCACTTCCCTCAAGGAGGAAATGCCTGAGAGGTATACCTGGAAACTGGGGAGCAAAAGTGGAGAATAAGGTAGTCTGTGGTGATAACTTTTGTCTTTTGTATACTCCCACCCATCCACGTATCTAAAACCAGTGTCATTATTACCTCAGCAACCTTAACTAGTCTTGTTAAGGTTTTACATGGGTCATCCAAGCAGCTATGCCTGAAGTCAAGAGGGTGCAAAGACAGAGGCCACCATGCTAGTGAATGGATCTCGGATGAGATCACTTCCTCCAGTGACTCAACTCTAGTTCCAGGAGGGTCAGTACCTTCTTCTCTCCGTTTACAGATGGTGTTGGTAAGATGAAGAGGAGAAGAAATACTAACAACACGGAGAAGGGTAAAGAGAGGACCCTAGACACGAGGAGAGAGAGGAGGAGAGAGCACTGTGGAACTCATCCCCATGTGAGTGTTCCAACCACTCCCAGTTGAGAGAAATCATGGCAGAAATAAAAATAAAGGTGATCATCGAATGATGTGAGATGCAATTGCCAGGTATAAAATACTTGTGACCTGTTCCCTGTTTTGAAACTCGTTTTAGGAAATTATGGCCAAAGAACTGATGTGACATCAGAGAGAAGGATTCTAAGAAGAAAATCATTTCTAAAGGAACTGTTGCTAAAGGTCAAGAACCAAACCAAAACAGCTACTGTACAGCACTTGTTGTAAAGGGAGGGAGAAACAGAGAACCACATCCGAAGGAAGGCCTTTAGAGGCCTTTAAGAATTTAAGGGCATCACGAGAAGTCAGCAAAGTCTGATACATTCCGTTGAGGCGCATCCAAGCCCCTCCCCTCTGCATCAAGGTCGAGGAAGAGGTCCCTCCATAGATGACAGGCTCGAAAAAGCCAGCTCATGCACCAGGCATAGATCCTGATCCTACTGCCAGGGGCCCCTTAAGCAGACCAAGCTAAACAACTGTGGAGACCTTACCCTTTCTGAGGACGGGGTGAGGGGGGTAGGTTGGGGGAAGGGGAAGGCTGAGGGCTAGCAAGAGGAAGGATGAGGGGGAATCCGTGGCTGGTATGTAAAATTAATTTTAAAAATGTCTTAAATAACAAAAAAGAATTTCAGGACAGATTTTAGATAAAATGTAGTGCCCAAGCAGTCTTCAGAGAGACACTGAAGAGACTGTTGAGTGCATCCACAGTGCAGAGACCACAGACAGCATGGGAAAACTGTGCAAACATCTGGGCTAACCCTAACCCATCCAGGCTTCACCGTTAACAGAAGGGAAGCTTTTGAGGTAGGCTCAACTTGTGTGTCTCTCTTGATGGGACCCAGGCTTGACCAGAGACATTCCGTTGTTGGAAACAGACCATTATTGAAAGCCTACTTTTATCTTGTTTTATGATGGATGTTGTGATAAATTCTCATAGCACTGTTATTAGGAGGAGTAAGATTAGAAAATGTAGAATTCTGTAACATTAAGGAAAAGAACAGTCAAGGATGCAGATCAGCTATAAAAACCTTAGTGTGCATGTTGTTCCAATTTGTTAATTAAGAAGGATAATGAAATAGCATAGAAAGAGGTTTGTTGCCCTCATAACTCTTAGTTTTAATTAACTAAAAAAATCAAAATACTATATGATTATAAAGATATAATCAACACACAGAAATTCTCTACACCCTAGGGAAAGAAAAAGTGTGAGTGGAAAGTATGTTCTAAAATGCTGATTTTGGTTTTGTTTGAGTCCTGTGTCTATGGGTGATGCGAAAATATATAAAACACAGTTTATGCCCTCAAGGAACTGACTCATTCTTCTTTCTTATTATATTTCTTTAGTCATCTTTAATTTTCATATCATTAAAACTTGAAGGAATGCCTTAATTGAAAACAAGTTGAATGAATTGTATAAAAGGAAAACGTAAACAAATGGTAAATCATATTATTTTGTTCTATAAAAATATTTAAAAAATCATTTTAATTCACTGGATTTTCTGAGATAAATAAATGTGTTTGGCAGATTTAACTCATTCTACATATCATTATTCAATTGAATTCAGCTTAGAAAATATCCCTACAGAATATATATTACTATAGAAGGCAACAAGAAGAAAATTTATGTAAGCAATCCTTGCCTCTAAGGATTTGGGATTAACAAAAGTAAATTCAAGTGAAGATACAAACGGCCCTCTCCACACCCAAGACTGCCTTCCATTCTCATTTGATATTCTTTAGAGAATAGATACAGAATGTCTAATTTTAATGTAAGTTTTCCACATACTGCAAGATTGTCACTAAATGGTAGTTAGCAGGTAAAAGTGATGATCACCTTTAGAAGATGCAGGCCATTCTTGCCAACTGCTATGCTTGTCTGGAACATTTTTCTTCTAGAGATTTTTACACTTACCTTTCAAATGATTCAAGTTCCCATTCCAATGTTGTCTTCAGGAGGTCTTTCTTGACCTCGGTATCACAGAACTGTGTTCTTGAGCCTGCAACTCTCATTCAATATCTTCATGGTGTTTCTATGCAATTCATTTTTTTTGTAAATTGTAGAAACTTCTCTACATTTTAGGGCTCTAAGCTCAGTGTGGGAAGTCTTTGAGAACTTCCAGAATAGTGTGTGTATACTTCCTAAGAGTTACCAGATGAAGATTTATGAACACGCAGGAGAGGAATATCTGCCTCGCAGTCTGTCTTACTGACTTGACCCCAGACCTAAAAAACACAAAAGCTTTCAGTCTTTTCCCAGCTGTATCACCAGCAGCTAGTGGTGTCTGTCTGCAAAGGCAAACACTCACGAGACAGAAAATGAGAGCTGAAGAGATGAGTCCGTGGATAAGAGTATTTGCTATTCTTCCAGAAGGCCAGAATCCAAAAGAAAGGATGCTTTCTTATGGCCTCCTCAGGCACCCATACATATGGCATACATTCACATTCACACACACACAACACACACACATACACAAACACACATTTTTTAAAGTCATATTTTTAAAAGACAGAAAACCAAGAGGAAAAATGTCATGTAAGACAGACAGTTGTGTGTTGATATTTGGCATGTGTCTTAGTCAGGGTTTTTATTGCTGTGAAGAGATACCGTGACCACAACAACTCTTATAAAGGACAATATTTAATTGAGTAGCTTATAGTTTAGACATTTAGTCCGTTATCATCATGGTAGGACACAGTGGTGTGCAGGCAGCCGTGGTACTGGAGAAGTAATTGAGAATTCTACATCTTGCACAAACAATAAGAAGTTCTCTGAAACACTGGTATCTTGAGCATATATGAGATCTCAAATCCGGCTTTCAAAGTGACTCACTTCCTTTAGGATCACATCACTCCTACAAGACCATACCATCTAATAGTGTGCCTCCCTTTGGGAACCATTTTCTTTCAAACCACCATAATATGTTTAGTCCTATGATCCTTTAGCAAATTGTGTTTCCATGTTCAATGCTGTGACTGGGACGGGGAGAAAGTTCATGTTAAGCCTGGGCCAGAATGACCAAGAAGAATATAGGATGGTACCTTCCTGCATAGGGGAACCTACCAGAAAACAATGGAGCAGAAGTAAAGTCACAGGTTAGATTCTGATATCCCTCACTAGTAGGAAGCAGGTTTGTTTATTATTATTATTATTATTATTATTATTATTATTATTATTATTAAAGAATTGCATCTTGCTTCCTAAAAGTAGACTAGCTGTGTAAATAATGCCCCCTGGGTGCTGTAAGAGAAGGACTGGGTGTTGTTAAGATATGTCAGAGTCCCCTGGGTGCTGTAGAAGCTCTGAGTACCACTATGATGTAAAGGAAGAAGATCAGACAACACTTTGAAATATCCTTGGAATAGAATAATAGTTTCAGATGAATGCACTGTCATAGACAAATCAGGGAAAGGAAGCAACAAGTGGTAGAAGCTGGAAGGAGCCATCTACTATGGCTGTTATATTGGAAGTGTGTGAGAAATGAGAGAGTAACACCCAAAAATTAGGTGAAGGAAGAATCTGAAAAGTCTGAGTAGAACCTGAGGTCCTGATTTGATTTTTTTTTTAAATGTACTTGCTTATGTACAGCTCCAAATTGCTTTTGGAAGAGAGTTTTTCTGCAAGAATGGACTGTTTGTAGAGCATAAATCTCGTAGTTGGCTACTTAGATGCTACAGTCTTCAGTATTTTAAAATGGCTGCTAGTGACCTGTGACCTTTAAAGGGACCCTCCATTTTGAGTGGGAAGAGGCCATGGATCTGAGAGAATTTCACTGATATGATTAGCTTACATCATATGACAAAGTTGGCATTAAAACATGGAGATAATCATTGGTAGGCCCACCATCAGGTAAACTCTTTAAAAGAATATGATTTGAGGGGTGGTTTTATTTTTTTTCTTGGTTTTGGTTTTTTGTTGCTGTCTTTAGTTTTGTTTTGGGGGGTTGGTTTTGGCTTTGGGTTTTCTGTAGAAAGAGATTTTACTACAATAAATCTTCATTGGTAAATAAACATAGAGGCAAGCACATAGCAGAAATATCTGGGGGATTCCAGGAGCTCATACAAGCCCTGGTGAACAACTAGCTAGATGAGACCTCAATCTCACAACCTGAAGAAATTTCTGAAAATGTTTGAGCTCGGAAGGAAATTTTTCCTGGAGCCCTCATTGGAAAACACCAAACAGGCCAATAATTTGACTGTGAGACCCTGAGCAGAGAATTCAGTGGAGCCCACCTGTACTATAGATCTGGGAGATAGAAGATGGGCATGCTTTAAGCCTCCAAATTTGTGGTAGTTGCTTAGAAGTAGTAGAAATCAAGTACAGTTGGAGAGAAAATAGCAAGGTCCAATTTGAGACTCCATGTGATGATCCAAGAAAAATCAAATAAGAACCGTGATATGGAACCTGGGTGACTGAAAGGGCAATGGGATCAGTCATAAAAGTTTGCATGCAAGAATATGTTCTGAGGGTAGAGATGATGAGTTTAATTTTTCTGTATACTAAAATTCTAATACCAACAGATTATCTACACATTCACTAAAAGTGGTTGCTGAATCTTTGTAGAAAAGTCAGATTCAACTGTATTATTTGCAGCTATCCTGATAGCTAAATAAAAGCATATAGTTAATGTGGCTTAACAGAGAAACTAAGTAGTGAGAGACATTGGAAAATGGGCAAAACAATCCCATAAAATGGCCCCTCCCACTTCAATGTAGAAGATATTCTTTGTGCATTGAATATGCTCTATGTATATATTCTAAGTCTTCTTAAAAATCTCTTGGAAAAATCTGCTTAACTTTAAAACTGTTTAAATGTCACCTTTTCCATGCAATGTGTCTTCTCTGTAGTTTCCAGGAAAAAAAAATTACTCGGGCAAAATTATACCATTGTCTCCAAAGTTAATATGCTATCCCATGTTCCTAGTAGACTTAAGTTTTCCTAGAAATTATCCATATGTCATCACCTTCAAATTCTTGACACTAAATTAACTGTCACAATAAAAATATTTACTGGATAGATGAAACAAAGATCATAGAAATAAAAAAATATAGGAACCAGAACCCACTGCAGCAAATACAACCTTACATAATATTAACTTTCCATTAACTTCTCCTGGGGCTATGGGAACAACTGAGTAGTCATTCACTTCAGGGTACCAATGATAGATCAAAAAACAAACAAAAAAAACAAAAACAAAACAAAACAAACAAACAAACAAAAAACCTCCATCCAAGTCCAGGTTTATGAACCAAAAGTTTAATTGTGCTTACTTATCAGAGCATGGGTAAGGGGCTCCCTATGAAAGCATGTGCTATTTGAGATCCAGAGGAGTCTGCATAAGGAGCAATGAGGACTTATGAAGATATAAAATGGGTAAAAATACACTCATGAATACAGAACAAAACAGCTGTTATTCTCTGTCCTGCCATGGGGTGAATGGAACCAGTCCCCCATCTCCAGCTACCCCAAGAGAGCAAAGAGGCATAGCCAGACACCCCAAGGTCATTGGGAGCAAATTCCCACAGCACAAGAGGGTACCAGCCCTAACTCAGTGCTTGAGAAAAGTAACCTTGTGACATCGTGAGAAGAAAAAAAAAAAAAAAAAAACATGCCCAACAATAGCTGGATCCTGAGGGATGATTCTCTTGTACACTGTAAAGATTTGTACAAGCTTAATAAAATGCTGATTGGCCAGTAGCCAGGCAGGAAGTATTGGAGGGGCAACCAGACTAGAAGGATTCTGGGAAGAGGAAGGGCCAAGTCAGGAACTGCCAGTCAGGCAATGAGGAAGCCAGATAAGAACACCTTACTGAGGAAAGATACTCAGCCATGTAGCTAAACATAGATATGAATTATGGCTTAATTTAAATGTAAAAGCTAGTTTGCAGTAAGCCTGATCTATTGGTCAAGCATTAATAATTTATATATGCCTCTGTATGTTTATTTGGGACTGAATGGCTTTGAGACTTGGCAGGACAGAAACTTCTGACTACGATCAAGAGAAACTTACATCTCTACAGCAGAGCCTTTGACCAAAAATTATTAACCACTTATATATACACAGGTAGGGTCTCATATACTGCTCATGCTCCTCAAAAGACCTCTTTCCCCCCTGAAGAGAAATGTTAGTGGACCCAATCTTGTGAAAAATCTATGTGGATTATCACAACTGGCCTAATTTTAAAACCCCTATGGCCATGTCATACTCAGTGCATAATGTTACCAAATATGTAAGTATTTGATAATGATTTTTGATGGGAAGGTTTTAGAACATGAATGCATAGTACTCAAGAATATCAAAAGAAAAGTTATTCACAGTGCATATAACCACATAGATCAAGGCTTTTGCAGCCAAAAGTAAAGTTCAACTCAACAGACTCCACTAAAATTCAAATTGTGCTTTGCTGTGGTTTGCAGCTATAAAAAAAGCCTTTCTTTAACTCTTTGCATTTAGGGAAGAGAGGACAGTGTATCCCTGGCTCAGCAGTTGGTTGTAACAGTCACACTGATGTCCTATTACTAAAAATTAAAACAACTCAATCTGACACAATAGAGAAATCAGATACAAGACATTTGTACCAGTGATGTTTTTAGCTCTGAAGTTACCCTTTGTGTAAAGCTCTGAATCATCCATAAATCAAGAAACCCTAAACCGGAGGCTAGCCAGAATTAGAGCCTATGATCTAGTTATTTATTGTTTGGGAAGAGCAGGCATCAAAAGATACCAACATTCTGAAACAATTTAGATGACCAGATCTAAGATCCTGCAGCCCTGACCACAGAAAACACTGTCCCACTGTCTTGAAGTGCCTTAATGGCATGCCCAGGAGTACTGGAGAGGGAACAGTTTGTTTTCAATGTGATTTGCTTTCAAATAAACTCCTCAAGAGTTACTTAGAAGATTGGCACAGGTGCCTCTGCTTGTCTTTGCTAAACACATGGTTCCTGGATTCCCCTGGATTCCCCTGGATTCCCGTTTTCTCTATGCTCCATCTTTCTGGGGATATCTATGTAAATGAAGCTAAAATGGTTTAAGACTTGGCTCCTCATTCTGTTGCCCAATTGTTCAATGGTTTCCACGTTCAGATTCTGTTCTAGTCTTTGGCTTACAACTAACAGTCCCTAATAGGAATCACCTCATATATTTAACACTGTGATGCTTTCCTTGTTTTGAATCTAATAAGTGGTTACAAAAAATACAAAACTGGGTGTGGTCTGATGTCAGCTTGTGACAAATATGAAAGGCAATTTTCCTAAGTTTTAGCCAAGTCTTCCTAAGGATTTAGCATATACTGGGCACTATGTTAATATTTTCTCCCCACCCCATAGCTCCATCATTGATAGTCTCTTCCTCCCTCCCTCCCTCCCTCCCTCCCTCCCTCCCTCCCTTTCTCTCCCTCCCTCCCTCCCTCCCTCCCATCTCTCCTTGACAGGATCTTATTCTTGCCATGGAGATGAGGGTGACTTTGAACTCATATATAGTTTTTTTCTGGCTTCCAATGTCCAATTCCCCCAAATACTCAGCCTCCTGAGACCTAGGATTATAATAGTAGATTCTTGGGCTCAAAGGAGGAAATACAAACACAGATTGTTCTTTAGGAAGAGATGAAGGCATAGAAGGTATGCAGCCATTTCTACAAATTATAAGGACTATATAAATTACCTATAGATTTCTTCCAGGCAAATATGGTTTCATCACCTAAAACCACCTAAAAATTCTCTGATGGGAAGAGATGACCACTTCAGTCTCAGGGCTGCAGTCTAAGATGATCCAGTCTCAAGAACCCGTGAGATTGCCAATGCCCCTTAATCAGCAAAAAATCATAATAAGAAGTATGCCCAAATTCCCAAAGTATTATTTATAAATATATTTCTTTTCATTATAAATGGTTAATGCTCATAATTAATCTCTTTCTAAAAAATATAATATATAAATAATTTTTTAAATTAAATTATTAAATTTACTTTAATATAAAAGTCAACTCAAAATATTTTAAATTGATATAAATTTTAATTTATTAATACAAACTTAAAGTCAATTTTGTTATACTATATATATTTTTCTACTCTTGTTTAAAATATAATATTTATATAACTAATTTAAAATTATAATATATAAATTAAAAATACATATTAACTAAAATTTTTAATATACAAAAATATATTTTAATTAAATAAATGATGCTCAAACACTTCTAAGACCTACAAAATATAACATTTAAAATATTTTAAAAACTTAAACTTTTATAAACAATAAAACAAGTCTACTCCTAAAAACACCAATCTACTTTAAAAAAATAAACATCCAAAAACTCCATATAAATTTTATTTTCTTTATAACAACAATTAGCCACTAGATAAAAACATATTTTTGCATTAACTGCTTAAAAATATACTATTTAAGTGGACATACAGATTCCATTTTAAAAAATCTCTAAATTTTAACAAAACAAGCCAAAAAAGTCCTCAAGTTCCTACTTTACAAAAAATAACTACCAAACAATCTTCAAAACTCAAAAAAAATTAGCTAATTAACTATACAAAAACAGACAAAACAAATTTCCTACTTTACTAAAATAAAAAAATAGACTGTAAACTAAAAATAAATGCCCCAACTTTATAAAAAACTTTAAATAACTGTCCAAACAAATAAATGTCATCTCTGCCATTTCTAAATTTTAAAAGTTACACTTCCTGTTTACTTAAATAAATATTATATCCTTCTATAGTCTTTAATATAATTAAAAATAAATAATTATAAATATTTTAAAAATTACATTAAAATATATTAAATATAAAACTTTAAATTCACAAAAATAAATAATAAAATATTTTCTTTAATTTCGCTAAATACAAATAAACTAAATAATATAACTATAATTCTTACTTAATAACTATTTTATTATATATAATTTTACTATGTTAAAAATTAAAACTTTCCTTTTTAATTAAACAAAAATTAAAAAATGATGTGGGAATGTCTTTCTGTATGTTATGAATATCAATCTACAAATAAAGGAGCTGTTTTGGCCCATCACAAACACCATTTTAAAAAAAGAAATAAAAAATCAAAATAAATAAAAAAATAATCAAAAACAAATCAAGCCAAAAGCCAATATATATATATATATTTATATATATATATATATATAAAGTAAAAAACACAAATAAGCCACAAGCCACATAAGAAACAAATTAATAAAAATAAATTAAATTAACATAAAAAAGCCAGCTAACAATCTACCTATGTCATAAGCCAAACAACGTAAAACTAATATAAATATAAGTCATTTTTTAAAAAAGCCTAAACAGCGGCGGGTGGCTAAGGGGTCTGGGGCTCCACGTCTGTGGGTCTAGACCTCTGGCCGGACAGACCTGAAAACCATATTGTAACACCTTGGAAACACTAAGAAAAAGAAGGTGGACTTTTCGCACTGAGGGCTCTTGCTGGAAGAAACAGGATTGTGACCTTAAGTACTGACATGTCACAGTGAACACTTCAAGCAGAAAGATTCAAGGATTTTTCTCCTCAATTTGGTGTTGCTTCAAGGCAGCTTGAAGCTGTGAGAACACTTCACACAACTGAGACAGAGCAGAAAGGGTAGGACACACAATGATTCACAGGGAAAATCAAAGACTAAGTTTCCAGGGCCTATTGAATTTTACAATTAGGTTTTCATTATTAATCACAAAAGCTATTATGTTTTCTGTGCTGGGTGAAGATCACCCACTTGATTTCACTGAGGCCTCTCTACCATTCTTGAAGTATGTGTTATTATCTACAGGCTTGTTCCTGGCTTGGCTTAGGGCAAAATCCGAACACAACAGTGGGTTGAAAAATGACTGAGTGGGGAAAGTATGGTCCTCACTTGGGATAAGAGGATTGAGTTTCTACGATTAAAACTAGTAATGTGCCAGTCACCGAGTGTACTGCTTTCTAATATTCCAGCAAAACTCGAAGAGGAATTTATTATTATTCACCAAAAAAGGAAAAACTAAAATTTGAAGGCTCAGTGTGACCTGTGAAACTATTTCTTTTCCAAACGCCAGTGCCCTAGAGACAGAACAGCTTTCATAAGGGTTATAGATATGAGAGTTCTCGGGCCTTGCCCCTGCCAGAACTGCTGTAAGGAACTGCCCAGGGATTGTTTGTTCAAACCAGGTTCAATGTCATTTCCATCTTCAGAGTATGGTGACTGCAGCTTAAGAGGTGCAGTTCTCTGGCTTTGGCGTTCAGTTTTGTCTCTGCCTAGGCTTCATCTTTTCTCCATCTTCTAGTCTGTGAAGTGGGCTTTGTTCGGAAGATTCTTTGAAAACGATACCAATAGTCCAGGATGGGTGATATGTGACTGCAATCCTTAGGCCATGAGGGCTGAAGCGGTAGGATTGTAAGTTCAAGGCCAACCTTTGCTACACAGTGAAATCCTTTCTGGGTGTGAGGAAAGAGAGCAAGTGCCTGGGACATGGTATCTTGAGCCAGACGGCTGGCCAACAGCTTAATTTTTCTTTTACATCTAAGGATACGTGAATAGCTTAGTTAGACATCAGAACTAATTGCACACCAGGTTCCTCTAGAATCTGGTGACTCAGTCTCACAGCAGTTTTCTCCCAAAGGAGACCCACTGAGAGAGGATTTGCTAGGGTGGGAGTGAGCTTGTGGTAGTTAGTTTATAATTTTTACCTTGGGGTGCAATTTATCTCCTCAGAAGATGAGGATGTATGTGAAAAAGCAAGGCTGTGATGGGTTATGTTCGCGTCGTGGGGATTTGGAATCAGAAGAACACACAACAAATAGCAAAAAGGAAGAAACCTATTGTTCATTTCTGTCTTTTCGTTAGCAGGAATGTAGCCACTGTGCTCAGATTTTTTTTCTATGTCACTTGTTTTATTCACTGATAGATTAAGAAGGGAAAATATAAATGTATATATTGTATTCACGTACATACATGTGTTTTTATATATGTTACATTTACATTTACATATATGTATATGTTAATTAAGTGTGTGCTGTACCACTAGAGTGCACGGTTTTGTTTTGCTCCAGTCAAATCAAACAGATTTTTTAAAGGTCCCGCCTACTCCAGCCTCCTTGCTGGAGCCACCTGCCCCTCCCTGGGCTCCCTTCCCCTTTCTTGCTAGCCTTCTGGTTCTGGTTCGCTGGCTGGTTACTTCCCTTCAGGCTTTTCTCTTCTGGAGATAGTGTGTCCCAGCTGCCTTAGAAGGGCGAACTAGAGGCTAGAGAGGGAAACTGGCTGCAGGCGAACAGGACAGATCCGACCAGGACAAGAGGGAACCCAACCAGTCTGTCTCTGTGTCTCTGCTTCTCTCTCTCTCTCTCTCTCTCTCTCTCTCTCTCTCTCTCTCTCTCTCTCTCTCTCTCTCTCTCTCTCTCTCTCTCTCTCTCTCTCTCACACACACACACACACACACACACACACACACACACACACGCTCACACTCATACACCACGTCCTCTGAGAACTCAGCTGGCTGCGATCGCGCACACCCCCGCCCCGGCGCGCGTCCCAGGCCGGTGGAGCGCAGATCCAGATCCCCAGCGCGGACGCTTGGCCGGGTGTTCCCGAGCCTTAGGTGGCGCGGGAGGGAGAGCCCGCTCGTGACAACCCGGCTACTCACGCCAAGACCTTCAGTCCTTCGGTCGGCTAGGGGAGCGTCTGCCGCCAGAGCCCACCTGCCGACCCTCGAGGGGGGCCCCGCTCCAGCTGTGCCGGGCAGAGGCGCCTACTCTGCAGCTGGAGCACCACCGGGGCTCTGCCTCTGTCCCCTGCGCCTCCCGAGTGCCCCAGGCGACCTGAAGAAGCGTGGTGCGACAGCGGGAGCTTGCAATGGCCAGGGCGCGCGAGTTGCTGTGTCTGTGGCTGGGTTGCTTCTGCCTGAACCTGGCTCAGGGACAGAGACCCAGCCTGCACCTCCCTGAGCTCCGCGGGGCTGGGACAGGCGACCACACGACAGGTGATGACCCGAACCCCGACCTGCCGCCGCATGACAAGGTGTCAGAGCATATGCTGTGGCTCTACGACAGGTACAGCGGCAGTGGCAGAGTCCAGGACACCCAGACGCCGGGCTCGCAGCCCCTGGGTCCCCAACCCCTGCGCGGTGGCAACACGGTCCGCAGCTTCCGAGCCCTAGCCGCAGGTGAGTGGGGAGAGGAGGGAGCCCTTCCCGCTCCGGAGTGCAGAGGGCAGCCCCACCCGCCGTGCCACCTGGCTGTCTCCCGGGTCCCGGTGCTGCTGTCCTGGAACCTTTCTGGGACGCTGCCTTCCAGTCCCCTCTGCCCGCTCAGAATTCTCCAGTTGCGTTCTGAGTGAGCCTAGTTTGAGCCGGACAGAGACTGGAAAGTGCGAGAAGAGTTGGGACGGTTGCGGGCTTAGTTAGAGGTGCAGCGTGGAAAAAGGCCAAGGGACAACACCCGTGCAGACTAGCCCTCCCCTGGGCACCCCTACGGAGATCTTATGCT
This sequence comes from Phyllotis vaccarum, assembly GCA_033318265.1. Lineage (NCBI taxonomy): Eukaryota > Metazoa > Chordata > Mammalia > Rodentia > Cricetidae > Phyllotis > Phyllotis vaccarum. Next base: position 77,607,612 of record JARWLC010000001.1, on the reverse strand, counting down.
GATATGGTTAAATTGCTCAGCGGAAATTCCCTCCGACAGGCTCTGGCGGCGTGTATACAGGAACGGATGCCATTTTACGCCAACCCAGAGCCCAGAGAGAAAAAACACAGTCAACAGGCACTTCCCCAGACACAGCACTCATAACTCCACGACCTTTGTGTTGTCATATCTGACACTTTCTTCTTGATAGTCCCCTAGTGGCAAACACACAAACAAAACCAGGTGCGGGAGTGTTTAGATTATTTCTAACCAATCTGGGCAAGTAAGTCTTGCGAGGTCCAAACTGGGAAGAACTGGGAAGGGGGGGCAGCCTCTGGTGGAGAGTAAACACCTTTTAGTACCAGTGATGAAAATCTCATCTTCCCGTTTTTTCAACACAGATCATTGAGACTGAAATTCAGGGCTTAAAGCCACCCCCACTCCAAGGCTGCCAGCCCTGGCCTTTAGTGGATAGTTTACAGTAACAGCTTGAGGGCAAATCCCCCGGACACTCAATGTTTATATCTGCTTTGAGGATGCTCTAAGGTTTGTGTACACTACCTTCGTGATTAAGGAATAGGTAATGGCATAGTCTGCCTTTCAGGCTTGTGTGGAAGACCAAGCATGACTGTGCAAAGATAGAGGCTGTTTCAAGTGCTCTCTCAATTCTGTCCAAATTACTGGAAGAACCCCCCCCCCCAACCCCACTTCACTAGTTAGGGCTCCTGGGGGGTGGGGGGGGCAGGAGGTAAACAGCAAGGAAAGCCCTCGCTTGTCACTGTGAATTCATTATACGATTCAGAGGCAATGATGACATCTACAGTAAATGTTAGTTATGCTTTTAATGCAGAGAAGTCTTTAGAAGCTGAGTTAAGTCAGGTTTCACTCTCCTCATAGATCATGGGCAAGACCTGTAAAGAACTGTCCTCTGCTCATCTTGCCTGCCGCATAGCAGTCACTTAAAGAGACTACCCTGACAGCTGACCACAGCAGTGACCCTTCTGTTTACATTAATGCATTGCTAAGGGCAGAGCTCAGCAGTGAAGGCTAATAAGGTCTGGAGGGAGGCTGGTGGGTGGGCAAAGCAGGTGGCAATAAGGAAGACACCCAAATCTCTCTGGCTTTGATATTTTTTTTAATTGATTCTGATCCCAGAGAATAGTTGAGATATCCAAGTGATAAATTATTTTTGTATCAACAAGTTTTATTTTTAGCATGTTTCACAATGTTTGAAGGTAAAACTTGATTTTGTTCATTCACACACATTGTTTAGCTACTGATTTGAGACTGAATAAATCATGAATAAGAACTTAATCACATCTCTGGCTTTCACTCTTTCCATCCATTATAATTCCAGTATCCATTATCAGCCTCACTGTCATCTTATACCATCAAATGATAAACTCTCTTACTGAGACCAGACACTCCCTTGAAATGATGGATTGCAGCTTGGAAGATATATACAAGGCTGTGTGCCCTGATAAGAAAAGCAATCCCTTTAGCATCCTACAAACTGTCTTAAAGACTTATTCATCAAATACAGACACTGGGTTTTTTGTTTGTCAATTTGTTTTTTGGTAGATGCTTAAGTGCTCTTGTCGAGGACTCCTGGAGAGGTGGTTCATATTGGACTTTTCCCAGGATGCTTAATTACCCACATAGTGAAAAGATTTTGTTATAATACTTTTCTGGCTGTAATGAGACCAGACCTCAGGAAGGAAGATGCTTAAGTTTTCATGTGTTACTCTCTGTTCATCAATACCAGTATCTCAACATACCCTTCACTTGGTGCCCTGTATAGATGTAGGCAAAAGATACCATCTATGTTCATAAATTAGACTTGTTTCTCAGCCTAACATGCATAAGCTCCACAACACATGTGCTTCTTTCTACCTAAGATGTTACAGATTTTATGGAAGGTCAAGTGTCTGTGCTCTTATTTGGAGTGTATACTGATCTTCTAGGTTCTGCAAGTGCTTACTCAGACTGAGTTATAGCCTTGGAGAGTTATTTGCTCCTTAGAACATACCTGATTAATATTATTTATTGTTCTAAACCTAGAATAACTGAAATTGAGCTGCTGTGGTCGCTTTCTGACTACTTCCTACTTCAACCATTCCTTGATGGTGGGTGGCATAGATCCTAAATACACTTTGTACTAACCCTGATCTCTCTCAGCTCCAGGCAGTCGGTGTGCCAAAAACCATGAGTTTGGTGTCTTGCAAACTTTTTTTTTTCATATGTCAGAATTTATGTAAAGATGGTTTTTTTTTCTTTTTCTTTGAAAAAAAAGTGATTCACAAAGTTGTGAATGACAAAGAAATTCAATCTGCTAGAAACACATTTATCTGGAGGGAAGAGAGAAGGCTGTGAGATTAACTTTTATTTTAACCTGGATTTAAGTTTGTCTTTGTCTACTAGGGGCTAACAAAATATTTTACATAAGGTTTTCCTCTGCCCTGATCCTTTACAGTACATAATTTATGACCTTCATTTCCATAGTTACTTAATCCTGTCTTAGTCATAATTTCTCTGGGAAAAGCAATGGAAGCTTAGTTTTCTTATTTAGAAACTATCACTACTTATGACACACAATGACAAAAATATCACATTCTAGTGGATGTGTATCTTCTTTACAAAAATTATACTTAACTTCACGAATAAAAGAAGGAAATATTGAAGTAATACAGATTCACAGTGAATGTTTTGCTTTGGTGGAGGACTGGGAGATTCTTATCTAATAAGAATCAAAACCTTTCAATATTGAGAACAGTGATTTTTAAATGTTTCTAAAGTACAATGCTAGACTATAAAACCATAGGAAGGCTGATATATGATCCAGTCCTGAATAATCATTACTGGACTAGAAGCCAGTTCTCTGAAGGATACATGGATCAGTGGGGAAGGACTAATTTTGCTGTGCTCCATGGCAAGATAATATAATGATGCTATTAAGATATAATAATCAAGATTCCAGGCACCTCGAAACAAGGCTTGAAACTACAGAGTCCTTGGACTGCATGATGTTTTTATTTAAGGGACAATTGTACATCTGGAGGAGAGGCTCTGGGATGTGCAGCTGCTTTGAATTATCCACTACTTTGAATACATGATAGCCTCTAATGAAGTTTTACTGTAATAGGCAAGACAGCTTTACAATTCCTGACATTTAAAAATCCATAATACCATGGATTCTTGATTATTCATGCTGGATGGAAAGGAAAAAAGAGAATAAATTACATTTTTTTAAAAAAATTTCAAATGTAGCTTTGTAGTGCAGTTACACACACTCAAAAACCCCAAGAGACCATGCAGGTCAATGTGAAAAACTCCTAAGCAGATAATTCACTCAAGCAGATAATATACTCAGTTTTATGGACTAAAAATGCATGCATAATAAGGAATTAAGAGCACTACTTACATTACCTGAGCCATGGAAGTTCACAGATGCTTGTTTGATTGGTTCATATATTTTAATTTGATAAAAATAGAAAGCCAAATTTATTTTAAGTATTTTTGCATTATAAACTTTTATATTAGGAAGACATATTGAAGAAAACGGGTTCTTTAATAGAACAGAAATGGGCTTCATATATTTGCTGGACAAATTTTCAGCATTCAGATCTAATTTCAAAACTCCCTCTTTCTTGTGGCCTGATTTTCTTTTATAAAGAAAAATTTCACAGAAAGAGGTCTCTGGAAGGTATTATATAAAACTGGGTGCCAAAGTCAAGAGTTGGAAAAAATCATTGTGGAACAGTCCCTTTAGTGGTGGTATCCCCTTAAAAGAGCCAATTTTCTCCTTTTTCAATAGACCCTTCTGAGAATTGTGGCTTGGGATGTCTACTTGGAGAAACACTGGTTTCAAAGCATCTGAATTCACCAAAAAAAGAGCTGCAAAATTCAGTGACTGTCTCATTGCAAAGGAGCAGGGCTCTCACTTCCTAGCGGTTTGGGCTTGGGCATAGGATTACATTGTCACTTTGGGGATTTAGGTCCATTTGGCACTGTCCTATCTTTTTGTTTTCAGATTACGATCTCTGGTTATAACTGTAGAGTCTCTCTGTCCTCACACTCTCCCCCACTTCTGCAGAAGCTGGCCTTCATTGTTTACTTCTCTGTGGTTGGTATTTATTGTTTTACAGCAGGCAGAGTAGCTTGAAAAGAAGTTATGTTACTTGTGGAAAAATCGGTACTGGATAGACATCACTTCATTAATATTTGGGTCAACATTCATACCTTGGTGAAAGAAACATTTACTCAAGACTCCTATCAGGTCCTTTATTTAGATCTCCAGTATTTGCTATCATACTAAGGTTATACCTATTTGGGATACTTGTGACAGTTGTCCAGCAATTTTACATTCATTTTCTATGACCTAATCAGGTTCTTTACTGCATCATAGAGAAGAATTTTATACCCAAATTTGATGATTTTTTTCCTATTTGTTGATGTTTCAAATTTTGATAATAAGTATCTTCATTGTTTTATGGCATTAGTAGTAGCAGCAGAAAGTTTAAATTCTTGTTGTTAAGAAGTCTGTCATAAAACAGAATTTGAGAAACGGGGGGGGGGGGGGGTTCCCTGTGTGAGAATGCCATGTGTATCTAGTTATCCTTAGAAGCCAGATGACCAGATGAGAGTGTCAAATTCCTGAAAGCTGGGTTCCGAAACTGACCAGCCAGCTCTCTCTCCTTTTAATAAAACCATCAAGTCAAAAACAACCTGAAAAGAACGTGAAATTTTCAAAAGCTTCCTTTGGAAAAACATAACACCCTGAATGAGACAAGAAATAGAATCCTAGCCCACATTTCATGAGTGTTTATCATGCTGGGATGCTGACCAATCTGGGGCGACTCTAGAACAATGTCCTCTGGGCTAGAAGAGCCCACTTGGCAGGTGAAAGCACAAACACAGACCAGAGCTTCCCTCCCATAATTTGCCTCAGAATACTCAAACATCTTGGTGGTCTCCAAACCCCACAACATAGACTAACCAGCTACAAGGAATCTAATAAGAAACTTTGCAACCCTGCTTTGCTCAGCCCCCAAGGATAGAGCAGAACTAATCACCTGTCCAGCAGGGTTGGCAGGGATTGTACCATAACCTGAGCTCTTTACATAGACATCATCCTGCAACAAACACTCTGTGATACACAAACACCATGGTTACTCCCAACATTTGAGATGTGTTCATATTTTACGTGAAACCGGGGGAGGGGGGAAGTTCCTGAAAAATATAAGAGTACTTCACATTTCTGAACTTGTAATTGTGTCTTTGCATTGACTTTTTCAACTGAGTTTCACTCTCTATTCTGTGAGACAGGTTCGGGTTTGGTTTATCCAGTTTCACAGATGAGAAAGAGATACTAGAAGAGTTAGATGAACAAGCAGTATGGCCAAGACAGGAATTTAAATCTAATTCTTAGGCTTTAGCCAAAAGAAAAAAAAAAAACACCAACAACAACTTATAGACCCCCCCCCCCCCGCCTTACATGAAAATCATTTAGCTTTATGGGTAGTGGTGGTGCATACCTTTAATCCCAGCACTCAGAAGGCAGATTTAAGTGAATCTCTGAGTCAGAGTTCAGCCTGATCTACAAAGCAAGTTCTAGGGCAGGCAGGGCTACATGGAGACACCCTGTATCAAAAACACAGCAAACTAACAAACAAAAAGAAAAAAAAATCATAATCATTTAGCTCAACTCATCCCCGAGTTCAGCAGCTACACTCAGTCAGGTTTGACATTAACTCACAGAACTTTGCTAAAAGTTGCTGTGAATGAAAAATAAACAACAGTATACCACATTCTGGCTGTTTAAAATAAGAGGAAGGAGCATAAAGAAAACCCTGAAATTCTAAACTACTGTATGCAATTAGTATGTGAAGGAACCTGTGACAGTACCCTGCTCAGTAAAATAAAAGGAAACAGCTGACATTAGCAATGCAGTGAGATAATCGTGCCCTAGCACTTTAAGTGATAGCATCCCAGCCTCTCCAGGGCACTGTTCCTTAGTGTTGCTGCCTACTGAGGACAGGAGAAGAGATGAACTTTAAAAGGAGGTAGGTTGCAGGAGGATTCAGCCAACATACCATGGATGGTCCACTCATGGCCAACATGATGCTGTTTTAGATAAAGAAAAAAGAAACCTCTCCCTTTAAAAATAACCATTTTGCCCGTGTAGAACCTTAAAAAAGAAGTGATGTCTCAAAATTGTATGTCTTTCTCTCACACTTGGGGAAGGTTTTCAACATAATGGGTTTGTTCAATTGAGAGGGGAGACATAGGTTTTGCTTAGTTAGACTTTGGGAGAAAGGGTTTCTCTCATTCTGCCCTGACCATTTGGAGGGCCTGCCATAGTTTGTCACATGGTTTGAACTTAGCAAACAACTCAGTTGAATTGAATATGAGGAAAGTATCAAAGCTATCAGCCAAGAATATTAAAAATAAATTGGCCTTAAAATAATTTTCAGTGCAGCATGTTATCATTAACATATAAAATGAAGATATTATACTTCATGAAATAACTACTTCAATAATCCTTCTCTCCACAGGAAGGGGCCTGTAGAGGGCCCTCATATTCAAGAATGGTTTCACCAGCTTTGGGGAATTTGAATTTACTTAACAAACTTTTCACCTTGATGTTAAGTAGAAAACACTCTTGAATTTGGTAAATGTGGCAGTTGTTTATTTAACAAATTGGACAAATGATCTTCAGTATATAGGTGATCCAAATTGTAAAATGAAGCAGCAGACATTCAAGAGTCACAGGACCTCTCTGGACCTCTCTGTCCCCTAAAAGTTCACAGTCTAGGAAAGCCCTTGGGTGGAGACTCTTGCACATAAACAATTAGTAAACTTTTTTTTCTATTCTAGAAAAACATACTTTGGCAAGTTGTTTTTTTTTTTTTTTTTTTTCTGGACATAGTGAATAGCTGACTTGGGATCCCACAAAACTTAATTATTTGACTGAGACTTCAAATCAACACAAAATGCTGCAGCGCATTCCACTTCAGAGCCTCTATCCAAAGGGAGAAGACAGTCTGGAGAAATGCTGTCAGCTAGTGTCTTCTGTGTACAGCCCCATTTTACTCTATCCCCAGGCACTGGGCCTTTCTAGCAACTCAACTTTCTTTAGAGAAAGAACTAGGGAGTGGGGGTGGGAACCTCTGCTTAATTACATATTTTCAGTATGATTGAAATATTTTGCCTGCTTCCTAGGGATTTAACTAATCATCAAGATTTCATTTAGTCTATTTGCTTTAAAATCAGACCCTGTGTAGAAAGCATTCTATTGTATCTCCCAATTCCCTTTGAAAATGTTCTATGTGGGTCAGCATGGAGGACCTGCCTTTACTGTTCCTCTGCTTGTCACAGATGATGGATGAACAGATGGAGGATAAGTGGCCCTGAGACGCCCATGTTGAAGTCTAAATACAGGCTCCCAAACTGGAGTCCGCTCCCTAAGCTCAACTTTTGCTTTTGTTTTTCAGATAAAACAGGAAGTCATCTTCCACCTTTATTAAATGATCAAAATCCTTAGAAAGATCAATACAGGTAATAGGCAACCCTACTTCCCCTCCAAACAGTTTCTAACTTACCAGTAAACTTCTGTGCTCTTTCATTTTGTAAAAAGTAAACAAAATTTGGTGCATTTGTTTTCCAAAACAAAATAAAATGTACTTATTGAATTTGGCTGAAGGGCAGAAAAACTCAGTGTAAAACAAGGCCCTGTGATCAGGGAGTCTACTATGTTAGTAAGGAGTCATCCTGTAAAGAAATGTTCACAGAGCCAGGGGCCTAACTATTGCTTTCAAGGGGGGGGGGGGTGGGGAGAAGAAGAAAATCTCAGCACCGAAGGACTAGCTCAGTGGGACACCGACACCTTGTCTAGCTTGCTCAAGACCCTTCAGTCTCCAGCACAGGACCCCACCTTCCAAACCACTCTCCAATGATCGGATATGGAGAACCCTCAAAAAAAGTCAGAACACAAGGCTGTAATTCTCAACCCTGACCAAAGTGCAGTCGAGTTGTTCCCCCTAGCAAGGTAAATCGTGCTGAGTGGCCACCAAACCGTATGAAAATAGCACCACCTGTTGGCAGCTATATTTTTCTCATTTAAAAAAAAAAGGCCAGGACTTCCTGCTTTGTGAAAAGCTAGAAGGAAACCTACTGTATTTTTGCTGTATTTTGCAAGATGGCTAAAAGTTTCTTGGTGCTGCGTACCTTCTGCTACAGGGTGGGGACTCTCCTACAGTGGCAATGACTTACAACTTGCTCCCTTCAAGACTCATACATGTTTCTCAGTTAAGTTGGAGTCATGATTTTAATTACACTGAATCCAGCCCTTATTCAGCTTCAGTTTTTATATTTCAGTCTTGCCTATGGCACTGAAAGACACTCCATGATTGTTCTGAAGCCTCTCTTTGCTACAATCTCTTAACTGTAATAACCTGTAAAATCAAAATCAAAGAGCAGATCAAGGATCATGTGCTTCCAACATATATTGGCCCAGGATATACATTACCATTTTAAAACACAGGGAAGGGAATATTGTGAGGAAATACTGGACCAAAGCAAGACCAAAAAACCATCTGGGAAAATTCTAGACTGCATCTCCTCATCTGGTGTTAAAATGCTCTTCGGATCTCCGACTCTGTTCAGCTTTGCTGACAGCAACACACTTTCTCTTGGGCTGGTTCCACTCCCTGCTAGCAGCTCTCCTTGGCGGGATTCCATGACTTTGGCATCTGTAACATCTTGAGGTGTCCAAGGAAATCCAGGCTTCACTTCACAGCTTCATACAATGACCTCTCTAGGCCTCCATTTATGGACACCCCTGACACATGTCTCACCTCCCCGGCTTTCCATAATCATGAGGGCAAATTCCATAACCCTTCCTTCCATCCTTAACTCCAGAAACATGTGGATGAAGCTGCCAAGTTCTGCTCCTTACTGGAGCTGAAACATGCCCATCTGGTTCAATTACATCTTCACTGGTTAGACCAGGCTGGCCTTAAACTCAGAGATCTGACAGTCTCTGTCTTCCCAGGGCTGGGATTAAAGTCAGACCCCACCACACTTGGCTGGAAACTTTTCTTTAGTTCCTTCTCACAAGTTTGAACCTCCGCTGGGTGGGGTCTTGCCCTGAGGTCACCACTCCTTTGTTCCATTTCTCACTCTGTTTATCTCCTTGAACAGAGGACTTAGCTCTACTTCACTTCCTGGTGCCCCATTTATCAATCTGTACATTTTGTGTTTTTATTGTGATCCTTTTCATTATAAATAAGAATCGGAGCTAACACGATAACCACACAACAGAGTCTATTCTGGGCTGTTTTAAAGATTTCCTCTGCCAACAGAATTAATCCAAAACTCTTTGCTTTAGCCCTAGGCTGACTTTTCAGCCAAAGGCAAAAATCAGTCACATTCTTCACCAAAATATCACAAAACCAGTCTCTAGGCCACATGCTAACATCCTTCTCTTCTTCTTCTTCTGTCTTCTATGCTCCTACAAGGATGGCCTGTTAAGCAGTGTTGAATACATTCCACTGCTTCCCTAACCCAAAGTACCGAAGTCCAAATTTCTCCAAACGAAACCATAGTCAGATATATCACAGCAATACCCCATCCAGTCCCTGGTACCAACTTCTGTCTTGGAGTTTCTATTGCTGTGGAGAGACTCCATAACCTCAGCAACTTTTAGAAAGGAAATTGTTTAATTGAGGTGGCTCCCTTACAGTTTCAGATGTTTAGTTCATTATCATGGTGGAGATTATGATGGCAGGCAGGCAGATATGGTCTGGAGAAGAAGCTACTACATGTTGGTACATAGCAAATAGGAAGTAGACTCAGTTTCACACTGAAGCTTGAGCAATAGAGACTTCAAAGACCACTCCCACAGAGACACACATCCTCCAATAAGGCCACATATACGTTAATAAGACCACACCTCCCAATGGTGTCATTCTCTTAGGGGGACATTTTCTTTCAAATAATCAGTTACTATTGCTGTGATGAAACACCACAAGAAAAGCAACTTGGGGAGGAAGGGGTTTAATTCTGCTTATACTTCCATAACACCACTCATCATCAAGGAAGTCAGGACAGGAACTCAAACAGGTAGGAACCTGGAGTCAGGAGCTGATGCAGAGGTTGTAAAGGGTTGCTTGTCCTATATGCCTCGCTCATCCTGCTTTATTATGGAACTCAAGACAATCAGCCCACAGATAGCACCACTCACAGTGTGGTGCTATGACTACCTCCGCTATCATTCACTAATTTAAAAAAAATCCCCTATAGGGTTACATGCAGTTTGATCTTATGGAAAATTTTTCTTAATTAAGGTTCCTTCCTCTCAAAAACTCTAGCTTGTATAAAACGGACATAAAACTGTCCAGCACAAGAGGCCATGAAAAGAGTTAGAAGGGACATTGACGTGGTTGTAAGAAGGAAGGAAAATAGAGAAGTTATATAATATAATTACATTTTAATTTAAAATTTATTTTAATGGAGAGATGCCCCTGTGGTTAAGAACACTGAGTTTTCTTCCAGAAAACCTGGATTGGATTCCCAGTATCCATATGGCAGCTCAGAACTGTCTGTAACTCCAGTTTCATGGTATCTGATGTCCTCTTCTGGACTTATGGGCACCGGGCATGGCCCTGGTACATAGGCATACATGAAGACAAAGTATTTATACACATAAAATAAAATTAAATATATGTTAACCTTTTAAAGTAATTTATTTAAACATTAGCAGAAAATAATTCTTATGAAAGTATCAATCCACCTGTTCTTTCTCCAGATCAAATATTCTTACTTACTGAACTCGAAGTTATGATGTGGGTCCCAAACCCTGCCATCTTGATTATTGTCTTAGTTATTCTTCTCTGAGTAAGATGAGAGTACCAGTATTAATCACCCCATTTTACATGTATTTGATAGATCAGCATGTAGTTAGGTTTGCTACTATGCCCACTAAAAGCACATGAGCTATTTTTGTAAGATAATAAAGTCTACCTTATTTTTTAGCTCATATTACAACATGTTATTAACACTTTTAAAAGTGTTAAAGTCGCATTGGATTTGTGATTAGAAATTCAAATCCATATGTGTCCATGCATTTTAGATTACAAACAGTGGATAGTAAAGCACTTCCTTCTCACTGACTTTTAAACTTAGATACCTAAGTGTATATAAGAAAAGTTGGGCAGGGACTTGTGGACAAAGGGAATTCCTATCTTTTTCATTATATGAAAACAATGATTTGAAGGTTGAACAGGGTGGCTTATGCCTATAATTCTAGAATTTTAGAGATGGAGGCAGGAGGATTGCTGTGAATTGAGTGCAAAACTGGGCTGAAGTGAGTTCCAGGCTAGCCTGAGATAAAATTTGCAATCCTATTACAAAAAAAAAAAAAAAAAAAAAAAAAAAAAAAAAAAAAAAAAAAAAAAGTTCGTATTATTTGGAAAGATAAAATACTTTGAGATCTAAAAGCAGAAAAAGTCTGAAAGTAAACTCTTAATAATTGCCATGTATTTCTCACAGAAAGGCATTAATCCTGCTCTAAAAACATACTCCTACAGTGTCAAAACATATACAATGTATTTTATAATCATTTTACCCTAAATTACTTGTCTCATTGTCCTTTCTCCTTCCTGGTGTAATTCTAGGAGTTACACAAATATGCATAAATGACAGCTTGCTCCCCCTTCTTCCCAGAAAGTTCCCCTCGGCTTTCACATCTTGTTTTGTGTGTTCATGATCCACTGAGCTTAGAATTTCTTTCCTGACTGTGATGGGAAGTTTCTTACTGGTAGTTACATCCTTTACTTATTGCTCTGTACTCATTTGCTCAACTCCATGGAAGTCTTTAGTATATGCACATAATAAGTTGCATTCTTGCGTATATGAGGTCTTTGAAATTCGGAGGCTATTGTATATTTCCAGCATGTCTTAATTTTAGACACTTCATCGCAGACAGTGAGATACTAGTTGGCTGCTTGTTAGTGGGCCCTATGTGCTTTACTGGAGTTCTTTTGATGAATCCTCATAATAGTTCTGTAGTTGATACCACTAAATGTGCTTTACAGATGAGGGGACCAGCACTTTGGGAGCTTAGCTATATGTCTTGGTCAGAGGAGCTTTAACTTTGAGATAAGGTGCTGGGCTGAAATGAGGAGGCAAAGACAATGAGATTGAATTCTGAGAGTTAATTGACATTAAATATTGGAGCTTGGGGCAGAGTCTAAATAATACAAGGCAAGAAGAAATGTCTTAAAGTCTTAAAAGAATGAAATATTCAGAGGAGGGATGTGAAGGAAAGAATCAAGATGAGTTTACCAGGTGAGACAGTGGCACCTCATTCTTTGGAGCTCATCTATTCCTCACCAGTGTGTTTGTGGGCAACCTTTGATTGCAGTGTACTTGAAATGAGGTGGCTTCTCTTCCATGCATTCTAACTGCCCCTCCGCTATGTGGAGTTTGGGGGAAAGTATATATTATGGTGACAGGGTTGAATTTTGGGCAGAGCCCTGAACATGCTTGATGCCATGGCTTTGTTATAAAGCTCTGTAAGATGTTATCCCGGTGTCATGAATTATACAAATGTACATAAATGGAAGTTTGCTCCCTTTGCTTCACACAATGTTAAAAATAAGTAAAATGTGTTTCCCATTGCATGTTCCCCATGCTTGGGGACTTGATGAACTCATTTTAAGTTTCCACGTCTTTATAAAAAATGTTTTGTTTTAACTGAAACATGTTTTTGATCAAGAATATAACTTAAAGATTGCATGTGTGTTTCTGAAATAATTAAATATATGGAACAAGTGCATGGAGGCGGGCTCTCCGAGACAAATCCCAGGGTCTAAATTCTTCAGGTCTAACCTCAACCTAACTGGAACTCAGTAGGCATATCCTGAGAGAACTGGATTCTGCCTTTACTAACCAGCTTCCTGTTCTTTCTATTGCTAATTTCTCAATTAAAAGAACTAATAATATGTCCTACCAATTTCAATCATTTTTCTTGAACTATAGAAATTTAGATTTGGAACTGATGAAATGCTAAACTTCAAACATGCTAAATAGCTATCCTGTGTTTTTATATTTTGAAGATGTAGCTCATTTGTTCAGACACAGTATCAAAATACTAAGGTCTTACCTAATCCATATTTTGTAAAGTAGGAATAAATCGGAATAATTCCTATAATAATGTTAGTCCAGGCTCAGATCACAATGCTAATTTACATTTACATTTAAGAAACACTAGGACTTTTTATGAACATTACATATATCTTATTAATTCTGATGACATATGAAACAAACATTGTAGTCAAAGACTAGCTTGGCAATGTTCAGCAAGTTAGATGTGTTTCTTCATACAAAAATATCAGTGGAGAAGTATTTGTGGTAAGGTAGGCAAGGAATTTAATCAATATGGCAATAACGGAAAGGCAGCTGAGATACCTCAAACATCTCAGCTCATCTTCAGAGGAACAAGTGGTGCAGGATGTGAAGCATCTGTCTTAAGTAAGAAGTCCAGGACAAATTGTGTTCTGACTGCTCTTCATCTAAGTTCTGATTCTTTGAGTGACTCTGAATCAGTTCTTATCACTTAAAAAGACAACAGGGTCCCCAAGATGATTTTTCCTATATGGGTATAGGGACAGCTTCAGCTTCCATGATGATGTAATTGTTCTTTTTTAGTGATAAGGTCAATGGACCTGTAAAGCTTCAAAGTGGCTTCAAGTCTAGGATGCTAACTGGAGACCTGAAATCCCCTTTTGGAGGAGGAACTCAGACCGAGACACTGTAAAAGCTGACTGTGAAATACCTTAGTTGCTCTTATCTCTATGACTTAATACTTGAAGGGAGACAAGCCTAGGTCCATGTGGGGCTTCGTCTTCTTGCACCATCAGATTTTAGACAGACAGTCCTTCAGACAGTTGCAAGACCATCATCCATTTGGGCAGATATCTGATCCAGAGTAAAGGAGAGAGATATAAAATGAATGCAAAGATGCCAGGCTTTCATGCCATTTTTAGTGGTCTCGTGACTCAGTGGGAAGTCCATGTTCTTTATCCAAAGCAGTTTCAAAATGTCTGTTGTAATGGTCCTTCTATTTTATGAATGAGAACATTAGCCTGTCCTGAGTTAGAAAGTTAGTAAGTGATTGAAACTGTAAATAAATCCAGGTCAAATTTTAAACCCACTGTTTGCACCAGAAGAATGAATAAACCTCTCACAGAGGCAGCTATGGTAAGCTATAAGTTTGTAGACACCAGTCTTGGTATTCTCCAGAGCTCACACATCACCTGCTACCATACACACACTAAGTGTGAAGTGTGCTATCATTTCCACACTTTTATGGTGCTTCAACAAAGAACAAGCAAACTAGTAAAGTTGACCAATCTTTCCTCTAACTTTTCTTTTTTAAATTCACTCCTGTCAGTTCAAAATGTTTTCCCTAATAGAAACCCTTAAAAGTGAGAAGCTGCACAAATTTCTATACTGTTTTCTTTTATTTTAGGTTATTTCTCTTGAGACTATATTATAAAGTATGCCATTGAGTCCAGCTCCAAAGATACAATAGGGTTCAGAGAAAACACCCCTGGCAAAGAGTAACAAAACGTAGGACTTTTTATCAGAGGAGTATTTGTAGGCCATCAAACTTTTTATCTGAGGGTCTTTGGAAATAGGCTTCTGTCTAGCTAAAGAAAAAAGACTCATACATGCTCTGAGTATCATTTTCTGTTCTCTTCTTCTCTGATTCTACAGCTTCTTTTTTATCTCTAATTTTATGGTTTCCTTTTAGCTCTCATTTCCTGGTTCCTCTTCTCTCATGGCTGTATACACACTTCTAACAGCAGACACGTTGCAATACCCAGAAAAAGGTTATAAGGAATAAAACCACTTACCATGGCAACACAGAACTACTTATGTGCTTGGACATGGTGCTTGGCACTTTTCAGGCCAGCTTTAGCCAGAGTTAGCTGGGCATAAAACTATTTTATTTTCTGGACTTGGTTAATTGATTAATTTTTATTTAGAAGCTAAATGATAAACAATTAGTTAACTGAAGCTTGAATTTTAGATCACAAATTAAGGTTAGAATGTTTATACAAAATATTAATTGTTAAAGGGTCAGAGCAAGTGAATTCTATATATCTATATCAGCTACCAGAGAGGGAAGCTCAGGGTAATTCAATTTCTGAAGGACCTTGAATCAACAAACTCAGACACTTCTTAATTTTGTCCTTGAATCTAATCTGTGAGAGTCCTATTTATGATCTATCCATAGGGACTCTTTATTTGGCCAAATTGCCCTGACAGTAAGGTAATCATAGGGAATAGACTTCGAAGTTTCTCATCATTAATATGGAACAATTGCTGAACAATTGCTCGTTTTATTTATCAGAATAACACAGTATAAGAAGTCATCCTTCTGACCATCCACAAATATATGTGCCCATAAGATTAAGATGAAACCATGAGATTCCATGTACACATATATGAAAATGCATGGTAATGATGAGATACTGTAACTGTTTTTTCACATGAGAAATTACAGACAGTAGCAGCCAGTCATTTACAGTCAGTGACCTCATGGCCTTACCAAATAGGGTTCCTCATCAGGGAGCATTCATCTGGTGGGATTGACCTGCTGAACACTAGTTGTCACCTGCTGTATACTCCCATGGTCTCTGGTAAAGTCATTGCTACCAGCATCTCTCTGTAATTATATCCTCAAATAATTTATCTCTTTCCTTTCCTCCCTCTAAACTCCCATATATCACTCCTTGCTCTTTTTCACTATAGTGAAATTCATATAACATGAAATTAATGATTGTAAAGTATACAGATGACAAAATGGCAGTGATAGCTTCAGAATCCCACAATATTGCAAACTGACTTGTTTTGGAATATTTCCATCAACTGGAAGTAAAGCCTCAGAGCTGTTAGGGAGTTTCTTCTCATTCCCTGCTGCCTCTAACTCCCAGTGAGTCTCTCTGCTCCTCTCTCTGTATTTAACTAGATAACTTAACATAGATGAACTTAAACAATAAATGAGCTTTTATACGTGCTTTCTTTGTCTTGCATAACTTTTCAAGTTTTCATGTTTTACTACATGTTAGTATTCTTTGTTTCACAATGACAGTACTCTGTATTATAGATGCACTATAAATTGCTTATCTGTTCATCAGCTGGTGATCATTTGAGCCATTGCTACTTTTGGCTACTGTGAATATACTTATTTGAGTACCTGTCTTCAGTTCTGAGGAATTGCTTTATCATATATAAATTTCCTGGTTAGATTTTTGAGGAAATTCCACAGCAGTTGAATCAACTTATACCCAATCTGCCCAATAAATAGAAGGAGTTGCACTTTCTTCCCACGAACTTTCTAGTATTTGAAGCTTTTTGTTCTTGTCTGTGATAATGATACTATTACAGTAGGTGTCATATCATTGAAGTTTGGTTTTTATCTCCCTGCGACTAATTATTTTCAACATGTTTCCACACCATATCAGCAATTCATATATCTTCTTTGGAGCTATCATCTACTCAAGTCCTTGCTCATATTGGTATTTCTGTTGAATTAAAGCTCTTATTTATATGTTGCATTCTGGCTACTAAACTTTAAGATACACAGAATGCTGATATCTTATTGAATTCTGTAGATTATCTTTTCATTTTCTTGGTACTTTACCTTTGATGCACAAACATTTTAACTTTGATAAGCTCCATTTTATTTAGATCTTTTATTTATTGAAGTATTTCTCCTTTTACTGAATGCATGTGGTGGTATATACACGAAGATGTTACCAACTCTGAAATCAAGAGGATTTGGCCCCAGTTTTTCTTCTAAGGATTTTAGGGCTTTAACTATTATATTTAAAGCGGTAATTTGAGTAAAATTTTGAATGGTGTATAGAACAGTATTGATTCTTTTTACTTCAGTTCCTTTTGTTTGTTTGTCTTTCCTAGGAACTCTTCAAAGAAAGGGGCTGCACACTTTTAATCTGACTTCTCTAACCAAGTCCGAAAACATTTTGTCAGCCACGCTGTATTTCTGTATTGGAGAATTAGTGAACATCAGCTTGAGCTGTCCAGTATCCCAAGGATGCTCCCATCATGTGCAGAGACAACACATCCAGATAGATCTCTCTGCATGGATCCTCAAATCCAACCAAAGACAGCTCCTTGGTCACCTGTCAGTAGATGTGGTCAAACCTCTTCGAGACAGCATGTCTTGGCTGTCAAAAGACATCACTCAGCTCCTAAGGAAGGCCAAGAAAAATGAGGAGTTTCTCATAGGATTCAACATTACTTCTGGAGCACATGAGCTGCCCAAGAGGCTGCTGCTTTTCCCTGAGCCTTATATCTTGGTATATGCCAATGACGCTGCCATTTCTGAGCCAGAAAGTGTGGTGTCCAGCTTACAGAGACACAGGGATTTCCCTGAAGGAACTGTGCCCAAAATGGATAGCCACATCAGAGCAGCCCTTTCCATTGAACGAAGGAAGAAGAGGTCTACTGGAATCTTATTGCCTCTGCAGAATAATGAGCTACCTGGGGCAGAGTATCAATATAAGGAGGATGGAGTGTGGGAGCAAAGGAAACCTTACAAAACCCTTCAGACTCAGCCCCCTGAAAAGAGTAAGAATAAAAAGAAACAGAGAAAGGGACCTCCTCGTCAGAAAGGCCAGACACTGCAGTTTGATGAACAGACCCTAAAGAAGGCAAGAAGAAAGCAATGGAACGAACCTCGAAATTGTGCCAGGAGGTACCTTAAAGTGGACTTCGCTGATATTGGTTGGAGTGAATGGATTATCTCCCCCAAGTCATTTGATGCTTATTATTGCTCTGGAGCCTGCCAGTTCCCCATGCCAAAGGTAGCCAATGTCCTTTACCTTGTGCTTTCTTTATTTGTGCATGGGGTAGAAGAGCATGCTGAGTATGTGTTTTCATTTAAAAAGCTACTCGGAACCTTATTTATAACATTCTGAAGTACAGCATAATGGGCAATGTGGTTATGCTTGGGGTTTCTTTGATGATTGTTAAAAGTAATATGAGGTATGAAGGCAATGAAAACCATATGTGTAAAATATGCATACTTTGTTTCTGAACATGGTGCATATTCAGCCATGTGGTCACTTGTGAATATACACCTGTCTACACTAAGCAAGCCCCAGAGGGCAGAAGCCAATCTCTGAGTGCTATTCAAGGGATGTATGAATAGTGTAGAAGGAATAATGGGTCTGGTGCCCTGATGTGGAGCATTTTTGGATAAAGAGTTTCTCATGGGTGAATTGTCCCCATGCAGGTCAAGATCGGGGTTTGGCTAGGTAATCTTGCCTGAACCCCAAGAGATGTTTATTTCATTTGCTTGACTGCTAAACATTAAAAAAGAAGAAGAAAGAAAATAAAAGAAGTCAGAACAGGATGTGATGACAGTGACTTCTCCCAAGGTCCATCAGAAATTACCTTTATCTATTCCAGAAGCACCAGGGACTTCATTTTATCATAGAAGCATGTTTTCGAAGTGTTTCTAACTCCAATGTCAGTCTTTCCAAGCAAGTCCAAACGGCAGCTCTCTTTGCTCTGGAGAACAAATAGTACACTCTATAGTAAAAATTAACCACACCCTCGACATCAGGTTTAGTTTATTGCTGAACTTCCAGTCTCAGCTTACAGCAGTTTAAATCTCTACCACATACTCAAAAGTGACTAAATATCCAGAATTCAGAAGAAAAATCATAATGAATTTTTAATAAAATCTGAATCCATTGTTTTTTTCTTTCTTTTTCTGATTCTTTTTTTTTTTTATGCTGTCTAAAAATAGAGAAAATATTTCTTTGCCTCTTAGGCTGGCAATTTCAACTGAGAGGTCTTTATATTGCTATTTTATGTTCTGATCCTGTAGTCACTGATTAACATACACAAAGAAAGGGCTGAAGAAAAAGGCCAGGTCAGCATCAGGCCAGCAACCTATTTGAAATCCTGCGTTTCTTGTTAGCTATTTCAGAAAGATGAGTTTTGTACATTTCCTAAAACATTGTCCTTCTAGACGATCTTTGTAATTTTCTATTTTAAGAACACAACCTAAAGTAAAGGTTATGAATTCAGAACTATATCAAGAGCCCTATCTAATCTTAGGACTCAGAAAGGACCTTCACTGCTCATGCAAAATGTGCTTACCTAGGGTGACATTTAGAATCCTGGATGTAGTCAATATGGCAAATGTGAAAAACAGAGATGTCTCCTATTTTACAGTGTGTCTTGCTTTGTGATATTAAGAAATGAGGATGTAATCCAAAGCTGATTTTAAGATGGAGAGACTGATTTGAGGTAGTTCTCAGGGTTTGCCCAAAGAGCCCCTGCCACTCTCATTAGCTGTAATCTCTTCTGGGTAGCTTGAAGAAAAATGTCTTCTGTTCCTTTGTCACCCTAACGTGCAGGTTTCAGAAAACATACAGATGTCGATGGTCAATCCCTTTGCTTTTCATCCCCAGACTATGGAGAACCCAGTTTCCATCTCTATAGTTTCTCCCCAGTTGAGCATCTCAACTTTGCTCCACTTCCATTCGCTGTTCATAAATCCACTGTCTCTGTAGAACATTGGAAGAAGCTGAGGAGAGCCAGAGTTTGAAAGTTGCCATGGGATGAGCATGACGACAGAGAAAAATTTAAGGAGAAGCATCTACGTAGTTAAAGCATCGTACTTGGTCATAGCAGGAATTTAAAACCTTGGTTTGCCTTCAAACTGTTTGGAATCCTATTAATACACAGGACCTGATAGAGTGCACATGGAGTATAGGCTACAGGGATGCTGCACCTCTAACAAGGTCTGAGCTGATACTGATGCTGCTGAGCCACAACCTGATAGAGTGCACATGGAGTATAGGCTACAGGGATGCTGCACCTCTAACAAGGTCTGAGCTGATACTGATGGTGCTGAGCCACAAAACGCTTTTTGCAACAACAAAACACTGACTCGACTTAGTTTCTTTGGGTTTGAATTCTGGTTCTACCACTAAGCAACAGTGGCCTTTTAGATAAATCAATAAAGCTGTCTACACAGTATTCTTTCTTTTGAAGAGGCTAAAATAAAGACTAATAAAAAGAAAAGAACCTGCAAACATAGCAAGGAAATAGCAGAAACCCTACATAGAGCAGTGGGAACTCAGTACCTCTTTGCTCTTGAGCTGACTGGGTTGGGGAGGAGCCGTGACGACAGAGTGGAGCAGAAGAGATGTCTAAGGAAATGCAGTGTGGAGAGAGCAAGCATGCAGAGGAAGCCCTGAGGCAAGAAAGGTTTTGTAAATGTTTTTAGCCCTTTTTCATACATCGCAAAAACTGAAAATAGGATTCCCCCTCTGTGTTCAACAGCTCAAAAGCTCTTCCAGGGAGGTTCTTTTTTTTTGGGGGGGGGGGGGGCAATGGAATGAAGAGTAACTAGACTCATCATAATATTTGATGAAACTTGGAATGAGATCAGAACCCCAGGACCATATAGCAGGAATCCATGTAAAGATCTTTTCTCTTGGGTTGTCGTTCTGCTTTGCTAAATCTAGAGAGGAAGTTTAGCATTGCCTTGTGTGCAGCTGCTTAACTTTTAATGTGTGCTAGGGTTTCCTCTAAGCTCTCATGACTTTATATCTTTCAGTACCTTCCTAGTATAGTAACAAAGGAGGATGGGAAATTTGATGTAGAGGGAAGAAGTAGTTAACATGCGTTGCTGGTTGCACGGTGTCTGGTGTGGCATCCAGAATGAGATATTTAAACAGAAATATAGTCTGACCAGCAGAGGAAAATGAAGGTCTCTCATCAAATCAGTACAGCACATGTGGGCTGACTGAAGTGCCAAAGAGCTTTCAGACTTCAGATATATATTTTGCCTCAGAGGAAAGTTCTCCCAGGCCAGACTCCTCTGTTGGGCCTCCTATTTTTGGCCTCCTGGGTGAAAGCCTGGCCTATATGGCGGGGCTCTTCGTCTGCAAAAGTTGACAACCTGCTCTATAATTCAGAACAGCTGTGTTCTGCCTTTCCCAAATTCCAGGCTTTGCCCTTTCACTGATTCCAATTAGATAGTTTCTGGGCCATCACACCCATGTGGGCCGGACTGCAAGAGTGTGGAGCAAAACCTCATGGCCCAGGTCAGGAATGAAGGTTCTTAGCTGATGACATACTCTCCCCTTCCAATGCATCTGTAATCAAATTTAACTAGAGGACATCATCCACAGTTTGGCAGGTGCAAGCCTGACCGGTGAAGACTTCATTCAGACACAACAGGGTTTTTTTGCTGTGTTTTGTTTTTTCTCTCTGATTTCTGGATCTTACAGCTAATCTGTTCTCCCAGAGAGAGACTCTTGGAATGATGCCATATGATGAAAAATACCCAGATAACCAGAGCCAAGCTCTGTGCCTCTGCCTCCCTCACCACCTCAGCAGCAATGGAAAACAGAAATTTCAAATGAAAATGATTGAGCCATTGTTCCTGACAGAGATCCAAGAACTCAACAAGGCTTAGAGGAATGAAGTTATTTCTGCAATGAATTGGGCAAAAGCTAGAAATAGCAAAGATATAGAGTTGGGCAACAAATAATTGAAATACTTTAAGCTGAGTATTCCATATAAAGAGATTCACGATTAATTAATTCAGAATGATAGACCCTTAAAGAACTCCCCAGATCTCCCAGTTCTAATCTCAGCCACGATGATGAACACTATGAACATGAAATCGTGACAAAACTCAGCAGAACTGCACCTGACTTGAAGTGGAAGGTTTGAACTGTCATTAAAGGGAGTAACATATTCGCCCTTGTGACTGGCACCAGCTCTAAGCTCAGCAGAGAAAGTCATGAGAAACATGATCCTAGGTTGAAAACCAAACTCCTTACTGGCAGCATGCTTCACACCAGCAAATGACAGCATGGATTATTTGTGCATGATGTGACCATTTCTGGTAATGGTAGCTCCGTCAGAGGATTCCATAGCTAGGAGAAAGGGGATACTCCCTAGTCATCTGAGAAGTCCCTGATACAAAACACCACCTCAAAATCAAGGACTTGGGCTTGATTCTGGTGAGCCCACTGGAGGCTACTCATATACTCAGTTTCTGAACTCATTAGTTCGGATTTGGATTTAAAAAAAAAAAACAGATAGGAATTTTTCCTAGGAAACACCCACGAATATTTTCCATATCTACACCAAGTCACTTGCACATAATACTTTATTTTTGTTAATAGGAGTTATTTTTCACACATGAGTATAAAAAGAAGGGTTACTATTTCTTCTAAGTATTTCAGCCGTTTAAACATATTGCTCCAATATCCTAATATCCATCCTCGGAGCTGGGGTATTTGGTGAACAGCCATACTAATTGCTCAAGTGCTCACCTAATTAAGGCCACCTACACTACATGACGTTAACCATGGAGAATAACATCAGAAAACATGCTTTAACTGCCTCTGAGGCTTCTATAGACAGCTGTTGGAAAGGCTGGATCTTCCTCATAGTTTTCAATCAATAACATAAAAAGTGGGTCCTGACAAAGGTTCCATGTAAAAATCAGTAATAATTATACAGCAGGCAGCAGTGGCTTTTCTCCATTGTGTGACATTGATGGCAACTCCTGTAAACTTCACAGACTGACGGAGGTCTTTATTTCTATTTATAAATAATAGTTATATAGACTAATGGGAATAATTGTGACAAGTATACACATGCATGCTCTTTTGATCTCTACATTTTTTTTCAAATAATTTTTATTCAGTAAATACATTTTAATGTAGAGAAAACAATAAAGTACAAATACTGGGACATTTTAAGACTTAAGGTGAGAATACCTTGTTCTGTAATCAATTAGAGCTGATTAACTATTTAATTAACTAATTAAAGCTATTCTTAAAAAAAAAATCTCCAAGTCGGTAGGAAGCAAGAGTAAAAACAGTTCAATATTACTAACACTAGATTTTGGTTTTACAATTTTTTTTAAAAAAAATTGACGTGTAGAGTATGGATTCTTCTTGTTGAAATTAAAAAGATGGAGTGATTCAGATATCATTTCCCTTTCTGTGCCAACACACATCCTTCCTTTGACTTGTTTTATTTTTTCTATAGGTACATCAGCTTTCTGTGTTGCTTCTTCTTTGGCCTGGGCACATCCTTGACCTTATAACTTTTCCCCTTTATTTATTCTGGTGTTTTTTACTGGTTGGCAATTAAAATCCTAATTCATTGATCCAAAAGTCAATAATGTCCATATTTGGGGAACCATCCTCTTCTGTTTTGTATGCTGTATATGTTTTTGCTTTGCTTTTGGTTTGTTTTTGTTTTTGTTTTGATACAGAGTCTAACGTGACCCTGGGGTGACCTTCAGCTACCTGTGTTGTTGAGGCTGGCTTCAAACTCCTTATCTTCCTGCCTTCAAGTATGCTCCACCATGCTCAGTTTTTTGTTCATGGTTTCTTTGGTTTTCATTTTCAGTTTTTAAGAACCAGCTGGGAATCAAACCTAGGCCCTTGCACATGATGCACAAATGCTTTATTGAGCCAAGACATCACTTCTCAAATTTATGTTTCTAAATGTGTTTAAAACCATACAAACTTCATCCACTTGAGGGAAAATATAGGAGAGTTGAAGCTGGGCATCATTCTGGGCTTGAGATTATGACTCTTTACAACACTTCTAGGTAGAGTAGAGCTGTATGTACCTTTCTACATAAAATTCTATTTTCTCAGGAAAGACATTTAACCAAGGTTTTCTTCATCACACTTTATTCCCAGAGGGCACGGCTCACCTTGGACCAAGCAAGGCAGTTTAAGTTGCCCCTGGAGCAACAGCGACCCCCAGTGGTCAATGGTATGGTTTTGTCAATCTCGGTCTGTAGTCTGAACTGAATAATTGTGTAATATGAATGGAATAGTAACCAAAGACTAAACCTTCTACCAACTAAAAAACTAATAAGTGAGAAGCCTTCTATCCCACCTAGCTTTAATAATGGTGAATAAAGTTTACTTTATAGTTGGTGATGGTTGTATTTGTTAGTGTATTATATGTTCTTTAAAGGTTTGTAAATGGTATGAGACTTTTTGTTGCTTTTCTAATTAAAAACATGGAGGACACATTAATTCCATGGTTTCGGGTCTAAGTTGTTTCTAATCAAATGATTCATGCGAACGGAACCAAGTTCAAAGTTTCTCTCTATTATTCACCAGCTGTATGACTTCAGACATGTCATTTAACTTTCTGAATCTCTGCAAAAAAAAAAAAAAAAAAAAAAAAAAAAAGTAACCAATTTGTTGGGAAGATTAAAGGCACCACCTACAAAATTCCCAGGGCATAGCCGGCACTTTATAGATGCATCCTTGGAGGTAGAGGAATTGGGGCTGACAATTCAATGATGTAGGCCTTTTTATAACTGTTCAAACAAATCCGTTTTATGTGATGAGGTCTGGGAAAAGCAGTTTCACCTAACATGTTGCTCTTTTTTTTTCCCCCCAGTCTTTGAAGCCATCAAATCATGCGACCATTCAGAGTATAGTGAGAGCCGTGGGGGTCGTCTCTGGAATTCCTGAGCCTTGCTGTGTGCCAGAAAAGATGTCCTCACTCAGCATCTTATTCTTTGATGAAAACAAGAATGTAGTGCTTAAAGTCTACCCTAACATGACAGTGGACTCCTGTGCGTGCCGATAACCCAGCAGAGGACTGATTCAAATGCTCCCTTCAGTCATTAGATGGATTTTACGGACTATTTCTTTCTTTTTCTTTTTTTATTTCATTTTTTTTTTGCACTGCCAATGCATTCTATCCCAAAAGATGTTTTATAGCATAGAGAGAATGAACAGACTGAAGACTCCCACCAAGCAAAACCGAACTGTATTGTGTTCTGAATGTAACTAAAAGCATGAGTTTAGTAAATGTGGACACACATTTCTTTTTATAATTGGATAAGAAAACTATTACTCTAGCTGTTTTTAGGAGTGTTAGAGAACACACTGAATTATTTTTGTATTGGGCTTTAAAATTAAGAGGGAAATAACAGCAATAACTCATCATTTGTCACTACTATTCATGTAAGGACCTACGGAAGGTAAATAGGAATCTAGTGGATTTTAGCCTTCGATCTTTGAGCAATCCAGCTTTCTAAACATTCAGCTCAGCTGGCTTTGATGTTCATGTAAAGAGCTTCTAAGATTTGTTTACTCTTGATTTTTCTCCACAATCATGGTGTGAAGTGTTAGTGTGTGCTGAGTGCTAGTGTGTGTGTGTCTATGTGTGCCAGGCCTATACCTTTTTTTTAATTTTATTTTATTTTTTGCTTAATGTGGTTTTATAGCTCCATCCTCACAGGATTTCCTTTTTTAAAAAAATATCATATTCTGATTGCATCATCCACAGATGATTGCATGATCCAAGAGCATACGCCAAAAGTGAGGCTTGACCCAATCATCCAATTGGATGTTTTCATTTCATTGAATTCCAGAGAAAGACAATCAGGAATTCCATTTTTGAGAGCCCAGGTATATCCTTTAAAAAAAATGTGTTTTCTTCTTTTCTAAGATAATTTTGGAAGTAATTTCTTGTAACATGAGGTTTCTGGCCTGAACTAGCCCCTCAGTTCAGAATTGCCCACTGATGACTATCTGGACCAGCAATCCCAAAGTCCCACAGAAATACACAGATGTTATATGAATTTTATGCTGATTGGCCTAGGGCCCAGGCATATAACTTGCTAACTCTTTACCTTTAAACTAACCCATGATTCTTATCCTGTTCAGCCATATGACTCGGTATCTTTTCTGAGAGCAGCATAGTTGTCCTCTGCATCTGCTGGCTTCTCTGGCATCTCTGTCGCATCTCTGTTCTTCAAGAGTTTCCTTAGTCTGGTAGCCTCGCCACACTTCCTGTCTGCCTTCAGCCAATCAGTGTTTTTATTAAACCAGTAGGCAGGACAATTATTTACAATGGAATAGAACACAATCCCACTATACTTTCTGAGGTTGTTAGCTCCCTAGTTCTCTTGTATTATACTATTTGTTCATGTGATAGTGTCCATAGATGTTGAAGCTTAAAAACCAGTAGAAATGACCACATGAATTATTATCTTGTAGTTAATATCATGTCGCACACTTATTTCTAGGCTCTTCCCCACAGAGATCAAAATATTGGCCTCAATCATGGAACCTATACTTCATCAAAGCTTGTTAAAATTATCCACTAAGAAAGGGAGCCAGTACACACACTATTTCTGTTTATGACTCTCAGAAGTACATTCTTTTAGATTTTAGCCCTAGAAAGTTGTTATAATCTTTCATCCACAAACTGGTGAGGTATCTCAATGGGTTAAAGTCCTTACTACCAAAGCCATTTCTGGGACCAACATAGTGGAAGAAGTGAACCAACTCCTACAACTTATCCTCTGACCTGCACACCACACTCACACACACACACATACACATACACACACACACACACACACACACACACACACACTGTAAAGATTTAAAAAAAAAACTTTTGGTCATTGTATTTACCTGAAAGGCAGATGTGACTTCAGTAGTGAATGACTGGTAATGTTGTCTCTTAGATCAGTTTTACGTGATGGTTAAAAATAAGAAAGCCACCTCAGTCTATGTGAAATCAGAACACATGAGGTTTTAGCCCATCTTTGCTTGTAACTGTCTACAGAGTCCAGCCATTATTAAATGGTGAGAGTTTGGTTTCTAAGACAAGAGCTGTTTTTTACAGCCTTCCAGGGATGATGACAACGATAAAGAAATACTGAAAGTACCTCTGTTCATAAACCGAATGAATCAACAGATTCACTTTGGAATTTTAAATGAGAACAGCACCCTGTGCAGTATTTTATTTGAAGGCTATTACATACGACTTCCAGCCAGAGTTCTTCCCACTTGGAAAGGTCTCTAATGTGGCTATGCCTTAGCTCTCGAGATAAGGTCATTGGAGTCTGGGAAACAAAGTGCAAGTACCTAAACTGCCTGCTTTCCTCTGGTTCCCTTCTCACTCTCATGAAGTTACAAATGTTCAAGCTCAGGTAGGGAATGAAATTCCTTTCTAACATTTCTGACAAATTTGAAAGCAAAATAGATGCCCAAACCACAAAATTACATATTCATGGGTCTTTTTTCATCAGAAAAATTTATTTCCCTGACCTGAGTAAATTTGATGGAATTCTTAATTTTGCTTTTCCTAGAGATGTACCAACCCCAAACTCTAGCAATTCTTTGTATCATTTCTCAGCCTTTTAAAACTTAAATCAATTCCTACTTTCTGTGTCTTACATCCTACAGCTTGCCAATTCATCTCAGTGATAGAAATTCCCAATTACTATATAACTAGTATACCATTTTGATTAGTGGCTGGCATGCTAAAATCAGGGCACACTAAGCTATGACATTGTCTTTGTAACAAGAATAGAGATCTGAACAGCTATTCACCATCATGTTAACATACTAAGTTTGAGGTACACTATGGTAAACATGGAAAAAAAATAAAGGATTCCTAAAAATATTTAGCAGTAAATTGACTGAGATTTTAATTAATAAAAATGTATTTAAATGAAATTTTTAAGGTGCCTAATTTGAAGTGTAATAAGTTTTCATACAGTGCCTCTGGAAGACTTTTGAGGACTCTCCTATACAATGTTGGGATTGATGAGAAAAGCATTACATTTTTAAATGCTTTTCCTAGATAAAATATGCTTATCACCCCCTCTCCATTTCTAAGCCTCATTCTTTCTCTTTTCCCTTTCAAATACTTCCAGACACATGCACACACACACACACACACACACACACACACACACACACACACACACACACACACACACACACACACGAAAAGACAGAGACAGACATTTAAGGAAAGAATTCTTATTTTTTATAAGCAAAAAGTCTACAAAAATACCACTGGGTTAATTTTGTGTTGATCATTTATTCTTGAGCACAGAGCCTACCTTGAAGAGTTGATAATATATGTAGTGATGTTCCATTGGAAAAAATAATTTTTCATTTGCAAGTGGGTATCAGTTGCAGAAAGCTTCTTGATTAGGGGCAGGAGCCTGTGTCTTCCTTCCCCTCTTGTAGCTGGGATCCCATCTGGCTTGAATCTGTGCATTCTTTTTGTGATAACTGTTTTCTGGAATTCCTGTTAAGGGATTACCCATATCCATGCAGTATTTTAAGAATTCATCATTGTAACGTGTGTAAATAGTTTATAATTTACAGAATCTGATCCTGTAGAAGGAAACTGGAAGATTGAATGCCTTAGATCTCAGGATTGCAGTATTCCAGATTAAATTTTATACTCACCTAGCTATGTATTAACCAATGATCATCTATTCATTAACATAATGTTTTACTATTTCTATCTTGTTAATCATTTAATATTTCATAGAAATTGTAGGTAATACTATCATCAGTCTGACTTACACCTTTTTGTAACTACGTTATTCAGTTACTCTTGAAGCTTTAACTTTTCACTATGCTACCAATTACAAATGTCTGGACATGTTGAATCAAGGTTGGGTTAGAGAATAACTATGAATACCTGATATGTAAGGATGAATAAGCAACTCTGTAAGAAACATTGGGTAAGTCTTATTTCTCAGTATTTAAATGTATCATATAAGGGTTAAAATCATCCCCATTTTCTAGAAATGAAGCTTTCCCTTCAACTTTTCACACACTAATTTCTGTAAATGCTTTAGTTAAAATTTTAATGCTTTGTACAGTCAATGGCAATTTAAATATATATTATATGTATATGGAAAAAGTTTAAAGATGCTTTTAATTTATTTAATGACTGTTGCCTTTCTATATTGGTAATAATTTCCTTACAAGGTGAGAAAAACATCTTTTTTAAAATATATATATAGTTCCTACATGAGACATGACATTTGGTTCTTTTAGTCGAATTCATTTCGAGGGTGTCACAGTGTAACTGTGAGGGGTACTTCACTACTGATGTATTAAGCTTTGCTGAACTTGTATCATTTTCCTCCAGTAACAGAGAACTTTCATTCTTCATTCCAAAAATAAAAACAGCTTCATTGAACATTTTCCCATTCTAGTTTCTTTCCTGGGGAAGGTGCTACTTCAGAAACATTTCTCACTGTGCTACATTTGAAAAGAGGAAAGAGGCAAAAGGCTGAGATAAGAAGTTAAATCTTTCAAAAGAATGAAGGTTTTCAATGAACGGAGCATCCCAAACTTCTAACCAAGAAAACACAACCAGTGCCTTAGAGTTCTAAAGTACGACAGAAACTCACCCAGAGGGAATATCTCAACTTTACAAGTGGAAACCCTTATCTAGATTCATTTAATGGTTTCTTTCCTCTTTAAACAACAAACTTTATGTTTTTTTTTTTAATGGAGATTTAGGGTGTTCATGTTTTCCCCTAAATACCTAGCTTCCTAGTTTTCTTCAAACAAGTTACCACATATTGTCCATGTTAGAACATAAGATCTAAATGTAACTAGTCTGCTCTTTGTGATGCTGTTTAAATTGCAAAGTTATCAAAAAAAAAAAAGCCTGAGGTTGTAAAATATGCACTTTCCTGCTTTACCCAACTCTTAGTCTGAGCCCACTCAAGCATGGTGGAGAAAAACTCAGGCCGTCAGAGACTAGAACTATTAACTAATCATCTTGAGGAAGTTCCTTGATCTTACACAGCCATGTTGATCTTATATATAAATGTGGTAATAAAACTCCTGCCTCTTTACCAACCATACATGTAATGGAAGATTTCTGTCAAGATTATACAAAGAATTTGAAAAACTGAACATCAGCCCAATTAAAAACAGGGCAAAGAATTAAACAGAGTTCTGAAAAGATCAAATGTAAATGGGTGAGAAGTAGTTTTTCAGAATTATATTGAACCTAGCCCTTACACTAATGCAACTAGAGAAATGCAAATTAAATCTGCTTTGAGATTTCCTCATAACCCAATGGATAAGATTAAAGAAAAAGACAAAAAATAGAAGTGTGAAGGTGGAGAAAGATGAACCTTAATTGTCTGTGGGTGGGATTGCAAATTGGTGAAATCACTATGAAAATCAGTGTGTAAGTTCCTCAGAGGGCTTTAAAAATGGACACACCACAGGATCTAATGGTAGCATTTTTGGCTCATGGTAGCTGCCTGATAAATGCACTGTTCAAACATGGTGCTGCCAGAGCACACCCTGTATGAGGAGCACACCCCTTTCATCCATATCCATGACCAAGAATGGCCATGTAAACCCTATCCGCTACCATGATCAGGCAGAGCCATGTAAACCCTGTACACCACCTGCACCCCTAAAAGTCAAAGACCTCTCATTGCTCTCTCTCTCTCCCTCTCTCTTCAGTATTCCTACTCTTCCTGCAAGCTTCCTAAATAAACTCTAGTGTAGGTTACAGACATTGTGGTTCATTCCTGTGTGCATTAACAACATTTAGCTACATCACTCTTGGGTGGACACACAAGGCACTGTACATCTTACTTCGTGGACACTTGCTTATCCATGTTCATTACTGCTCTAGTCACAATATCTATGATGGAAACCGTCTAGATGTTCATCAGCTGATAAACAGATAATGAAAACAAGATATATCTTCACAGTGACATATTTTTTATCTATTAAGAAAAATAAAATTTGAAGGTAAATAGATGGAGCTGGAAAGAATCATCTTGAGTAAAGTAACTTAGATACATAAAGATAAATGTCTTATTTTCTTTCATATGCATATTCTAGCTTTGAATATTTAGACGGGTGTGTTTTTATTTGAGAAACCCATCGATGTCAGAAAACTAGTAAGGAAATGTGGGGAGGGAAGATAGAGTGCACCGATATGAGGGGACAAAGTAAAATGATAGAGCGGGAAAGATGAAATGAGGTGAGGGGTGGGAAGCCAGAGTAGAAGAGGGGGTGTGGGGAGGGGAAGCTAACTTCAAATGCCCTGTTAAAAAATGTATATGGGGGCCTACCACTATAAAAGCCCCCTAAATTTTAAATATACAATAAAAAGTTTAAATAGAGTTACATAATAATAGGGGCACAAGACTCTCACTGGAAACCACAGGCTGACAAGTAGAAAACCTAGTGGAATACCTCTTTTGGTAACAAGTCCCCTTTGGGGACTAACAAATGCCCCTAAAGTTACATTGTCATTACTCTTGGTTGACCTGCAGAACTTAAGGGTAAGATCCTATGGCTGAAGACACCAAATACTTGAGTCATAGAACAAGGAAAAAATCCAGCTAGAACTAACCTGGAAGGTTTAGCTTTCGAGCACCAAAAGGTGCTATGCACTCATTTAGAGGCAAAAAGTATTCATCAGTCTTATCTAGATGTGGACCCTGTGAACTACAATAAAAATGACTAGCCTCGCAAAATACCACCACTTGTGCAATAGTGGCACATATATTATGGAAGTAACCAAACACTTCATGATTGGATCAAAGGCCTGATCCACAAGAGAGAACCCTTACTTGGCACCATTACTGGAGTCAAGAACCTGAAACTAGATAGGTCATGGATGCTAGGGAAGAACCTGATAATATTATTCTGCTAAATGGACCTAGTATGACCCCAACTCCTAATGACTTTCTGCTATTCACATAGATAAGTGCATCTCTCAAACCTCATTTAAGAATTTTCATCTTGCAGTAGCTGATGATTAACATGAGAGACTCTCGATTGACCACTGTGAACAGAATAAGATACGTTAGAGGGCTCAGCCATAAATGGGACATCTGAACATATTCTCCCTCAGGTATCACCACAGGAGACAGGAATACTTACAGCATTATTAATACCATGTCCAAGACCTGTGCAAGGTAGAGAAAGACCTAACTCCAGCATGGACTGGGGGTGAATTAAGCTCAAAGTTCTATCCTTAGCTCAGGAGCTATTGGCAATTGATAGCTTCTGGAAGAGGCAGAGTTAGTTGTCTTTAAATGTATAACTCCTGGTTGACTGATCATGCATCATTGACTAAAATTGGTAGGTAAGGGGGGGGGAATATGTGAGGAGATGGTGGGAGGCGGAGAGTTACTGTGATCAAGATAGACTATATGAAATTCTCAAGGAGTTAGTTAAGACGTTATTTGAAATTTTTCTCTCATTTGGTTTTTATGAGGTTTAATGTAATAGTGTGTATAAATGACTTAATCAGTTGCCTAAGACAAAATAAAGAATTCATTAACATCATTTTTTGTTATTATTTATCTTATCCAATTTCACCTTGCATGAGTTTTTAAACATTTAATTTGACTTACATTTGCTTCTACGGTTGTCTGTGATGCATCTGTGGACTTTAGCCCTGTCAATACTATGTTCTGGGCTTGTGTATCTTGCTGGGCTCCCTCAGCTCCAGATTGATGTGGATGTCTTCCTATATGCTGTGAATATCATTCATTTCAATAAAGTAACTATCTT
This sequence comes from Phyllotis vaccarum, assembly GCA_033318265.1. Lineage (NCBI taxonomy): Eukaryota > Metazoa > Chordata > Mammalia > Rodentia > Cricetidae > Phyllotis > Phyllotis vaccarum. Next base: position 77,575,180 of record JARWLC010000001.1, on the reverse strand, counting down.
GGTCTATGGCAGGCACCTTAGAAGTAGGTGGGGAAATTGGGGCATAGATAGGGGAAGGAGGGTGGAGTCAGGGGAGACACCATTGAGCAGCCCAAGAATCAACATGTAACGTAACACAGGAAAGGCACAGACCCTGTGGCAGTACAGATTAATGAAAATTGGATAAATTAAGATGAAAGAGCTAACTAGCAATATGCCTGAGCCATAGGCCAAGCAGAATGTAATTAATATAAGCCTTTGTTTGATTATTTGGGGCTAGTCAGTCTGGTACTGCGGGTCTGTGGGTCTGGACTACCAGCAGGACAGGCTAGAAATCTCATATTACACCAAATTCTCACTTGGATGATATTCAAACTCCTTTCTTGCTCTGGTATACCTGATTTCCACCCAAACATCTAATTATAGCACAACTCAGAAGCATTTTTTTCCTAAACATGTTTTCATAGGAAAAATAACAATAGCAAAAGCCATTATGGAAAGAAATACATGAGTGAGAATGGATCTCCCTCCCCTCAATGGAAAAGGCCACGGTCATTTCACTGCTGCTATATGATTACGTTTGTGAGACTCTCTACCTTGTATGTCTGTACTTCACTTTCATCTTTTCATCCTGTCATTTTAATAGTAAGATCTAGTTTTTCAAAAACTATACTTCACTTATTATTAATTAGAAAGAGAATCTGCTATGGTAGCTGTGCTTTTAGGCATGAATCCAAATCATTTGTTCTGGAATTCCAATTATATCACGTAATAGCTATGTGACCTTGAGCAAAGCATCAGCCCTCATATCTGTCCCCTGCCTAGTGTATAAAATGAGAACAAAACACATTTTCTACCCATCGATGTTGTAAAGATAGCCTGAGTTACTACACATTTGTTCAGCACAAAACAGGTGTTACATAAACTAGTGTTTTGATCCATCAACTGTATTTATGTTTCTGAGATTGTGCCTCTACTTGATCCCTAATGGTGAACAGGGTCTGCATGGTGCTTATCAAGGTAAGCAGCTGCCTTACTTTAGGTCAAAACCTTGCTCCAGTTGTCTTGGTTGCCATCCAACTAATGACTGACTTGTGAAAATTTTCCTATTACTTCCCATCTTAGCTCAGTTAGACTAGACCTTCCTAGTTCTCTCTGACTTCCTGTTTTACCATGTGATCTCACTCACACACTGGATTCCTGTCATAAGGTTTTATGGCATGATATGGCAAAAGGGAACCTTACCAGAGCAAGCACTATGCTGTTGGCACTTTCAACTGCTTAAACCACCAGCCAAATAAACATCTTTTCTTTATCAATTACCTTTATACATGCAGACAGAGAAAACACTCCTTGAAATACTTCCATCCAAGCAACTCTGATCATCTCTATATATCATTAAGCTTGGTTAGTCCAACAGACTGAGAACACGTTATCATCGCCCCACTGAGGAAATTGTTCTGGTGGAGTTTTTATCTCCTAAACTACGGTGGCATTCTTCCTTCTCCCATGAGGAAGAGCTGAGAGCAGAGGGAGAAATAAGGAAGGAGAACCTTTGACCCCTATCTGCTCCTAGTGGATGAGTCACTTGGTGAATGACCGCCTCTGTGATATGAACTGTCTTTTACCACTCTGGGCTCAACATACCCATTGGTTAGAATCCTAAAATGAACAGATACTATACATTTTAATAAGTCTGCATTATTTTTGGATCCCATTTTTCTCCATTCCCTCTCAATCTCTCTCTCTCTCTCTCTCTCTCTCTCTCTCTCTCTCTCTCTCTCTCTCTCTCTCTCTCTCTCTCTCTCTCTCATCTATAGAGAAAGCAAACTCTATTCTAAGAGGCAGTGGAAAGCTTTGGATAGTTACTGTACCAAGAAGAAAATGTGGACTGCTGTATGTTGCCCCACTTTTCAGTATTGTCAGATTTAATTAATGACAGAAATGACAGCTTGGTATTCATTTATTCATTGTTTTCTTCTAAAGCAGGGAAGTACTTCCTTGATGACAATAAAGACTCCAATCCCAGACAAAGTTAAATCAGCGTATAGCAGATGTTCCCCCCCCCACGAACACACACATACAATATATATTCTAGAAACATACACACACATGTATGCATGCATGCACTCACACACATTTATTTACACACACAAAGCAGGGAGGGAGCGAGATACAAGATTGTGGATAAAGAAGACCAGAGAAGAGGGGAGAGAAGGAGAAAGAGAAACATCATTAATGCAGGGATAAAATTGCAACTGTGATTCAACTCTGCCAAAAATATCAGTTAGCTACGTTGTCTTACTTTATGGGCAGCCATTACCATGTCTCTGGTTATCGTGAGCACTGATATATGAACACACGGACATACAGAGTTTTTAAAATGAGTTAATCTTTTCTTTTGTAATTTCATCAAATGAACTTATTGCTACAAATGGAAGAAGTTAATGACATAATATCCACATGTTGGCAATTGTGACAGTCATTTAGACTGAGGATGGGTGGGCACTGGAACCCATATGCTGTTTCACAAATGTGTGTGGGAAAATTCAGAATTGCTCCCGTCTTTAATGCTGATGCGGACTTTATGTGAATGCAGAGGGGGGTGGCATTGCCTGCTTAGGGCTTATTGAGTGTGCCAGCATCACGACATAAGGCAACCCTTTGAACTGTGCTCTCAACCTTAGTTTGAAGCTCATCTTCTGACACACTGAGGTGATATGTGTTACACGGGCAGGCTGCAGACCTGGGTCCAAAGCTCCTTGAAATTGCCGTCCCCTCCAGTGTCACCATCAGCAGACATTTCCTTCAGAAGAATGTGAGTAGGTTCATTGTTAAGTCTATTCCACTCCAGGAGAAGCTAGATTGACATCTAAAAGGAAGATGAAGCATCCATCCATCATCACAGGAGACATTTTTGTCATGAAGCAGGAAGGTGCCTAATTAGAACAACCCATTGGACACATTGGAAGATTAGTTTATGCTGGAGAACAAAATAATTAATTTAAACATAAGCATATATATTGATTTAAATTGAAGTTAATCTTTAAATTGAATTTATGGAAAGATGACAGAGCCACACCCTAAACTTTCAGAATCGATATAAAATAAATAGTTTAATGGTGATGTATCTTACTCAAAGAAAGTAAATAGAAATGTCTGCTTTGAACCACTAAGCATTTGAAGAGGGTTTCAATGATAGTCCCCAAACACAGGAGATTGAGAGAGTGATTCATTGACCAGTGTACAGAACAGCAGTGGACTAAAGGAGAAGGATGCAAATAAGTGGGCACACTGGTTTGAGGTACAGCCTAAAATTAGTTCTGATGTAGTTTTAGATGGCAGGTATCTCGTAACATCAACTCATGAAAACTCAGTAGACCAACAGTTGGCAAAGACTGCACCAGGCACATGACCATTTAATTTTAAGATTGAATAAAAGTTTCAGTTACTCAGTTCAACTAGCCACATTCAGGTCCTTCCTAGCTCTGTGTTACCAATAGCTTCCTTTATTGCCTTGCATAGGCTTAAACTATCTCAATTCCCACAGTCTAAGCTAGCACCAACCTAAGGGATGAGTGACCAAAGCCTCACTTTGGCTATAAGAAGGGGGGGGGTCTTTATCTAATACACAGCATCTGAAAAATGATTAAAGGCATAGCATCATCTGGTAGACTAAAAATTAAAAGACAGTTACAAAAAGATAAGCCACAGATTTCTTGAGATCCTGTGTTTATCAAGCTGTCTCAAATCATTTCTCCTGGCTCTGGGGTCAGTTTCTATTCAACTGCAAATGTTAATACAGACATATGTTAGTTATACTTAGTACAGATGCTAACTGACACACACACAGCTGTGCAACTAACATATATAGCCAAGAAAGTTCCCAACAAGGCTTCCCTCCGATGCTAATAACTTCTTAGATGGCACTGGATCTGCCAGAAGGGATTCCTAATTTAGTCAGTCATATCTACTTGCGCAAAAAGCTGCTCATTTTCACTTTAGGAAAGTTCAGCCTATTTGTAGGTTGCAAGTGTGGCTTTGCATACCTGTAATGTCGGGACTACCATGATTGAGGCAAGAAGAATGCTCTAAGTTCAAGGCCAACCTGATCCACAATGGGAGCCACAAAATATGACCTGTGTCAAAACAGCAAGAAACATGCATAACGTAATTGTGGCAGCTAGACCCTGTAATCTTAGCACTCTAGAGGTGAGGGCGGACCCTTCTTCGTCATACTCCAGTATAAAGAGAGTTTGAGGTCAGCCTGGGCTGCATGAGATCCTTTCTATAAAATGATATGAGCAGATAAAGATTGTTAAGTAAACAATATTAAATCACTTGGCTCTGGTTTTTATCAGCAGTAATTTCAACCCAGTTTTGATATTAATATCTCAGCTTAATTAGCTGTCCAGGCAAAGGACTTGACAAATCAGAGGTGTTAGTCACAACCATGTGAAATGTTGTATGAAAAAATAATATTTTATACAGGTATATGTGTGTGAAATATTACATAAGGCACAATTTTAGTATGTATTTTACAAAACTGAGAAATCTCTAAATTTTCATCAATTCTACTTATTTGGAGATATCAAAACTTGTAATAAACATTTAGAAATAGTTTGGTCAGAAAGTAGCTATTTTCAAGGCCAAAATAGAACGTTGTGGGTCTAAATTAAACAAAAACGGTCCATTTTAGACTCCCCAGCTGGTTCTCCATGCAAGGTTGAACGTTTGCCCAGAAAACCACAGACTTACAAGGGAAGTCTTCAGCTCCAGTTAGCTAAAGAGAGTTGCTTTATGCTTTCTGAAGACTTGTGTTCATCTATAATCTTAAAAACAAACAAACAAATAAATCTTTTTAAAATGCCATGCAAGGCACAAAAATCCAAGACAGCTGACTGAGATTGTTAGTGTATCCTATACCTACAGCAAAACTCACAGGACTCTTAGACTATGGAATAGATCTTAGTTTGTTTTTCATAAGGTGTAGAATACAGTAGGATTTGCTTATCAGCATTCCCTCTAGAGCTTTGAGTGAAATTTTAGTAACAAAAATTGAGATGTTTAAAATGAAATGGATGTAACTGAATAGATTTATATAATGTCCAAGTTGAGAAGTATTCCTAAGGCAGGGGAAGTAATGGGAAGGCATGGCTGCCCTTTCTTTGCTTTTTGTTACTCTGATTGGTTAGCTGTTGGGTCTCTCCTTCATCTCCTAGTGCTATTGAGTGTTTCCTAGTTTGCTATGCTGGGCCTACTGGATTTTCTTCCCCGTCTATTGCTCTCATGAAGTGTATTCTTCTCTGTCTCCCTGTGGCTTAAACTATCAGTCTTCTTTTGTGCATAGAATTCTCCTATGCATTTTCTGAGGTGTTGGCTCCATTGTCATGAATTGCCTTAACTGCGTTTGTCTTAAGATCTCCTCATTTTCCCATCTATTTTAATAGATAATTTTGTTGGGGACATCAATCTTAACTGACAATTAATTTCAAAACCTTAAATATGTCATTCGCGGCTTTCAGCGTTGCTGATGGCAGATTTAATATTATTTTGTCATTTTGGCTACTGTACTAGTTAATGTCTTCTTGTGCTTCTTTTCTTCTTCATCAACTCCTCTTCCTCATTCTGTGCTCTTCTTCCTCTTCAGCTTCTGCTGCTTCTTCTTTTTGCTTACAGTTTTAAAAACTTTTATTTTGTTTTGTATTTTTGACATCTGTGCTATGATCTGATAAAGAGACATTTTTCTGGCCATATTTATTTGACATCTAAATGTATGTATTTCTTTCTCTAGGTTTACACAGACTGTTTAAGACATTTGATTTTACATCTCGGCTTCTTCTTCTATCCCATGGATTCTTAAGTTTGTTCTCAAACTATGCTACAAAACCAAAGTGACAAACTGCCCTGACACAGAAACAGATACGTAGAACTACAAAACACTATAAAAACCGAAATGTAAGTTAACATAGCTATAAATGTTCCTGTCTCTAGACCTGAATGAAAATAAATTTTAAGTAAATCAAAGAGCCCTTAATTTGAGACATAAAATGCTGAATTAAACAAAGTCACAAGAAAAACACTTCAGGATATAGGTGTAGATAAGAAATTTCTGAGTAGAAAACCAACAGCTCAGCAAATAGCCCCGGAAATTGACAATAGTATTATATGAAATTTAAAAACTTTATGAACAGTAAAAAAGACTATGAATAGAGGAAACAGCCTACAGAGAGACATTTTTTCCCAGCTGTATATACAAGATTAACAGCTAGAATATGTAAGTAACCTTTTCCTGCATAGCTATAGGGCAGTCAACCTCTTTATTAAACTATTCACGGTGATGTATTGCATAAAGTGACCCAGTGTAAAGGAATATCCCATAGACTACTCAAAAAGCAGCCAGGTAAATGAGTTACACTAGCTATTGAGTTTCCATGGAAACCCAAACAATGCAGTCTTAAGCAAATGTAATTCATAAGAGGTCAAGAAAACACACCAACAACTCAATGTTTATTCTTGACAGTATGAATTTTGTGTTTATAAAACTGTGTTGTATTGGTAGGCAGCTTTTAGTGTGTGTAAATTTCGTTTATCAAATCTATCGATTCACTCTCAGTGCCCAGTATTCTAAATAAAACAGAACTTTTTCTTCTCTTCATTGTGAGTAGATCCGGTCCTGCCCAACCTTTTGAACAGTCCTTGCTATAGGGGAGTGTGGACTGAAAAATTACAGAGACAGAAAAAATAGTCGGAAACAGAAAATGTAGAGTCACAAGGGCTATCAGTCAATACTGAAGCCCTGAGTTTATTTCATAGGTTCTTTTTATACACAAAGCAGGGGAGGCAAAAGCTCTCTCCCTCTCCAAGATACTGTGGTTCAAAGTACCAAGTACAGACAAATGTAAATACCTCCTAAATGCTCAAAACATCCAGTAATCATACCTTATAGCCAAACATTCTGTTATTTGGCCTTGAGGTGAAAGACACCTGGTAACCACACCTTTGGACAAACATCTTGCCAATACAGCTTTGTGGAACAAAACAAACTTGGATTCTCTGACCCTGAGTCAAGATAGAATCAGTCCGTACTATGGAGTCGCTTGTGCTCCCACATGAATAAGAATGTTAATGCTGTGTTTTATGTATATGACCTTATGTATATGAATGCAATAAAAAATTAAAAAATAGAACTCTAAATTCTTAGTAATCTTAGATATGAACATTGGAGTGATAATATTTTTCATGTATCGAGCAGTAGGCAATGCTTATTTCTTTTCACTGCATTGGAATCTAAGACTTGGAGAACTTTTTCAAGTATAACTGTTAATAAAATTATATTTAAACTCTAGTTCTTTCAAATTTTAATCTAATAACATGAAGCACATGCTGTGATACAGAAATTTGCCATTTTAGCAATGTGTATGATTTATAAGGGTAACTGACTTGCAGGATACCATACTGTGAGGTTTTATTACTCGACTTTCTCATATTGCTATGAAATTGAGACATAAAGGTAAGCGAAATTTTAAATTTATATGGCAAACTACAGCGTACCTTCTATTTCACAATTGTTTATTTTATAATTCTTTCATTATTTCTATTTCTCAACCCTTATTGAGCTCTGTGCTGTACACTCTCTACTGGTGGGGATGAAAACACGAAGGAGAGGCTCTTGGTGTCTTCCCTAGAATAAATAGCCCATAGTTTGTATATTCAACATGTGACTCAATGGGCAGTCTATAAAATTCCAAGAAAGCCAAGTGGTTTTCTAACTTCCTTAGAAAATTTCAAGACATCATGTAGAGAAGAGCAATTGGCAACCTCCTTTTTTGATAGATAGACAGTAGCTATGATTGTTGCTGTCCTAGGCTGACTATTGGAGTACAGTTGCTCCAGGATTGCCTGGCGGCTGAGACTAATAATTTGGGAACATCTGGACATGAATTTACTAAAAATTTATTGAGCATATACAGTGTTCTAGGAACCAGGGATACAAACGACGTTCTATATAGGGATGAAGGAATATCATTACACAAATAATAATGATGTGACCTGACAGATACATACTCAGAGACTCATCAGAGTCTCCCAATCTATGGCCTTTGAGTAAAACATCCAGATTCAATGCTGACTTTAAAGCAGCAACCATGACAAATATATTCTAACTGAAGGTATTATGGTAATAATCTTCTAACCATCATGACCATTTTCGCTTTCTCAGGGCCTGTTCCAGATTCCATTTGTGCCTTGGCAGAACTAAAGCAACACACTTTCACTGTCAAAAAATTATCTCATTTGTTTAATAAATTATATAGCCAGCCAACTTCTGATGATTAGAGGCTAAATTCTGCTTTGAAAATACAGAGAATGATTTAATTTTCATTCTGAACCACTAGCTGTGTGCTAGGCATTACACTTAAGCCACCCTGTCCTTCACAAGAATTAAATGTAAAATTGTGCTGTCCTATAGGTAAGAAAATTTCAAGAGTGCACTTATTTCTTAAGTAAAATGACATAATACCATAATAATAATGGTAACACTAAGATATGAGAGCAATTCTTTCCAACTCCACACAGTAATAGAGAGTAACTTTGGCCACAATATTGAGGCTAGTGAAGCCTATCCTTAGAGAAGCTGATAATTTAGTATGATGATTGGGCAGGCAGGATTAACCTGTCTTAGTTAGGATGTATATGGCTGTAAAGAAACACTGTGACCACAGAAACTCTTAGAAAAGAAAACACATTTACATGAGGTTTCAGCTTACACTTTGAGAGGTTCAATCTATTATCATCAGGGTAGGAATCTGCAACTGGAAGTATTGTGGCACACAGGTAGACATGGTACTAGAGAATTCCACCTCTTGACCCAAAGGCAGCAAGAAGTGAAATGAGACACTGAGTGCTATCTTGAGCATATAAGAGACTCAAAGTCTGCCTCCACAGTGGCACACTTCCTCCAACAGGACCACACCTACCCACTCCAAAAGGCCACATCTCCTAATAGAACAACTCTCTTTGGGGCCCATTTTCTTCTGAATCACATTTCCCTCCCTGGCCCCCAAAGACTTGTAAATACGTCGTACTGCAAAAAATGCATTCAGTTAATCTTCAAAAGTCCCAATCGTCTATAACAGTCTCAAACTTATTTAAAAATCTAAAGTTCAAAGTCTCTTCTGAGATGTACCCAATCTGTTAACTATAATCCCCTGTAAAATCAAGATCAACAAACAAATGACATTCTTCCAATATGTAATGGCACAGGATATACATTACCATTCCAAAATGTAGGGACGTGAGCATAGTAAGAAAATACTGAAACAAGCAAGGTGAAAACCTGCTGAAGAAACTTCAAAACTACGCATTTCTATATGTGGTATCCAAACACTGTTTGGATCTCCAACTCCTCTCTGCTCTGTTGACGGAAGCACACTTTCTCTTGGGCTAGTTCCATTCTTTGTTAGCAGCTCTCCTCAGGGGGTTATCTCATGTCTCCGCCATCTTCAACATCTTGGGATCTCCAAGCCAATCCAGGCTTCTCCTACATGGCTTCACACAATGGCTCTCTAGGCCTCCCCGTTCAGGGATGTCCCAACACATGCCTGGCCTCAGAGACTCTTTAGTCACAAAGGCAAATTCTACAGCTCCTCACTTGTATCCTTAACTCCAGAACCACGTGGCCAAAGCTTCCAAGTTCTGCTGCTTACTAGGGCTAGAACATGACCCACTCGTTCAATTACATCATCACCAACTTTTTGTTTTGGATGATTCTCTTCACTGCCTCAGCTTGGCCGTCCTGAAACTGGATCTGTAGACCAGACTGGTCTTGAACTCAGCAATATTCCAATTATATCTTCACCAGCTTTCTGGTTTTGGTGGTTACTCTGACTATTCACTCTTGGCTGCTCTGGAACTTGCTTTATACATCAGGCTGGCATTGAACTCAGAGACCCACCAGCCTCTTTGTCTGGAGTACTGATCAAAGGTGTGTACCACCACCCCTAGCTCTAAGCGTTTTCTTTATCCTTTTCAGAAGATGGAAATTTGGCAGGGTAGGATCTTGCCCCTTGAGTACTCCCTTTATTCCATTTCTTAATCTGTTTATCTCTTTGAACACAGGACGTCACTCCATCCTACTTCCTGGTGTTACTTTTATCCTTAAATAGTTTTCCTCTCTCTCTTGCTTCCTTTTCCTTATAAATCTCCATTAGAGTTATTACGAGTAACCTAACAGCATAATCTCTACAACGCTGCTTTAAAATATTCTCTGCCAAGGGAATTCATTCAAAACTCTTCACTTTAGTCTCAGACAAACATTTTAGATGAGGGTCAATAAAGTCACGTTCTTCACCAAAATACCACAAGAACAATTTCCAGGCAACATATTAAAATTTTTCTTTGAAACCTCTTGATCTAGACATGCACAGCTCAGCACTATTCTCTTCCATGTTCCTACTAGGATGGCTCATTACACAATACTGAGAGTGTTCAACTGGTTTTATAATCCACAGTCCCAAGTTCCCTATTTCTTTGAACAAAAGGAATGTCAGGCCTGTCACAGAAATATCCTGCTCCTGATACAAACTTCTGTCTTAGTTGGGGTTTCTGTTCCTGTGATGGGACATTATGACCATGGCAATTCTCATAAATTAAAATATGTAACTGAGGTGGTAACTTACAGATTTAGCTGGCTTATGAAGTCATGCAGGCAGACATGGTGCTGGAGAATTATACATTTTGATCCAAAAGTAATAGAAAGTGAACTGAGATACTGGAAGTTATCTTGAGCATATATGAGACCTCAAAGCCTGCTTCCACAGTGACATGCTTTCTCCAACACCAAACTTTTATAACAAGGCCACATCTTCTAATAGTGCCACTTCCTTTGGGGGCCATTTTCTTTTAAACCACCACATAATCAGAAAGACTTCAAGTGTAGAGACAGGAAATCCATGATTCCTTGCCATCTCCACTCTCACCTTGTGTGTGTGCAGCCCTTAGATATTTTCTCAGCTCTTACACTTAAATCTGAGCAGTATCAGGCCCTAGGGAGCTGGTAAGTACATGTTTAAAATGTAGACAGTAGGCATGTATTTTCACCATGGAAGACGTGTTGGTATGCCCCCTCTGAGTGAGACTTTGTATCGTTATGTGTTTCCTTTTTACTTCCTAAGGTATGGAGTCTCACTACAGTGCTTAGGGGATCATAAAAGATAACTTCTCACTAGTAAACTAGGCCTATTATTTCCTGAAAATATTGGACCCCTTTGTTACTCCATTTATTTACCTCAGCATTACAATAAAGCGAATTAGGGAATTACACATGTGGGTTAGGAAGCCTCATGGAAAGTGTAGTTAGAGATTTCCATGGGAATTCTATAGGCTTTCTCACCATCAATAAAAATTTCTTAATTGGTTTATATGCTAATAAAAGTGATTTGTCATAATCATGAGGAAATACATACAACAGAGAAAAATAAAAATGAGAAGGGACACTTCTGCAATCTTAGACCTGCCAGGAATGTTCCCATAATAGTTCACATGAGCATACAGTCTATTATCTGAATAGAATCATCGTATATTGTAATATTCTTTTGTAAGTAATTTCCACTTTACTATTAATATTCTTTATCATATTGTGATAAATGTAGACCATATGGACTTTCTTCCAGTGTGACGCTTTGTGTTTGCCTTCAATTATTTAGCCACTACAACATGACAGCACACTTAGTGTTAGTTGGGTTTTGCTGCTTCATCTGTTATTACACTAAATGCTACCATAGAGATCAGTATACAAACAATTTATGTGATTTCTTGTCCCATTCTTTCCAGTTTTAAATAAAACTATTTGTAGACCTTTGAGAACGCCATACACAAGTATACTGTATTTACATCATTTCCGTGACTTCCTTTTCCCCCTCAATGTCCTCCCTCATTTTCCCCCTCCTCCTCAAACTCAGGACTTCTGCATCCATAATTATAATTGCTACATATATGTTACTATTGACATACAACTTACTGAGTCCAATTACTGCTACCCATATGTACAAATGGTTGGGACTGACTGCTTTGGATTGTACAGCCTATCAGGAAGTTTGTCCCTGAGGAAAACTGCTTCTCTCTCCTTCAGAAGACTTTGCCTCGAAGCTCATCATCCGGGGTGAGGCCTTGTGAGATTTTCCTCATCCACGTTATCCTGTCACAGAATGTGGTCAAATTGCTTGGATTTCATGAGTGCAGCATCCCTGTCTAAAAGATGCTAGCTTGTATCAGGTATTAGCTTGTTTCTTTTAATCAAATTCCCAAAATGTCAGGTCTTTTTCATTATGACTCAGTACCATTAGGCCTTTCTTCCAAGCACACCCTCCCCTCAGCCACAGAGTATAATCACTAGTGGGTATCCATCTAGCTAAACTTTGCTGCTTCAACTAGAATTTTTATTTTGTTATCAACTAGATTTAGTCAGCTGAGTAGGTAGACAGTAACTAAAGTTAATCTATCTAATTAATAGTTAATTTTATTTATGTAATTTTTGGTGAACTGAAGTGCATTTGCTACATAGTGTTGGGTGTCTTTGCTTCTTTTATTGTCAGTAAGAAACTGGTAGTTTTTCTTTTCATATATAAAAGCTCTTGAGTCATTGAAACTATGAAATGTTTAATTGTTGTGAATGTTATAACTGTTTTTCCCAAGTAGCCACACATGTTTAATTGACAATATATGCATGTGTCTGTACACACAGAGAAAATGTGTAAACACAGACAGATATATGGATAGACAGGTCACAGTTACAGATTACTAAAGGCGGTATCTCCAGACTCCACCGCCTAGATGTAATTACTTTATCTTTTGTGTTCTAGATGTAACTCTCTTGCGGACTTTTGCCTGTGAAATTTAGCACTTTCTTTCATGTATTTTAGATATTTACATTAAAATTTTATAACTTCTCTGGAACTGGAAACCCCTGGAGTTTCACAATGTACCCAGAACAGCACTTGGCAGTTATTAAGGGATGGAGAGATAGAAACATTTGTGCTTTTCCTTCTCATTTTAGACAGCAGGGATCTGTCAAACATAGCAGTCATTGCATGGACCTACCTGTGGTCGAACAGTGGGCATTTCTCCCGACATTCACTTGTACTGTTATCCGGACAACAAAGTCGCCCCCTCAACAACTGTCGTTGCGGAGGACAGGCTTGAGGGCGAAACCAATCCTGCCTATCAAGTCCTCAGCTACTTATTTCCTCACGAAAGAGAAGTACCAGAGCACCTCATGTGGACGTTCGAGATTCTGTCGTTTTATCTCTCTCAGACTCTACAACAGCAACAGCAACAGCCTCTTAACAAGCATCCAATCTGTTTACTTTGAAATCTCAGGATGCAAGCAGGCAGACTTTAGCTTCTTAATCCCTACCACTAGAGGGAGTCCAGTTATTAGACTGGAGAGACAAGATTCGAGCTGCATCCTAGGTTTTGCATGAAGCAGTGATGCTCTAGTTCAGCCGAATGTGACCTTTCTCCTCGGAGAGATGGAGGAAGCTGTTTAGTCCTTAGGTTACAAGGTTGGCTCTCGGTGTCTCCCTTCATCCTGACATAATTACTTCTCTATGGTGGAGGTCTTCAGTAGAGTTTTGAAGTTAGATTCTGTCAAAATACCTTCCCCTCTGTTTTTCTTTTGAGTAGATTGTTCTCAGAATAAAAATAAACTTATGCAACAAATGTCACAAGTGAAATGAAAGAGAAAGTAGAGCAGAGAGAACATCCTTCTAACTCTGAGCAATCACGTGTACAAAATGAATTGCTTAGGCTCCATCAAGAGACATATTATAGGTAGTTACCTTACTTCTGAATTACAATGGAAGAAAATACTATTTTTACAGATTTATATTATAACAATATTAGATTTGTAATAGTATGTGTAAATGTTACTTAAGACAAAGAGCTCAACTTCATAAAAAATGCTACAGGGAGCCCTGATTTCATGTCTATATGGATTGCATTTAGAATAATTAAAAGATTAAAAACAGGCTTGGCAAGAGAATCATCCATTTAACACATCAGTGGCATAGCGCCTTATGAGTGGCCTGAGAGAGAGAGTCAGCTACAGGGTCAAATCCCTTTGGGATGTTTTAAAGATTGTAACAATTCTGACAACACTCTGAAGTTTCTTTCCCAGGGTTCACATGGAAGTCACATAGCATCATTGCCTCTTTCTTCCTGTCAATTCCCTGGCAGATACTATAGTGCTCAACAGCTGTACAGCAATGTTTGAGAAGAGGTTAGGCCTTAGAGCTTAAAATGAAAGAATATTGAATAATAGTCTTGGTCTCATAAAAAAACTAAATTGATATCCCCTAAACTTTCTGGAAGCTGAGTGTTTTTAGATTATTTATATTCTATTCATATATAATGATGAACTTTGCATCTTTGTTCAAGTTGGTCTAACGTACACTGTAATTTACCCTTGCTTGAACATTTAAAGATTAGTTTAAGTCACACCACTGATGCTTGAAGGAACACTCAAAGTTTTGAGGAGGGGAGGGGCATTATATAAGACATCAACCCGTTTAAACCACATCCAGTATTATGTGCATCTCCTATAATAAAACAAAATCTGTTTACTTGAAAATGTTCACAAAATATTTGTTACATAGCTATCATAGCAGGAAAGCAATGTGACGGAAAAGCAATTAGACTAGAGAATCAGAAGATGAGAGTTACAGAGAGGTTTTATTGATAGTAAACACAGATATTTAACTCTTTGGATTTAGTTATCTCATCAATAATTCAAGCACTTACTTATCCCCGTCCAAAAAAAATTGTTAAATGCCTATGACATGCCAAATATTATTCTAGATACAGAGGAGAGAACTTTGCTGAAGTTATAGTTTATGAAAGGGAAAGAGAAAGGAAGCAAAGCAAGTACAAGAATATTGTATTAGGGGACATTAAAATATGATAAGGGGAAGACAGATGGAATAGCAGGACACCCGGAATTCTAAAGATAATCATCCAGAAAACAAAACAAAGCACCGTGCTGGCGATGTCTGAGTTGGAACCTAAAGAGGCAAATATCCATAGATTAAAGCCTAATTTCCTGGAAGTTAGTGTGAAACGACACTTTAACAAGTTCAAGAAAAAGCAAGAAAGCCAACAAGTCTAGAACAGAGGAAGTGAGAGGGACAGAAGGGTGTTCCGTCAGGGAGGGACAGAGATGAAGAACTGGCTCCTGCTACCACTAGTCAATGGTTCTGCTTTTTTTCTAAGTGAGGCTGAAAGTCGTTGCAGAGTTGTGTGGAGTTGTGTCCTGCCTCGTGATGAACAGGCTTGTGTGGTCTGTTATATTAATAATAGACAGAGAGGAATCACGAACGTGAAGCTAGGTGACAATTTTAATAATACAGAGAAGATCTAATAGTGGCCTAAAGTGGAGGAAAACATCATAGATCAATGTCTTTGAGGTACTGGTAATTGAACCCTGGCCTTCAAGCCAGACAGAACTATCTCTCTAACTCTAACTAAATAATACTTTAAAGGAAAGTGATTCAAATTGCACATTTCTTCACAAACATAAAAATGTAGTATATTTTGGCTTTGAATTTTTCTGTTATTCATTATATATACCATTCTGTGTCAGTTTTTATGAACAATTCATTAAATCCATTTATTTCTATTTTTAATTCTAATTTTATCCTGTTTGAAAATACAAAATACATGAGGAATAAAATATGTCTATATCCACTCCCATCTCCTCCCTACAAATCTTCCTTTCTAGTCTCAATTTTAAAATTGTGATACTTGTGAAAATAATTTTTTTCAGTTGGATTTGTTTCCTGTTGATAGTACTGCATTATTTTGAATCAAAATGACACAGCCTTACTTTTCTACCTGTCAATATTATCAGTATTGATTTAATTTTTCTTTCATAAATCATTGTAGAAGGTTGCTAAAGTAAGCAATATTGGACCATTGCCTGATTTTATGGGTAAGTTCCTTGTGTAGACAACACTGTACTAAACATGAAAATGGATCTTGTGTGTTCATTTTCTTACTTTTATGTCATGAACACAAACAGAAATACCAGAAAGCTCTATGTGCAAAAACACAAATAAAGTTAATGGCCGAGCTCTGCTTTGGATAACTAGACTTAATCTTAACTTTAATAGGCAGAGAAGTTCAACAATGAGCATGGTGAGAACTTGCTTAGATCCTGTGCACTGTATCTATCTCATTGGGAGGGTGTTATACACTGTTACAGACCTCTAGGAAAGAAAGACCGGGTCTAAGTATCAACTGAGGAAAAATGTTAGTTACTGCATCAAAGAGCTTCATGCATAGATGTCTTAAATGCCCCCTCCCCCCACCATATAGAGAGTTACAAATCTTCCCCCATCCTGTGTTGCCTCTCCACTCTGTTATTGTATATTTGGCAGGCAGATGCTTTCAGTTGGCTGGAATATTATTTGATGCTTTTCCCCTATGTGTTCTTCTAAGGACATATATGGCTTCAGGACTTTTACCTAAATATTCAATTTATTTCCATTTTATTTTTGTGTTTGAGGTCAAATACAGATATTTTTGCATGCTGATGTCTAGCATTTCCAACCTTATTTGTTGAAGAAAACTGTCCCTTTCATGCATTATCATCATCCTTATTAAATATTGATGGCTGATGCATGTGGTTTTGTTCTAGGGCTCTCTGTTCTCACCCATCAATGTGTCTCCTTGAACTTCACCTGCTGTAGCTTTGGAATGTACTGGAAAATCAATAAGTCTGTTACTTTGACTTTTTTTCCTTCTTTCTTAAGATTTCTTCACTCAACTCTTTTTTCATTCCATGAGAGTTGAAGTATTATCATTCATACTTCTGAAAAAAAATGCCTTTGGGATTTCAGTGGGTGCTTCAGGCACCATGGGCCTTTCAAACAGTTCACAGTCAAAACTACCTTAACATTAACTTAAGATGTCTATATTTTTCCACATTCTGTTCTTCAATATCATTAGTTCAGCTTAATCCCAAATAATTGCTATTTCAATACTATTTAAAACGGGATTGTTTTTTGGATTTACTTTTGAATAGTTTTCCTTAATGCACAAAAAACAAAAATTTTAATTTTATTATTTATTTTTTAACTAAAAAAGATATTTTCCAACAATATATTCTGATTAAAATTTCCCTCCCCTATGTCATCCCAGATCCTTTGTCCCTCCCATCCCACACAAATCCATACCCTTTTTTGCTCATTCATTAGAAAACAGTCATCTAAAAATAAAAGGTTAATACAATAAAAACAGACAAACCATAATAGGACAAAACAAACAGAAGAAAAGAGAGTCAAGGAAAAAAGCATTAGAGAGATACATGTAGATGCAGAGGTGTATGTGTGCACGTGTGCACACATGCATACACACACACACACACACACACACACACACACACACACACACACACCACATCACACCACCACCACCACCACCACCAACAACAAATTCCCAAAAGTTGGCCATCTACTGCTGGGCATGGAGACTGATCTTAAGCGTGGTTTGTATCACCATTTGTAAACAATGGTTTGTATCCATTGGAGAAAACTAATTTTCCCTTTGTGAGTCATTATTGATTGGACATAGCTTCTGAGTTCAGGATTGGGGTTTATGTCCACTTCCCTTCTCAGTGATGGGATCCCATCTGACGTAGACCTGAGTAGACCCTGTGAATACTGCCTCAGTCTCTGTGAGTTCATATGTGTGTCCTTTCAAGAGCTGTGAAAAACTGAGTTAGAATTTTGTTGAGGACTGCATTGAATCTGTAGATTGCTTTCGGTAGAATGGCCATCCTTACCGTATTAATCTGACCAATACATGATGAGCATTGGAGATCTTTCCAGCTTCTGATATCCTCTCTAATTTCTTTATTCAATGACGTGATGCTTTTAATCTACAAAATATTATTTACTTAGAGGTAACCCAAAATATTTTATATTTATGGAGGTTATTGTGAGATATATTATTTTCCTAACTTTTTTCTCATTCCATTTGTCCTTTTGTATATAGGACAGTCGCTGGGTTTTATGAGTTAATTTTGTGGCCAGCAACTTTCGTGAATGTGTTTATTGGCTAAATAAGTTTCCTAGTGGAATATTAGGGTCCTTTAGGTGTAAGATCACATCATCTGCAAATAAAGATACTTTGACTTCTTCCTTTCTAATTTGTATCCCTTCAATCTCTGTCAGTTGTTTTTTTGCTCTAGCTAGGACTTCAAGCATGACATTGAATAGGTATAGACAGCATGGACAGCCCTGTCTTGTTCCTGATTTTAGTGGAAATGCTTTGAGTTTCTCTCCATTTAAGTTGATACTGACTGACGCTTTCTATAAATTGCCTTTATTATGTTAAAGTATGGTTGTTGTAGCCCTAATCTCTCCAAGACTTTTACCATGAAGGGATGTTGGATTTTGTCAAGGTTTTCTCTGCATCTAATGAGATGAACATGTGTTGGTTTTGTTTTATTTTTCACTCTGTTTATATGATGGATTACATTTATCAATTTACATGTTAAAGCATCCCTTAATATCTGGAATGAAGTCTACTTGATCTTTGCAGATGATCTTTTTGATTCATTTTGTAAGTATTTCACCGAGAATTCTGTATTATGTTCATAAGAGAAATTGGTCAGCAATTCTCTTGTTTGGTCTTTATGATATTTAGATATCATGGCAATTGTGATCCTGTAAAAATAATCAAGCAGTGTCCATTCTTTTTCTATTTGAAGAACAATTTGAGAAATATTGGTTGGTATTCATTCTTCTCTGCAAGTCTTGTATAATTCTGCATTGAATCCATCTCATCCTGGGCAGTTCTGAGTTGGTAGACTTACAGCTTCTATTTCACTAGTGCTTATAAGTTTAAATTGTTTATCTGATTTTAATTTTGCTGCAGTAGATGTTCTATATGGACTAAATCAATTTCTTTTAAATTTTCCAGTTTGGTGGAGGACGGATTTTGAAGTATGTCCTTTTTCTTCTCTGGATTTATTTGGTTTCTGTTGTTATGATCCCCCTTTTGTCTCTAATTTTGTTAATTTGGATCTCATCTATCTTTTGGCTAATTTGTCTGAGTGTTTATCAATCTTACTGATTTCCCCCCCCCCCAGGAATTAACTGTTCAATTCATTGATTCCTTGTATAGTTTTTTTTTTTAATTTATTTCTTTTTATTTCAGCCTTGAGTTTATTTTTTAGCATCTATACCTTTCACGTGTTATTTTTTCTTCTCTTCCTAGAGATTTCAAGTATGACATCAAGTTGCTAATATCTCTCCAGTTTTTTATATAGGCACTTAGCACTGTGAACTGCCTGCATTATGTCCCAGAGGTTTGGGTATGCTGTGTTTTCATTTGCATTGAATTCTAAAAAGTTTTTACTTCCTAAATTTCTGTCCTGATACATTGTTTTATTTAGTACTGAGCTGTTCAGTTTCCATGAATTGTAAGCTTTCTGTTATTTCTGTTGCTGATATTCTGCTTTAAGCATTGGTGGTCAGATAGGATTCAAGGTGTTATATTAATTTTTTTGTATATGTTGAAACTAGATTTATATCAAAGTATGTGGTCAACTTTGCTCAAGAATTTGTCTGCTTGACCTGTCAATTAGCAAGAGTTGGGTAGTGAAGTCAACCACTCTCACTATGAGAGGGTTTAAGTATAGGAATGTTTCTTTTACAAACTTGAGTGTCTTTGTGTTTGGGGGATAGAGTTAAGATTGTTTGCAATATTTTCTTGGTGTTTTTTTTTATTATTACTATTTTGATGAGAATGAATGTAGTGTGCTTCCCTATCTCTTGTGATTACTTTTATTTTGAAGCACATTTTGCTAGATATTAAAATGACTACACTGGCTTCTTTTGGATCAATTTTCCTGGAATAATTTTTTTTTCATTCATTTACCTTAAGTTGTTGTTTATCCTTGATGTTGAGGTATGTTTCTTGGATGTAGCAAAAGGATGGTTTCTGTTTTTGAACCCAATATGGTAATGTTTCCTTTTTATTGGGAATGAAGAACATTGATAGTGTTTGTGCATTGGTGTCATTTTGTGGTGCTGTTGTGGGTCCCTCCCCTTCCGATTTGCTGATGCGGGACTATTTGTTAGTTGTGTTTTCTTGGATGTGGCTAACCTCTCCAATTGAAGTTATCTTTCTAGTGCCTTGTATAAAGCTGGCTTTCTAGATAGTAAGATACTGCTTCATTTTGGTTTTATCATGCCATGTTTTTCTTTCTCCATCTATGGAGATTGAAGTTTTTGCTAGGTATAGTAGACTTGGCTGGCATCTGAGGTCTCTTAGGGTTTGTAGAACATGAGCCCAAGCACTTCTGGCTTTTAAAAATCTCCATTGAAAAGTTACATGCTATTCTAATGGGTCTACCTATATACATTGTAGTTATTAATATTCTTTCTTTTTTCTGTATGTGTCATGCTTTGATTGTTAAATGCCAAGGGCATTTCTTTTTGGTCCAGTCTGTTTGATGCTCTGTATACTTTTTGTACTTTGATAGACACCTCCTTCTTTAGGTTAGAAACTTTTTATTCTGTAATTTTGCTGAAGATATTTTTCTGTGCCATTAATGTTGGTTTCTTTTCCTTCCTCTATTCATAATATTCACAGATTTGGCCTTTTCAAAGTATTTGGGATTTCCTGGATGTTTTGTACCTTGAGTTTTTTAGATTTAACATTTTCTTTGAGGTTTTATTTCTTATATTTTGTCTTTAAGCCCAAGATTCTGTATCCATGTCTTGTACTTTGTTAGTAAGGTATGCCTCAGAAACTTTATTTGGCTTTCTAAATTCTTGACTTCTGATTTTATCTGAGCTTGGGTTTTCTTTAGTGATTCTATTTCTGCTGTGATGATTTGAACTGTTTTCATAATTTTTCCCACTGTTTCTGTTTTCACAGATTATTAGTGGATTTATTCACATCCTCTCAGAGGTGCAATTGTGGGATATTAGTTGAAGATGTGTTTTATTTATGCTATGAAATATTCGTTCAATAATGCAAAGATGTGTTACATTGTTTTATGTTGCATTTGTTTAACTCTGTGAAGCTGTTTTTATTTTTGCCTGCCTATAAAAGCTGATTGGTCTAAAAAAAAAAAAGAGCTGAGCAACCAATAGCCAAGCAGAAGAAATGATAGGTGGAGCTGGCAGGAAAGAAGAGTGAAAAAAAGTGGAGAGGAGGATGTCAGGGACCAACCACATAGCCAGACATGGAATATAAAGGAAAGAAAAGATATACAGAAACAGAAAAATGTATAAGCCCAGAGCCATAAGGTAGATAGAATAATTTAAGAAAAGCTGGTTAGAAATAAGCCAAGCTAATGCCAGACATTTATATGAAAGAGTAGGCCTCCTTGTGATTATTTGAGAGTGGGATAGCAGTCCCCCCCCACACACACACACACACAAAGGAGTCAAAGAGTAAAAAGAAAACAACTATAAAGTCTCTGCGTGTATTTACTCTAGCTACTTTGCAGTCCTGGTTTTGTGCATCAGCTATACTGTGCTTCTCAGGGCCTTCTGTGGTGAAATTGCTAAATTCTGAGTCATATGTCTTGGATGTTAATGATGGCATTTTTGAGCTGCTCTCTAGGCATCTGGGTTTGTGATTATTATTCTAGGTAATGGTAGCCGGCTTTGTCTTTGTTTGTTTGGTTCCTTGGTTTCTGTTGAATTCTCTGGATCTTGCGAATGTGTGGTGGTTGTGGGTTTCCTCTTAGGGAGTATTTCTGAGACATTAATAGTTGTTTCTAGGTTTTAGGCACTTGGGGGGCTGACACACAAAATGTAGGATGTGCTCGAATTCAGTGTAAGTGAAAGAGTCCACAGGAAGGAGAGGCGGGTCTGCCATGAGGTTTGGCAGTGTCCATAGGAAGTGGAGTCAGAGAGGTATGACAATCTGCAAGTGTTTTGCTACAGGGCTGGGAAAGAGACTGGGGAATTGGAAATGGAAGGCAGGACAAAGGAGGAAGATTGACCATGCAACAATGATTTTAATGTCATGACTGTATAACTTCACTGAATGTGCTTATTAGTTACACAACTCTTCTTGCTTGATGATGGTACCAAGGGTTTTCTGAATATATGGTCATGTTAACTGCACAGGGAAACAATTTTACTTCTTCTTTTTCAATGTGGATGTCTTCTGTATCTATTGCTGCCTAATAGCTCTGGTTAAGGTTTCCACTACTTTTGCAATTAGAAGTGGCACAAATCAGCATTTTCACCTTGCCTCTGCTCTTAGAAAAAAACCTTCCAGGCTTTGCCATTGAGTATGATGTACTACAAGCCCATGTAGCTTTGTGGAGGCCAATTCCGGCTACAGTAAATTCTTTTTGTTGTTGTTTATAGTGAAGGGGTCACATTTTGTAAAGCGTTTGATGCATCTGCTGAGATAATCATGTGGTTTTTATCCTTCATTCTGTTGACATGGTGACTCATATTAATTGATTTACATATATTGAGTCTGAATTTGGTTTTCTAAATCTGCTGTGAATTTTTAAATCTGTATTCATCAAGGATATTGGCCTCCAGTTGTTTTATGTGGTTAACTTTGTCATTATGACTTATGACATGGTTTGTCAACTAGACTTATGACATGGTTTTATAAATCTTCTTTGTCCTTATCATCAATTTTTGGATGATCTCAGTAACTATTCATCCTAAGTATTCTTTAAATGTCTAGCAGAACCACCAGAAAGCTATCTGATTCTTGGCTTTTCTTATTGAAAAGCTTTTGTTATTAATTCAATCTCCCTGTGTTAGTTTGCCTTCTGTTGCTCTGATAAAACACTGATCAAAAACAACTTGGGGAGGAAAGGCTTTATTTTAGCTTACAGACTAAATTCTGCTTTTGGAGGAAGCCAAGGCAGAATCTTGAAGCAGAAACCAATAGACGAATGCTCATTACTGGTTTGCTTCTTAGGGCCTACTCAGCTATCTTTCCTACTCAGCCCAGAGAGACCTGCCCAAGGGAGTCTACTACCCGCAGGAGCTATGCCCTGCTCTCCCACGTTAACAACCAAGTAAATGCCCCATAAACATGTCCACAGGCCAATGAGATGCAGATCATTTCTCAGCAGAGTTTCTCTTCCCACATATGTCTAGGTTTGTGAAAACTAATCAACATACTCCCTTCAAAAATGTTCAGATTTTCTACTCTTTCATAAGGCAGTCCGGACAAGGTGTAGGACTCTAGGAATTAATCTGTTTCTTCAAATATATCCAGGTTATTGGTACAGAACTGTTCATGATCAATACATTTCTGTGTTATCAGTTGCAATGTAACCCCCCACCCGAAACTCAATCAGAAAGAAAACAGAAGGAATTGAAAGAACGATTTCTCCCAAAGAAGAATAAGAAATGGTTACAGGTAAGTAAAAAGATGTTTAAATTTACTGGTCATGAAGGGCATGCTGATCAGACCACAATGAGGTATCTCTTAAAATGAGTTAGAAAGTTAAAATGATAGTTACCAATAGAATGTAATAAAACAACAAGGCTTGGTAAGAATAACTTTTAACTTTATTTTCTTTCTCCAAGAATTATACAATTATTAGTTTTAGAATTCCTATAATATAAAAAATATACTGAACCAAGGATAACGTTTTAGGATTCAGTATAAAATAATAGAACATGGGGGGGGGGTGAAATCCATAACCTGCAAACAATCTGGAATTCAATCTTAATTGCTATGTGAATTATTGTGTATTTTACACACTCAATTATGGTAGAACTTAAAATGTGTACTGTCATCTGTACATGAGATGCCCTCAGTTCTATTTTGTTCCAATGAAGACTCAACAGGCAGCTGACATTGAATATGCTATGCAGTGAAGTAAATGAGCTTAAAATACTCCCATGCAAGCTTGGACACTTGGTCCTGAGCTGATGGAATCCTAAGAAGGTGAAGCCTCGCTAGTGAAGGTCTGTCACTAGGGATGGACTTTGCAGCTTGGGCCAGATTTTCTGTTTTTTTTTTTTTTTTTTTTTTTTTTTTGCTTGCTTTCTGTCTGAAGCTGCACTGTGCTCACCCAGCCTTTTGCTTCTGCTCTCTTTGTTTAAAGCTGAAAGTCCTTTCTCCTGCCATAAAGGCCATCCTGCCTGTGGACTGGCCCTGTAAATTCAACTTCAGAGCGGTAGTGTAGAAAGTGTAGAATGATCAGTGTCCATTTCTTTGTTCAAACTGAGGAAGGAAGATCCTTTAAAGACCCTTAAATCTCCAGTCCTCAAGGAGGGTCCAAGCTTCAGCTTTGCAGAGGGTTTTGCTCTGTGCCTTGGTATGTATTCCATTACCCTAACAAAAGTCTTTCTTTACTGTCCAATTCTGCTTGCTCCTGCCTGCTATAAATGAGATAGCCCTCATCCCCCATTGCAAACACTATGTCTGCAAACACTGAATAGAACTGTAATACTGTGGACAGACTGGAATGCTGGGGCCTAAAGGCTAAGTACTTGGGCTAGTTGAGCAGGCATCCCCAACAGCCATTTCTTATGCATCCTGTGTCAGGACTAATATTTGGTGGCTAATAAATTAAAAGCTTTTTAAAATCTGTTAACTACCAAGTACCAACTACTAACTGGCAGACTACTAACTACCACCCGTTCCAAAATCAGAATGCCAGCAGAGAGCATCTTATAAAAAGCTTTCTCTGATGTACCTACCAACGTATTTTAAAATTGCTTGATTTATGATATTTTTTGTTCTGTGAGACAGTGGAGGGCTTCTATGTTGGAACATAGAATTTGTGATATCTTAATTTCTATTACTGGGCCATGGTCATTCAAAATATTTCCAAGAATAAACTATATCTTACTCCCTTTAAGACTGAGAGGGCCAGGCAAATATAATGACAGCCCCCTACTAATTTAGTTTAAAAAACATGCCTCAGTTCCCAAACAAAAGGCAATGAATCACAAAAAGCCCCTAATAGTGGATAAGGAGAATTTCATGTAAGCCTGGGCCAACTCCCTCTACTGCCAATGCATGCATATTGCATTCACACACACACACACACACACACACACACACACACACACACACACACACACGTAGTGAGAGGTTTCTGGCCCTGACTTTCGGGCCTAACCTCAAGGTTTAGGCCCACAGACCCGCAGACCCACGGATACTTTAAATAGTTTTTGGCTGATCAGCCTAAGGCCCAGGCATATAACTTGCTAACTCTTTACCCTTAATCTAACCCATGTCTCTTATCTTGTTCATCCATGTTGCTGGGTACCTTTTCTCACAGCACCATAACCAGTCCTCGGCTTCCTCCAGCTTCTCTCTGGCATTCTGCTCTGTGCTTCCTGTTCTCAGAGTTTTCTTAGTCCGGTAGCCCTGCCCACACTTCCTGCCTGCCTTTGGCCAATCAGCACTTTTTATTAAACCAGTGGGTGGGACAATTATTTACAATGTAACTACATAATCTCCCACACACAGGTAATAACTAAATAAGGACACATCCTGAGTCTTGTGTAGACTTTCCCAAGAATAAAAACACTATATCCTTAACTCATGCCTGCTAGCCCTAATTAATTAGAAATATACTAATACGATTGCCACATGTGTATGCCAATCCTAAGTAGATTGGTCATACTGCTTTTAAAATTCCTTTAGCTATGCTTAAAAGGAACTTATACATTCCTGATGGAGCTCATAGCCATTTTGTATGGGTGAGCAAGCCCACATGCATGTGGTATAATAAATGTTCTTGCTGATTGCATTGTGACTGGTGGATCTTTTTGGGGACTTCTCATGGACCCTAACAAAAATGAGATCTATGGTTTTTTTTCATTGACATTCAGAAGAGCCAGAACTCCCTCACTTTAAGTCAAAAGGCCATGTTAAACAAACAGGTCACCAAAAGTTCAGGAAAAAACCCCACCCACTTCCTGAAACTTCTTATATGCAGGAACATCTGGACCCTGACCTAACTGCCTGACCATGGAGAAATGCTAACTGCTTGACCACAGACTGCTAACTGCCTAATGACGGAATGTCCCTATCTGGGGGTCAGCTGGTAAGAACTTAGATAACCCACCTCCTAAATCTGAAGGAAGTTAAACAACTGCTACAATCCCCTAGACACAGCCCAATTGGCTGCCAGCATGTACCCTTAACTTCAAAGTCACCCCAGGATGTCTACTCACCCTATAAAAACACCTATGAACTTTTCCTCAGCAGTTACTCTCAGCCTTGCTGCAATGAGTGCATGTGGACAAGCTCCCTGCCTGGTATTGTGCACCAACAATAAACCTTGCTTTTGCAGTCTGGATGCCTCAGTCTCTGGTGGTCTTTCTGGGGGTCTTTGAGTCTGAGTAGAACAATACCTGTTGTGCTCAAGACTTTTTGTGCCTCTTAATTTTTTAACTAGCAGAGAAAAAGAACACCTCAATCAAGACCTCTAGATGGTACATTGTCACAGTAATATAAAAGCAACTGATACAGAAATTGGTACCAGAAAAGTGGAGATATGATGTATTTTATCAAGTTGGTTTGGGGGGCGGGATGTGGAAGGCTTTGGGACTTTGGCTAGAAAAGCTATTAACCATAGGCAGAGCTTAAAAGGATAGGGATTTTTTTTTGGTGGGGGGGGGCCTTCTAAGACAGGAATTTAGAGAATAGTTCAGAAAGTGGAAGTCCATCCCAGGGTTCCTTGTTTTGAACAACAAGGAAATCTACCAGCAATGTGGCCAGAGGCTGATTATGAGACAATGGGGCAAAACTTGCATTCTGACCGTCTTCTTGGAATTTGCATGAGGCTGAGTTTTAAAAGAAACAGACTAGCTTCTTTGGTAAAGAAAAATTTAAGACCTCATAATATTGAGCCTGTGGCCTGGTTATCATCTCCTATGTAAGTCTCAGGGAAACATAACAACAGGTGAAGGGAGAAAAGGGAAACAACAAATATACAATTTGGAAACACTAGGAAGTGTAAGATTGCAGGTAAATCATGCTAGAAAAGAGACCGCAACTAGTAGATTGTCACCATTAAGGAGAAGCTCTGTGTTCTGCACTGAAACATTAGGAAAAGTGTGCTGAGGGCAAGATTGCTCCCAGCCATGGTTCCAACTTGTGAAGGAGAAAGCCTGAAGCCTTCCCTGCTCCTAGGAGGCAAAACCCAAGGAATCTTTTCATTTATGTCAATATACAGAGGCTGCTTTAGCTATGGTCCAAGGGGGCCAAGCTATCTCCTAAATTGCTATCACAACTTGGCAATGTCTTCCATGTATCATTGCTTTTTAAGGCATGAAAAATACAAGTTGAGATTCTTTCTCTATAGTTTCAGAGATCCGATGAAGCCAGTCAACATGTGGCAGGGTTGGGATCCCTGTGAGGAGGCTCTGAGAGGGTATATCATGAAGCATTAAAGATGAAGCATGGGTTGTGACAAGAACCACATATGACAGACCCGTGGGACATCTGCTAAGAAGGGTTTCTCACAGGGAGTAAAACAAGCCCCTGAGAGAAAGACCAGCTGCCCAGCAAAACTAGAGGTACAGTCACCTAAACGCCTTGAAATTGAAGCCCCAGATATGAGACATGAAACTACAGAATTTGGTGTTTTCCTTGCTCAGTTTCATTCTTATTGTGGTAAAATCTTTCCTTGCTGTGCCCTCATTTCTCTATTTTGAAATGAGGAAGTTTTTCTTGATTTTATTTTTTCTTTAGTTTTGTTATATAGATTTAAGTTTTAGGTATTTCTAGAAACTTTAATGTTGTGGTTTTTTTTCTTTCCTAAGTGTAACCAATGACATCTACAACAAAACTCATATGGCTAAGGCCCAGGAATTGTAGGAGCCAGAGAACTAGAATAATTGCTTTGGGATTATGCCTCTAGACATAACAGAGAAGCTACATGAAACCTTAACAATATGGCTGCCTAAACTAAACCTGATAAATGATAACTCCAGCTGTCATGCAAACATGGATGAGGAAATTTCATAAGCTCCTACCTCTAGATGAAGAGCTACAGATAATAAATGGCTTCTTAGAGAGGGAATCAGTCTTCTTCAGCAATGAGCTTCCCGATAGATTTTCCAATCCCAAGTGGTCACTGCTAAATGCACGAACATAAGTGCTTCATTAAGTGGATTCAGTAGGTTCTGTATACACAGACAGACAGACCGACAGACACACACACACACACACACACACACACACACACACACACACACACACTTGTGGGATATCAGAAGACCTGGAGTAAGGAGAAGAGAGTGAAAATGATATACAGTATTCATCTTATAACTTTTTAAAAAATAAAGAGCCATCCAAACAGAATTACAACAGAGAAACTCTACAGACCCTACAATTTATGATCCACTATGAGAGGATCATCTTGCATTTTAAGTAGCAGGTTGTCAAGTTGCCAGTGTGTATTCTTGAATGCTCTAACTTTCTTCCATCCCCCTAGAGAAAAAGCCCCATTTTTTTGCCTCAAGCTCCAGAAATGGAAACTAGCTAGTGTTCTTCCTTAACCACAACACATTTCTCTCTGACTTTAGCTCCTGTTCAGTGCTGTCAGTTCCACTCCTTACTGAAGAGGTTTACAAATTTCCCATCACTTTCCTTTGCACAATTTCAAATTAGTCAGCTAATAATTAAATAAAACTTTTTTTCCTCCTAAAATATAAAATGCCATAGCTATAATTCAATTTTGAATTTGCATGTCAATCACCTGAGTCAAATTACTATTGTTGTTTCCTACTAAAATGTGAGACCTATGTCTTGAATAAATTTTGATAACTAAATACTAAATAGAAAGAAAAACAAGAGACTTCATTAGCTAAATGTGTAAACTAAATATTCTATTTATGAACAGTCATATGTTATATATTTTGTAAATTTCAAAAATACGTTTTTTTCTCCTCTGACAACTTAAGCGAAGACAGTGTGTCCCCGCCCCCCCCCCACATCCTTTCTTAGTTTGGTTGGGACCTGGATCTTTTTATCAACCAATTTCACATAAGAATGTTGATCTGAAAGGCAGATGTGGGACTCAGGCTGACTTACATAGTGGGGGTGAGCATAAGTGCAACCCTACTGTAGAGCCTGCACACTGCCAGTAAACAGAGAGAGGACTCACTTTGGAAGTAGCAGTAGCCAGAACTGTGGCTTCTCTGGTTCAGACAGATTGCTCCTCACCCCCAGTGTCTTTAAATCCCAGCAAAGAAAATAGAAAGGGTTTGAAGGTGAGTTGCAGTTCACCCAACATGAGAAGATTGGTCACCATGAATGACAGCTGGAGGCTTCAGTTTGTGGTCATGGGCTATGCTCTGCCATAACAAATTTCAGTTTTTCCTCAAGGATTCAATGTTCTTGCTTTCCTTCTCCTGTCTAGTAATTAATAAGGAAGTTATCAGCTTTGAGCAACCTTGTGGAAGAGTGAAAGTTTGTTTGGTGGTTTGCTTTCATTTCAGATTCAGAAGATAATGTCTCATAAAGCCCTGGTTGGCCTTGAACTCATGATATAGCCAAGGTTGGTCTTGAACTCCCGATCCTATGTCCATCTCTCCAGTGTTGGAATTACAGGTGTGTATACTATCGTATGTCTTCAAGAGGAAAGGGTCAAAAAAGAGCTCTGTGGGTGTTTCTGAAGCTGCTTGCTACAGCCTTTCACATGGATTTTTAAATGCCTCAAGCCTGTGCTATGCAGTCCTTCTTGACAACAGCCTATGTATAACAGAATAGACCATGAAATAACACTGAATAACAATTTCCATGCAGTCACATCAATGCCAGAGCAGAGAATGGTAACCACAAGTCAGGCCCGGATTTCAGAATTACTGTATTCAAGAGTATCCAACGCTTTGACATTGGGTGACTACATTGTCCTATTGTATTGTATTGGGCCAGATTCACAGCTATTTTCTGAGATGAATGTAACTGACTGGCTATAGGTTAGATATACATACCACTTATATCTGCCTGTGCTTACACTGTCTCCCATCTCCTAAAGCAAGTATCCACTGCGGTTACCCTTTGAGCATTTTACCATTCAATACTATGAGTGTCAGGAGAAGATGGCTTAGTTACCTGTTTCAGAGGTTTTCAGACCTGAAAGAATATACTCAAGGACTGCACCCAGGGGCTCCATCCACATCTGAGTAGGGTTTAGGTGACAACATCCTGGATGCTGGGCCTGGGGCTGATGATATTTTTATAGCGGCTCCTGGGAAGGAACAAATTTGTTTTGCATATGGGAGTAACACAATATGCAGCCAGAAAATGGATTGTGGCAGTTTTAAGATTGGTACGTAAGTTTTAAAGCTTTCTTCACTAAGAAGTCACGTTTATGTACCCTTCTTTTCATGTCCGGGTGGGCTTACATTTCCATCAATAGTATATAGCAGAAGTGATGTTCCATTACTTCCAGGAGTAACTCATATGGAGCAGTGCTGCTTGTGCCTCATTGGCTAGAACCCTGTCTCATAGATTTCAGTGCTGCTCTCAAAGGGTCTGTCTACAGATACAACAGTATAAAGATTCCCAACAGTTGAGACAACAAGCATAGGCTAACAGGTGCAGTTTTAGCCACTGAAAAATTCCATCCCAGGCATCAAATGTGTGAGTGAATAAGGCCCCTGATCATTCTAGCCCCCAGCACTGGTGTTGAGCTGCAGACAGATCATCTTGGCCACCTGTCTCAAAACCTGGCCTGAAGGATCTTAGAATGGAAAAATTATGGTTCTTGGTGAATGTTCTAAGTTTAGGGATAATTTATTAGACATGTACAACAGCAGGCACCAGTCCAGGCCAAAATATTACAACTAAATTGGGAATAAAATAGGTATTCAAGGCCAATAGGAAGCTTTGGGAACAGTCAACAGTTGGTGTTCTGTTGAATCTTATGTAGTTGAGACAATGGAAGTAAAAGCTGCTAGCATGATGTCTGGCAATAAAGAACAAAGTGTACTATTATTATGTCAAAAGAAACACATATACATATTTCTAAGTGATTATTCTTTGTGACATGCTAGTACCAATATTTAGGCCTAATGTTTCAAAACTTTGAACGCATATTTTGAAATTACAGGTGAACAAGGATGTGATTTATTATGCAAGTCATCTCTTTTGTTTCTACAAACTTTATTTTTCTGACCTTGTAAGCATTTTATTATTTAGGTAAAAATTAATAAACTACAATGATGAAATATGAAAAAAAATCTGATAACTTAGAAGTGATTTAATGATTAAAAATAAGATGGGTTTTTACAAATAGCAATGTTTCCATACTTGTGATACTTGTGTGTGTGTGTACACATGTACACATGAATGTGTAGGGGTATTGTGTTGTTTCATGGTAAATAATTGTCCCACCCACTGGTTTAATAAAAAGAGCTGATTGGCCAAAGGCAGGCAGGATGTGTAGGCGGGGCTACCAGACTAAGAAAATCTCTGAGAGCAGAGTGCCAGAGGAGAGCAGAGAGAAGCTGCAGGATGCAGAGGACAACCATGCAGCTTTAAAGAAAGGTACCAAGCCGCATGGCTGAACAAGAGACATGGGATAGTTTAAGGGTAGAGTTAGCAAGCTATATGCCTGGGCCTAGGGCTGATCAGCCTAAAACTATTGGAAGCATCTGTGTGTCTCTGTGGGACTGCGGGATGGCGGGACGGCGGGACTGCGGGTCTGTGGGCCTAGACCTTGAGGTTAGGCCGGAAAGTCCGGGCCAGAGACCTTGTACTACATGAATGCAGTCATGTGACCACACATGTCTTTGTTGGGATTATATTGTTACATTGTGAATAATTGTCCCACCTACTAATTTAATAAAAATGCTGATTGGCCAAAAGCAGACAGGAAGTGTGGGTGGGGCTACCAGATTAAGAAAATTCTGGAAACAGAAAGAACAGAACAGAGAAGGCAGCAGGTGCACAGGACAACTATGCAGCTCTGAGAAAAGGTATGGAGCCGTATGTCTGAACAGGAAAAGAATCATGAGTTAGTTTAAGAGAAAGAGTTATCTAGCAATATGCCAGAGTCATAAGCTGATCGGCATAAAATTAATATAAGTGTCTGTGTGTTTCCGTGGGACAGTGAATCAGAGCCTCAGGGCTAGACTGGGAAGACCGACCGGGGCAGAAACTTACTACTACACATGTGTATCTATGTGTGTATACGTAAATTTTCAAATGTAGGTCAGTTTAGTAGAGGGCTTCATTTTGGTATTGATTAATACTACTTATAGACTGAAATTTGATCAACCATCCTTAATGCAGAGACTTGATTTAACTCGATAATTCTACATACAGACACCACCAACACACAGGAATCATAACTAAATGGTTAATAAGGCCGCTTTAATTCAACAGAGATAGTAACAGAAGCTCCCATCTATGCATCAAGAACTATTTCACAGATACCGAGGATCTGTCTGTGAATTTCACTTTACCTCACCTTTGATCTACAAGTGGGAAGCCAGTATCCAAAGGCAAATAAATTTTCAAGGTCACTGAGCTAGAAATAATCTGAGATTAAATGATAATTCAGTCCTACATATCTTCATCTTGGAAAGGAAACACAATAAAATCATATGTGGGAATTACATATGATATAACCACTCGCAGGAAAATTTAACCTGTAAATTGGGCTTTGACTCCTATACATGTAGCATTGTTCTTTCCAATTACAATAACGGAATACTTTTGAGAACATCATTGTTATCACAACTGTACAGTCATAATGTCCATCCAATATATCCATTTTCTACCTGTATATGTTGGCAATTATAAAATATATACATGGAAAAACGTATAGTACATACAAACCAAATGCAAATAAAATAATTTTAGACTTTAGAAATTCTTAAAGCATGTTATATTAATTCTATTAAAAATGGATTTTCTATATACAATACATAATCTTTAAAAATCTACCCCCAAAACAAAACTCTTTGGTTCAGCAAAAGGACTCTAAATATGTAAATATAATTTATTAAGGATGCACTTTCTTATTCTAGGCCTTGCTTATCTGGCTTAAATTAGATTGCAAACTTTCTCTAAAGAATAAAAATATATGTATGGAGTTGGTGAAGTTTGTTTATCACATAAGAGTATCATCATATGAAAATACAACTAGAAGCTTGGATGATACCGGAATTAGGAATGGTACAGAAGGTCATTTCTACCGTGATAGATTAAAAAAGATAAAGAGAAATCTGTTATTATTTTGGAAGGAAGGGAGAAAGTGATCATGATCAACACTTATGAACACTCAGGGTAAAATTCTAGGGACGCTGGCCAAGGCTTTTGTAACTCTCCTATTTGTTATTTGGAAGACTGCCACAAGGAAACAGAAAGAGGTCAGATTCTGAATGTTCCTATTACTTCTAAAATCCTATCAAGTCCCCAATAGCTTGTGTATAATTATATACATGACTCAAATGCCTGTAAACAAAGCCATTAACTCTACAGTGATTACAAATATCAACATCTGCCAATGGACACCCCCTTCCCCCCGAATTAAAGGTGTCTGTTCTGTTCTTTGTGTTTATTACAAGCAGTGATAAGAGGGTTGAATGATTACCTCAGAGTCTGAAGGAATAAGCAATTTTACCTACCAGGGGTCACTGTGCTTTGTTGGTGGGAAAGAAATGACCTTAGCATTTTATTCTACCATGTTTTCTACTTAATAGTGGAAATATTTTTAATATAAGCCAAAACCTTCCCAGGGGCCCAATATTTAGTCATACTTTACTTTAAAATTATTTTTAATGAAGTTTTTGACAAATATCTGAGGTATCATAACTGGCCAAAGGAAAAAGAAAGGTTTTATTTTTCTAAATTACTATAAATAATGTAATTACCTGATCTGATTAACTGACTTTCTATAGTAACTGGTACCACTAATATTCAAATGTTTTATTTTTTCCTAGATGGCATCATAAAACAATTTAGTGTATTTTTAGATCAAAGGAAAATGAAATTCATGATCTTCTATTGACTACCCAAGATGTCTAGAAACCACCATTTGAAGATGTTACAATAAATTCTTGGTGTCTGCTGAGCCCTGATTGATTCTTCTAAAGTGATCCATATTCATATTCTTCCTTCTATATGGATGATTTAGGTACTCAACAAAAATATTATTTTATTTTTTTCTTAGGATTCTAAGCAGGAGAGTATAAGTTGAAGAAAGCAGCAGATTTCAGAGAAAACTGCTATGGGAACAAAAATAGATCTGGTCATTAAAGAAGAGGGGCAAGCCTTTGACATCTGTGACACGTACAGAATGAAATACAGGAATAATTCACAGCATCTAAAGGAGACCTCATTCAGGACCTCATCTAGCCACTCTCTGCGTCCCCTCCCCACCAGGGTTTTCTTCTCTGTAATGATCTTCCAATGCTCTGAAGAGAGGAATAATCAGCATTGCTGACCCCAAAGTTCTCTTCTGTGGCACGTCATCACTTTTCTTCTGTCAGAAGTCTTTATCCCAGCCTGACATCTCATCTGGAGGCACCCCCCTTTCAGGGGGATATTTGTCAAAGTAGCTGTGATCTATGGGGCCGCTGAGCTAATGGAGAAAGGAGAGAGCAAAGGTAAGGACCAGGGAGACCAAGCTTTATCTACCTGAGTGTTAGCATCAGACTGGAGCCTCTTACATATGAAAAATGGCCAATTATCTGTCTTATGTCACAGTCTCAGCCTCATGAGATCATCTCATTACATACAAATTATTTTGTTGTTGGTTACAGAAGCTACCAAATAAGAGAAAGTATTTTCTAAAGAAAAGGTGAAATAAGTACTATCTACCTTCTTTTATCAAGTTAAGAAATATTTTCAAAACAAGTATTTTTTTAAAGTCAAAATTTATTAGAGTTCCTCTTATATTTAATTTTCTTATCAATACCAAATTTTAACACTTAATTCCTCTTTATAAAATATGCAAAATAGTAAACAAATGGACAATTCAAAATCTTCATGACATTTCAATGTCGGTAAGAAAATCAAATGACTCTGGTATTAAATTATTTTGTAATCAACTGGTTTGAATTTCTTTACTGGGAACAAATTACACAGTACCTAATTAAATACTCAGATGAATAATCATTAGTTATACTATCGTGATTTATTAATAAATCAGAGATATATCAATAAAACACAAGTGAGTTGGGAGTTTGGGGGCAGCTCCTGGGCCTGCCACCACTGTGTGTAGTAGTTGTCATACAGGGCCCCATAGATTAAGAGACAGTGAACCACATGCCTTGGGAGAAGTGTGTCAAGAACTAGTAAGTCAACATTTCACTAAATTTATGGAAATGATATCCGAAAGAACCGTGGAAGCTGCGTCTTCCTTTGTACACTGAAACATTGCTAGCCCAACGTTCTCACAAAAGCTAACAGTAGTAAAGAATGACATTTCTAATCTGACATATTCACATAAAATAAGATGTGACCTCACCTAATTTTTTGGACTACACTTACTATAACCTAAGTACCCTAGAAGGAGATTGGATGTCTGTTGATCATTTAGAACACACACAACATTACAACATTCCTTATTCTTTCTTTTTCATTCTGTTCTGCCTATAAAAATCTTCTTTTAATAGAAAATGGTTTTATTTATGACCATTGTTCTTGATCATTCTTTATGTGCCCCACATTTCAGTTTATTTTTTTCTATTTGTGTAATAATTATTTCCTTTAGATATAGTTATGATTACGTTTTTATTAGCATGTATTGCCAGATGGCAAATGAGTTAAGAATAAACTGTATTTTATCTGTGCATTTGAGCAACTCTGATGACTTTTGGATTTGGGGGACACTGTCATATAACTTATTCTTGAGAAGTGACCTTAGTGCTTATCAAATAGGGAAAATTACTATTTTATTTGTATGTATTCATGGAGCTTATGTGTGCTTATTATGCGTCTGTGGGGGTACTGCACACTGCACATGTGTGTACATGCCTGCACGTGCTAGAGACTGATGCCAGGTATCGTTGCTCATTACTTTCTACATGTATTTTGAAACAGTGTCTCTTCCTGAACCTGGAGCTCATCAGCTTGGCAACACACATCGCAATGCACAGCTTTTAACCAGGCGTGAGGCCTTCATGCTGTGTGCTAAGCGCTTGACCAACTGAGCCTGTTCTCCAGCCCCAGAAATGCAATTTAGGCCCTTATGCCATAATTACTAAGACAGCCTAACCTAACGAGTAGTATTTCAAAAGAAAACCTAAAATCTCTTGTGCACAAGCTATCTCTCCCCCCCCCATTCCTTCTCCTTCTCCTTTTCTCAAACCCTGTTTTTCTAAAAACTAGTTTCTAGAAACTAACAAGAAAGTGTTACAGTAAACACCATACCTCTCTTCGTAAAGGTGATGGAAGGGTCCGTGCTTTCAGGCCCTCCCAATTAAAACCATTTAACCACCTAAAATTAAAAAAAAAAGTGAAGGATATTAATTATCTAATAAATAAAGAGCATTGTGGAATAAATGAATATTATGTCAGAGTCTATCAATCCATTTTGTTACTCCCTACTTCAAAAAGCAAGCAGCTGGAAGTTAACAGGTAGGAGTTGTTTTGACCCATTTCATGTTAAACCCATGCCTACTGGGCACTATCAAGGCCCAGAAAGCATCTTACACATTTCCCTGTCACACTTAGATTCATAAATTACAGTGTGTCACCTCTTCAGACTTTCCGAACCTTATCCCCATCTTTATGATATCCTTATTTCTTTACGTTGCTTTTATTTTTATATTTATGTATCTTATTTTATGAGTGCAAGTTTTTTGGTTTTTTTTGCCTGCATGCATGTATGTGCATATCTAGAGGTCAGAAGAGGGTGTCAAATTTCACTGAACTAGCATTATCGAAAGTGGTGAGCCACCATGGAGGTGTTGAGAATTGAAACATGTCCTCTGCAAGATCAACAAAGTACTCTTAAACCACACAGCCATCTACTGGTTCTCAACCTTCCTAATGCTGCAACCCTTTAATACAGTTCCTCACGATGGGGTGAACTCCAACCATAAAAGTATTTCATCGCTAATTTATAAATGTAATTTTGCTACTTTCATGAATCATAATATAAACATCTTATATGCAGGATATCAGATATGTGACCCCTGTAAAAGGGTTGCTTGACCCCAAAAGGGGTCATGACCTTCATGTTTAGAACTGCTGCCTTAGACCCTACCCTTCATCCTTAATGCACTGAGAGATATGAAGTGAAAAAGGGTCCATAAAAAGGAGATCATTCCTAGTCTCTCTCCAGCCCTTCTGCCCGTCCACAGCCCTGTATGCCTTCTCTCCTACACAGTGGATGAGCTTCCTACTGTCCTGCAAATGCTAGTTTCTCTAGTACTCATTGGACTTCATCATCTCTGGTTTATTGCTGCCATTCTCCAGTCCCTGCACTATCCCTGTCAATCCTGCTAGTTCATTATATAGAAACATTTAATTCTGCAGTCAAATGCTCTACCACTGGGCTAGACTCCAAAGACTTCATTCTTATAACAACAAAAACACATCCTTTGACCCAAATTTCTCTCCAGTTCGGTCCACTTTTCTCCTTTGCTTTAAGAGAAAAAGTCCTTGAAGAGTTTTTTAATCATTCTATATACCCAATTTCCTCTTCCTACACTGTGGTCTGATTCAATTCCCCCCACTCCATTGAATTATTAAATTTTTCCATATTTATCGTATTTGGTCCAGTAGTAACTAGAGCCTCACTTCCTGTGACTGGTCTCTTGCTTCCTGGTGCACAGTGTTACCAGGAGACTTTTCTGGCCCTCTGGGTGCATCTCCTCTTCAACTACAGCCATTTTCTAAGGAGGTTCATGTCCCCCACAGTCTAGTCTGGAACCTCCCTCCCTTCTTTCCCTAGGGAATTCCATTCCGTTTCATAGATTTGGAAAACATTTATATACTGATGAGCCCCAATTTTTTTATTTATTGCTTGACAAGCTACCTTCAACTACTGCTGTTCACCACATCCTATACAATAGTGATTATTTAAATGGCTCAGGCAACATCATTTTGTTGTTAAAAGTTGCTCCATATTGTTCATTATACTCCCTGGGAGAGGCAGCCCTCACTGCATCTTTACAAAGTCACTCTCCCACTGCTTTCCACCAGGTCACACCCATCTCCTTTTCTCACTCTCCCACTTTCAGGCCTTTGCACTGAACGCTGAATTGATCGTCCTCTGGATTTCAACATCATTCACTCCTGCAGTAACTTTGAAGTCTTTTCTCAAGGATTATCTCTGCCTTGACTCTCATCTGCCCCTCCCCCTTTTATTCTTTAGGTCCTTCCTGCCTTGTTTGTTTCCCCTGTGAGCTGACGACTTCCTGCTCTCTAATAAATGCTATGAAGCAAGTATCTTGTTTATTCTCAACCCTCTCACTCAGGGTGGAGACTTTCATCCATTTCCTTTCCCTTTTACGCCTGTAGCACCTGTCACAGGTATTGACACAGAAATGGTTTTAATAAAATTTTCATGGATGGCCGAACAATTCTGTAGGAGACCAGACTTACACAGAACATCTTCCCTACTGTCTAAAGAGTTCCAATAAGAAAATGCTTTACAGTGACCTATGGGAATATTGAGTCCAGCTGAAAGTCAGAATTTCTTTCATTCACGTGTCTGCATCATTAAACTAAACAGGTAACTCTGGCCTTCTGAATATGTGGAATGCCAGACATCTGGAGGCCTCATTTCTGAAGACGGACTGCTCCATCTTCTGCGTCTTACAAAGAACGTGGAGCGATGCCATCCTCAATAGCCATCTATTGATCGCTTTTTATTGGGACACTGAGGTCAATTTAGCTAAGCATCAAATACTTAGGGGAAAGGCAACCTGGTTTCAGGTAAAGACGTTTTTATTTTTAGAAGACGATAGGCAAAAAGTCAATAATACAATTGTTTAATCTAAACCTAGACCCTAACAAGTGATAGGAAGATGAGCAAGAACAGAGTGGTAGGTGGTGTTGAAATGAGGAAGGTTTGGAAAAACTGCTTAGACAAGACTGAAGAGAAAGGAGAAGTCATGAAAAATTCTATAGGACGCCCCTCCCAGTTGGAAGACGCAAGAATCAGGCAAGATATACAGTGCAAAGAAAACAGGAGAACAAAGATATATTCAGAGGTCAGAAAGATTATAAGTGCCAGAGGTGGCGAATAATTTCAAGGAAGCAGTGCAATAGGGCATTTGTAGACATGGAACCCACAGTGACTGTAACAGCAGAGAGAAGACCTGTGCACACTCAAACCAGACAAATTCCAGCATGGAGGAGAGAGGGAAGCAAGAAAACCCACCATTAGCTGGGGAGCTATTGGCAAATGGCAGCTACAAGGAGAGCATCAGCTTTCTTTAATAGTATAAGCCCCTTGGGTCAGCCATACTCTGGGACTGCTCCTACCAAGAGTAGTTTGGAAGCACAAATTGGAGTTGGGAGGTCTAAAAAGAAAATGAAGAAAACTCAAATTTGGGTAGGTAGAGTTGAGAATAGAGAGGGTGGATTTGGGAATAGTGAGGATGATCGAAATTTGTTGTCTGAAGCGCTCAATGAATTAATAAAGACATCATTAAAAAATTAAAAATACATCTTAAGTACAAAAATGACAATAGATGTCAAAGAAACCGAGAAATATTAGGTCATACTTGGGTGCTTTGTTAAGAGTTTGGGGAACAGTACGTTTTGGAATGATAGAAAGACATTATAAAATGTTGAAGAAACAATACAGTCTGCTTCCCAAAAGGTAACTGTGGTCATCTAGAGAATGACCACAGCAGCAGAGTGGGGCAATGGTGGAGACTAAAGGCAGCAGAACTTTAGTCTTTGCTTCTTGCTTCAGAGTTTTGGTTTAGTCCTTGACTGGATTTCAAAATCCAAGTCTATATTTAGCAATGGATTGGAAACTAGTGTGTTCAGACTCGGATCCAATTTTGGTAGAAGCTCCTCAACTCTAGTTAATAAGCAGGATCCAGACAACAGCTTAGCTAATGTCTGCCCATCCTCTGTCCTTGTATGAAGCCATAAAATTTCCTCCAGGATACTTATCAGTCTAGGTGCTGTGTGGGGCTCCCTCTTGAGACATTTATGAGTCTTCAGACATTTCTTCAGGATTTTCTTTTGCCACCAAATATAGGAACCACTCTTAGCATATCTTACAGTGCTCAAGGGACCCCAGAAATATTAATGATAACCATCACTGTTATTCTACTGAAAAAAAATAGCCTTACATTTCTTAGCATATTTGCTGTGATTTGACTAATTATAACATTTACTTAGCATGAGTGGCCTTTGATTTAATCCTGGCCCTTAAGATTGGCTGCATTTATGTAATGCAAGTGCCAGGAAAGAAACACTGATACCCACAGAAGAGAAACTGCTTGTTTGCAGGGGACTTGTGGGAGTTATTCTCAAAAACATTTGGAATCTCCTCTTGTCAGGATGTGTAATTATATGCAGCCAGGTTCACTAGCCTTTCTTTACACAAGTGTGAGAGAAAAGATGATGCCTTATTTCTAGGTTAGCTAATAAACAGGGAGCAAAATGATTTAATAAACAATGCACAAATGAGGCAAATTTATGTCACAGATGCTAAGCATAGGCATAATTTATTTTAATACAAAGCTAGGATAAAAAGTTTTCACTTAAA
Organism: Phyllotis vaccarum; assembly: GCA_033318265.1. Lineage (NCBI taxonomy): Eukaryota > Metazoa > Chordata > Mammalia > Rodentia > Cricetidae > Phyllotis > Phyllotis vaccarum. The sequence continues at coordinate 77,534,532 of JARWLC010000001.1, read as the reverse complement.
AATTAATTCTTGGACAGAGGAGTATAAAAATCTAATACAAATATTTTAAAAAATCACTTTAAGGATTTACTTTATTTAACAAAAGAGGTATTTTGATGGGAGTGCCATTTTGAGATTAGGGAGAAACCTGGTGCCAGGGAAACTCCCCAGGAATCCATAGGGATGACCCAGCAATAGTGGAGAGGGTGCCTAAACTGCTGTCTCTTGTAGTCTGACTGATGACTACTCTACTTGTCATCAGAGATACTCTGTCCATGGACCCACATGCAGAGATCCATGGTCAAGCACTGTGCTGAGCTCCAGGAGTCTTGCTAGAAAAAGGGAGGAGAAATCATAAGAGTCATGATGGGGAAGCCCACACAGAGACAGCTGATTTGAACTTTTGGGAGTGCATGGACACTGGACCAACAGTTAGAGAACCTCCATGGGACCAACCCAGGCCTTCTGCATGTGTGTGACAAGCGTGTGTGTGACAAGTTGTGTAGCTTGGTCTCTGTGTAAGCATCCTACAAATGAAATCAAGACTTGTCCCTGGTGCTTAGCAGGCTTTTGGGAACCTGTTCACAATGCTGGATTACCTTGCCCAGCCTTGATATAGGAGGAGGAGTTCTGTCCTGCCTCAACTTGATGTGCCATGTTATTTTCAAGCCCATGGGAGGCCTGTCCCTTTTGAAATAGAGGAATAGATGGGAGTTGGGGAGGGGGGAGCATTAGAAAGCCTCTCTTAAAAGAGCCACGCTTCTGCTTGCCTCTAGCAAACAGAGCCCTTCCAAACACTGCTACCAAGAAGGCATCTTTGACTCTGTTCCCTTTTGTCTGTACGAACAGAAACCTTAAATCTGTCATATACAGCTCGTGTTTGTACTAAGACTTTGTGAGACTTCTCTAACCTGCCATGTTGCAACTCAGGTTGCAAGCTGCAAACCTGTTATGTAGTTCAAGCTGAAAAATCACTCTGTACCATGGATCACTTGAGAGACACATCTAAGAAGCTGTTTGGGGCTCTGTTTCTGTGTTCTAGAACCTTTTCAGGCTTTGTCATACGTATTCAGAAGTTATTCTGTCCTGCCTAGCTGGTCCCATAGCTACTTAACCCCAAATTAACACACAAAGAGGATTATATTATTTGTTTGGCCTATGGCTCAGACTTATTACTTGCTATTTCTTATAAAGTTAACCCATTATTCTTATCTATGTTTATCCACATGGCTTTGTACCTTTGCTCAGCACAGCATTCTCATCTTGCTTCCTCTGAGTCTGGCTAGCAACTGCTGCCCTGCTCTTTTACTTCCCAGAATTCTCCTGGTCTGGTTGCCTCACCTCTACTTCCTGTCTGGCTCCTGGCCAATCAGCATTTTATTAGGACAAATATTTACAGAGTATAAGAGCATAGTCCCACAGCAGGGGAAGGAGAACATAAAAAGGAATCTTAGAGGGAAGGGAAAGGAGGGAGAGGAGAAAAGGTAAATTGTGGGTGGCATGAAAATAAATTTTAAAATGTTATTTAATTAAAAAGTGTATGTGTGTGTGTGTGTGTGTGTGTGTGTGTGTGTGTGTGTGTGTGTGTGTGTGTGTGCCTCCCTATACGTGTATGTACAGACACTTCAGTATAGATGCCCAATGTGGAGGCAAGAAAAAAGTGTCAGACTTGTGGGGCAGGACTTAGAAGAAGTTGTGGGCCGTTAATATAGATGTTGGGAACTGAACTCATGTCCTCTGCAAGAACAGTGTTCCTTCTTAACCACTGAGCCATCTCTTCTGCCCCTAAAAGAATGTTGCTGCTGTTGAATTTCAAGAATATACTGTGGAGTAAGAAAAGTATAGACTTGGGAGGTTTGCATGAAGTTTAAAGATCTCTTTATGTAGAGAGACACACATAGACCTCACCACTGATCCCCTGAAGATACCCCCTAGCAAGATAGTTTAGGAAAAGAGCCAGGAGAAGAGAAGAATAGAATGAAGCTCTTGTTCTTGGTCCAGAGAGTACCATGCAAACTGTTATCTGGTGTCAAGTATCCCCTGCATTCGGATTCTGAAGCTGTGTCTGACAGCAATTGGTCCTATCACAGAGAAGAGTCAAATTAACCGCCCCATTCACATGCACACCCTGTCACAATCTGACAGCAGCACTTGAATGAGCCTTAGGTAAATAAGAAGAGAAGTTAAAGTCAGAGCTTCTCGGCCATTAGAGCGTTCCTGTTTTCCAACCACCCCAGAATAAAGCATGACAACTCTCTAATAAGAAAGAGGGGACGATAGAATAGAAAGACTTTAATTAGTGGGACACTTGTCAACGTGCATAGTGGGTTTATATGCTGATTCATATTGAGAAAAGAAATGGTGGTAACAGAATGAGGTACAGAGGAGAAGATAAATTAGATTTTAAGACAAATAGTGAGCTTTGCAGTTGAAGGCAATGACCAAAAATAAAGCACTACAAGCACATTAATGTCTACAAAGTTCCAGATGAGTTCCCATCTCTTCTGTTACTCTCCCTCCTCCCTTTCTTTCTCACTCACCCACCCTATGGGGCAGCTTGGCTTCACAAGAGTGAGCACATGGCTTGATTGCAAGGGGGATCAGGAACTCATGGGGCAGAACTGACAGCTTGGGATAAATTTATTTATTCATTTTGCAGCTGCTGTTAAGGAAAACAAATAGCAGCCACATGCCTCCTTTGGTGCTCAATGCTGCTAATATCTCCCTAGTTCTTCAGCGAAAAATGCCACTGGAAGCCAAGAGGTGGGGCTTAATAATATGTGCATTTAGAATGCATGACACTCTCTATATATTTTATATATTTTTTATATATTTTACCCCAATTCCCAGCACACACACGCAGAGACACCACCCCTCAACTAAGTGAATACAGCATTAGAGGTGTTTCTATATTTGAAAGTGAATATAACAGCATATTCAAAATGAAATTCTTGCATTTATACATGTGACCATAAGAATATAGTTAAGAGTGATATTTTCTATCTGCAGATTGTTTAAAAAAAAAAAAAAGTGAAACCATCCTGAAAATTGCAGGACTTGCCAAAAACTGTTTTAAAAGTATAAATCTTAATTGGTCAAAGCGCCAGTTTGAATATTTAATCAAGTTAGAAGAGCTGTCAGGGACTTATCAGGGGTCTATAAGCCATTAAAGGGGAATGACAGGTCACCAATGAGAGTGACTTATTATTCTGTAAAGATCAATGTATGTCAATAGAAAAGTAAATTGAGGTTTCAGAACATAGAGATATATGCAAAGGACATATATTTTAAATGAATATGCAATATTATTTAAAACTGAAATAAATTACTCTCCCAGTCTTGGGTGTTATGCATCACAGCCGCAGCCTGAAATATTAGGAGAATACTCATCACTCAACGTAGAAAAGATTTGAAGAAGTCAGGATATGGTTTCTATGGTGAGCTATTAAGACAATGGTCAACTTTAAAGACACTGATGCTTGGTGCTTCCTTCATGGATAGTATGGAGCACCATATGCAAAACAGAGGACTGGTGCTGCAGGACGTCCATTATTTTTAAATGCTCTGAGTCATTTCTATGGCCCTGGAGATATGACCTCCTGAACTCTCAGAAAGCCATTAATACTGTCTACAGCAGGATCCACAAGCCCCAAATCTTCTATGACTGAAATCTAGCAGGAGCCTTGGCAAACCATTGTCCCCCCTAAAACATTGAACCCAAGTGAGCTTGTCAATCTGGAAGGAAAACGCCCCTCATGAAAGCTGTCTGTTCATGGGCTTAAGGAATAATTATAAAGTCTAACTGAATATAAAGGCTGATGTAATGGTCCTGCTCGCTCTGTCTACTGTCACCGTGACTTAAGAGTGCTCTGTTCTGCAATGGTCCTTTGGGCCCACTACACACTCATCCCTTGAAGCCCACTTTCTCTGTGATGAAAACTTCCCCCATCTTTTAGACTACACTTGTCTCTTGTGAATTCTTTTAATGGAGCTGTAAGGACTGAAGACCTAGGTGAGGCCAGAGCTCCTACTGAATACATTACTCTCACAGCACCTTGAAGTGAAAAAGCTCACTAGCTGGTGTTGTTTAACAGTGGGTTAAGCTCTATCGTTCTCTACTGCATCTCTGTGAGAATTATATCCAACGTTATTTACAAATTCAATGCCAAAAATATTATCTAATCCCTTTACAGAAGCTAGGTTAATAATACTAAAATTAACACTGATAAAAAACTGACTGAAGTCCAGGACGGAAAGATGTGATTTAATAACTTTTAACCTAACTTTGCTCACTCTTGACATGAATTTCCAGCGTTAGAGAAATCATATTGAGATCAATTTGGACAACTACAACTAGCCACCTACAAAGAAAAACTCAACACCTAACACCCAAACTGAAAGCCTATAAAATGAACATAGAAGCCTCCTGAGAGAACCTGTCATGATCACCTCACATGCAGGCGACTTACATGTCAGTTTGATGCCAGATAGAATCATCTGGGAAGAGGGAACCTCGCCTGAGAAAATGCTTCCCCCAGACCAGCTTGTGGGCGGACAGTAAGTGGCACTTCTCTACGGCCTCTGCATCAGTTCTTGCCTTGACTTCCCTGGATGATGGTCTACAATCTGTCAGATGTAATAACCCTTTCCTCCTCAAGTTGCATTTGGCCATTGTGATTATCACAGCAATAGGAACCCTAACTGCGACACCGGGTTATTCTATGTATTTCTAGGCTTATCTTGGCTACAAGGAGCATCAGTACCTGTGCTTCTTAATGTCGTTGATTCCGTTCTTCAGATTCCCCAGTCTTTCCGTTGGGTTTTGCCTGAAATAAAAGTTTATAATAGTAATATTTGAGTGGTTCTAGAAAAGCGTGTGACATCTGTTCTAAAATTTATTTACTCAACATCTTTCCTCAGCTCCTACTGTAGGTCAGCCACCTGAGTTCAGGGAGAGAACAGTCATAGCCTTTCCAGAGATGAGACACAGCTGAGTGTTGATACATCTATCTGTTCATGTGAGCTGTGAATAGATGCTGAAGGAATCCCAGCTTTCAAACTCAGCTAAGAAAACTGGGGATGCCTTAGAGTTCCATCTCTATCTAAGCCGCAGTCTTAGAAGCGTGAAGTTATTTCTACTGGCAACACCCAGACTAGGTCCTGATGCCTCACTAACTTTAAACCCTTCAAAAAATTTCAAGGTGAAGCAGGGGGCGCTGCAGTACACTGTCATTTGCGCAAACAAAACAAAAGACTGAAAGTTTCCAATATTTTTGCTGAAAGATGATGTTGTTGATAGTAAGTAGATGGCTGAAATAATTATTAAAAGACTGGAATTTTTTTAAGACAATCAGAACTGAAGAGATAGAGCTCAGTGGATAAGGACCCTCACTGACTATTCTTCCAGAGAACTCATATGTCCGAGCCCATATGATAGCTCATAATCTGTAACAACAGCTCCAGGAGAAACAGTGCCCTCTTCGGACCTCTGTAGGCACCAGGTGTGTGCAGTGTACAGACATGCATGCAAGTAAGACGCCCATACACATACAAATAAATACAGCTTTTCTTGAAAGCTGTTTTAAGAAAGAAAGATACTAAGGAGGTGGAGAGATAGCTCAGTGGTTAAGGAACTTTGCCGCTCTTGCAGAAGATCTGGGTTGGGCCCCCAGTACCTACATGATAGTTCACAACAGTCTGTAACTCCAGTTCCAAATCTGATGACATTCTCTAGTCTCTGAGAACCCAATGTATGTACCTGTGCATAACATCAGTCAACATTCACAAAATCTTCAAAAGCAAGTTTGTTTTTTGTTTTTTGTTTTTTTAATTTAGAAACTTTCTTTGGGAATAACCGCAACATAAAAAGTTCAAGTAGCAAATCCAGACCTAACTGTGAAGCATCTTCACACTACACAGCAGGTGACAGCCTTCACCCATCCTCCAAGTAGGCATTGCTGATAGTCACTCTTACCTGCAAAGTCTCCGGATCAAATCCTCAGGTCTCCTTGTAATCTTTCTGGGAAAATCCATTTTTTCAATTCCTTTGAGAATCAAATTGTAGGTCATCATTTGGTCTATCCCAGAAAAGGGTGGGCTGGAGAAGATGAGAAACAGAACACATGTCAATGAGCGTCTGAGAAACACATCTTCTTCCTGTCTCTCTAGCCCCTGCTCCCAGGTTATACTTTAGAGCAGATTTGGATAAAGTCTGGAAGAACATTTTGCCAAGTTCATATCACTTAAATGATACACATGGGCAACATGTCAAGTGGTGCTAATCACTAAAACAGAAGTTAAGGAGACCCAGAAGGTGGTGGGTGTGATTTTCGTTTTTGTTGTTATTTTTAAGACAGTGAGTAGGAAAAGCCTCTTATTTGAGCTGACAAATGAGAAGTCTGACTGGACAGGGGAAGTGGATGAGCTACACACTGATCCTGTTTGTGGGCACTGAATTCTGAGACAGGAAGTGAGAAGGAATGTGTCGGGAGTGGGCAGCAGCAGTGGACAGTGTAGATGGTAAAGTGAGTAAGCTGTGAGGGTGTGATAGATTATAGCAGCGTCGTGTGTATTTAGTGGGCTACAGTAAGGATCTGGGGGTGGACTCTGAGTCAGAGGTATAACTTATAGCAACTCTAGTCATCTGTTTTTAATACAAGAAATAAAGTAAGGAATGAGGTGGTGAGCCTGGAAGGCTGGCTAAGGGAAGTAGTGTTGAGGGTTGTAAAATAGACATGACTCTATCTAGACCCTGAAAAGAACTAGTTATGTCCCTTTGTCAAATTTTTATGTTGGCACCATAATCTTGAAGGGATGGTACCTGGGAGCTTATGAAGCAAAGCAAGTTGAGGGTAAGGCCACTGATAGGTAGGTTTAATGACCTTCTGGGACAGAATGTTGAGTGTCCATCTTTTTTCCTAGTGAGGATCCCATAAGAACTACATGAGTCCTCATTAGCACTCAACTCTTTGCTGAGACTTCCAACCTCCCAAATTGCAAGAAATAAATAATCTTAAAAAAAAAAAAAAAAAAAAAAAAAAAAAAAAAAAAAAGAGCCACCTAGCTTACAGCATTTTGTTATAAAGCCTGAGCTAAGGCTGATGAGAAAGGAAAGGGTTTGCTAATGCAGTGGGTATAGCATGAAAGAGAAAGAAGGGGCTCAAGGGTGATGTGTGGCCAGGTGCCCCCAGAATGGAATTGTTGTCATTAAGGTGAGAGGAAAACTCGGAGAGAGGTTAGTGCTGTCATTTGGATCTGGACTATTGCCAGAGGTCCAACCCCTGAGCTCTATCGCAATGGAGACGTGACGGAACATTTGAGAATGAGGTATTCTGGAAGAAATTGGGCCACTGGAGAGATGACCTCAAGTGGGTATTGTGGTACTCTTCTCCTATATCTGTTCCGGCCACCACACAGTGAACAGAACCGTTTGCCACATGCCCCTGTCATAATATATCATGTTCCCGAATCTACAGAATCAATGAGCCATAGGATAAAACTAGGAACTAGAACAAATCTTTTCTTCCTTATGAGTGACCCTAGGGATTTCACCTCAGCAATAGGAAGACAACTGACTCAGCAGTGGTGCAGTTAGTTACAGGGGACAAATCAGGATTATAGTCCAGAACCATATGGAACTTCGGGGGCAAGCTGTTGGATTTATGAGCCTAGCATTGAGGAAAAACACTAAGGAATTATGACTTGGGTCATCTCATAAGGTTTATGACCACAGGACTTGAGGATATTGCCCTACGAGTGTTAGATGGAAAAGATGCCAAGGAATGACTGGTCCAATGTTAATCTATTAGGAAACTAGAAGAATCTGGAACAGAGGTAGTGATGTAGCTATCGATGTAGGTTAAGGAAGGAGAAAGAGACCCTGAAAATCACCAAGGGAGTCTTTCAAGGAATGCTAGGCAAAACCTGGTGAGATGCAGCCACCAAAGGTGGGTAACATTTTAATTCATATAGCATTTTGATTTCTAAAACACTTTCTCGTCTCATCTAGTATGCCATTTAAATTTTGAAAACTAAGATGATCTAACTTCTCTGTTGTGTCTCAACCGTACTTGTGCTTTCTGGAAACCGTTAGTATTTACCCTTGGCAAACACACACAAAAAAAATAAATAAATAATAACATGAAAACAAAACTTTGAAATGAAGACAATGCATCAACTTTTCAATAACTTAAGCTTCATATGTGTAAAAAATGAAGAATCAAAGACATCACTATGACATATTAAATACACATAACATATGTATGTATATATATATATATATATATATATATATATATAATGCATATCTACCTCTATACAAACATGCATATTTACACTGTGTTACTTTGCTTCTTTGGGTTTCTTTTTCATTTTCCCTTACACCTTAGACACTAGATCAGGCAATTAAAAATGGACTTTTCTTCTGAAAATGTTTGGCAAAATATCTTCCTAAATCCTTTATGACGGTTCAAGGTCACCTTAGCAATTCCAGGCTGTTGTGCTTTCTCTTCCTTCTTTATTTCCCCAATTTATTTTGCTATTCTACACGATACACTTTCCAGGTATTTTCCTGTAACTCCAAGAGCCACTCTGCCACTACCTCTCCCCTAAAAATTTCTAAGACAAAGAAAACAACATTGGAAAAACTCCAGGGTTAGCCACACCTTAACAAACTTCTCTTTTTCGATGACTACCTGGAAATTTTCCTTTTTTCCATCCACATCTTAAATGATGAATATTTCAACATGGTTATAGATAATGACTAGAAATTCAGATAAAATGCAGATTTTCACTTCCCTAGTGTATGTGGACAAAGATGAATCCTGGTGTGAATACTTGAGTTAAATTTCAGTATTTAAGGCATTTAAGAAACTTAAATTTCAGTATTTAAGACATTTAAGAAGATCATAACTCAGCAGTAGAGTACTTCTTTATGGTATTTAAAGTCCTGTTTATGTCCTTACTGTTGAGAGAGAGAGTTCCAGAAGATTCTATGAAATTATGACTTGTCGCGTGTATATTGGCATATACATCTCACTCAAGGACCCATTTTAGTACTGCTTAGAAAATTACAAGTGCAAATCTCTCTGAACCTAGTGGCTATAAAGGGTTGTAAAGCACGCATGTCTCATAGAAAGTACGTCACAGAGAGGGCTAGAAGATCTGGGATCAAATTGCTAGTTTAAGGCAGATAGCTTTGTGGCTGGCCTAGTTATCTAGCCTGTATAATTTAAATCATAAAATAATTTAAAAAATGCGAGTCATAAAATAATAATAAAAATTCCTACTTTATCTAATCCACACAAGTGTGTAAAAACTAGGTATGTATATGTGCTTTGCAAACAGTGAAATATTTTACAAATGTGGAGTGTGTTGTGCTGCCTTTGCATGTGTATGTGCATGTACATGCATTTGTGGGTGAGCACACACACTAAACTGTGTTAAATATTTAGAACCATAGCAGATTCATCAATCCCATCTTTTTATCCCTTTGAGAATGACAATCCACTCTTAATTGCTGAAACCCTTGCTGCTTCTTGACTCTGTTCATTAGCACCTTGGAAAGGAGTTGGCAGGGCATTTAAAATTTAAATTCAGCATTGTAGCTTTCTCTTAGAATTTCTGGTTAATGACATCTGGAGAGAGGAAAGAATCTGGCTAAATTTAGTTTGACTGATCAATGACTTTTACTGAACCAGAAAAACAGCTTCCATAATTTATTTAAAAAGAAAGAGATTCCACCAAATTTAAAGCTTTCATTATTTCTGTTTTTGGATTATAAAACCTTCGTATACTGAATATGTTATCTGTAACAATGAAATCTTAACATTTCACGTAAGGGGTAACAATTCTATACTCTTTTCCTTTAGCATTTTAAGTCCTTTATCTATATTTTCAACATCCTATCCAAGCCCTGCATTTGAAGCAATATACATAGAAAAATACAAAAATCTTTAAAAATAGATTTTCTGATTGTTAAAGTTTACATTTTGTATTTTTATTAATGACTATTTTGTGATACTCTGGAGACAATTCTGGACGAGACTGACCTATGTGCAGATTCACACTTACTTGCCCGTTAGAAGTTCATACACTAGAATTCCCAGGGACCAGAAGTCCACACTGAAGTCATGTCCTTTGTTAAGAATGACCTCAGGGGCCACATATTCTGGAGTCCCACAGAACGTCCACGTTTTCTGCCCAGAGCCGATCTTCTTAGCGAATCCAAAGTCAACCTGAAATAGGATGTCAAATAAAACTAAAGTTGTTATAAACGTATGCTGCTTTTAAGTTTTTTTGCTAACTCTGAGTTTTCATACATTTCAAACTTTCCTTCAATACACACATGCACACACACACATATACACACACACCTACATACACATATACCTACATACACACACATACACACATATACATACACACACATACACATACATGCACACACATATACACACACATATACAAACACACACACACAGAATCTCAGATACTTCTTTGTAAGTCATATGGCAATCAAATCGTTAAGAGAAAGTTTATCACGTCTACCTCATTATCCTTGAAGACAATTCAAACTCATATGCTCCCAGCAAACAAGTCTAAAGTATATTTTAATTTGCTGGCTTGTCTAGTGGCTTCAACAGAAAAGGAGGGAATAATAGAAATGTGTGTCTTTAAATCTCCACGAGGGACTAAAATAATAGCAGAGGTGAGAGTTTGGGAGAGTCCACTGCTAAGAAGGGACGCTAAAACCTCTAAAGACAGACTGTTCACAATGTGCACCTCCTCTCTACTTCAGCAGCCCACAGCAGAGTCAACAGTACATTTCCTGAGTTTGCTCCAAGCTCTGAAAACTTCTGGTTCCCACTAGCAAGGTGGGTTGTAGATAGCACCAGCATTAACTTATTTATTCTGAAAATGTACTGTCAGCACCAAGATTTTGTATTATCAGCACTTAGATTTTGTTCTATGCTTATCGTATTGAGTTGATCATGAGTAGGTGCATGCTGAGAAAACTTGAGCATACAAGACTAAATACCACATTCTATGATACACAACAGAGAAGAAAGTATAAAGTCAGATGAACAGGAGAAACATCCAGAACATTATGGAGATAAGCCTGGGAGGGTGTGGGTACCACAGGAAGTGACACCTGAGTTGGACCCTGTCTGAGGCTTAGGAACTCTCCCTTGGTAAGGAGTCAGCAATCCCCTCCTCTGCCTTTTGGAAAGTATCTCTCACCTCTCCAAGCTTTTACCCAATAAACTCTGCAGAACAGATGAGGAAGGAGGCCAGTTCTTTGGCAGCCTCTCACTGAACGGTGTGGTGTGTATAACTGAATCCCAGCACCACAGAAGGACAGCTGGCACAGGGGAGGGAAGCGTGTATCCAGTCATCTCTGATGTGCACCTATTTCATCTTAACTTTTGCCTACCTCCCTCGGGCAACAGGCATAGAAAAGTAACATGGCAAGAATCTATGCTTAAAATTTGAGAGAGTTAACATCAGAATCAGCTCTCACTTTGAAAAGCAGGGGCCAGAAACGAAAACATCTACCCACTTTGTTCAAATGTTCGTGTTTATAGCTTGTGTTTTCCACTAAAGATGTCTCTTAGAAACTCCGTCCCCCCCCCCCACCTTTCTGAGGCTATTTTATTCTTGTCATATAGAAGCTAAGATATCTTTATTTTAAAAAAAAGAAATTCAAACAACTTAATTTGAAGTTGACTTTTCCTGTTTGCCTCCAACTACACAACATGACAAAGATTAAATCTGAGAGATGGCTGGGAATATTATACAATTAAACTCTGTGGCCAGCTGAGATGAGAACATCTACATATTCCTTAGAGAAAGAAACAATAATAAAAGCCCTAGCTATTATAAAGACTGGAATTTAAGAGGTGAGAAAGTAGCACATATCAGAAACACTGCATTTTGCTGGTTTATAACAGCTTCTAGACTGTTTTTTAATAGCATCTAATTTCCCTTTTAAGAATTACTAAAAGTTCATTGGCTATTTAGGAGAACTATTTTAATTTTTATAAAATAATATATTTTAATTTGAATTGCTGGTATGCTCTTGCAATATTTGCATATTGGCTCAATGAGGTGGTAATAATTATATTAACATTCCAAGATTTACCAAATTGTATCACTTTCTTTTTCAACTTGGGTCATACCAACTTTGATCCAATACAATTGGCCAGCATAAGCTGGCATTCAGAGCTACCAAAAACTATGTCACTAATACAGAAGATGCGAATTCTTCTATGTCAAATCCTGTGCATTTTCTAAAAAAGCAAGCTCCCCCACTCCATCTCAACACCATGGCTACATGAAGGAGCCTTTCTCCTTCTCCTTAGGTAAGTTCCTCTTTCCTTTATTCAGTGACACTCAGTGATCATCATCCTACAGCAAGTACCAGGACACACACAAAGATCTACTTGTAAAGGAGTTTTTAACAAAAATAAGAGAAAATTAATGAGCATGGAAGTGTACCATGATAATGATATCACACGACAGGACACTTTGTGGAGAAGCATACAGAAGATTTAGGTGCAAGGTGAATTGGACTTGAAATAAGGAAACCAGAAAAATGCACTTCAATAAGGTAGCATTTGAGCAGGTTTAAACAGAAATCTGAATGAAATAAGAGAGAGTTCTGTAAGTATCCAAGGAATAATGTTGTCCCAGGAGGAGGAGAAAGCGTAAAGGCCTAAGAAACAGACACTGGTAGTCAGCTCAAGGCTTGTCAAGGTCGGTGTGACTGAGCTATGGTGCTTTGAGGCAAGGGAGCCAGAAAGGACACGCAGATCTGACATGGGTTTGTAAACCTTTGGAAGAGTATGATGATTCATGTCCTCAAGGGATCACAGAGAGAAGACAGCTGATACCCCCTCTCTTTACTTTCAAATTCTGCTTGAAAAACCAGGTTTTGGGGATCTCTAGAAAAGCTATACGCAGATTTTGAATGGTCTGCATTAAATTTGCACTACTAAGGATGGCTTACATTGAGCTAAGAGCTTTCAGACAGATTTCTAATGGCTGAAATGAGCTAGAAGAATTTGAGATACTTCCAAACCTGGAGCTGTCATTGTATCATTCAGAAACAGGAAATCAGCATGTGGCTTCTTAAAGCCATGTCCACAGCAGAGATCTTTTTCCCCTCAGAAGTTTCTCTCTGGGGTAGCAAACACCTAGGATATTGGTTCATTCACATAAGAAATGGGCACAAAGTGACCAGACTAATTAAGGCCTATGACTCATGGAGACATAACATTCCAAAAAAGTATTTATGTGGCATTTTTAGGGCACTTTCTTTACCACAGGCTAGACGAGGGGAAATGGAATCCCTGTCTTTCTGCCAACTCCCACAGTTGGTGAACATCCTTCTCTAGTAGACAGCAACAGTGCCTTTCCCTGAGTAGCAAAGGGAGGAAGAGGTTGTAGCAAGGAGCCTTCTCTGAGATACCTCTTTCTGGATGGGGCAAAGTGTTTCACTGAAACACTCAGAGTACTGAGCTGGGCAAGATAAAGGAAAGCTTATTATTTATAAAGGCACACTAGAAAAGTCTTCTCAGGCTCATCTCACAGTCTCCTTGAATCACAGAACCTATTTCCCTCTCCTTTCGGGTTCTTTACCATCATTTATACCTCGTGGTCACATGCTTTGGGTGGCAGGTTCTAACTGGATCACTAAACCTTGCTCCTTGAGAAGGGTCCTCGTGTATTTATTTTGTAAGCGACTGTATTTGGAATGTGGTGGGTGTTCAATTTCTGCTTGTTACAGGAGAGGAAAGGTGATTAACTGTTAAAGTCAGTTTAAATAAGAAAAGTCACCATGCACATGTAAGACCCCATCCAGCATTCAAGGGTAAGTCTCTGGCAACAAGTAAATTGAGGCAGGAAATGTTTAAAGGAGAAGCAGTTGCATGTGGTAGGTACAATGATGGGACAATTTCAGCTCTCGCCTAGCACGTTAGCTAGTAATGGTGGACCTGTAGAAAATGATTGAGGCCACTGATTCTCTTCCCATTTTACATTAGGACATTCTTGGTACATAAAAAACGTGACACAGATGAAGGAGAAGCAGAAGGCCCCAGTGCCCCACCAGCTCAGTCACTGAGAAGAAAGCCCCATCCCGTGTGATCTTGCCTGTGGCCAAGTGACCATCCATACACACATTTATCAATTGTTTTCAACTGTTTCTAACTTTACCACACACTCACTCTTACAAATACTATACAGCTTCCAGTTTTTAACTTTATCATTCCAATTTTGGGCAACATGATTATTGTCACTAAAACCCATGATGGTGAATTGACTGAGCAATGCTGCCACATTATAACATCATTTAAGTAACATGCTTTTACTATCTGTGAGGATCAACCGTTAGAGTTCCAACCTGTCCTTCCTCTGCTGGTGAGGAGTTGAGCCATAATCAGACCACATAACTGAGGGAACAATTTCTTTCTACCTGGGTTTCCTAATTTGGCCTCATAAGTGCCTTGGCTATCCTGAGCACTTGAGGATTCTAACATAACTTGCTAGCATAGCTTGTCAAGCATCGTGAACAGCTCTGGTAGAAATTTCATCAGAAGCACATTAGGACTGCAGATAAGCTTATAGAGAACTGCTTCCTCAAGGATGAGGAGTCTTCCTGTTTTTAAACATGATGTTTATTTGAGTTGAGATATGTAATGGTATATAAAAATAGACCCAGGAAGATGTTAAAGCTTTAGCTGTACATCAGTTAATTCTTATTTACATGACGGATTTTCCTGGAACATAAGTGGATCTTGAAGCAATGATTCAGGAGCACAGGTTTCAAATTGATGTTTCTGCCAACTCTGATTGTGTTTGTTGACAACAAGCCACAAAACACTTATAAGACATATTTGTGAGACAATGAACAGCTTTGCTATTATTTCATGAGATATAACTATGTCACTTGGTCCCAATGACCCAGAAAGAAGGCTCAGGAAAGTTGTCAGGCTCTTCCTGAAAGAGGGAATGAGCCACATCACCTATTAATTTAGATCTTTTAATGCCTTTCTATCAAACACTGCAAGCTTCTCAATAAAACTGTTCAGTATTGTATTATACTTGTAACTAGATACATTATATTTTCACATTTTATAAATGGCATTTGCATTCCAATTTACTCTGCTTTTGATGAATAATAACAATATATATGTGTTTGCTGTAGGCTATACTAGGAACCTTTAACCAGACTGAAAAATCAATTATTTATTTATTTTTCCTAGCTTTCTAAGAGATTCTTAAGATATATGGATGAGGAACCTGCCAGCATAGTCTGTTCTGATGCAGCTTTTGTGTTTATTATTAAACGGTGTCTATCTTAATTTGCGGAGTATGATTTTTAGTATTTTAATATTAAGCCTTTATTTTTCCCAGTGACTCTGAAAGGGATGATACTGAGCTCCCACGTGCACTTCCTGTTCCTTTCATGCTCAATCTCTCTCACTGTCAGCATCCCACACCAGAACAGGACGTTTTCTCCAAGTGATGAACCCACACTGACACATCATCCATTCCCACAATTTATGTATAGTTCATAGGCTTGGAAAAATACATAATTCCATGTTTCTAGCATTATATGCAATACGGTAATTTTACCGTCCTGAAGCTAGCTATGCTGCCATCTTTCCCGCATCTTGCATCATAACAACTACTTATGTTTTAACTGCCTCCAGTAGTTTGTTTTTTTTTTTTGTATAAAATATCTTATGTTTAAATAATACAGCATGCAACATCTATACCAGCAGCATCTAAAGTTTCCACCATGCCCTTTCATTATTTGCGAACTTACTTGTTTTTAACGCTGTATAATTTTCCATTACCTGCATTTACCACAGTTTATCCATAGGTCAGCTCTGTGATAAACCCATAAACCCACTGAATGACATCTTGGTTGCTCCCAAGATCCAGCAATTATGGTAAAGCTATAAACATTTATGTCTAGGTCTTTAAGTGATCATAGTTTCCAGCTCTATATGCTAAGTACAAAGAATATAATTTCACAGTTGGTCAGCGTATGCTTACTTTGTTAGGAATCTACACACTGTCTTCCAAAGCAGCCATGCCATTCACATTATCCAATACTGAGTGAGAACTCCCAACAAGCCACATTCTCCAGCACTTGGTGTTGTCAATGTTCCAGCTGTTAACCACTGTAACATGCATCTGATGGGGGATTACTGTCTTCCTGTTGAACCCCTCCCAACAACCTATGGTTTTGTGTTTCTCATTTACCTCTTTCCCATGTGTAAATGTTCTGTGATAAGCCAGCCAGAGAAGTCATTAGTCTATCTTTAATTAACTGGCTGATAATTTTGCTTTAAATATTTTGTACAGTTTTTGCAATGTTAACTTATCCGATATGTCTCTCTAAACATGTTTTTTTTTCTGGACTTTGGCCTGTCTTTAACAGATCATTGTCTTTTCATTTTAGTTCAGCCTAGATTATCAACTATCTCTCCCATATTACCTTAAATGTCACCACCATTCTCAATGTCATCCAGCTGTTCCCATACATTAGGGGAGTCCTATGAGCTATATTATACAATATTTACATATGTGATCCATTTTGACCTAGTTTTACGCAGGGTGTGAGTTTTCTGTGTGGGTTACTTGGAGCAGGTTGTAGATCCAGTTTTTTCCAGCACCCAGTTCTATTCTTTCTTTGTTGGTTGGTTGTTTGTTTTTAAGACTGTCTTTTCCAGGCAGAACACCTTCAATTCTTTCTCAAAGATTAACTTATTTGTGTTTTATTTCTTTCTGTGTAACATTTGGATGACTATATCTTTCAGAGGATTTGCTCATTTTGTCTAAGCTATCAACCTCATAGGCTATTGACAGAGTTACTTTATCAATATCTCGGTATTCCCAAAGCATGTAATAATATCTCCTCCTACATTGGTAATACTAATCATCTGCTAGCCCTCTCTTTCTTACTATTTAAACTTGAGATTCATCAGCTTATTGATCATTTCAGACTATCAGTTTT
The DNA here is from genome assembly GCA_033318265.1 of Phyllotis vaccarum. Classification (NCBI taxonomy): domain Eukaryota; kingdom Metazoa; phylum Chordata; class Mammalia; order Rodentia; family Cricetidae; genus Phyllotis; species Phyllotis vaccarum. The sequence goes on along the minus strand of JARWLC010000001.1, from coordinate 77,517,524 downwards.
TGAATTGATTAATTTTCTCTATGGATTTTCCATTTTCAGATGTAATGATTTCTACACTGATAATTTTTAATTATCTTCCAGCCACTTTGAATGTAATTTTTTGTCTGTTTCTGTTTGGCATTCCCTTAGTCAGGAATATATATGGTTGATATTTGACCTTTCTCCTTTTAATGTATGGTCGTTCCACGTTTTATATTTCTCTATAAACATGGCTTTGGGGAACACTACACAAATTATGATATGTTGGGATTTCATTTTATTTGAAAATATTTAGAAATTTATTGACCCCTTGTGGTTATCAGTGCTGTCAACTTGACAGAACTTAGAACCACTAGGGATATGGCCTCTGGGTATGCCTGTGAGGTTGTCTTGCCTGCATTCACTGCTGTAGAAGACTTGAGTCTTGTTGGTGACACCAGTCCCTGGTTAGGATGCTGGACTGTAGAAGTGGAGAAAGTAGCTCAGTGACAACATGTGTTTATTCACCTCTGCTTCCCAGTTGTGAATATGATGTGGCCATCTATTTTTTATGTTTACTTCCCCGCCATGGCTGACTGTTGCCTACAAACTGTAAGCTAGAAAAAACATTCATCTTTTAAGCTGCTTTTGTCAGAGTATTTCATCACACCAACATAGAAAACCAACAGCAGCAATACTCCATTGATACCTGAATAGTATACACAAGTGTGTTGTTTACACCAAATGAGTTATCTTTCTGCTGCTGACTTCTAGTTTAACACCATGTGCTCTAGATAGAGCAGTACTAAATGCCTTGGCACACATATTCAAATAGTGCAAAGCCATTCACAAATATAATGAGATCATCCCAACTCTTCTTTCCTTACGGTCATCCCATGTCACTCATGCGTAGACACTGCCCACTCTGGGCTTCCTGAGTCTGTGCGTTTGTAACTGGCAGAAATCTGGAGAAATCTTTTGTCATTGCTGCCTCGAGCATTGCATCTATCCCTTGTTCCCTTCCTCCTCATCCAATTCTGCTTCTGTTAAATATTCCTAACAGTTCCACAGTCCTTCAGTGGTCTGCTTTTGGCTTGGCTTGATTCAGTCTTTAGTCTCCTCTGCAATAGTAATCCCTCTCACGCAGGTCTCCAATGAAAAAGAGCAAGTAGGGAGGAAAAGATACAAACCATACTGTTTGAAGCAAAAAGAACACCAGGTATTTAATGTGGGGCCGAGGCTTGTGAAGGAGATGAGCACAGTAAAGAAAGGCCTCACATGAAGAAGAATAAAGTGAGTGTGTATGGGGGAGTGTCCTCAGGGCAAGACCCCACTCTGCTAAGCGTGCACCTTGTAAAGGCCTGAAGAGCTCTCTGCTTCTGCAAAGCAACGGTGAAGGAAAACTTCTGCAAGCATACTTCAGTGGAGCCAGGCTCCACCTCAAGTGGCCACTCAAATTTAGAAGTGCTGTCACTTAACTCAGGCTTTAGAGTAATGCATGGTACACAAGTAAAAGGATTGTGGAATCTTCCTCCGTGGCTACAGAATGCCACTAGGGACAGGTGTGTGGCAGAGGAATCCCTGAGAGGTCATTGTACAAAGCAGTGAAAGTAAAACCTAGATTGCATTGGAGACCCCAGATCCATTTGTCACAGAGAGCTGTATACAGGGTGTGGAAACAGCCCAGGAGAGAGAAGTATGTTGCATCCTGCAAAGCTGAAAGGGAAGAGCCATCTAAGCCCTCTGATATCAAGTCATGCCGTTACAGGATTTGATGTTTCTCTACTGGATCCCACTCTTGCTTTGGTTCAGTGTTTCCTCGCTTACCTTCCACTCTCTCTTTTGCAATGGTCATATATATTCTGTGCCATTGTGTGGTCTAAGTATGGAATTTGCAGGGTTTATTTTGTTGTTGTTTGTTATTTTATCTTACAGGGATTATTACAATTAAGACGTTGCCTTAATGACAGAAGAGACTTTGGACTTTTAAACTGTGATGAAAGACTATGGGGACTTTTGGAGTTGGACTAAATGCATTTTGCATCAATACATGGCTACAAACCTATGGGGGCCAAGGAGCAGAATGTGGCGGTTTGAATAACATTGGCTTTCTTAGACTCGCATATTCGAATGCTTGGTCCCCAGCTGGTAAAACTGTCTGGGAGGGGTGAGGTGAATCACTGGGGTGGGTACTGAAGTCTCAAAAGATTCACACGTTCTCAGTCTCTCTGCTCTAGGCCTCCAACTTGTAAGTCAATACGGAAGCTGCCCCTGTTCCTGCCGCCAGGCTTTGCTCTGCACTCATGGACTCTAATCCTCTGAAATTGTAAGCCCAAATTAAATGCTTTCTTTTATAAGTTACCTTGGTTACAGTGTTTTATAACAGCAACAGAAAAGTAACGAAGACAAACAGTAGTTATACAAATTTGTTAATTTTATCAACATGTTCAAATAAAAAAATTAGCTATTAATAATCTATAATAACTTATGCTCATTCTTCCTTTTAATTTCATTGTCTGTTTTCCATCATTTTAACTTCTAACACTGGACGCTGGTTCACTGGTAAGCCTTATTTTCTCATTTATGTTTTAGTCTTTTTATTTCTAATCTGCTCCTCACATGTGCTGTTAGGTGTAGTCTGTTTTCTCCACTGTTTTCAAGTATTAACATTTTTTTCCCACTGACTGCTAAGGTATTTTGCCGTTAAAAACCCAAGCAGAAGACTTGTTGATTTCTACTTTAAATATGTCGAAGTGGTGGGAAAACTAACAAACAAACTATGCATTGAGAATGAAAGGGAAGTTGCTATAATAGCCTTGTAGTTGTTATTTGTCAGGACTTTTGTTTGTTTGTTTGTTTGTTTGTTTTTAATGGGACAAGGTTTCACTATGTGGCTACAACTGACCTAGAAATCTCTACGTAGACTGTAGACCGATTGGACTAGGTCTTGAGGCAACTCTCCTGCCTCTGTTTTTCTACTAAGAAAACTGTATAATTGATAATGATGCATGTTACATATGTTTCATTCATTCATTCATTCATTCATTCATTCATTCATTCATTCATTCATTCTAGCACTATGATGGGTCCAGTAATGAATTTATTGGTATAGTTCATGTATCAAGCCACTTCAGAGTAGAAAGAAGCTTATGGATCATAAAGAAAATTCAGCAACAATGTCAACACCAAGCATATTTTGCACTTTCTTCTGTAAGACTCTAAAATTAACCTTCTCTATTTTTCAGACCTGTGCAAAATTCAGACTGACAAGATGTTTGACTCAATTGTACTTCACAAGCATTAACTCTACAAATCACACCAAATACTCACTGATGAGTGACAGCTGAGATCTCTTGGATCACAACTGCCTTTCTTCTGAGCAGCCTTAAGGAGAGTAGTTATCTGTTTATGCTAAGAACAGTGGGGAAGAGTTTAAGTATTCTTTATCAGTAAAAAATTGGGAGTCAGATATTGTGGGTAAGAACCTAAATGATCAGAGAAGTAGATAAGCCACTACTCATCTCCTCTCTCTACTAGTCTTAAATCCATAAGAGCTGAGCTGAGATCCCCTCACAGCTCTGCCTTACTACTTTCTGTCTCCTATCTATATGTAGTCCTTCAAGATCTCTATGGTTAACTGATGTGGGAACATCTTTGTGCTGTGAAATAAAGGAACTGTTTTGGCTGAAGGTAGGCACCATAGAAGTAGGCAGAGAAGTTGAAGCATAGACAGAAAAGGGGGGATGGAGTCAGACAGAGACAACAAAGACATGATCCAACCACCCAAGAGTCAACATGTAAGGTAACACAGATGAGCCGTGGGCCACGTGGCAGGACATATTAATAGAAATGAGTTGAATTAAGATGAAAGAGCTAGCTAGCAGTATGCTTGAGACATAAGCCGAACAGAATGTAATTAATATAAGCATCTGTGTGTTTCTTTGGGACTTTAGGATTGCTGGTCCTGATAATCAGCTGCAGGCAGGTCTGAACTATGGAACCCGGCTGGCCAGAAACATCTTGTTACAGTTAACTTTGTTCAGCTAGTGACTAGCTCCACTCTCTGACTCCAAGCAAGCTTTATTGTCAGAATATGATCAAAATATCACACATCTTCCCCATTTGTCTAAGTAAAAAGGGAAGATTTTTAATATAGTAAAATTATGTATAAGTGTACTAACTATACATAAATAAAGTAAGAACTATATTAACAATATCTAGTTCATTTGCACTTCGCAAATTCAGAGAAAATACTTCATGATCTATCCTATCTTTGATGAGTCCAAAATTTTGTACCTAATTCACTTTATATCCTAACTTGCATGATCAACTCAAAACTATATTTTTATGCCTCTCAACCTTATAAACTTTACACTTCTTCTATGAGTTTCTTTTCTGAAGTTGGTAACAAGGAAAACTGTAAGTATCTGGTTTTCAACTTTATCAGAGACTCGAGAAAGATATAAATATTACTTGAGTAAATAGGAAGCACAGAGCAAACAACTTCAAAAACTAAGAAATGACAGAAACAGCTGGCTGCCTGAACTGTCATATGAGATTTCTCTATCATTGAACTCCAGCCCCTGAATATCTGACAGACTTTCCTGTGAAGCAGAAATTTTGAAGGACTATTTAGCTTTATCTTGGCAAAGTTTGGCAGCTACTCTCTTTTATGTTCTGCCTGTCCATTTTAGACACCGTACTGTCAGCAGTTAAAGCAAGGACAGTTTCTTGCCTAGTTGCTAACTTTTAACATTAAGAAGGTAAACTTCATATGGAGTTTCTTTGTTGTGAAGGGCAGACATGTGTCATTGTCATAAAACAAAACAAAAAAACCTCACTTATATTATTAATTTTTTAATTGCCATATTCTATAGATCTCTGAAGTATTTGAAAACCACCTGCCTATACCTGCTTTTTTTTAATTATTCTAAACACTTGCAACAATAGCTTTCAAACACTAGAAATTTAATTATATTATTAAATGAACTGCATTGGTTCAATATCTTAAACAAGAGGAGAAAGTTATGTATAGTATGTTCTAACAAAAATATCCTTAGATAAGTATCAATATACAAGATACCTTAAACAAGAGTAGAAACATACAGCATAAAAAATTAATCTCAAATTTGTATTAATATACAAAGATCCATACTAATGTAAAATATTTAAGACTAGTAGCTTCATTTTTGGTTTAAAAATAGATTTTATAGTCTATCCCATTATCATATCCTTTCTATATTCCCTTTTTTCTCCTTTTCAGAATGAGATTTCTGAATCTAATCTCCTTTATTTAGCTTTTTTCCTGATAATTCCCAATAACAACTCGTAATCACCCCTCCAAATATTCAAAAATATCTATATCAATATTGATGACAGGACACTGTCCAAACAGTGTCCAGCAGGACACAAACAAAAAGGTGACTACCAAAATTTGCAAATACAAGGTAGGACAGTCCTTAAAATTTCCCTGCTTCAGATATACTAGGATTGTAGGTCAAAGTTTGATGTCCCAGTTTTACAGAAGAACCTAAGATGACTGTCCAGGTAGCCAGAATCCCCTGTCATTATTTAACATTTCACCCTTCTGGGGTCTTTGACAGAGTTTACGACTAGATAGTCATATTAAAGTTTTTCCTACTTATGATAAATGGTAAATTAGATATAAAACCTTAGAATAACAAAGATAAAATACATAAGAGTATTTTCTCTGAATTAGTCAAATACCAATAGACTGGATATTGTAACTGTAATTCTTACTTAATTACTGTTTTACTGTATATTAATTTTACTAGGTTAAATTTAAAAACCATGTGGGAGAAGTTAAAACCTCCCTTTTTAATTGGACAAAAAGAGGGAAATGTGGAATATTTCTTTACACTGTGTGAATATATGTCATTGTGATTGTTGTAATAATAAAGATGACTGACCAAAAGCTGAACAGAATAAGGTTGGGGAACAGCCGAACAGAGAATGCTGGAAGAAGGGCAGAGTCAGAGAAATAGTGAGCAGATGCAGAGAGAAGTAAGATGGACATGCCACACTGAGAAAAGGTACCAAGCCACATGGCAAAGTATAGCTTAAAATATGGGTTAACTGAAAATGTAAGAGTTAGCTAGTAATGAGCCTGAGCTATTGGCTGAGCATTTATAATTAAGCCTCTGTGTGGTTACTTGGGAGAGGCTGTGTGACAGAAACTTCCATGTAAACAGTGAGTTTCCTCAAATGTTAAACAGCACAATATATTTCAGCACTTGTTTGATTTATTCATTCACTAGAACCAGACAAGGGTTTCTTAGCATTATTGCCTTCATCAGCTCTCCTAGGCTTGGAAGGTTAAGCAAGATTTAAGAAATTATTGCATGGTCAGGGGAGAGACACGTATGAGAATATTCATAATCCTTTGGTTCTTCAGTCTATATCCAGTGTGTTTTCTGGTGAAGACAACTTGGGCCCAGGTAGAATCTAAGTCAGAACAAATCAATGAAACAAACCAAATACAAGACCATTTGACTCATGACTAAAGAACAGAATAAGGTCTTCAGTGTTCAACACAGACAATGTCTGTGATTACAAGCAATGGACATACTCTCAGGACCTTCTAAAATACACAGACCCAAATCTAAACTTTCTATTACTTAGGTGTTTTTCCACAGAATTTCTGTCTTATTTTCCTAATGAAAACTTTTTTCTTACTTGCCTTCATTAGATGTCTAACTTTCCATGAACATTTCAGAGGATGAAAGAGAAACATACACGTATGTATGTAAGTACATACATACATACATACATACATACATACATACATACATACATACACACATACTTACATATGAGGTGAGGGTCGCCATAACAACGACTTTTGGAATTCCTGACATGCTGCCCCCAGGTGCCACCACCATTCTCAACCCTTTCAGGCATCCCAGGAGCCCTCAGTCAATTTAGTTCTGCAGGGCTTCCAGCCCAAACCCTATATCTTTCTCTACTGAAGCTTGCTTCAGTATCTGCTAAAATTTTGCTCATGTGCTTTCTACCCCTTTTGGGAACAATATTCCACAAGCCAATTAGATCACGTTTATTAACTGTGTTGCACACATCTTCTAATGCCTTAGCAATCTGTGGTCCAAATGTTCTATCAATTTCTGAGTGGTGTATTAAAATATCTATAACTGTTGATGCCTCCTAATTCTGCCAGTCTGCTGCTTACTTTTGAAGCATCTTATTAGAAAAATTTTAAAAAACAGGCTTTCTCTATGACCTTGATGAACTGGGTACCCTCTCATCAAATGGTTCTTCCTTATCTTTAGGAATACTTCTCTGATGATAACATGGTAAACCCTGCTTTTGAACTGACTTAGTATTTCCTGGACATATTTTTTTTTCATCCTTAATTTCAGCTTCCTGCACCTTAGAAGTCTTTCTGTTGCAAACATCATATAGCTGGGTTTTATTTTACAATTTAATTTGACAATACTTTTTTTAATCTGGAGAGTTAAGTTGATTTTTACATCTTTGATTTCTCTCTCAGATTTTTACATCTCCGATTTCTTAGTTTATGAACCCCTGACTTTCCTATTGCTTTCTGCTGCCTTCTTTGAGCATGACATTTTAGCTCCCTATTTTAATCACAGTGGCTCCCACTTTAAGTGTATATGCTGCTGCTGTGGAGTCAGTTAGCATTTTCTCCTTTGAATGTGATGTGTTTCGATTATGACTGATTTACACCGTAACTTTTAATGAGTCGACAGATTTGCCACTGTCCTGTGATCATCGCTCCTGGTTTCTTTGCAGTTCTTTTTTTTTTTTTTTTTTAACCTTCCACAATCATAACTTTTTCATGTAGGAAACATGTCTAAATATGTACTGCACCCTTCCTGAAAGATGGGTTCTCTGGGATTATGATTACGGTTTGTCCGTTACTCTTGGTCATGATTTTTGGCAATATATTCCATTGCACTCTGGCTTCCTTTGTTGCTATTAAAATATCAACTGAAAGTCCCCTCCTCCCCAACATTACTACCCTTGATTTGTGTCCTCTTATACATACCTGCTTTTTCTCTTTTAAGGTTTTCTTTGTTTAAATTCTTATTTCCCCACTACAATATCTCACATCCAAGGATCCACTTGCCTTGGAATTTAGAGGTTTTCTTCCCACAGAATACTAGGGCTGGCTCTGTGTGATCCCAAATATAAGTAGAGTGCTGACTATTGGCACCAAAGAGTAGGTCTTTCAAGGCTTATGCAAAAATACGTGGATGACACACTCTGAAACCTGTGTCATATCATATAGACATTCAATCAGTTCTGCAAAGAGGTTCATGTGAAGAATTAAGGCCTCCAACAGGCAGCCAAAACCAACTTGTGAGCCATGATAGATCAGATCCTCTACCCTGTAACTCTTAAACTGACCACTTCCTCGGCTAACTGCTAGAGTTTCACAAGCAATATCAAATTATGTCATGCTTAATATTGATTTTAACCTGATAAAACATAGCGTTACCTAGGACACAGGCCTCTGAACATACCTGCAAGAGATTATGTAGGTAGGGTTAGTCTCTGAGTATGTGTGTGAGGCATTATATTGATTGGTTTAAGTAATTTTGAAATAACCCATCCTAACTGCTAGACATAATCAAGGAGATAGGGAGCTGATCAAGCGTGGTCACTGTTCTTTGCTTCCTAACTGGAGATGTAAGGTGGCCAGACGCCTCAAGCTTCCACTTCCAGGACTCATCCACCATGTTAGGTGGTTCCCTCTTACTGTGAGCCAAAATAAACTATTTCTCCTTCATTGCTACTCTCGGATGTTTGTCACAGCAACAATGAAAGCAGCTAATTCACTAACTGACCCAAAATTCCAAAGACCCAACCCACAGAACCTGTGAGGTCATAAATAATTATTTTAAATTTGTTTTAGAATGACGTGCAAAAAAATAAGAGATCAAACAAGTACAATGTATCCTAGTGTGGACCTGTTAGTGTTTCTTTACCTCATAATCGATGTGTGTATGTATGTGATACTGTGTTATTTGTTTATGTGATATGGGTGTGAGTGTATGTGTGGGGGGGAATTTTTGACTATATTCCTTTAATAAATTATTTATTTATTCTCTTTCTTTTCTCCCTCCCTCCCTCCCTCCCTCCCTCCTTCCCTCCCTCCCTCTCTTTCTCTGTACATGTGTGTAACTAGGGACCTGCATACAATGGTATGCCTGTGAATGGCAGAGGGTAACTCACAGGAGTCTACTCTCTCCTTCTACTATGTGAGTTCTGAAAATCAAACCCAAGTCTGACACTAGGCTGGGCACCAGCAACCTTTTACCAAGTTGTTGTTGTTGGCAGTGGTGTTTTAATACATCTTTTAACCCCACTCTCTCTATTTTTTTTTATATTAGACACTAATAAAACATTTTTCTCATTGTTTTCTCCAAATTTCTTCATTTTTATTTCCTAGTTTCAAATTTTAAGCCTCTGTTACATTTTCTACAATTGGTCAATTTCTCTGTCTGTGGCAATTTTCTATTTAGCATTTCAAATGCATTATTCTAACAGGCAAATAATCTACAGGTAATAAAACACACAGCTCTTCAGTGTGCAATTCCCTGAATTTGAAACAGATTAAATTCCTACAAGCACAGCCGCCGCCACCCCAGGAAACATGCACAACCACCGTATAAGGGAAATTCCTGCGGGTTTCTTTCCCCCACAAACTTTGAGACAACCATTATTGTGATTTTTTCGTCTATCCTAGAACTTTGATCAATGCCATCATGGAGAAGAGACTCTTGTGTGTGACAACCTTCATTCAATGTAGTTGTTGCCTACGTTAACTCATCCATCCCTTTGCATGCCCAAGAAGCACTTCCTGCTGCTGGGTGTGTGCCTAAATATAAGGATGTACAATTGAAGATGGATAATTGGGCTAATTCTGCTTTGGGGACTATTGGGAACAAAGGTGTTTTCAAAACTCATATATAATATTTTCAACAACATGATTTCAATTCTCTTAAATAATTGTCAAGCGTTTTGTAAACTTAGACCAGGTTTATGTTTTGCCCTGTAAGAGACTGGCCAGTCATACTTCAAAATGGATTGCCATTTTCTTCTAACACCAGAAATGTATGGGGATGTCTTTTTTCAATATATTAATGTCTTGGCTATGAAATGGTATTTCTTTGTGGCTTTACATTGAATTTCCTTGGTAACTGGATAGATCTAAGTGATCCTTCCCATGCCTGCTTTAATGAAATGTGTTTTCAAGGGTTTTGACTATTTAAAAAGATAGTTGCCCTTTTTTCTTATTAATGAGCCGCGGGAGTTCTTCATATATTCTAGATATAAGCTCATAAATATTTTTCCCCATTTATGTCATGCCTATGTGCTTTTTTGGCAGTATATTCCAATAATCAGTACTTTCTGACTTTTATGAAGTCTAGTGAATCCTCTTGTCTTTTAATATTAATACTATTTGCTTTCTAGAAAATCTGTGCCCATCCCAAGCTGTAATAGCATGATACTTCTTTCTTGCTGCATACAGTGAGATGGGAATCAGGTGTTTTCTTCCTTCCACACAGGGTGTATTACCCACTTTTCCCATCAGTGTCTTTACCAGGAACAGCCTTATTCTCTCACAAACGTGCATTTCTTCCGCGAACTCTTGTCTACAAGTTTATGTATCCTTACACCAACATGGCATCACTAAGACCACTGTGGCTCTGTGACAAGACTCTGTGACACCAGAAAGTATGATGTTTTCTTTGTTATTCTTCTTTTCCTAAATAGTTACTGATTCATCTTAACATCTATATTTGCATGCAAATTTCGGAAAAAATCATTCTCTATTTCTAAAACTTATCTGCTCAGATTTTGATTTCTCTAACACTGAACTATAAATCACTTTGGAAAACATCGGCATCTTCAGATAATTTTGCTTTGTACATCATTATGTTCTACAAATCTTGAACATAGTTTATGGTTTCACTTAATTGTATTAATATTCTAAAATTTTCAGTGAAGAGCTATTATAATTCTGTATATAATAATTTATTTTATTATTTGCTCACAATGATAATCCTATTTTAATATATTTCACAATTTTAATGCTGTTTTATTTTATTTATGAGTTTTTATCATTGCTATGTAAAGATTTTTTTTTGTTTATTGATTTTGTGCCTAACTCACCCATTCTAAGTGCTTCTTTGATGAATTCTTTAGATTTCTCTAAATAATACTAAATAAATAAAATAAATAGTAACAATAAAATAATAAATTTAAATTCATGCTGCATTAAAATAAAAAGATGCGACTCATTTGGTTTTCTAATAGGGGCCTTTCATTGTCCTTTATTTCATTTACTGGAATCTATTACAATATTAATATTATAAAATCAGATAATCTCTTCTTGTTCTCATCTAGTGGAAGAATGTCCAATATCATTTGTTGGGTATGATGTTAACTAAGGACTTAATCCTAATTCTTCTTATACTGAGGCATGTTCTCAATAAACACTCTGCAGCAGTTTTGAAATGTGGGTCTCACCTAACAGGATGCCCTTTATCAAGGCTTAGATATTTATTGTTATTGCTCATCAATACTTTCACATTTTCTACATAAATTAGCTGCATTGTGATCAATGCAAGCTACTCCACTATTAGTTAAAAACTTCCATTGTGTATTTAATTAATTATTATACTCTGATTTTCTCAGCAGACCCTTTATTTGTTATGTTTTTCTCCAAAGTTCTTTGATCTCTTTTTGAAAACCCCAAGGCACCTAAGCATCTATGTCTGTTCTTTATTCTTTTGGCAACTAATCCTCATGGTAGTTGGTATGGGTTACTTTCTCATACATTTATTATTAATGCATTTTTAACATGTGCTTTTCTTTCCTGGAACTTCACCTCCAGAAGTTCTTTGTGTCCTGAGTTGACAGCATATTATTTTTTAAAAGAATATGCAGTGATGCTTAGAAACATGGGCATAGTTCCAGCATGGATCCATTTTCATTTAAATTTTTGCTTGGGTTTTTCCACTAAGAGCATCTTGTGGCCAAGAATTCTTAGAGAAAACATTTTCCATGCCTCTACCATGAGCTAATGATGAGAAAAGCATATCTGCTTGTATATACTGTCTCTCTAAGTCTGGAATTTGTTTAACCTGTATGGTTCCTGCTGCTGTACAGAGTTTGCTTACTACCTTTCCTCAAATTCCAAGGTCTAAAGTTAGGGCTCCCATCCCTCAATGACACAGCTACTAAATCAAACCTCTAGGTCATTTAGACTTGCCAATCAGCAGCTTCAATGTTGGTGCTAACGACTTAACCTGGGACTTTGCACATATGGACAACTGTATATCTTGAGTCCTTTGGTGGTCAGTGACCATCCACTCCTGATATATCTTCTTCCCAGGCCCACAGAAACTCCTGCATTGTCTAATGAATGCATTCCTATATCACAACTCTCTACATTTTCATATCTCACCTTTTGTAATTCAGGATAAATTGGTAATTGAACAATCAAAATTGACTTTTTAAATACTGAAAATCATGAACTATTTATTTTGTTGGCTGGAAAATTAATAGGAAGACTAAATAATGATGGCAAATATGGGAGTCACTGCCATCTATTCCTGTAAATGTTAAATACATTATCTGAGGTTCTGGGAAAACAACTATAAAAAGCAAGAGATAAATTTAATAAACAGTCTTCAGCCCTCATGATAGTTTTTTGTAGTGGATTTATGATGCTACATTGTAAATAACTGTCCCGCCTATGAGTTTAATAAAAAGTGTTGATTGGCCAAAGGCAGACAGGAAGTGTGGGTGGGGCTACCAGACTAAGAAAACTCTGGGAACGGGAAGAACAGAGCAGAATGTCAGAGAGAAGCCAGAAGATGCAGAGGACAACTATGCTGCTCTGAGAAAAGGTACCGAGCCCCATGGCTGAACAGGATGAGAGTCATGGGTTAGATTAAGGGTAAAGAGTTAGCAAGTTATATGCTTGGGCCTTAGACCAATCAGCCTAAAATTAATGTGTCTGTGTGTCTCTGTGGGACTGCGGGTCTGCGGGTCCAAACCTTATCTGGGCCAGAAACCTCTTACTACAGTTTTTTCTTTCTTCTAGAATATTCCAGAGAGTTTCTCTAAGGAGCTGTAGAAGGCATAGTCAATGCAGGAATTGTGAGTAAGAGAAGTGATTGAAACCTTGTGTTCATACTTCGCCAGTACTGAAAGCTGTCTTTCATGGATAAAATAAAGCATCAATGGATCAAAATGTTTCTTGGAAGTGAGCCAGGTTTCACATGAAAGGGCTCTTATTTTACTTCATAGGAAAAGATCTCTTGGAAATTAAACAGAACAAATTTGATCAATTGAGCTAAATTTTACAACTGCAGCAACTAAACCTATCTTATACACTATTGAATAGATTCGCTGTGAAAGTTTTAGTTAGCATCTGCATATGATAACTGATCAGAAAATAATGGTATTTTCTTACATCAACACCCCGAAATAATAATCTTTCTAAGTGTTAAATTCAGATATAACCCGATGTCATTGAGGAGCTATGAAAATGGACCTTGGGAAACTGCCTTGGCTTTCCATCCTGTAGATTTCCTGTTTCCTTTTGATGTTCAAAGTGCCTCGATTTCCCCTCAGTTTGGCCATCCAGTTTTAGAAGTTTCTCATGGAAAGAACTTTATGTGGTTTCCTTTTCTGATTTTGTGTGATATGCAATGGGTTCCTATTGAAAATTAATGGATTACAGATGTAGACAGCAAGGAAAGCTCACCCTCATCATCCTCATTGAGTCTGGAGTCTCACAGATTGTGAACACTCACTGCTATTAGAATAACTAGAAAGATGCGCAAATGCCTTTCAATGGTCACATGTTTCTTCTCTCCCTATTTAGAATGTGGATACCTTGAGACAAAAATCACACTACCTTCTTTATTCTTCCTAAGGCAGTTTCTATATGCAGCCCCAAACAAAGCACAGTTAAAAATGTGCAAACCATACTAACAAATTCTAAAAAGACTTTATGATGTGAATCTTCAGTAAGAGGTACAGATATGGTTGAAACACTGGGTCAAAAAAGAATGTATAGATAGTTCCTGGAGAAATGACCCAGAAGTTATGAGCACTGGCTGATATTGCAGAAGACCTGGGTCAGTTCCTAGCACTTACAGAATTCACACCTGTAACTGCAGTTCCACGGTATTTGATTTCCTCTTCTGGGTTTGCAAGCACAAGATGTGAATACACAGTGTGTGTGTGTGTGTGTGTGTGTGTGTGTATGTGTGTGTGTGAATGTGTGTGTGTGTGCATGTGTGCACGCCACACACACACACACACACACACACACACACACACACACACAGGCAATCCATTCATACACATAAAAATAAGCATTTAGATAGACTCTGGGTACAACACTGTTCACTGTAGTAAACATGACATATTCAAGAGTTACTTCCCTAGAATAAAAATGGCAACTGCATAAAACTTGAAAAGAAACTGCAAGTGTAGCACAACTTTGTTGTAGAGATATTTCACAGGATACTATGAGTCAGAGAACTCGCCTTACCAACTTCAGGTAGCCATCAGCATCCAGAATTAAGTTTTCCGGCTTCAGGTCTCTGTAGATAATGCCTAGTCGATGCAGGTAATCGAATGCTTCTGTCACACAGGCGACACAGAATTTGGAGGTGGGTTCATCGAAGCTGCCTCTGCAACGACATTGTTTTCTTATTAATACTCTGAATATGTCTTTGGTATTATTCTAGGCATCTAGATTGCATTACAAAACTTACATTGTGTGTGTCTGTCCAGCTATGCATGTGCACACATATACACAAACATTCATATTTGTGTGTCAGTGTGGGTGCATATGTGTCATGGTACACATGTGGAAATCAGGTGACAGTGCTTGACTTACCCCTTATTTGATAAAAAAAAAAGGTCTTGTTTTTGTTGATTGCTACTACGTATATCATGCTAGGTAGCCACCAGGAATTACCCACTATCCCAAAGGGGAAACACTGGGGTTAGAGATGCATATCACCATGCTCAGCTTTGAGTTTATAGGAGCTCAAATTTGGGTCCTGATTCAGATGTTTGCCTCCAAAGACATTTCTCCAGTACATGACAATGGGTTTCTTACATCATTAGCATCAAAATATAGTTTTCATGCCAATGGCTATGTACAGATCAGAAAGAAATTGATGGAAACACTTTATAAAAATTACAGCAACTTCACTAAAAAAAATCTTACATTAATGCATTTCTTTCTGGTAATCATGTATGAACATATAAAACAGAAAGGAAGACTTTTAGACACCTGTGGCTTATTCTGAAGATATGTGACTATTTCAATGAAAAGCTGGACCAAGACTTGTTTAATTTACCATTTGACTGAGTTGATTCAAGTGGCCACTTCCATTCTTGTCTCTGTAGCATAAACCAGTAACCTTGACAACATCTCCCTGTTGGGCTCTCACTGATCTTCTATTAGAGTTCTCCACATAAGGAAGCTATTTAATTGTATACATCGACTTTTAAATGTGGTAGTGGCTCCTCCTATTTTATAATTAAAGGTATGACTTTGGAGAGAAAACTCAGTTTGATTCCTGAAAACTCAGGGTTTTTTTCACTCTTTGTATCTTTATAAGTTATTCAAGTTTCCAAAGCCTGGAAGCCATGCCTTAAATATTGTCTTGTTACTACTTCCAGGGTTGTCCTTGGGGTAAGCACAGTGCCTAACAGGTGGCAGAAACACTCTTTTCTAAGGATACAGATTTATTAACAGAATCACCCACTGAAGCAAACACTTCTGCAGGAATCCTGAGTGTCTCCTTCATTTTTCTTGTTCCCTTCATTCAAGTCCAACATGCTCTGACTGCAGCGTTCATTTACTTCCATGCCTAGCTCAGTGGGTCTCGGCCATAAGGGCACTGAGAAGCATTGAAGCAAACGAGGCACTGGACCCCAGCCGAGCAAAATGAACTGTGACACATGTTATTAGGAAGCAACATTTTGGCTTATAAGAGCTCCCCATGCAATTGTGTCCTGCAGCCAGGGTTGAGAACCACTGTGTCACAAAAGAACGTCCACAGATTTGCCTGCTAGGAACTCGCTGCTGGAAGCAGTGTGCCCTCCAATGCCTCCTCCGCTGCTCCAGGTCCACAGCTTTCCTGTTATGTGTTTCCTTGCCTCTCAGCCCTTCCTAGCCTTTGCTATTTTAGAGTGTCCCCTGATTTACTGTTTCCTTGCAAATGTGCAGCTTCTCTGCAATTAGTTAGCTTTCATATTAGTGGACTATTTTAATATCATTCACTTTCTTCAGGTAAACTCTACACTTGTTTTTCTAAAGTTTATACTTTTATAGCCTTTTACATAGAAAGATCTATATTGTCTAGGAAACTTCTAAACTTTGACTATTGTACCTTTTACCATCTTGATTACGACAATATCAACTCCATTCCTATAATAAAAGCAAATTTCTGTGGACATCTAACTTCTTCATTTGGGTGAGGACCCAGTCATTCCCCATCCCATCTTTTTTAGTATTTCGAAATTGAGTTTACACACAAGGTCTGCCCCTACTATCCATGTAACCCCAGACAGCTCACACACTCTACGCCTGAAACCTTTAGTCCATATACTAAAAAGTTGGTATAATTTAGATGTTTCTATGATATTTCTGCAATATTAGATAACAAAATACACAAAGTCCTACCCTACTTAGTATGTCTCATAACAATGTCTTTCTACAGTTGTGCCCTAGACCCCTCCTCTTAGCCCAGCCCAGATGGGAGCTGATAAGAGCAGTTGCTTCACAAATTTCTGTCATTCCTGCACAGGGGCTGATCCTCCCTGTAATGTTTGAATTTTGGTGTATGTACTTGTTCAGCCTTGATGGGGGGGGGGCTGCTTGTTCTTGCCTCAACTTGATGTGCCAGACCTTCTTGGCTTCCCATGGGAGGCCTTACCCATCTCTGAGGAGTGGAAGGGGGGTGGAGTGGCTGGGGGAGGCTGGAGGAACAGGAGGAGGGGAGGGAGGGTAACTGTAATTGGTATGTAAAAGAAAAGTAATTAAACAAAATAAAAAGAATAAGGAAGACCCCCCCCCCAAAAAAAAAGAAAGAAAGAGGGAAAAGAAAAGGAGGCAGGTTGGAGGGATGGAGGCTGAAGTTAATTTGAAAATTAACCTATCCAAGTGGTCCCATGAAAACCCCAAAAGACTCCAAGTTGGCTGAACTAAAGGGAAGAAATCCTGCTTTGATGATCCCAGTGAAAGACAATAAGCCAGTCTCTGTTTTTTTAAAAAATGAGCGATTGCTTACAGATCTCTTTTCATTACCTGTCCCTTAGTATACTCCACAGCTCCCCACCTAAGCAGGCTTCCAGAAGCATGTAGACATATTTATTGTCCTTGAAAGTACGATATAATCTGTGGAGGCAGATGAAAGCATATGATTAGAAATATAGTTCCTAACCTCTTTAACTTCATTATGTTACTTCAGAAACAGTTGGAAACATGACTCCCATTTCCAGATACCCAACAGATGCACAGGACTTCTACCCAGGATCTCTGACCTTATCTTGTATTAAGCACAGACTGGCTGTCTTCATCTCCATTTCACTGTCCGAGTGTCACGATTCCTGAAAGGCTGAGTACCAAGGCCACCTTCATCATAAAGTGACTCATTATCTCACTACCAAATAGGGCCTCTCTTCTCTCTCCAAAGTCACAGGCCTGGGAATCATTTTAATATGTGCCTTGCATAACAGTTCATTATATTCATGTTGTGTGTCCCCTAACTGGTTAGCTAGTATTGGAAATAAACTCGGGGACAAAGTAGTAATGCTAGTGGTGAGTGACTTGGCAAAGACACCAACAGGTGAGGAGCAGATGGGGTGAGGGGCTTATAGTGTTGCAGTGTCCCCGAAGGCCCACCTCTAAGGAGCTCTGCTGTCCTTGAGTGGCCGTGGAAAGTGGATGGTGTCAAAAGTGGTGCTGATTATTAAAAACGATGCCGAAAAGGACACAGCTATTAGACTAAAGAGGCCTCCAGACTCAGATCAGGGGTAAAAGGACCTCAGACCTGGAGGAGTGTGCCTGGAAGTGCACCACATTCAACACTTGGGTGAAAGCGTTTTTCTGGTGCTTAGAGATCAAGAAGGATCTGTTTGGGGGAATCGGGAGATGGTTCATCAATAACAGCACTTGTTGCTCGCAGGAAAGACATAGGTTCAGTTCCCAACACCCTCATGGCAACTTACAGCCATTTATAATGCCAGTTCCAGGGTATCCGGCACTCTCTTTTTGGCCTTAATGGCCAGCCCCTGCACACATGGTACACATACATACATGCAAGCAAACATTCATGCACACAAAGTAAAAATAAGTAGGAAAGAACAGGAGGAGAGGAAGAGGAGAATGGGGGAGGAAAGGTAGAGGGGAAGAGGGGAGAGGGGAGGAGAGGAAGCCCAGCCACTTTCTTACTAGAGCCACACCCAGACAGAGGCAGCCAGGAAAGATGCCAGGCAATGCTTAGGCACAGAAAGTCTAAGTAAGAGGTCTCTATAGCAGCAGGCATGCTGACACACATTTGTAATCCTAGCTCTCAGGAGCACGATGATTCCTGTGAGTTCAGAGCGATCCTGGACCACAAAATTAGGACCAGGCATGTGAGAAAAGGAAAGTGTTTGAGAGCAGGCTTCAGAGCAACAGCTCAGCTACAGCCATGGGGAAGTCTTATATTCCCATCAGTTAGATGACAAAGGCTTCTCATTTTACATGTAAATTAATCAGACTATGTATCGATTATACATTATTTATATAGAGCTATTGATAAGTACTTACTGGAAGATGCACACGTGTATTTCTGATTCACTTCCTCATAGCACACCAGTGATGTGAACATGACCATCTCAGAATCCCTTCCACGTAAACCTCAGCACAGTAAATGTCTTCTGATATTATTCTAAATACTGTTACTATTATTCTGCATGTCAGGCACTTTGAAAGAGCTGGTTTTGTAAAATCAAATACAATCCTTAAGCTGCCCATCTCAGTTCATTAGTGAATATTAATTTTAAAAGGAAATTCTGGAGAAAATGCAAATATAACTGAATGAATATTGTCAGCATTGCCTGGATCATTTCTATTTTTTTAACAATGAGAAATGAGCCTGGGGTATAGATAGGTAGGAAGATTTTCTTAAGGCATTTGAAGTTTTCAGTAGGCAGCACATCATCGGAAATCATCAAAACTACACTTAGGGCTCATTAAAACGTAAACAAAAATTTAAACTGGTTTATATCAGTAGCTTATGAATACACAAGAGGACATGGTGATGGCCTAGACAGTATCTTCTCCAAGCTGTTAACAAGTACGGGGGTGGGGAGGGGGAGATAACTATTAGGAGATGATCGCGTTGTAGCTTTGTACTTTGGTAACCATGTGTATCCAAATGCTCCCCCCAGCAGAAGTTTAATATTCGGCTTCAACTATTCTATAATCTTCCCCCTATACACGCGTGAGGTTTCCCTATCCAAGATCTCATAGAGAATTCAGAGAAATGCTTCCTGGAACGCCAACGGCTCACTTACTTCACAATGAATGGAGAACACAGCTCCTCTAGGATCCTCTTTTCTGAGTAGACATGTTCTTGCTGTTTAGTGTCAACAATGTGCTTCTTCCTTATACACTTCATAGCAAAGGCAACATTCTCATTTTTAACTTTAACCTATGCGAGAAATGAAAGGCTCTCATAATTAATGCATCACAATTTGCAATATGTAATATAATATGCTAATGAGAATTAAACTGGTTTACATTTAAAGAGTATATTAGCTTTTAATCACTTATCCCTCCAGAACTGATTTCTATATAACTATATACAATTCCAATCATTTTCAAAACACTCAATATAAGTTGGTTCTTAAAGTTTTGTACTGAAATAAGAGCAAATCTGGTCAAATTTCATAAAGAGAAATTTTTACCATTTTGATTGTGTAACATGAGCAGCCTTGATAAGAATTGCCAAGGCTTCCTATTTCTTGATATTCACTTCTGATTTTCAAAGAAACTCATATCAACTTCTATATCTGTGGCCAGCCTACGATTCACATGAGGCCATTTAAATTTAAATTTAAATTGATTAAAAGTAGAAGCTCATTTCTTTGATTGTATTATGTATATTTCCAAAGTTCAAAAGGCACACCAGGAGACACAAATACAGAGACATGTGTCCACCTGGTAGAAATTGGTATGGGACCCTAAGAGAGGGCTTGACTTCCTCTGTGTACAAAAATCAGAATTCTTTCTTAAAAGAAAATCAAGATTTAAACAACTACATTTTTGTTAGATAGTTATAAAATGCATAAGCAGACGACAAAACTGGTTAGTAAATGGAAAATACTACATCTATATTTACCTTTTGTGATGTCTATAGATTTTAAATAAGTGAAGAAATGACCATCTTACCTAGTTACCATCTAGGAGACAGATCTTTACATTGTTAATTCAATGCCTTAGCTGTGGGTTTACTGGAAAATAACCAGTGTAGAAGAATGCTGCATAGAGCATAAGTCACATTACAAACATTCTTCACCCTCTTAGAAAAGTGTTTTCCCTCCAATCATTAGAGATTACAAGGTCTAGAATGGGTTTGAACTGTAGTATTTGGGGTCTATAGAAGCATTTCATGGCTGTTCATGCCCAGTCTTTTTCCAGACAAAGGCATCAACATAGCTCCTAGAGGTCATTCACTGTCCATTGAATTGTTAAAAATTGGCTGGGCAAAGAAGGGCTTTCTAATTGCCATGGACTCAGAGCCATCTGCGGCCACTAAGAGCACAGATTTCGTTCCACAGTGTCCTCTGAACACTTAATCTGATGCTAGATTTCTGCTCTTTCTTGGGAGCTGATTATTAAGCACAGACAGGTGATGATGTAGAAAATGACTCAAGTCAAGCTACAGCGCCCAGCTGTCTCATTGGGCGCTGCAGAAGCTGCTTGTCAAACACCCCTATGTACTCATCTCCTTTACTTTTTCTCTGATGGAAAATTTTACACAGCCCAAAAATAGGGTAATGAGAGCCAAACACAGACATAGAGGTAGGACTGCTTGAGAAATATGACCATAATATTGAGGATTTCATCTAGGAAATACATTTTTTACATTTACATTTCATGATCTTTCAAAATGCTTACTTAGTACATTCTTCAGTAACTACTATCAAAAATAATCATCACAGGATGTGATGTAAGAAAATTGAAACATTTACTTTAGTTCAGAGCACTTTAAGATAGAAATTATAACTCATATATTCTTCCAACATAAGCTGGAATATAAAATAAAGCAAAACAAAAATGTCAAAATGCTTCGCTCAGATGCTTGAAACGTAAACCCCTTACAAGCTCCACTCTTCCGAACCCACCAACGCCCAGTGTTGCGATAATCTCAAGGTTCTGGAATGGGGAGGTTGAGGAGAATCTGGCCACCTTCTCTTTCAGCTGAATCATCTCCAGAGAAAGGGCTTTGGACAACTTCCAGTTAGACATAGAGCGCCTGAAGAAAGAATTGAGATGTCACACATACCGAGAGTCACACTGCTATCCTGCCATTCACAAATTCTAGTCCCCGGGCTCGTTTCTACCTGGAACACTGCCTATCAGTGCAAAAAGGGCTCTCAACCTTGACAAAGACGTGTTTGGTCATATCTGGGAGAGAATCAGCGGAGTCTAGATCATATCACAGGTAAGGACTAGACAAAAGTCAAGTAAGAGAAGTAAAATGAGGGAATTTCGTAGCATTTGAAACACATTTCAAAAAGCATTTAATAAATAACCCAGGAAGGGAGTCACTGGAAGAAAACAAAACCAGTCATTTCCTTTGTCCATCACAGAAGGCCACACTAAGAATTTCTGTTTGTCAACAAAGCTTTTTAGGCCTTTAACAGATTAAGAGCATACAATTTACATCTAAGTTTTGCTGTTTATAAAATACATGTTTTGTCTTTGAATTAAAACTTACTGTTCTGATTTAAATCTGAATAAACTATTACTGTGAAAGGCCATAGGCACAGATAATTGCAAATGTATATTTTGAAGAAAAATAAAGTACTGACTGAATGCTTAAACTCGAAATGTAGTCTTTCTAGAAAATTTGAGTGTTCTTCTCTCAAAGTCTGTCCACAAACATAAGCTTCAGCTTTCATTTGGGATGTCTCAAGATCCAGGGTTAGCAGAATGGAGAATATCTACCTTGGATATATAGCACCCTGGGTTCAATTTTCAACACAAAATTATTATAAATATAATTTAAATGTCTAATCAAGAAATTATAATTTAACAAAGTTCCCTATAAATAAAAAAAATCAATCACTATTACTATATCTGGAGTGATTTACCCATCCCCCTCCTATGAACAAACACATCCCTGGAAATTTTCAAAAACTTCAGATGATAATGCCATTCTTCACCTGTAAGCATGTCCTCTGGAACTAAGTCAGTAATCTAAAGTGTTTCCTTTATCAGGAAATTTCTTCCTCAAATTCATACTCAAAACTTTTACTTAGAGGCTTATGAACTCTCCATTCTGGAGCTGAAATGGGGTCTTGAGAATGTTCTAGTGAGGGTACATGGAAAGTCACACTGCAGGCAGCACAACCTCCCTCTGAACCTGTTGCTACCAACAGAGACCATCCTGTCTCACTTACTTTGCATGCCTTTTTTCGTCGTCACGGTTCAGGGTGGCCACGTACCCCTCAAGGTATTTTTGGAGTTCTTCAAACGTCCCAACAGTTTGGTTGAATGTTCTAAATAAAATAAAATTATCTGTTGTGAGGGTATCAAAGCAATTGAACACTCTTTGTTCCCATTTCTCTGTCTCTACATTTTTGTGGGGGATGTGGCAGCCACTGCCAGCAGTGTTATTACCTCATCACCTTCTCTTAGGACAGGGTCTCGCATTGTCTTGGAGCCTGCCAGTCAGTCTAGGATGGCTGGCCAGCAAGCCCCAGAAACATGACTCCCTCTGCCTCCCTCCTTTCTCCTTTTTTTTTTAAAAATTACCTTAACAGTCATTTCAAAAACATGTTTACTCACAATTTCAAAATAAAAAAGGTAATTCAACTATTCTTCTCACACTACAATCAAAAGAGTTTGCTTAAAGTTGTGAACTAGGGAAGAAGAAATAGGGACCTACAGCTCTTCAGTCACTCTAGTTTAGTCTAAGTATGAAACCCTTTTGTCAAGCATTTCTCACATGCCAAAGACGATGCCAGATGCTGGCTCTCCAGTCACAATGTACAAATAACATGCTCCTGTGTTCCTGAGGCTTCGAGTAAATGGATAGGACAAGTGTTGAAAATTTAAACTGTAAGTATCAATATGATTGTGCACAGTGTCACAAATGGTGCTATATCAATATGATTGTGCACAATGTCATGAATGGTGCTATAGCTTTGGGTTTTTAATCTATTCTGTAAGTCAGAACTAAAGTCATCATTTTCATTATCATCAAAACTGGAATAGTTTCCAGAGTAAAATGACTTACCACTCACAGATACATAACCCCAGTGGTCTCAGAAATCTAAGCTGATGGTCAATCTACTTATAATTGATCGTTCATTTTTCTCATCCCTAATTCAAGTAATATTTCATTTTCCATTGCGTTAGATGAATATTCTCAACCCAAATTAAACATTTTGAAATTATAAGCCTACAAATTATTTGTAAAGTACATAAAATTACTGCACATTTTCATGGATTTAGAGCAACATTATCTGATATACGTGATTATAGATGATGTCTATTCTTCTCTCATATATTTTGTCCTGGCTTCTGGAGCAATTATACCACAACTGTTATTCACCAACACATATATTTTTAAGAAACTCATAAAAACAAGTTTACTCATTGGATGATACTGAACTAACCAATAGCCATCACCCACGGATTGCTTTTATCTAAGCACATTTTGCATTTCCTCAGCTCTGTGCCTTGGCAGTTTTACCCCTAGAGGGGCTTCTACATTTTCTCTTTGCTTAGGAAAGTCCAGTTTTAAGAACCATTCCAACAATTAAAAATAAAAGGAAAGCCTTTCCACCTCACAGAACCGTATTGCTTCTCTTTCTGAACAGATGCTATGGGAGCCTTGTGGGCAGAAGGATGAAGCGAGTCAGGTAACCCGGGAAATAGCCCCTGTCAAGTCACAGGTGATATTGCTGGGAGAAGACCTTTAACCTACCTGGGGTTCACTTGTCTTATCTATAGGAAATAATTAGAATAGCTTGGAATTAACTTACAAAAATTAAATTACAGTTAACTTTTGAGATATGTTAACATTAGGATTGTGTGGCAAGCACATAGCATTTGGCATTTGGAGGTAGCATAGAAAACTATAGACAAAATAACTGTATATTGTAAATTTCCTTGAAAGTACTATAAATATGGCTTGAATCTGAGGAATGGGTTGTAGACTAGAAATGTACTGATAAATAACTTGCATTATGAAGTTTACAATGTTATTCTATTTATCAATGTTAGAAAATGTCCATGATAAAATGCATTTTTCCAGTGTTCTGGTATTCTTTCCAGCATTTTGCATATGTGATTCTATTTTCAATAAATCCTATAGACAATCAGCTACAGAGTATATTCCATTTTTATATTTTGTCATTTCACTGATTTTGTTAATACTTCATAGGAGTATATATTATTTACTTGATTACACCATGGCTTTACATAGACAATGGCTCAGTTTTTGTTTATGTGAATTGTATTCTTTAGATTGGCTATATAACTAGTGAATATTTAACTGATTAATGAAGAGTCTGAGGAGCCAGGTTAAAATGGGCATTGAAGTAGCAGGCAATACAAAGTGAGTCCTATTTTTAAAAGTAACCTAAAAGTGGTATCAATATTGATGAATATCATTAAAATTACTACATATGGCCATGACTCTCTAGAATAGCTAGTTAATGACTATTTTATATTTCACAGGAAGATTATTGACTGGGGAGATGGCTTAGCAGTTAGCATCACTTGTTGCTCTTAAAGAGGACCGACCCATATTTGGTTCCCAGAACCCACATCAGGTAGACCACAACATCCTCTAACTTCTGCTCCAGGGATCTGAAGCTCTTTTCTGGTCTCCTTGGATACTCAAACTCACAGCATACTCACAGACACATAAATAAATCCATAAAAGCACTAACAAACTGATTTCCCTGAAAGACACAGAATTTAAATCAGTCCATTGCCGATAATTATGTATCAACATTGCACACAAAATATTTAGCCTGCCAGCATCTGCCACCGCTGAGATAGATTCTGACCAGAAGGCCCAGTTCCTGCTCATGAATTTTAATAGAATGCACTTGCAGCTGAGCATTGACCAGCATTTCCAAGTGGTGATGTACATGAAAACAGAGCAATCAGTGACCGAAGCCAAGTCCTGAAGTAGCAGGTGCCTGTGTTCTCCAACAACAGGATACTCACTCTCGGTCTATCACGAGGCACGCAACATCATTTTCTTCAGCAATTATATTGGCTGATCTGACATCATCACTGCAGATGAAGGAGAGAAGATAGCTTTCACCACAATTAGAAACTAAAAATCTGTTTTGCTAGGGAACCTACGACTTTATGTGAATACACCCACCAGCTAAACCATCCAAAGACTATAGTGTTTTTAAATAATGTTGTACTTTATATTCAACCCTTTAAAAATGGATTTTAAATGTATCTTGATAGAGGTTATTTATACAAAGAATTCAGGGGAGGTAATTGTACTGGGAGCACCAGAAAGTCACCAACTCTGATGTGAAATCTGACAGTGTCTTTTAACACAGCCAGAATAAAACAACTCTTGCCCATCAAAGGATAATTACTAATGAACAAGGAAGCTGTACAGAGATGAACTGGTCAGAAAAATGTACTGGGAAATGATCAGGTGAGCATCATACAGTAAATCAGCTTAAATGGAATCGAAACATACGTTTACAGAACTATATCAATTGATTAACTGTCTATTGAAACACTTTCACAACATAGAATATAAAATGGACATTGCTTCTCAGTAAAATCTCTGAAATTAGTATCTGCGTTTCAGTTGATCATGAATTATAGCATAATTAGCACCAATATATTTCTATATGTAATGGAATAAAGACTCTTACAATGGATATCTTGGAGTAATGAGTCATTGTATTTGAGCCAAAGACAGTGTAATTGTCTAAGTCAACAGTGATGGGTGAAGCATCAGGCACATTCTCTCAGTGAGCTTGACTTATATGTTAGCATTCTCTTTCTACTAGTTATAAATTAGACACCAAATGAAGTCATATAAATATAGCATCCAGGCTCAGAGATTTACTTAGAGTAACTCAGGAGTACCCATGAAATGCAGTCATCACAAGGACAGCTCTGGATAATTTCATCAACAATAGCAATCATGTAGATCCCGTCACATTTCCTTAATGGTAGGACAGAGAAGATTCAGGCAGCCCACCTCTTGTATGCCTAAGGCCAATCTCTCTTCCTAGATGATATCCAAAGACCATTTACACAGGTTACAGTCTGTCCTCACTTTATAGGATTCCTGCTAGGGGTGTCAGTGAAAACAATTGAGCCTTGGGGTCTTTTAGTCAGAAATAAGACAGTTTTGCATCAGTTTGTACATGCTAAAAAAAGTAGAGCCAGAGGTAGAGGTGGAGGTGTGAGCAGAGGCAAAGGTGGAGGTATGAGCATAGGTGAAGGTGTGAGCAAAGGCGAAGGTGTAGATGTGAACATAAGTGGAGGTGTGAGCAGAGGCAGAGGTGGAGTTGTTAGCAGAGGCAGAGGTAGAGTTGTGAGCAGAAGCAAAAATGGGTTTTACGAGCAGAGGCAGAGGTGGAGGTATGAGCAGAGGTGGAGGTATGAGCAGCACTGGAGGTATGAGGAGAGGCAGAGGTGAAGGTGTGAATAGAAGCAGAAATGAGGGAGAAAGAACCAAGCATAGACATAGGACATAACCTTGGGTTGTGAGTTCAGAGCAAGGGAATAAAGTTTTCACCTTGCATATCCACTACATTATAGTCACAAAGATCATTCTCTGCACAGCCCATAACCACCTTTCCCAAGTGTGCTATCAAAGTAACTGTACACTAAGTGCAATGGATTTATTTTTATAAATAAAATTTTGAAAGAACCCCAGAGACTATTTAATGTCATTTTGAAAACATATAAAATAGAAACAAGACCAAGCTGCAGTCAGGAGCCCTAAAAAAATAGAATCACAAAAATGCACAAAACAAAAGAGAAACATTTGTATTAACATTTACTCCCCATTCCTTTTAGCTCTGTGCTTTCAGATGCTTTGGGGAGTTGGTTGTCTATGTTAAACCTCAATTTCCATATTTTCTATAGGAAAAGAACTATCCTTGGCTAGACTGTAGTGGATTTATGATGTCACATTGTAAATAATTGTCCTGTCTATGAGTTTAATTAAAAATGCTGATTGACTGGGGCCCAGGCATATAACTTGCTAGCTCTTGTTCTTAATCTAACCCATGATTCTAATCCTGTTCAGCCATGTGGCTCAGTATCTTTCTCAGAGAAGCATAGTTGTTCTCTGCTTCTTCTGCCTTCTTTGTGGCATCTCTGCTCTGTTCTTCCTGTTCCCAGAGTTTTCTTAGTCTGGTAGCCCCGCCCACACTTTCTGTCTGCCTTTGGCCAATCAGCACTTTTTATTAAACTCATAGGCAAGACAATTATTTAAAATGTAACATCATTAAACTCATAAGTGGGACAGTTATTTAAGATGCAACATCATAAATCCACTACACTAAATGCAATAGACGCACAAATTACTTCAGGTCCAACAAAACCAAAAACATCTTAGCTCTCAAAAGCTACTTCATATTTCTTCTGCACTATAGAGTCCCGGAGATCTTCAAGGTTTATTGTTTGGCTTGAAAGTGGGAAGACAGTGGGTGTAAGTATTAAGAACAAATACGTTGAAGTCTTAGATAATTATGATAGTATAAAAAAAGATAATTTCATTATTATTAAAGTGAGTTCATTACCAGCTATCAAATAAAGAAAAGCTCAGCTTGTTTTTAAACTCTACCTTGAAATTTCTTGAATAATAGCTAAAGCCCAATGCATTATGTTTCAGTACTTGGGATTTCTTTGAAAAGTAAAAATATGTATGAAATTTAGATAATCAAATATGTCTTTGGGAAATTTTAGAGTACTTTCTCTCTATGCTGTAATTATACTGCCTGTCACACAAATCAGCAAGACTGCAACTTCATAGGTGAAAGTTAAAAACATAATAAAAGGGCAGAAATAAATTTTTCTCCAAGAACTCTTTTCTTCAAACATAAACTGGAAATCAAACCATTTGCTGCTAATATAAAATCTAAGCTATTTCCTAAGTAACTCCACATTATTCACTTAAAAACATATGTAACTCCAGAAATGTGTTTTCTTCTTCTGCCTCTATTTGGGATTTTTATGAAACCATTTCTATTTAGGGAAATGTATTTCTTAAGATATGGGTTTGTTTGTTTGTTTTTGTTTGAGGAAGTACAAAGGAGCACTTTGGTCATTTATCGGCTTTAAAAAATGTATTTCCATAACTTAAGTCAATTGTAAATATATTTATACTTCAAAAGATAGAAGGGTTACAGAGAAATTTCAACTGTATTATTCTGAGCTGATGCTAATACCTGTAAATTAAGCTCATAAAAATTTCCTAAAAATAGATTATTTTTGACATGATGTTTTAAAGACAGCCAGAGTATGAACTGTTTCTGTGAGTTTTTAAAAAACATTTTATTATAGTTATTTATTCTGTGTTTATGTGTGTCTGTGTGTTTGCATGCTCTGACATATATATGGGGGTGAGAAGATGATCTGGGGATTCAATTCTCTCCCTACACCATGTGGGTCCTGGGGTTCAAAGTCAGGTTATTAGCTTTGGTTGCAAGTATCCCCACCTACTGAACCATCTTGACAGCTCTCTTCACATTTTAATTAAAAAGAAATAAATGAGTAGAATAACATTGCAAACCATGGCAACATAAAACTTTGCTCTGACTTAATATTTTTCTCATTTTATATTCTTTTGCTAATATTAATAAAGCTAAAACTAATCTTGTTTTTACTTACATAAGACTTCCCGGTTGTTAGTGTTTGGTAAGTTGAGTAGTTTTGACATGGAAAAGAATTCAAGCCTTTTTTCTGAGCACTATATAAATCTATGGACTCACCTGATCAAGGCTTTTTCTCCAAAGTACTCCCCTTTCTGCAGGGTTTTGATCAGCTGTGGTTGATCATGGCCTTCTGTGCTCTGTGTGACTTTCACCTAAACACAGCAAAACAATTCACAAGAGAGGTCAGAGTAAAAGAGGGAGCTGAGCACACATGCATCAGACAAACTCTGTAGAACCCTCTGACCGAAGGAGAGAGGAGGGTGCATCACGGTTACAGTCTGCACCAGGTTACCGTTGTTCCACTGTTAAAGTCATTTTTGTTAAAGTAGTCATGCTATTACAGTCCTTATACTGCACAATGCTCTTGTTAATACAGGTGTTAGACAACCCTCTGTAACAGCAGAATACTTTATCCAAATCGCCTCCCAGAGGTTAGTGTTTGTTTTTTTTATTGTTGCAAGAGTCCTAATTGATCTTATAATAAAAACCCGGGGTCAGATATTGGGATAAATTCTAAAAGATCAGAGAGACAGAGGAACAAGCCATGGCCGCTTCTCACTACTCCAGGCAGAAAGAGAAAGATCTTGTCTCCACAAATTCTCATACTGAAAATGGAAGCACTGGCCAAAATGGAAAGGAAGCACAGGGGTGAGCTCCTGCCTTCTCCCACCTCATATTCCTTTCTCTGCCCAGTCGTATCAGTATCACTTCCTGACTCAACCTTCCTACTGCTGGGATTAAAGCATGTGATCCTGAGGGGTGGGATCAGACTGTGTTCCTGTTCATGGGCTGGCACCTTGGAGCCCATTCCCTCTAGAGGAACACCTAGCCTAGCATTGACTTTGGGATGAGTTAACTTTTTATTTGATATACAATAAATTACCACAATTTATTTTTAATTTAATTTTACTTTGGTTTTTGAGACAGCGTTTTCTAGTGTGTGCCTGGCTGTCCTGAAATTGCTCAGTAGATCAGTCTGGCCCCAAACTAGAGATCTGCCTGCCTCTGCCTCCTAAGGGTTGGGATCACCATCACATCTGGCTCCAAAGGTCAGTTTTTAAAATACACACCCAGTGTTTCTTTCTGAGAGATCCTCAAAGCAGATAATCTGAGTCCTGTAGAAAACTTTGTTGCTTTATAAAACCTAACAGAGTTAATAACTTAATCAAAAATAAGTTAGAGTATCAATGTGAAGTTTCTCTATGGGTAGACTATATCTCATGGTCCTCCAAAATAATGCAAAATGATGTATTAGAAAGTAATCACTACTCAGTGGCCATTGAAAAGTGAACCATGGGTAAGGAGGGTATAGCACAGAAACTGAAATATAACATGCTCTATTTGAGCTAGAATTGCTCTAGTTAAACATGTTAGTAAGTGTTGTTTCACAATGGCTAGATTTGTGATTGATATTTATGAATTTCACAATAAATTAATATTTTAAAATGATAAGAAATGCAATTATTTTATTAACCAGAATTCGCTCAAAGAATGGAACTTAACATGCTGAATTCATTCTCCTAAACTGCTGGTCATATCCATTATAAGAACATTATTCTATCCTTGTTCTTAGATCATTGGGCTGATTGACAATCATGTACTCATCCCTATAAAGAGCCTCTAGAAATAAACCAGCCATTATAGATATCACACACAGTGAGGATTCCACAGAAAACAGAATAACCTATGTACAGCTATGGACAAGCTAATATGTCTGCTGTAGTCCATCACAAGTGATCTGTACCCTCACCCCCAAACCCAGATGGCCTCATAGGGAATCCCAGAGACTCTGTCAGAGATACTTCATCACTCTCTTAGTCATGGGGCTTCTTCCTTGACAATGCACAACATGGCCACATTGATGGCACACTGATCACAGTAGAAGTCTTGAAGACTTAACTTTATCTTAGCATTTACCTTTCCCTTTGCCAAAATGAAAAAGGTGCTTCCTTCTTCTCCTTCTCGGATGATGTAATCACCTTTGTCATAGTATTCCTATTGGCATGAGAAACAAACAGAGCATCAGGTCCATTTGCGGTGTATGACTAAAGAAACAGAACCCTTTGGGTCTTTGAATGAGTATGGATTGCGCATAAGCATTCCTTCCCTGCCATTAAAACTCTGGCAAAGGTAACAAGAGTTGCTTTACTGATCCGCAAGAAGATTTGTGCCTGTTCTTATCTGTTTACTGAGAAACTTTACTTACTCAATATTCAATTTTAGTCATAGAAGTCAGAGATACGATGAGAAGGGAGAGGGAGACAGCTGGGGATACAGTGTGATCTCACCTCCGTCTGAACTGCAATATCTAATAAATGTCTGAAGAGTAGGACACAGGTTCAGAATGAAATACCTGATTTTGTGATAACTTGAAAATACTCTCAATGGATATGAGGAACAGCATCTTCCATTTCTAACTCTGTGGAGCAGCCACACCTAGAAGGAGTCCTCATATACAACAGCCAGTTCTGACAGATGGGTGCATTATTTCCAAAGGATCCTTAACACAGAAGGTCCCAACAACGTCAGAACCCACATGTGCAAATTCCGGGGTTAGTGTTGAGTTATCTTCACAAAACTACAAATGATCACAATTTCTTTTTGTATTAATTTCTTTTGTTTTTCACAACTGTGTAATTTGAGAATTTTTGAGCAGGGGGAGGAATGTATCCTCTCATCAAAGCAAAGAAGCTGGTCAGTATCTTAGAACCCCCTTACAGATATTACCCTGTATTGCCTTAATCTGATATTGTCTCAAGTCTGAAAATTAAAATGGATTTCTTAATTATTTATACTAACAAAATTGGTTTACTTAATTTTCTTAAAGACAGAACTAACAACATAATTTTACTTATTTGTTTCTTTTAATTGGGAAAATAAATTCTAAACTAAACTGATTTAATGTGTCTGCCTTTAAATACTTTCCTGATCATTTGGGCAAAATGATTTGATATGAGAATGTCTTTCGTATGCTGTGCACATCAATCTTTAAAGGCACTGCAGAAGAAGTAGGTGGTGAATCTGAATAGATAGGAGGAGGGCGGAGTCAAGACAGATCGAGACTGCCGCCCAAAGAAGAAGCATGTAAGGAACACAGGTGAGCCACGGGCCACGTGGCAGACAGATTAATGGAAATGGGTTGAGTTAAGATGAAGGAGCTAACTAGTAATGCTCCTGAGCCATTAATTTCATTAATTTCATAGCATGAAATTAATATAAATGCCTGAGTCATTTTGGGGCCCAAGCAGAGGCAGGTGGCAGGGTCTGGGACAGCAGGTCTGAGGGTCTGGACCTCTGGCCACCCGGGGCCAAGAAACCTTATTGTAACAATGATCAAAGTATAACAAAATAAATATTTATAAACTGAGTATTACTCTTCATATCAACAAATGAAACTTTAATTTTCATAGTATTATTCATACTTAATAAGATATTTTAACGTTCCTTAGAAAGAAACATGAAATCAAAAGAACCAGATTCAAAGCCCAAATTTGTATGGAATTTTTTTTAAAAAATGAATACATCAACTAAAAACATTGACCTTCAAAGCTAGAGAAATTTATTCATTTTCTGTAGATGCTGAATCAGATAAGCACAACACCCTTTGATCAGCTTCCTGCTTCTGTGGGTCAGAAAGTCAAGGACAGAGTTGAACAGCTAGGTTTCTCTACTTGAGGTCTTTCAACATTGAGGTGTTAGTAGGAGCTGCAGTCTATTCTGAAACCTCAAGGTAGGAGAAATCTGCTTCAAGTTCATTGTGATAGCTGGCTGAATTCATCTGTGAGATGAAATGGCATTTCCTTCTTGGCTTTCAGTGGAAAGTCAGCAGAGCTTCCCTGAGCTCTTGAAGGCCTCTGGCTGCTACAGTACCCCTGACATCTTAGAATTAGTCATGGCTTGTAGGATTCTTATTCATGAAGTCTTACTGGCTTCCACTTCCAATACTATGTAGAACGACTCACTCCTTTCAAGGGCTTCTGTAAGTACATTCAACTCATCTAGCCAGCCAGGGTTTGGGGTGTGCACATGTAGGGGTAGAATTCTGTATATTCCCATAAGACAATGTTTTCTGAAATACTGGGAACACCTTAAACATAGTAAATATTTATTTAATAATTGATGCTTTAAGGAAAAAGACTGTGTTTCACTGTTACATCTTGAACCTCAATTTCCTCTTTGCTGAAGTAAAACTGCACATCTACTGTACCTAACATTCAATGTCTGAAAATGAAGCACAAGTGTTTTTGAAACACATGGTAGAATTTTTGGTGCACACTAGGTACCTGGTGACTGTTAATTGCCATAAATACTGTAAACTGGCTCTCAGGGTCTTCCACAGGCATATGTGGCTACTCAAGGAAGTGATACTTTTGCTGTCAGTTTTAGCCAGATAGTTAGTTCATGTCCTAAAGAACCAGGAACAGGCAACGCACCCCACTTCTGAGTCAGGCCCACAAAACATTTCATGTGTACCTCTTTAATTGCATGGCCTAGATGAACCTTGAAAACCATTTATTAATGAAAATAACATAGTAGCCTCCTGTTTACACTCCTACTGGGTAGACCTAACTGAGAGCATGCCCCTTGAACTGCCCAGTGAACAAAAGATGAATTCTATTTTACACAAACAGTGAGGTTTTACATTCACTCAACTTAACCCGGCTCTTAATTTTTTTCCCATTTTAGATTTTTGAGCCGTCTTCACTATAGAGAAACTCTCTTTTTCAGTGGCAATAACTGTGACCCCTAAGGATAACCACAATCCTACAACCCAAGATGTCTTCCTTCTGTAACTAAACCCCAGTCTCTCAGTGAAGCTGAAATGTCCTGTCAGATAGCCATGTCTGGGGATCTGTTCTCTATGTGCCTTGTCCCCACTCTAATCTCAGTCAGTCCCCATTACATTGAGAAGAAATGGCATGAACAGTTTTTGAAGGGCTGTTCTTAAACTATTACGAACCCCTTATATGTGCAAAAGTTGGCTTTAATTCCTGCCAACCGGCCAAGTTCAAAGGGAACAAGATTGAAAGGGACCATTAAGACAGAGCCTTATTATTTCCTAAAGGGCAGCTTCTCCAGTGGAACCATCCCAGAGATGATTCTTTGTCACCCAAAACCATGGAAGGAAGGCAAATAATACCTCCTAGTGTGTCAACAGTAAGTAACTCATAGATGAGGAAAGGCTGTGGAAACAGGTCCGACCAAAAATATATAGTGGTGAGTGCTGGCTATGATGCTAGTCTGACCAGTATTTGTCAACTGTGGAATGCAGGCAGTCAGGCCAGGGCAGCCACCACAAGGCAAAAGAGAAGAACAAGTGATGTGGTGACTGTCCTGTGGTTGCGTCCCAAAGGGGTCCCTTAGAAGACCAAGCCATGGACTCTATACTGTAGAGAGATGAATCACTTTACACATATACTTGATATACCCTTAGAGGTACATGCACATAGATACTTACATAAAACTGAAAGTCTTTTAAATCATGCCTACACTACTACTTTGATTTTGCAAAACTCTTTCACTAAATTGGTTTCAGGATCTACTACTCATGGCCCGAAAAAGGAATTTTTAAAGGAAGACATTTAGAACTCTGGAGAAAGATACAGCATATGTGAAAACATAAAAAATAAAATAAAAAAACAAAGAAATCAATTTAAGAACACAGTCAGAAAAGATCAGAAGACAATGTAATTGGACAGCAGCCCCTAAAGATTACTGTTAGGAAGATGCTCCATTTGCGCTGATGGTACGCTAAGTTCCTGTACAGAAAACATAAAAACTGGGAAGAAAATCCAGAGTGACAGAGTAAAATCAAAGATAATGCCAGACTTCCTCACAATCTAGAAACTGTGCTACAAATTTTCACTGCAAACGAGTATTAATGACTGACAACATATAATGCATACACATGCACAGGCATCCATACAATACACAAACACAACACATGAATTCAATCTTATCATTTAGAAGCCTGTTCCTAGAGCTGGGGAGACAGTTCAGTCAATAAGATGGCTTTCCTACAGGCAGTTCCTGAGTTTGATCCCCCAAGTCCATATCTTCAAAAGCTATATATGGGAGCACTTGCTTGTAATTCTAATGCTAGGAAGGCAAAGACAAGTAAGTTCCTAGGGTCACTGGTCAATCAGCTTAGTCTAATCAGTAAATTCTGGTCAATGTGAGATAAAACCCTGTTCAAAAGAAAAGGGGATGATGCTGAAAGAATGACACCCAGGATTGTCCTCTGATCCCTTTACACATGTACATACATACGCATGCATGTGAACTACATATAACATGCATAGACAGAATTTGAAAACCATGATTGAAAGTGTCAATCTCTGGAATGAAGAGGCAGAAGACCATGGCACACTCTCCAAAGGGGACTTTCAATCCCTTTCACCCTGCAGTGTTTCTCAAACTGTAATGAGTTTAAGAATCCCATTGGTGAAAGGTATGGAATCGGGGTACCCTACCAGTTTCTGACTCCGTGAGTATGGGACAGTAGTTGGGAATCTGCCTTCCTATGAGCAGCCCAAGATCTGAAGGAGAAACATTCACATCATTGTGCTTCACACAGCCACAACTGAGCTCTGTGAAAGGTGCCAAGGTGGACATCAGGATAGCAGTATTGAGATCCACTGGGTCAGGTTCCAGAGCTCTACCCCAACCAGGTAACTTCCTGCTTAATCTCTGTGTTTGTCACTCAGGACACAAATTAACACACTTTTTCACAGTTGCCTGCATGGAAGCAGACACTCTGGAGTCACCTGTCTTCTTGCTTCATAAGTGCCCTGGGACACAAACCAAATTACAATTTTCACTATCATCCATTGTTGCCACTCCAAACCTGCCTCCTGTTTTATTGCTGTCGTTAGCTAACTCCGAAAGCATAGAGTGACTGACTATGTGCTCTTATCTCCACTCATGATATGGTCAGAACAAGAGCAGAGGCTTCCAGAAGATGTCCACCCTTGCTAACTGAGAAGAAGGTTTTATTGTTGATGAAAGACAGAGAGTACAGCCAGAGGCATCTGGAAGAGTCTAGAGCAGGCACAGAAAGAAGTACACTAAAATGACCAGCAGACTGAACAGATCCATGATGGGGGTGGGGAGTGAGGAGACTAGAAGAGAGGCGGATAGGAGCCGAGAGAGCAGAGAAGAGAGAGAGAATAGGGACCAAGCCAGTTGTTGAAACGGCAGGGTTATATAAAAGTGAGAAGCTGGGGGAAGGGAAGCCCAATCTCCAGGCTACAGAGTTTTAGTGTAGGGAGCTGTGTGTGAAGCAAAGAGGAGCTGGTACCGAGTGAGCCTGGGGGCCAGTGTGCTTTGGTATGCTAATAGGCACCATAGTTAGACATTTGTCCTGAGTTTCTTTGGAACCTGACAGGATCCACTGGGGGTCGGGGGAGACACAAAAACATGGTGACTCTGAAATCTTTTCTCCACCTTTCTTCCCATATACACAAAGTTAAAAAGGGGGAAAGGTTTCCCTCTCAACCTCAATAAGCAGCTTTACAGAGGCCATCTGTTTTCTCAAAGACTGTGGGCCTTGGGACACATGCTCTGAGACTCAGCAGGTGCTCGGTCATACCTCTTGCTTTGGGGGCTGACTGTGGTGAGGACCCTGTTGATGGGTCAGGAGTCAAGCTTTGCTGGTAAATTGTGTGCTTTTCTTAGAACTAAACAGATTCCGTTACTCCGTTGCTAATCACTTCCACATCCGAGAATTTTTCACACATTACAGAGACACATTTGTTTGCCAGGTAGAATAAAGAGCCCTTTATAGATGGTGCTGCTGTCTGCAGATGCTGAGATGTAATTATACTTTCCCAGTCTGTTTTAAAGGATAAAGCTTAAAAACTTGAATTGTGGGCAAGTTAGTACTCGAATTAATAATTCGAGAGAGCTATCTATGCATTCTGTAGCTGTTGTGTATGACCACTATAAATATGCTTAATGACCATTTGTTTTTAAGAACATCAAATTCAAATACTTGCTGACAGCATGAAATTCCCCTCTGATGAATCTCCTCTATTAGTAGCATATTAAAAATAGATTTCTTTGGTTATGTACATTATAGGGGTTCTCTTGCCTGAAAAGAAAAACACCCTGAGAAATTGGGATGAATTATTAATTTGTAACATCTGTGACTGGTTTACGTTACATTGAGAAAATCCCAAAGGGATGCAGACTACACAGGCTTGTTGAAGCTGACTTCATATCCAAAACCCCTGGAGACAGAAGGCAAGGCATGGTGTCCCCATAGCCTGTCCTTGATAAACTGTTGGATGTTTCATGACTATAGATTTAAACATTACCGATGTCACTTAAGCTTAAGATAAAATGCTCAGTGCATCCATCTTAATAAATAGGAGTTTGCATTGTTTGTTATGATTGACAAGGGCATGAATCTATCAACAAACAGACAGGCAGGGCTTTTTACTTTGTTCTCACTGAAAGCAGCTTTGTACAAGCGTCACATCCAGCTATGAAATTGCTACCAATCCCTACCTCCTCTTAATTTCAGAAAAGTCATTTTTGGTTTCAATAACATGGACCCCCAAGAAAGGGAGAGAGGCTATTTGCTTTGAATCACAATCTCTGAAATCTGAAGAGGTTTTCATAAACTGAGTATCATTAAAAACTAAGGTACGTTTATAAAAAGCATTATTCACCATAAGGATTGACAAGTCTCAGACTAAACCCAGCCATCTGGGGATGCCAGGAATAAGCTTTTGAACACTTTCCAATCTGCCATTTGCCTCTAGATATTGAAATAGGAATAGGTAGGTAAAGTGCTTGAGCGCAATCTCTTCAAATGTGTTTCCATGGCCCAGAATGCTTCTTATAGAAGGCTGCAGGGTCTGGCTCTGGACACCTCCCCCACAGCCCCAGCATGCCCTTTTTGTAGCCTGTTTCCTAATTATGCCTCATTGACTTCTTCATATTGTGAGAACTCTACAAGGGATTGTGATGTTAATTGGAGAAAATCAAATGCCTCTTGAGTAAGGCAGATTAGTTGTATAAAGTGTGCTAAAAAGATTAAAATATGTAAATCAAATTTCACTTTGCACATGC
This sequence comes from Phyllotis vaccarum, assembly GCA_033318265.1. Lineage (NCBI taxonomy): Eukaryota > Metazoa > Chordata > Mammalia > Rodentia > Cricetidae > Phyllotis > Phyllotis vaccarum. The sequence goes on along the minus strand of JARWLC010000001.1, from coordinate 77,479,277 downwards.
AAATCCAATTTCTTTTTTGCAAGCTCCAAGGCGATCTAACCCTTGTTGGTCCTTAAATTCACAGAAACGGCTCCTGGTCTCTGCAGTTTGCCGCTCTACCATCTGTTCCTTTTCACTTACAGTACTAATACTATGACCAGATCCTTGAAACTTCTAATGATAGTTATTTTTACTTTAAAATTTCTTACCACTTCCAAACAGTCAATGATCTTGGTTAGTTTATCTTCAGGTAGGTTCTTCAGCAAGGAAACACTTCGAAATCAAAAAGAAATCTTAAATTAACTACCTTTTTTAAATTAAAACATTTTTGAGATACAGTTCAGTATTTAGTCCAAGCTACCCTTGAACACAGGATCTTCCTGCCTCAGCCTTCTAAGCTCTGGGATTGCAGGCATACAACATCACATGCATCTTTTACTTAATTATGTCTTGAAAAAAAAGTATTACATACGGGCACTAAATTCTTACATTCATTTACTATTATAATGCGATACACTTCAGTTTTTCCAAAGTAAGCATTTAAATAACTGTAAACACATAAATAACAGAATTTCTTGACAATTGAAAAATTGTTCATATGTATTATGCTATTCTAGGCATTTGTCATAGGTGCAAAAATGAAGATACCAAGACCCTCCAAAGGAGCCGGGCTCATCTGTCTACTCAAGAAGAAACCCAGTGCACATTGTGGTTGGTTTTCTAAGTGACTCACATTTGGAAAAGTGTTTTCTCCACATCTCAATGTCTCTTATAGCCTGGGTAAGTCGCTCTATTCAAGGTGAAGGATCAGATTTTCATCTAAATCCTTGTAATTAAATAAAGACTGAACCTATGGAGACTTGAAAATTGCCTTTTTAAATCAATGTTTCCAGAAGTAGGTAACAGAAGCATCTGTGCTGAGAATTGATGTGAGAATGGTTTTTTGTATATTGTAAATATTAATTTTTAAATAAAAAATGATTTTGGCCTATGACAGGTATTATAAAAAATAAATAAAAAATCAAAATAAATTTAAAAAATAGAGTCAAAGACAAATCAAGCCAGCAGCCCAAAAAAAGACATATAAAAAACACAGGTGAGCCACGGGCCACATAACAAATAAATTAATAAAAATAAATTAAATTAAAATATAAAAACTAACTAACAATATACCTAAGACATAAACCAAACAACATAAAATTAATATAAATATCTAAATCATTTCTAAAGGCCTAAACAATGGTGGACGGCTAAAGAGTCTAAGACTACAAGTCTATAAGTCCAAACCTCAAGTTGCCCAAGGCCAAAAAGCCCTACAATTACAATGATTAATTAACAAAATGCCTAAACCATAGACCAAACAACATAACTTAATATAAATATCTAAATCATTTCTAACAGCCTAATCAACAACAAATAACTGAAAAATCTAAAACTCTTAAGTCTATAAGTCTAAACCTCTAGCCATCCAAGACCAAAAAACCTTATTGGAACAGAGAATGAAAGAGAATACTGAAACCCATCATAAAAAAAACAAAAAACAAAAACCAGAAATTTCCCTCAGTATGATTAGCTAATCAATATGACTAAATTGTTTTATTAAATCTACTTCTATTTTACACATTTTTGAGGCTATTGACATAATTTCTACAAAAGAAATATTCTTTTAGCCATCTATCATTTGACACTCCTACAGGAAAATTATGCCATTCTCAAAATGCATGACTAGATCTTGTGAAGCAGAGAGCTCCAGGTAGATTCTGGCACACATGCAGCAGGCTGCACGGAGAGGAAACATCTGTGAGAAGGCCTGCACCGGGTGCATTGAATTGCAAAACAATAAAATGAGCCCCAGCTGGAGAACAGTGAATGCAAGGTAACAGGTAAGGAACTAATGGGTTGCAAAAATAACACCATTCTTATCAAGTTCAAACTGGGTTAAATCAAGCCATAAACAAAATTACAAAGAACATCAAGGGACTAATTAATTATCAAACACAAAAGGCATCCTACACCGACAGGGAAGGGCAGAAGTCTGTGATGATGTCAGAGCCCACAGGCAATTTTAAATTAACAAATAATAATAAGTATCACCAAAGTTAGGGATGTCCTAAAGATGAAAGATGTATATAAAATTGACTGAAAGATGTATATAAAATTGGGCAAATAGGGTACTTTAAAACATTTCTATGAATGTATGTACTTTGCAATATTTAAGTATAGGTAAACATATATTTCTCCAAAAGTTTACCATTTTCTTATGGTTAAAAAAATTCAGAATTCTTCTCCAAGCTTTTTAAAATATACATTACATTGTTATTATGTATAATCACCTTATGGTGCAATATCACAACTTCTCATTCTGTCCACTCTAATTTAGAACCCACTGGTCAACATTTTTTCCATCTGCCTCTCCCCTTACTGTTTTAAGCATTTTGGAAGCTCCCATTATGCTGTCAACTTTTATGCAATGAGCCCTCTCACTGTCTACATCTGAATATGATTGAGCCCTCTCACAGTCTACTTATTGTGGGATGATGCAGTATTGTCTGTCTATGTTTCTATGCAATGTCTCGCTCACTGTCTACATATAAGTGCAATGCTGCAGTATTGTCTTTCTATGCTAAACTAAACACAACAGTCTCCACTTTGAGTCATGTCCTCCCAATTTTTGTCTTGCTTATGTATAAATATTGGTCCATTATATATGTGCTACATTTTCCTTACCCACTTATGGGTGATGGGCAATTAGATTGTTTCTGTTTCTTGACTGCTCTGGATGGTGCTGCAAAAAACATGGAGTCACAGATGTCTCATCTAACATACCAATCTCATTTCCTTTGAATGTATTCCTAGTGATGGGGTTGTTAGCATTGTGAGGTTTTGTGATTTGTATATATACTATAGGCCTTGTATGTTATAGGTTATATTTAAAAATGGTAAATATAAATAAGTTTATTATATATGATGAGACAAAGAAAATTGCATTTCTCTAGAGTAGTACCTCCCCATTGAGATGGCAAAAGCAACTATAACTCAATTTCCAATACTTAAAAGTTTCCTTCTGGTCCAGACTGGGGTCTATGAATAGAAAGCCTTCCATCTTTGGGATTGGTGGATAAACAGATGAGGAGAAACCTAGTTCGTCTCCCTTCTGCGAGGACAGAAATCAGGTTTATCTTGTTCACCACTGAATGCACACTGTTTGGTGTATAAAATAAATATTTGTTGAAAAAATGAAGGAGACTCCAAAAAGAAAAATGGAGAAAAGGAATATGGGCTAGTAGATTCTCTGAGCTCCTTCAACTCAGCAGGACATACTGGGCTGGAGGGGATCATTGTTCTGAAGAGTTATTCAGGTTTTGTCTCAATCAACTACTTCCTGTAACCACTGACTTATTCCCATATCCCTTTTCTTATTTCATGAATATGTGTGGCTTATTACTTTAAATGCTGATCAGTTAAGATCACCTTTGTTTAGGTAGATCCCACCACATGACAGCTAAGGTACAGGAAAGCTAGAGATAAGACACCTGCTTGTCATTACTGCAACTGTCAGGAGTCATTGTTGTCTCTAGGAGGATGTGGCAGAAAGATGTTCTATAAGAACCTGCACACTGGCTATAATCTGTTGATTTTCTGCTGATAATCTGTGTGCTTCTGCAGTACTTCTGAGCTCCTACTAAGTAGTAAGGCATGGACATGCCTATCATAACTGGTGTTCCAGGCTAGCTAACGAAGGTCAAATTACTAGATTATACTTAGGAAAAACTTAAAATTTACTTTTCGAAGCAACAGTGTGCATTATTACTGTTAGCACTTACCCCAAGTGCATTTCATCACATGTCACATGATATGTTCCAAATTCAGAGGCTATCAAAACCTTCACAGATGGTACAAAACTACTGTACATGAAGAGCACACATTCTCAGAAGAGTTGTCTCTCCCAGTTAGCTTTCGAAGTTATTCAGATGCTGGTTCCTTATATACAGACTCACTCATGATGTCAGTGTACAGACTGTTTTACACAGAGTAAAATGTCCTAGTATCCCTGTCATCATGACAAGTATAGTAACGCCTGTGTCAACTTAAGCTGCTATACATAGTGGTTACTTGGAAGGCAGTGAGGCTTATGCTCATGAGAAAAGAAATGTCACCTGAAAGCAAGGAAAGTACGGTGAATCCATCTTAATATACAGTGAGCCTGAGGAGACGGCTCAGGGTTGTAAAGGGGCTTGAGCCAGGCCTGGTCATCCGAGTTTGATCATGTGGAAATACATGACAGAATGAGAAAAGCTGAGCTCCAACTTCCATACTTGTGACGTGGCACACCTGTGAGCATTGGTGTACACACACACACAAATAAAATAAAATAAATAAAATGTAATAATAACCACTAAAATTAATATTAGGAGAATTAGCCTTTTCCTGTACTCTCTCAGATTATGTTTTCAAAGCCCGGTGAGCAAACTCAGGTGAATTTCCAGATGTTTTTCCATATGATTTTGCTTTTTATCATGCCTTCAATACAGAAGTAAGAGGAATAGCAAGGAAATCACTCAGGATATAAGCTAACAGGAAGCAAATATAAATTGGGGGTATCTGTTGCCATTTACTGCAAGGGAATTCTTTTGTTCCTTGCTTTATTACTATAGAAACTGCTTGAATTGGGGAAACTGTTGGGGAAATCATCATTCTGGCAAAAATCAACCTCTCCACACAATGGCTGTAGTTTCCCAAGGTCCCTCTTACCTTCTGAGGAAGTTTCTGTACTGTTCATCTCTGGCTTGGGCCGTTCTCCTCATAATGTTCTGGAAAACTTCTCTGTCGAGTGCCCAAGTTTTAACATTGGTAATAGCTTTAGAAAATTTGAGAAAATAATACAACAGTGTTTAGCACTAGAAAAAGAAAACACTCCAAAATGTTAGCCCCTGACTGTATATTTATTGGAAATGTATTATTTAAACATGCAGATAAAAGGAAATAATGAAAGAGTGGGTAATTTTATACCTCTTCAGCTTTGAAATCTACCAGGAGGGTAGCAGAAGATTTCTTTTCTGATTATGTTTTGGGTAAGACGATTTTCACATAGTTTGCAATTTCCAGTTACACACCACATCAACAGGGTGTATTCATGAGTCATGCCACTCAGCCTGCAGCCTATCCAGACACTAAAGAGTTCATAAGCAGGCAAGTGAAAATTAAAAGTGTCATATGCACAAGGATGTGAATATGTATCTTTTAAAGATGTTTAGACAATACTGTCTAAGAGCCGATCTCTAGGCTAGGGAAAGTTTTTTTTTTTTTTTTAACTTGAATTATTCATAGCAAAGCTCACATACAAATCTTTTATTGCAATTGTGTTTTTATGAACAAGAGTGTATGGGACAAAATGCCATAAGCTTGGCTTAGGAGACAACCTTAAAAGCAGCAGTGACTCTGAGAAACTTTTCTCTTCTTACCTTTCACAGAGGCAGTCCGTGTACAGTTGTATAAAATCGCTAGCTCTCCAAATGTGGTCCACATTGGGATGGAGGACAGCAATTTCTCTCCTTGGAACACTTCTAGTCTACCCTCTATCAAGTAGAATTTAAAAAAAAAAAAAAAAAAAAGACAAACCATGATAATCTATCTGGGTTCCATACAGAAAAATAAAACAAGAAATCATATGTGGCAGTATATTCAATAAAAAATATCCTAAAATATCAGAGGACAGAGTCAAAACATGAAGTCAGGAAGTGGTGACTCAGGCCTTTAATCCCAGCAATTGGGAGGCAGAGATCCTCTAGATCTCTGTGAGTTCAAGGCCAAAGAGAGACAGGCAGTGATGGCACACACCTTTAATCCTAGCTCTAGGAATGTTGAAAGAGAAAGATGAAAAACTGGGCAGGGAAAGAAATATAAGGCAGGAAAAGGCAGACATTGTTCCTTTTGCCTGTGTGCCAAGTTAGTCTGAAGAGTGGAGACAGGACATTCCCTGTTTGGCCTGAGGAGTTCACTGGATGGGAACTGGTTGTGGCTTGGCTCTCTCCTCTGATATTTCAGGATATTTGTATTAAATATACCACCATATATCCCCTTTAGTGTCAAAAGTTTTAAAAGGGAATATGTGATGATATATTCAATAAAGATAGCCTGAAATATCAAAGGACAGAGCCAAGCCACTTCTCACCCAGTGAACTCCTCAGGCCGAACAGGGTAGGTCCTGTCTCCAAGAGTCCTCAGACTGACCAGGCATGCAGACAAAAGGAACTTCTTCCTTGTTCTCCTTATAATCATACAAAGCATCCAGTTAAGCTACTTAGAAATCAGATGATATCAGCGTGGCTAAAAGATCCAGCCCAAAACCAAATCTGCCATTTACTCACATCGAGCAGCTTTTCACCATGGATGGTGGGAAGAATCACATGTATTTCATGCACTTCTCATGAGAATTAAGTGTTAATACAGGTAGGCAACTTAAAACAATAGCTAGCACAGGCTAAATGTCACGTAAATACTAACATTCATTCTGCCCTCACTGAGACTAACCATTTCTCCTTCACTAGGAGCCTGACAATCGGAATCTTACAAAGACCACACAGAGCAGTCACAGTGGAGGAAGGAATCTTAAATCAGAGCCGTGGCTGTTAGGTCAGGCCACCTAGTTCTCCATCTGGGTCGCTTTAGCTGTTGCTGTGTAACTTTGGATATGTAGCGTCATAGTTCTCTGGTGTCGAGGCTCCCACTCTTGACACATGTCTCTATCGACACAACGCTGTGGCAGAGGAAACAGGGCACACTGAGCAAACTTCCTACAGTGGCTTTGCCCTGGGAACCCTCTTTTCTTTACTCTTCAAACAAAACTTTGTCTTAAAAAAAAAAAGCAAAAACATCTAAAACTTTGAAGCAAGAAAAATGGGAGAAGCAGTATCAGCCATTCTTTGTCCTGAAATAGCTTGGGTCGCTACGTCATCCACTCAATTCAACAAACCTGATTTGAGAATTGTTCTGGGAACCGTTGCAAATGCCAGGCAAGAGAAACAAAAGTGTTTACTAGGATAGAGCTATATTCTGGCAAGAAAAAATATCTTTTCTTTTGGTTCTAAAATCCACAGATTAAATATGCAGTTTAATAGTTTCTTATTACAGCTAAGTCTAATTGTATGAAAACCACTTAGTGGTGCTATCTAGTTGGAATCCTGAATCTTAGTGCATGTCAAGGTTCTTTTATTAATTGGTTATGGCTCATGGGATTTCAATAACTGAAGAACTATATGGAATATCAAGAGTTTAAGCTAGCTATGCTATATTATTTGATATCCGTGCTATATTTTGTAAAGGAGAGAATTTAATTATCAAATTAATTTGCTCAGGCAGATAATTAAGCCAGGCAATTCAGTCCTTAGATGCCACAATAATTAATTCAAATAAGAAACCATCCAATTTTCACTTCCATGTGGGCTGTATGCCTGGTCGCAGTAATACCTCTCCCCAGGCTTTTCATCAAGGAACAAGATGGGCTGGCATGAGATTCTTGTCCACTTTTAGCAGGCTCCATAAATATTTGGTGTCTTAATGACCTATCTTCTCCTGTCAGAATTCTCTTGTGTTGCTAAAACAGATGTGTGACAGCCAAGAAAAAAGCTGGAAAAAGAAAGTACCACTATGGGTCACCCATCCTTGTAAGAATCCAAGGCTGTCTAAACTAAGACTATAACTCACTACAAGAGTAGAATGACAGACTCATTTTGAAGTTGACTTTAAAGATTATATGACAAATAATACACAAATTGTTACAACAACTGATAGGCTTCTAGAATGAAAATATAAAGGAACAATCCTTCATCTATTACATACAGGAAAATAAAAGTCCATTAACTTGCTTTGATAGGCAACTTCTAAGGCCACAGGAAACAGAAAAAACAATGTTGCTTGATTGCTTAAATGATGAGGTAGCCACTGCTAGGTAGAAGTGCACAGCATCAATCAGGCTGCCACACCACCTGGGTCAGGAAGTGTCATTTTCTTACCTACAACTCAAAAAGTTGAGGCTATTCAGAATTTTACATGGAATTTAATAATCTTCTATCCAAGTAATTTCTTGCTTCTTTATGTTTAAAATTAGCAACCATTTAAAAATCCATGGATAGGTCTGCTACTATCTCCTAGGCATGAGTATTCAAGCAGTCATGGAGGATGGGAACTATATGGCTCTTGAAACACCAGTTTAATTAGTATGTCATTTGATTTTATTTGTTTGTTAGAAAGAAACCTAAATTATCCTTTGAAATCATTGGTATACAAGGGATGTGATTTTCAATTCCACAAAACCAAATTCTCCTTGGACCACTGTCAAATGTGCCATCTTGGTAGGAAACTTTTTCAGTAACCAACACAATGACTAAAAGTATGTATCTTTGAGAGGAACTTTCTGTCTGTGCTTTATATTCACAGCTTATGAGCAAGGAGACTTGGATATATGATTTAACCTCTGTCGGAAATTGTCTGTGCTGACAACATTGAAAGAACTGTGCTTGTTCATACAGAATAGGTGGAAATGAAATGAGATCTCTCTAGCAAGCGCTTAGTGGGATACAAGATACATGCAACATATTACGGAAACATCAATTGCTGTCAATGATCACATCACCAATGTCCTCATTGCATGAATCTCTTTATTTTCTACAAGTGGAGCAACTTGGTTTTGGTTTTATGATGTTTAAAAAAATTCCAAAATAAAACATTGATGCAAAAACAGTGAATAAAGTGCTGGCAAACTGAATTCAAGAACACATCTAAAAGTTCACCCATCACAGTCAAATGGGCTTCATTTCAGACTTTGAGGGATGGTTAAACATGAAAATCTGTCAATGTGATCCACCATACAAACAAACTTAGAGAAGAAAAACACACATGGTAATCTAATTACATGCTGACAAAGCCTTTGACAAAGTCCAACATCCCTTCATGATAAAAGTATTAGAGAAATCAGGAATACAAAAAACATACCTAAATATAATAAAAACAATATTAGCAAGCCAAAAGCCAACATCAAATTAAATGGAGAGAAGAAACTCAAGGCAATTCCACTAAAATCAGGAAGAAAACAAGGCTATCTACTCTCTCCTTATCTATTCAATATAGAAATTGAATCTCTAACTAGAGCAATAAGACAGCAAAAGGAAATCAAGAGAATAAAATTAGGAAAGAAAGAAGTCAAAATATCACTAATTGTAGAAGATATGATGGTATACATAAGTGACCCCAAAAATTCTACCAAGGTGATATAGGATGTCTTTCTGTATGCCGTGAATATGCTTTATTACAAGTGGTTAATAAAGAAGCTGTTTTGGCCTATGGCAAGGTAGCTTAGAGGCAGGTGGGTGATATAGGATGTCTTTCTGTATGCCGTGAATATGCTTTATTACAAGTGGTTACTAAAGAAGCTATTTTGGCCTATGGCAAGGTAGCTTAGAGGCAGGTGGGCAATCCAAGTAGAGATAAAGATAAAGGAGGGCAGAGTCAGAAATACCAGCAAGACACAGAGGAAGTGGGATGAGAACGCTACACTGAGCAAAAAGGTATCAAAACCTTTGACTAAAAATAAATAGAAATATGGGTTAACTTAAAGTAGTAGAGTTAAGCAGTAATAAGCCTGATCCATAAACTAAACAGCTTGTAATTAATATACTCTGCATGATTATTTGGGACTTCAGATCCAAACCTTGGGTCTAGGCTGAGCCAGAAACTTCAGGCTACACCAGGGAATAACCACAGCTGATAAATACTTTTAGCAAACACTGGCTACATACAAGATTATCCCCCCAACAACAAAACAAACAAACAAAAAAACTCAAACAAAAAACAAAACAAAACAAAAACCTCACTAGCTCTCTTACATACAAATGATAAATGGTCTAAAAGAGAAATTAGGGAAATAATACCCTTAACAATATAAAATATCTTGGGGTAATGCTAACAAAGCAAGTAAAATACCTGCATGACAAAAAACTTCATACAGAAGTTCATACATAAATTTCTTCATACAGAAAAAATTGGATAAGATATCAGAAGATAGACATTAATCAGTAGGATTAACATATTAAAAATGGCCATCTTACCAAAAGCAATCTGCAGATTCATGCAATCCCCATAAAAATCCTAACACAATTCTTTACAGACCTTTAAATAACAATACTCAACTTCATATAGAAAAGCAAAAATCCCAGGATAGCTAAGGCAATCCTGTAAAATAAAAGAACTGTTGGAGGTATCACTGTCTCTGAATTCAAGATCTACTAGAGAGTCATAGCATTAAAAACTGCATGGCATTAGCATAAAAACAAACACATTGATCAATAGAATCAAAGACTCAATCATAAATTCATATACCTATGGACACCAATTTTGACAAGGAAGCCAAAAATCATGCAATGGAGAAACTAAAGCATCTTCAATAATGGTGCTTTCATAACTGGATACCGACATGTAGAAGAATACAAAGAGATTTACTTCTATCATCCTGCTCAAAAATCAATACCACTCTTGGACATACACCCAAGTGGATTAGAGACCTCAATAAAATCAAGTGACATTGAACTTGACAGAAGAGAACGGGAGGAACAGCCTTGACTGCTTTGACTCTGGAGACAACCTCCTAAACAGAACATTAATAGCACAGATACCATGATCAGTAATTAATAAATGGGACCTCATGGAGCTAAAAAGCTCTGTAAGCCAAAGAACTCTGTCAATGAGACAAAACAGAAGCCTATAGAATGGGGAAAGATCTTCACCAACTCTGCATCTGACAGAGGACTGATCTCCAAAATATATAAAGAAGTCAGGAAGTTAGACAAAGAAAACAACAAAAACCCAAATAACCCAATTTACAAATGAGGTACAGACCTAAGCAGAATTCTCAACAGAAGAATCTCAAGTGGCATAAAAACACATAAAGAAATTTTCATCATCTTTAGCCATCAGGGAAAGTAAATCAAAACAACTCTGAGATACCATCTTAAACCTTTCAGAATGGCTAAGATCAAAAACACTGGTGACAGCCTATGTTGGAGAGAGCGTGGAGCAAGAGGAACACTCCTCCATTGCCGATGCGAGTGCAGACTTGTACAGCCACTTTACAAATTAATATGGCAGTTCCTCAGAAAACCGGGAAATAATCTACCTCAAGAACCAGCAATACCACTCTTGGGCATATACCCAAATGGTGCTCAATCATACCACAAGGACGTTTGACCAACTATGTTCATAACAGCTTTATTAGTAATAGCCAGAACTAAAAATAATCTAGATGCCCATAGTCAAAAAAAAAATTTAAAAAAAAAAGTGGTACATTTACACAATGGAGTATTATTGAGCTGTTAAAAATGACACCAGGAAATTTAAAGGCAAATGAATGGAACTAGAAAAAAAAGTCTAAATGATATAACTAAGACCCAGAAAGACAAACGTGATATGTCTCACATATAATAAAGAATAACCTTGCTACATTCCACAGACCCAGACAGGCTAGATAACAAGAAGGGTTCAATGAGGGATACATGGATCTCCCATGGAGGGGGAAATAAAAGAGATCCCCTGGGTAGAGTGGGGGCAGGTGGGGATGGGAACTGGAGGAACTGAGTTGGGGGTGGAGAGTAAAAGTACCAAAAGAGATAAATGGAAAGTGGGAGCTTTCAAGGGTAGAAACTCTCATGAGTCTATAAGAATGTCCCCATCTGAGACTTCTAGCAATAGTGAATATGTAGCCTGAATTGTCCATTGGCTACCGTTAAATTGGTGACTACCTCAGTTGTCATCAGAGATCCCCCATCCAGTAACTGATGCAGATATTCAGAGTCAAACATTAGGCTGAGTCCGGGGAATCCTCCTGAAGACAGGACAGAAGAGTTGCAGGGGCCGAAGGGATCAAGGACTCCACTGTGTCACCTAACCTGGGCTCACAGGGGCTCACAGAGTCTGAACCAACAACCAGGGAAGGCTCCCTAGGGACGGCCTGGGCCCTCTACATAGATGTGACAGTTGTGTAACTTTATCTATTTGTGGAACTCCTGGCAATGGGAACAGGGGATGTCCCTAATGCCTTGGCTGTCTCTTTGGAACCTATTCCTCATAGTGGAACCTTAATAAAAAGGCAGGTGTTTAGTCTGATCAAAACTAGTTATTCCACCTCCATGTTTTGTTGTTACCCATGGGAGGCCTTCCCCTCGCTGAACAGAAACAGAAGAGGATTGGATTGCGGAGAGAAGACTGGGAAGGAAGAGAAGTTGCAGTCAAGATATAAAATAATAAATTAATTAAATTTTTTAAAAAGACCCAAAGCAGCAGAAATATTTCATAGGAGAACTCAATAAAAATATGTGAAACTCACCTGCCAGCACAAAGATATGGTTGCCTGGTTCTCCTTGCTTAATAATGTAACTTCCCTGTGGATAGCTCCTGCCATACATGCATTCCACCATGTCTTTGATCTGCTGGGGGTCCAATCTTTTCAGAAACTGGTTCTTATTGAGGGCATCTGTGATGAGCTTTTTCTCACTGTAGTGCAATAACAGGAAATGAAGGGTCATTACAACTAATAAAAAGCATGAACGAGCTGCTTCATTCTGAGTTTTGCTATTATGATCTACACGCTTATAATTTTTTTGTGGATTTGCTTCCTAGTCTCATCAAAAACTTGCACCTATAGAATTATCATATATTATATGACACATTTGTCGAACCCTTAAATATCTTGAAAGTTTTTCTGGTAATTATTATGACATCAATTTAATTATCATTTATAATCTCATCTCTCAAAAGGAAATTCTCATGCCATGCAGTTTGTCATAAGGAAGCAGATCTGGAAAACAGGAGGAAGTCACATTTGTGAGATTACAGAACAGTATCCCCTCAATTGGTTCACTTATACATCCCCTCAATGATGCACACACGCACCTACAATGCCAATGATATGTTCTTTTATATCCTATTTAATCCTACATCCTATAAAATAGTTACTATCCCCATGTCTTATAAAGAAGCAGAATGAAAGGTAGGAAGAAATTTACTCCTCACAGTCTTAGTCTATGAATCTGCCATCTATGACACCTCCTCCCATCCCACTACCTCTTCCAAGGGCAAAGGCAGTCTTCTTAGGTTTGATTGACATGGAGTGGGATGGAAGTCTGGCTTTGCTTGAGATTTTTTTCTAGGCATGTCTAGTCTGGACAGAAACTTCATTCCAGTACCACACTCCTTTTCACTGCTCAAATTAAAAGTCTTGCTTATTGACAATCCTAGAATCCTCTGCCTTCTGTTGGAAAATATGCAGCTCAAAATAGTTACTCAATTGCCATGTGTCTCAAAGGATTTAATTAACATACTCCATCGTAGATGAGATAAAGTATTGAGCTAGAGGAAAAGATGCTCCAGGAGCTGTCAGAATTTTTACATAATCCGTTTACTGTCAGTGTGGTTTTTGACAGCTTTTTTTTCTGCATCATTCATTCAAATGCCCTTTAATAGTAGTTTGTATATACATATATATTTGTAAAGTAGAAACCTTTTTCTATACAAATGGCTTTCAAACACAAGCTAAGAAGAAAACAGATGAGCTTATCTGTAGAAACCTCTTCCTTCTCAGAGAACCTCCTCAATCCTCAGAACCATCCAAACCCAGTGGCCGTCTTCAGAATTCCTTCCCCTTTCGTCTAAACCATCACAGAATCTTGTCGATTCTATTTTAAACACAAAAAAAATAGCTTGTATTTGTCACCAATAAAGGATCATGCAGCTAGAATAAAGTAGACATTTAAGCAGACTCTTGCCCAAATCCAAACTCTGTACATCTCAATGAACTCATCCACAGTGAGAAGGGCCATTAAGGCCCTGGATCTTCACCTAGGGTCTCATGCCTTCAATACCAGTTACATTTTTATGCATTTATCCACCTTTGTTAGAATTGAAACTAGAAAAAACAATTAGCTGTATGGCCCCTTCCATAGCTCAAATGTCCTTTACCTGCACTTGCCTCTTCATTATAACCCAAGATAATCCCTTCTAGTTCTTTCAAAGTGCTTCACTGTGGCCATGCATAGTTTTGTTTTACATATAGATGCATACATTATAGGCTGGTCCATGAATGAGGGAGAATGAACAAGTTGTCTTTCTTTGGGAGGTGGGGTGTCCTTGCTTAATATTATATATTATGCCCTTCCATTTCCTACAAAGTTTGGGATTTCATCTTTCTTTAAAGCTGAAGAATATTCTACTATATATAATTATTGTATATTTTAATTTAATTCTCATTATCTATTCAGTTATTGATGGGCATATAGAAATGTTGATTCTCTTACAAAAGTCCTTTTTATTTTCAATTGGCAAAGATCTCTCTGCAGTCTAAAAACAAATTACAGCCCTGGACAAAGTTAACAGCTTCTCTTCTGAGAGTTCAGCTTCTTAGAACCTTTCCTTACAGTTCATCCTGTACTATGTCATGAAAGTAATATTGCTAGGGGAAAAAAAATGATTGAATGTTTCAGTCTGATCCGAACTCTCCTTTATCCACTAACATAAAATTGTTTCAGGTGGTATACACTGACAACATATTTTTGCTAGGCATCTTTTTCAGCTCAAGTACTAGATATGAACAATATCCAAAAGCCTTAAACATCAGTGGACTGTGGAACTCCTTCTGTAAACTAAGATAACCTCAAGCTCAGACTGGATTAAGGACGTAGGTCACCACTCCTGGGATATTCCCTGTGCTGGGATTAAAGATGTGAGTTACCACTGCCTGATCCTCCTAGACTGACTGTGAGTAGATCCCTCTGATATCTCAGACTGTTTTTATTATATTTGAAGCATATCCCTACAGTGGACTTTCAATATTCATGTAGTATCCCCATTATTGTTTCCTCTGTGTGCACACACACCGGTTTCCCAACATATATTCTTAGAAACAACTTATGTAAAAGTGCCCCGAGTTTAGGAAAATTTAGAAGTTCACAAACGATACCTTAAAAGTTCACAAAAGTCCAATGGTAAACAGATATGTTTAAAACAGTAACAAACTTTTAAATTTCTTTATTTGTACTGACTTTCATTTATATCCTATAGAAGTGCTGTAAAATGCCTTTTGCCTATAGAGGATATCAATGTTCTAAAATATAGTATTCGTTGCTTTTTATAATACAGGTCTTTTCTTGAAGTCGGCCACAATTCTTGTCTCCTGTTTCTCTCAGCTTTACCTTTAAGAGAGGACAACATTCTCTCCTTAGTTTTCTCTCACCTCATCTTACTCATGTCATATTCATCAGCCAAAAAACAAACAAACAAAGCATCCAGTGCCCTGAGTGGATGCGGAGTTCACACAAAGAAACCTCCTTTCTACTCCTAGAATTCTTGCATTGCGTCGACTGCATTGAATAATTCCCCTTTTAAAACACTTACTCAGGACACATATAGTGGCAATTAAGAATATAATCAGGATGGAGAGACGGCTCTGTTGGCAAAGGGTTGATTGTGCAAAACATATGGACCTGAGTTCAGATCCTACCAACCACACAAAAGCCATGTGTTCTTAACCCTAGTGCCAGGAGTGGGAGAGATAGGCAGGTCCCTGCAGCTCATTGGTCATCTGGCCTAGATGAATTTCTATGCTCCAGGCTCAGAAGAGACACTGTCTACAAACAAACAAGAAAAGAGGAGAGTAACTGAGGGAGATAACTAACGCCAGCTTCTGATTTCCACTTGTAAATGCACACACAAAGAGAAACATGCACAAACATCAGACACACACTCAAGCATGTACACAGCTTTCTTCGGTCTCACAAAGCAACAACAAAAGATGATAGATAATTAATAGGCAGACAGATAGACAGATTGAGTGAGCTGTTGAGACTTATAGAGATGTTAGCCTGACAGTGATTCTGCAGGAAGAGTTTCTCTCTCAGCTATCTGTCTACTATGGGGTAGAAGCTTGGCTATACCACCCCCTCTCACCATAATGCTTGATCTCAATGAATGCCCAGAAGAAAGAGAATCAGCTGGATGCAGACTGAAACTTCTTTTACATTGAACAAAACCCAACTTTCCCTCATTTAAGCTGTTTATCTCAGGTAGTTTTTTCAGAGGCCTGAAAAGTCAATGCATTTATTAGAGTTTCTATTGCTGTGATCAAACACCATGACCAAACACAACTAGGGAAGGAAAGGGCTTATTTGATCTCATAGCTTGTAGTTCATCGTTCAAGGAAGTGAGGCCAGGAACCCAGGGTGGAGACCTGATGCAGCGGTTATAGAAGAGTACAACTCCTAGGCTTTTTCCTCATGACTTGCTCAGCCTGATTTAGCAGACAACCTGGCCCTGCCCAGGGCTGACACTGTCTACAGGGAGCTAGGCCCTCCAGTGCCAAAAACTAATTAAGAAAATGTATGACTAGCTTGTCCACAATCAAACTAGGGGAACGCTTTCTCAATTGAGGTCCCTCTTCCAAGTGACTCTAGCTTGTGTCTAGACGACATAAAACTAACCAGCACAGTTAACTACAAAAATAATAATTGATGATGTTGTCGTTAAATCAATTAAAAGACAGCAAGTCCCAGAAAAGGTACATCTTAAAGTCCATACCAGATACAGTCATAATTATGTCTAGAGCATCCAACAGATGGCTCAGTGGATGAAAGTGCTGAGTTTAATTCCAGAAATCCAAGGTGGAAGCAGAGAACTATACCCAGAATGCTATCTTCTGACCTTTACATCTATGCTACACTCACATTTATGTATGTCCTACACACACACACACACACAGAGAGAGAGAGAGAGAGAGAGAGAGAGAGAGAGAGAGAGAATGCATCACATACATCCCACACACACACTGAGAGATCATAGGACATACACGAATCTCTCCCACACAAATATCACACACACACACACACACACACACACACACACACACACACAATACTACTAATAGTAAATACAATTTTAAAATAAAATTATATCTAAGCTCACCGTAGTTAAATTTCTGAAAATAAAATACAAACAGAAGAATGAGTAAGGCAGTAAGGCATGAGATACATAGCTTTCAAGTGACAAGGAATGGGACAAATTCAGTCTTCAGCAGAAATAACGAAAGTCACAGCACGGTAGAAAATCTCCAAAGTGCTCCAGATTGACCATTCCAATAGTTTACCCTGAAAATATCCTTAAAGAGTTAAAGAAAAGGAAACACATTTTAAAAATATTTTTCCACTGGCAACAGATTCGTAATAGTGAATAGTCTCGGCACAAGGGATGGGATCCCAGATGAGAACCAGCAGATGTTACAGGGGAAGAGAGCCACAGAGGAAGTAATTGTGTGAGCAACTAAAAAAAGTTTGTTTTCATAAAAGAGTGATATCTCATGGAGTATAAAATGCATGGTAAGTAAATAATGAAACAGGCAAGACATGAAGGAGATGGAGAATAAATGGAATTAACATAATTCAGAAATTGATAAAAGTCTAATAGGAGGCCTTTTTAAGTTAATTTAGAGCACTTCCTACAAGATCATTAAGAGAATATTTAAATAAAATACTAAAATAATGCAATAAAATATGGGCTTAATTAGCACAAGACAATGACAAGATGAGATAGAAGGTTAACAAAGAGCAATTAGGTTTAAACCAATCACTGTTGTATTTACATTACATACCAGAGTAGGAAAAAAATCTCATTGAGAAGCCAAAATTGTCAAACTGATAGCAAAAAAACATCAGGCACGTTGGGAATAGAACAAATGCCGAAAGATAACAGGATAGGAAATGGGGGGGGGGGGTCCTATGTCAGTCCCAGTCTAAGAGAATTGATGCTGGTTTCTGATTATGGCACCAAGAATCAGTCAATATGCTAAACAGGCATGCACAGGGGAAGCCTGTATCAAAGTGTATAAAACACTACACATTCCACAATAATATTAGGATATGTTAACACATATCTCTAAGTAATAAAACAAGTAGAAACAGTAGTTAGAAGCCATATCTAAATAATTTATCACCAAAATATACTTAAACTCTAGATTCAACTGATATTTTAACAATCTGCATTCAGTAAGTACAAAATACACTCTTAAGTCAACCTTCCAGAAAGCTGATCACATGTTAAACCGTGGAAAAATCACAGAGCTTCAAAATAATGGATATCTAAGTAGCAAAAAATGTTAAATCTAAAAAACATTCTTGCACAAAACATCCATGAAATCTCTAACACTATGGAAAAATCAAATCTGAGTATAATAGGAATAGAGGATAGAGAAGAAACCCAGCTCAAAGACAGAAAACATTTTCAACAAAATCACAGAAGAAAATTTCCTTAGCCTAAAGAAAAAGATGCCTGTCAAAGTATAAGAAGCATATAGAGAGCACCAAATAGACTGAACTATAAAAGAAATTTCCTTGAACATAAAAATCAAAACACTACCCATACAGAGCAAAGAAAGAAATTGGAGAAGATATCGGAAGATGGAAAGATATCCCATCCTCATGGATGAGTACAATCATTATAGTAAAAAGGACCATCCTACCAAAAGCAATCTAAAGATTCAATTCAATCCCCACCAAAATTCCAACACACACACAATACAGATCTTTAAAGGACAATATTCAGCTTCATATAGAGACACAATATCCACAGTTGCTGAAAACAACCCCAAATAACAAAGAAGTTTCTGGGATGTCCCCATCCCTGATCTCAAGCTGTACTACACACATATACCAATAAATACAGTGTGGCACTGGCAAAAAAAAAAAAAAAAAAAAACAGATACATTGACCAATACAATATAACAGAGACCAAGACATAAATCCACACACCTATGACACCTGTTTTCTCTCTCTCTCTCTCTCTCTCTCTCTCTCTCTCTCTCTCTCTCTCTCTCTCTCTCTCTCTCTCTCTCTCACACACACACACACACACACACACACAGAAAAAAGACATCATCTTCAACAAATGATGCTGGTCAAACTGGGTGGCTACATGTAGAAGAATCCAAATGTACGCCTATCTATCACCTTACACAAAACTCAACTCCAAATGGATCAAAACCTCAACATAAGGCCAAATACACTGAGCCCTATAGAAGAGAATGTAAGGAATAGTCTTGGATCAGCGATACAGAGAAAGACTTTCTGAGCAGAAGATGGTTAGCACAGGCACTAAGATCAACAATTAATAAATGGGCCCCCATGAAACGGAGAAGCTTCTGCACAATGAAGGACACCAGCAATAGAATAATGTTACAGACTACACAATGGGAATATATCTTTACCAGCTACACATCCAATAGAAGGACAATATCAAAAATATATAAAGAGCTCAAAGAACTGTTTATCAAAAAACAAATAACCCAGTTAAAATATGGGATATAAATATAAAAAAGGAATCTTCAAAACAGGAAACTCAAATGCCTGAGAAATACTTAAAAATTCAACATCCTTCATCATCAGGTAAATGCATATCAAAACTACTCTGGGATTTCATCTTGCACCCATTAGAATCATTAAAATCAATAACACAAGTGATGGCTCATGATAGCAAGGAACACTCCTCCATCACTGGTGGGAGTACAAACTTGTACAACCATTAGATTGAAATGATCTACATTAAGATACAGCTTTACTACTCTTGGGCACATACCCAAAGGATGCTTCATCCTGCCACAGAAATACTTTCTCAGCCATGTTCATTGCTGCTCATAATAGCCACAAATTGGAAACAACCGAGATGTCCATCAAATAAGCAACATGGATTTTTTTTAGAAGTGTTACATTTACACAATGAAATATTATTCAGACAGTAAAAAAAAATGACATCATGAAATTTGCAGGCAAATGGATGGAACTAGAAAAAAAAAATTTCAAGGTAGGTAACCCAGACCTAGAAAGACGAAAATGGTAATTATTTGTTTGTATGTGGATAGTAGCTGTTAAGCCAATAATAATCAAGCAACAATACATAGAGCCACAGAAGATAGGTATAGAGTAAGTAAGTGGATGGGGGCGGATTGGAAAGGAAAATGGATTCAATAGTTACAAATGAATGGGGGCAGGAGAACTGAAATGGAAAAATCAGGTGGAGGGGGGAGGAGAGAGATGGAGAGAGGAGGGAGTATGGAAAGAGACCTAAAATTAAGGGCCATTTCAGTGGTAGTAGTGCAAATTTAAAGCAGTAGAAGCTTCATATGTATGTACATATATCTGTATATATACATATATGTATGAAGCCAATCTAAACGAAATCACCGAATAATGGTGGAGACAGCCCAACTAGACATCTCTTGCCACCAAATTCTAGTACTGGGGATGGCTTACATAATTTGTTGGTCAAAGGCATCCTATAGGAACCTTTGAACAACCCAAGGTAGAGAAAGAAGAGGGAGGAGAAACCATAATTAGGTTCTATCATATCAGAAAAACATCTATTTTCAATAAAAGGAGAAAATATAAAAAATAACTATCAGTGAGACAGAAATCAAAATTATAAAATTAAACACAAGTTTTATGTGTGTGTATATAGTCACAAATACAAATCATGTAGCATTTATTATACTATGTAAGATATGCACATACTAAGGAGAAATAATATCTAATGATTTTCTTCTGCTTCCTCTGAGAAGGTGTGAGGCTTGAAAGTTATGGAAGTAAAGAAAAACCTCACTAGAAAATTAAATAGAATTTGTCATTGAGACTGAGATCTTCCTGATGAGTCTGGCAGTGGGGGAAGCAATATTTGCCATGGCCTGGAGCAGCACACTTAAGATTTATCTTGAGTAGTGACTTTGATGTATGTTATCAAAGGTTTCATAATGTCCATAAACACACACTGTTACACTTTCTTCATTTTTCCAATAAATTCCAGAGAATATGTTGTTCTTTCTGAGACAGAGAGGAGAGGGGAGAGATGTAGGGGGAGAAGGAGAGAGGAAGGGAGACAGAGAGAGGGGCAAGGAGAGTAAAAGACATAATAATAGAGAAATACATTTGGTTAATTTATTTAGAAATTAAATTTAAAATATATTTTATTTAGTGTGTATGATATCTATGTGTAAATGCATATATATGCCCTTATGTCACCCATGTGGGGGTCAGAGGACAATTCTGTAGAACTGGTTCTCTCCTTCCACATTTATGTGGGTTCATGGGGTAAAATTCAAGTCACCAGACACTCATATGCTTATTCACTGATTTATCTCTTTGGTCCCTAAGATAAAATGTCTAATGATGTCAAGTATATTCTAATTAATAAAATTCCAATCAAAATGTTTTTATGTTTGAGGACTGAGATGCTGATGATAAAATTCTTATAGTTATAAAGAAAAAAGGCAAACAATAGCTTCAGAAAATTAAGGAAAAATGAAACATGATAAGAATTGCTAGAGTGGTATGAGGATGGACAAAAAGACCCAGTATAAAATTCAAGGTCCAGAAATAAGTCTAGAGGGGTAGGAATACAGGACAAGAGACAGCAGTTGTAACACAGTGCTGTGGTGGGCAAAACAGACATGGGGGAACATGTATCTGAAAATGCTCACCAGTTTTAGTTGGAAATAAACAGCACCCTAAAGCCACAATGGAACATTATGACATATTCACCAGAATGGGAAAGGTGAAATTGATTGTGTTACCAAATACTGCAGAGAATTTGAAGAAAGGTGTACAATGTTAGTGTGAATATCGGTTTGTTCAGCCACTTTGGAAAACTAGCAATCTATGCTAAATTTCAATTTAGAAATGCCATACTACTAAGCTATTCATTTCTTGGTTCATATCCATCAGAGATCACACATACATGCACCAAAAGACATGGCAGTCATATTCATATGCATTACAACTGGAAACACCTAAGTGTCCAGTATAGAGGTGGTCAACTTTATAGGGTCATAACCACTACACAGCAGTGATAATTCTTAAGTCACCACTACATATAAACGAGTTTCGCTATATAAATAAAAAATTAGAGCTTGTAGAATTGTGATCTACAGCTCCATTAAAGTACATTATTAAAATACGTAAAAACAAATTCATGGTAATAGTAGTATAGAGAGTAACTTTGAAGTGGACAATGGATAAAAACTGGGAAATGCTCAAGGAGCTTCTGAGGTAGTTTCCATGCTCAAGCATGGCTGACGCTTACCTGGATATAGTCCCTGTATTGTTTATGTGCTTCGATAAGAAGTAAGTTTGTGTATATTGTGAGAATGCACACGTATGTGGGGCCAGATTAACTTTGAATGTCTTTTTCCACCATTTCCACACTAGTTTTTTGAGTCAGAATCTGTCACCAAACCTAATTGGAGTCAGTTAGCTAAACTGGATGGCGGGGAAGACCCTGGGGGTTCTCCTGTCTCCATCTCCCAGTGTTGGGGCTACAGGTGCATATTACCACACCTGGCTTGTTATGTGAACTCTAGGGATCTGAACTCAGGCCCATGTGCTTGCCTGGAAAGCACTTAAACCATTAAACTATCTCCCCAGAACCAATTTATTTTAAAGCATATGTGGACCTAGAAAACATTAGTTTTAAATCTCAGCTCTGTGAGTTCCCAGCTTCACAGTCCTGGGCCAGTTACTTAGCCTTCAGAACTGTGAGTTAGGACATGGCACACACACACCTGCCCCATAGGGATATGCTGCACATTAACTCTGATAACAGGACAACAAACCCTCAATGCATGGCAATATCAGCAGTTGGCAACATAAGTGATTATAGCATGCTTTTCTGGAGACTGATGGGAAGCAAAGGTTCTGGAAACCACCGAGGAACAAAGGCATTTCCAAGACAACTCTGTTCCATTCAAAGTTCCTCAGGTGGGCGGGATCTCAAATTCATACCCATCTTTGGCAACATCACAACCTTTCATAAATCTTTTATAGCACCAATTCGCATAATCAACATTCTTTAAAGCAATAAATTCCCATCTTCTAAGCTGGCTCAGGAAATTCCATTTGTCAAAGTTCACCCACATTTCTTGATCATGGATTCTCAGCCCAGCTCCTGCGTCCTGGATGTTAGGGACATCTGTTCTCTTGCTTGGTCATACTCCCTCATCACAAAGCTCTCTTGTGACCTTCTTCACCCAAGCTTTGGCCAAGCTTTGACTTCTCTCAGCACCAAGTCCTTTTTACAAGCATCGGTTCTATGTCCAGCGCATATGTATTATGACATTTTATTTCACAGCTAAATTATGTAATTGAGTAAGAAACATACAGAAGAAACTCTTGCTAAGAACACATGATCTTGAACCGGGATGTCAGAGTTTGATCCCAAGGTCTCCCTTTTACTAACTGTGGAACTTTGGGCATTTCACCTAACCTCTTGGATTTTCTAAGCTATAAAATAACAATAAACACAGTCCACAGGTCATAGAGTTTCTATGAGAATTAAATTAGTTAACAGCATAAAGTACTTAGAACAGTACCTGGGACATAAAATATACTGCTCAAGAGTTAGCTATTACCATGATGAGTCAGCTCCTCACCACCAATTTGAAAACTGAAAAATCTTTATACTTTTTACATAAGTTCTGTCTACATTCATTCAGGAAAATCACTTCCAAATGTTGGTAGCTCTCTCCTCGTGGTTTAACCCCACTGCTTGTCTAGTCTCTTCACATTTCAGGGTGCACACACCTACTGAATTATTCACTGTCCCCAAATGTGCCAGCCCACTATATATCCCTACAGTCTACATCTCCCTCAATACCCACCGTGAGATCTTTTCTTAGGACTGGGTGTGGTAGCACACACCTTTATTCCAACACTCTGGAAACAGAAGCAGAAGATTGCTGAGTTCAGGGCCAGCATGTCCTATATAGTGATTTCCAGGCCAGCCAGCTCTGCATAGTGAAAACTTGTTTCAAAGTACACAGACAAACAAAAATTCTGACTAGGTTAAAAAAAAAATGTTCCTTCTTTCCGTGTACCTATCTCTTACAGCATAGTATTCACCACCAATGGCAGTAATGATTTTAATTTACCTCAAGAGACTCAGAGCGTGAAGGCCAAGGCTAGGCTCTCCTGGCCTACCTATTAATCTCTCAAGCTATACCTGGCACATAGGAATTAATGAAACTGAAAAATCGGGAAAATATCCAAATTCCTTCTCTTTGTTTAAATATTATGAACATGAGCATGAGAGTGGGTTTAAATGATGTCAGTCACCGAAAAAAAGAGCACTGATAAACAGAGTATGTATCTCTGTTTTCTATCCTCCACACCCTGAATTTTGATAGATAAAACAACAGAAAGATGCCAAATAAAAGCAGGTGTTTACAAACTGACAAGCCAGGCTGGACAAGGATGCCATCGTCCCCGGGGTAATCAGAAAACAGGCATGACTTTCTCCTGTCCATCCTCAAACCTGCTGTCCGTGTCATCAAGCATGGCTCTAATTTAATCACCTTCCTGTTACTTCCTGCTCACAGCAAACACTTCTCTCTCTCTCTCTCTCTCTCTCTCTCTCTCTCTCTCTCTCTCTCTCTCTCTCTCTCTCTTTCTCTCTCTCTCTTAGGTTTCTGTAGATGGTGCTTTTCCCATGAGCATTAAAAAACAGAGATTAATAATGAAATGTTGAAAACAACCAAAATGTACAAGGAGATTAGCCTGACACACTTGATGATATGCATGTATTTGATGGTGTAGCGTGTTAATTAGCTATAAATGGCAAACAGTTCTAAGTATCCAATTAGCACTGATCTTAGATCATTCACCTGATTCTTTTGGAAGTCAGTGATGAGGGAGGGGTACACATCCTTATAACACAGGGGTTCTCAATGCTAGCAGTGAGCAGCATTTATAAATCTATATTAAAGCCTAGGCTCCCATCTCAAACAAATTTAAGCAGCCTCTCCCAGGACTGGACCCAGATACCCTTAAAAATAATTGCCCAGGTGACTACAGCGTATATGTAAGATTAAGAGTTATAGCCGTGGGACAGTGTCACAGTTCGGTGGGTTGCATATATGTGTGCACATACATTCACACCCATCAAATAAACAAATAAATGTAAAACTCTTCCTGAAGAACTGTAGATGTTAACAAGGGTTGCCATCACCCCCTCTCTAGTTCTGCAACACTGGAAGAAATAGGAAGATAAATAAAGCAACAAAAACATATCTAACAAATGGATGTGTGTGTCAAGCAAGCAATCAGCTAACACTGAGTAATTAATTAACTACTTGTTATTATGTTATATTATTATTAATAATCAAGGTTTATTGTAGCACCTTGGGCACAAAAACGGAAAGTTATTCTCCTCTCTCTTCCCCCAGCTCCCGCACTTGGGACTGAAAGCATGTCCCAAGATTTGGGAACACAGCCAATCAGTCCCAGGAATCTGATTTAGGTTTTGATAAAGTGTATGTTATATAAAATGGCCCTTTAGCTGCCTTTGAATGCATAGTTCAGTAGCTTTGGTACATTCCCATTGTCTGCAAGCATCACTCGCCTGCTTCCAGCTTTGCATCTGTTATGCACTCTCTGTTCTTCTCCCTGGCCTTCTGCGCTCTCATTTATACCGCTATGTATCTGACTACCTTAGGTATCTCATATAAGTGGAGCTATACAGCGTTTGTCCTTTTTGAGCCTAACCTGTTCTACTTTGTACGATGTCCTAAAGGTTCATTTATACTCTAGTATAAGATATACCTTTTTGCTAAGGTTGTATAATATCCCATATGTGTGCATTCTACATACGACATTCTGCTTCTATATTCATTCACTGGTAAACACTGGATGGTTCCTTTACTTGGCTCTCATGTATGTTGCCATGAACACGGAAGTTCATGACTCTAAACTTTTT
This sequence comes from Phyllotis vaccarum, assembly GCA_033318265.1. NCBI lineage: Eukaryota > Metazoa > Chordata > Mammalia > Rodentia > Cricetidae > Phyllotis > Phyllotis vaccarum. Next base: position 77,453,477 of record JARWLC010000001.1, on the reverse strand, counting down.
GCATGTGTGCCTTACATACCCACATGGCCATTTTTGATCAGAGAGCCTCACCTCAATAGAAAAAAAGGGGGGGGTGTAGCTTCTACATTACATTCTTATGCAACACCTTGCCACACTGTGAGGACAGATCCAAAAATTTTTTGCTCAGCAACAAAATACACAATGGTGGAAGGCTACCCTAGGCTTTTATGACCCCCTTCTAATCCAACTTTAAAGAGAGTTCTCAATTGCCACAAAGTGCCCTGTGGTAAGGAGGCCAGAGAAAGGCCCACACAGCAGGGGTCTCTCAGCAGGTCTAAATTGCTGATGTCAGCCCTCAGCTAAAACTAGGAAGAAATCAAGGACTGTAGTACTGTACCCACAATTTCATTGTAGAAACCGTTCTATAGGCTTGAAAGAGAACTTTCCTCTAGGAGGTGCTAGGAGAGAGCACAGCCAGCTGGACTATCCAGGGTAGCCTGTGACTCAACCTACACACACCTCGAAGGCCTCGAACCAGGAACACTCGGAGGTAGAAAATACAGGATACATGTTGTTTATGTTGCTAATTGTGCAAGAAATTATTACTTGGTTTTCTCTGAGTTTCTCGTTCCAGTGCCTCCAGTCCTAAGACATTTCAAACAGTGGCCACCCCTAGTCCCTCCTTAGCTCCCCTCTTTTTCTCATGGGGGGGTGGAGGGGGCTCCAGAGATGTCTTTTCTTCCCACGCCCAGAGCTTGGTTATAACTTCTGAAAAGGTTGTCAATACTGCTGCTAGAAAATGCTGCCAAGCTGAGCTAATGTGACAAGTCCGAATCTTGGGAGTGTTCAACGGACACAGGAATTCCTGACCACTCAGGCTTCGATATAACTTAATATAAAACATCCTCCAGCTATTGCTAGTTCTAGACTTGAAGGGGAAAGACGATACCTGTCAATTAAGACTCAACTGAAAGATGCATAACTAAAAAATACCTCAAAGACTGACTATTTTTAAATAAGAGAGATGTAGTCATAGGATGAGAGAGGTATTCTTTGCAAAGAAAGGTACTTCCATAAAGTCTAGACACCAGAGAGATTTGACCTTGTCTCAGTTCTTCTTGCCTGGGAACTGCATGGTTGTTTAAACCTTAGGAGTCAGGCAGGAGCAGTGTTGGCTTACAGAGGCTGCAGCGACTGTGAGAGCAGGGCTGGGTCAATCCTTTCTGACCTAACAAGCGAAGAAAGAAAGATACTGTCCCCTCGACTGTACTATTTCTACAGCTGGCTTCTGTGGGTATACAGCAAGGAAAACACAGTGTCAAGAAGATCAGAAAGGATCAGAAAGGCACACCCTCTGTCAGAAGACACCAAGAGGACGTACATAAGGTAAGCTAGAGGCTCCCACTGTAGGACTCCAAGTCAGGAGTTCAAACGCAGCCCACAAAATCCCAAACCTGTATGACCAATAAGGTCTATCGTAACTAAAAACTGAGGAGCCAGAAAGCAAAAGAAAATATATGTCAAAAAGTTGCTGGGATTAAATTGTAGCTGTCTTAACATCTTGACGAAGTGACACATTCTTTAGATTCTGGATGGAGTTAAGCAGGCTACTTAGAGAAAATAAGCCAATAGTCTTACCCAGCTGTGAACCATATATTGTAATAATAACTAAGTCTCAGGATATGCCCATGGGTGTGATAGTGGCATGAACGTTAGAAGAGTACCCAACTGCTTTCTGGTTTGATTTAAGGTCCACTCCACAGGAGGAAACACACATCTAGCATTGCAAATCTTGCCGAGAAACCATTGTTGTGGAGCTCACAAGCCCCAGTGGTGAGTGTACTTCTATTATTTTACCAAATATACATAGTATCAAACTGCCTTCTAAATGTGTGCCTCTCCACACATAGATTAGTGCAAGTTTAAGACTTGATCACCTTAATTCATTTATGCAATGATAGTGGTTATTGTAACAGAAGCTAACAACTTTTCATGTCACATCAATGGAGTGCTCATTCACAGCTAAAACTTCTATAACATACCATGGCCCCACAGCTCAGGAGCAATCTCAAAAGAGGAGAAGACTGGAAGAGCCAGGGATTGAGGAGTAACACAGCAAGACGCTGTCTTCTGGACATAATGGGGCTACTATGCTCTTGACCTCACCAAAGACATGGTTGCCTGCCTACACAAGACCAAGGCAGGCAGTATTCTTCCCTGGTGTGAGAACAGTACATGAACTCCACTCCTAACTGAGGCATTATGGATAGCCAATGACTTCTGGAGGAGAGAGAAGGCAGTTTCCCTTAGGAATGTGGTTCCTGGACGTTGACCACATTCCAGGGCATGGCCCATACTCACGATGTACGGACAGTACAAACTGGAATCTATGAGATCTTAAAAGCAAGGGAGAAATGAGGACACATATTTTGAGAAATACGGATGTAGGGGCAGATATAGGAGAGATACAGAGGCTGTTCTGGGAGGTCTATGGAGATAGATCTGGAAGGATAATAGGGCTGGATCTGAGAGGCACTGGGAAGACTATAATCGAAATACATTGAGTAAAATTCTCAAAGAATAAACGCATGTTTTGAAAAGAAACTGCAGATGATGACCAGGAACTAGGCAGCTTTCTAAGTAAGCCTCAGGCACCAGTATTCTGTGGGGGTCACACAGGCAGCAGTGGCTTAACTCTATTTAAAAGATTGAGGGTCATTGATTGAGCATTCAGTAAATAAGCATTGATTTGAATTTGTTTCTGTGCAAGGCCATTCACTGCTTGCTGTAACCTGAAGCTATGGGTTAGAATCGATACCCTGGGTAGTATAAAAATGTCACAGTTTTCTCCTAGGAATGTAGTCCAGGGGGTAGTGTCCTCAGGTTATCACGGCACTTATAGTGAGCACTTGAACCTCAGACTATTCAAAACAGTCAGATTTCAAGTTCTGGGCATTTTCTGTGACTTCTTTAAATGTGTTCCTGAAACCTAGCTGCTGACAGCTGGAAGTCAGGGTTGCAGTAAGAAGGAATAAAAAGTAGAAATGAATAAAGCAAAGCACTTGAGAGTTGGGAGCAGGGAGAGAGAGAGGCTGAGTGTACAGAGCTCAGAGCCCTTGCATTCCTAGAGAGAGAAAAAAATGCAGAGGCTGGAAATTAGAGGGGAGAGGGTACAGATGCCAGTTCCAAGGACACTATTAATTCATTCAATTACTTCTAGATGACAAAGGAGCTGCTCTTAATTCTAGACACTTTCAAAACTCCTCCATGTTCCACCTCCCTCTTTTCTTTAAAGCTTAAGGTTACCCATGACACATGGCAGCTCCCTATACAACCATAAGCCAATACAGCCTGCTTATATAACCTTAAGGAAGGCATTTATACTGTAGGCTGTATCTAATAGACAATATACTTGAGATATTGGGTAAACTACAAACCTGCTTCAACCAACACCACAAGCTTGAGTTAAGTGATAAATTACCCTGAGCTTTAATTTCACCTTGGGTACAATGGAGAAATCACACATATCTGATTAAGCAAGTCCAAAGCATCTAAGAAATAATGTATGGAAAACAACCAGCAGCTAATCGTTAAATGATAACTTTGTTTCCTATCCCATCCCTCAGCAGCTAGCTCATATCTAGATGTCTATGGGAGCATGATGGTTATTAATCATAACCTTTGTTTCCAAACACGGTGCCGGCTTCCTGCACACATGGCACTTGGCAATCATCACCCATAGCTTCTAGCAATCTGAACAGTTGGATTTCTGTTTTCCAATGTCTTCATTGGACTGAGTGTCTCACTGTTCACTTTGACGGTAAGTTGGCAGGATTTTAAGCACATGCACCGACATTTAAACTACCAAACATGACAGATGAAAGTCTACAGTTCATTCTGAACGTATCTAGATGTCTATTAAAAGTAATATATAAGTCAGTAACTAAACCCTAGGTCCCATCCCCCACACACCTCCCTGGTACTGCAAACCCATTTCAGAGAAGCCCTTGCTGAAAGTATAATTTTTCATTGAGAATCAACAAAAGCAAAGAGGAGTTTTCTTGATGGTGTTTTATTTGTTTGCCTTGCTAATTATAGAATTTAAATTATCTAGTTATAATTATTTAACACTTAGTTTACTACAGAGCCTTTCAACCAAAATAAGAAAAGTTCTATTCAATTCTAATATTGGAAAAATTACATGTAGCAGAGGTTAGAACTGCATCTGTATCTTTGAAATCCAGTTCAGAAATGAAGAGCTTTGCAACCTTCAATAACTGATGCCACAATGCTAGTCCCAGCTTTCTCATATGGACAGTGGAGTCTGATGATCTCATGAAAGTATTACATGTCTCCACATCTATGCAGTATTTAGACTTGTGACTAGCACACAGCTTCTGGTGGTGGTGGTGGTGTGGTCTGGTGTGGTGTGGTGTGTGTGTGTGTGTGTGTGTGTGTGTGTGTGTGTGTGTGTGTGTGTGTGTGTGTGTGATTTGTGAAGTAGAGAGTGATGATCCAGAGTCACTAGATTACATATATCCATGTTTATGAAGTGCCAGGCAAGTGACTAGCACACATTTACTAATATATCAACATTATCTCTTTCCATAGGAACTTTCCTGTTGAGTAAGGGAAACTTATTTCTCTGATGTACACTTACTGCTCAGCACTGCTTTTGCAAGAAAGCACAAATAATAACAGCATACTCTTCCTCATTTTGTTCCCACCTCTCGCTTCAATGTGTGACTCACAGCAGAATTTTTCCACTTTTACCTATTCAGCGCCTGGGGTGGGCGTGACAAATAAAACTAATTGGCTTTCCTAAAACTGGAGTCAACGTCTGAAGTTGATGGCAAGTCTTTGTCTTACGTTTCCTTTTCATGGAGGAACAATAGTTTCAAATGATAGTATAAGTGTTCTTAGCAAAAGGCGCTCACACCAGCCACTTACCAGATGTCTCTAATAAATGCGCCTGTGCTCCACCAGACATTTAGCATGAGCACGCAATTTTGCTCTGCCAATGCTGGAGTTTGCTAAACAATGTCTCTAGGAACAGAAAACTAAATTTTAGTAACTGGTATGATCTTTCGATGCCTAGCTAACTTGGTGCTCAGAGAAAGTCTCACATAGATAGAAATACTGAACCCTTTCCAGATTTCAGCCTTGAGAGGCACAGGATTCATTTAAATAACCGTATGTGATCTGCATGTGCAACACACCTTAGGTCAAATTCATTCTTCACACCCTTTACTCATGGGCCTTAGCTTAGGACACAGCTCATGTTACCATCAGTGCAGCATACAGGTCCTACCCAACTCTACATGGAAGAAGGGGGAAGCACCACCATTACTAACCAACAGAGTGTGTTATCATAAAGCATCTTGGGTCTTGAACAGTAGGACTGTGAGTTCTGTGGGTAGAATTACAATCAGAGGTCTCTAAGTCAAGTCTTAGATTCCAATATGAGTTCACCACCTTTTGTGGTATATTTTGTAATGTCCATGTGTGCCTTTCCATACTGTTCACAGAAGAGATCCCTAAGCTTCCTATATCTCTAAGATCTTCCGATATTTACCTTATATTACATTTAAATCAGAGACCAGACTCTTAATAGAATGTGATAAATCTCATGGGAGTTAGAACACTCTGATAAACCTGGTGCCTGTAATAGAAGCAGACTGCATGCCAACTTAGCTGTCTGCTCAATGCCAAGTGACAACAAAGAGCCATGTAAGTCTGGCACCATTTCGTAGTGATTCTCTTTGTACCCACCTGTCTGTTAAGATGTTTCACATTTTCTATGGCTTTTAAAAGTGTTCCCAAAGAGCCCACATAGACCACAATTCTATCATTGTCTATGATAGTTACAGAAAACACATATTCTAGATTGGCAACAACCAATATCCTATGGACACATGCAGATATACAACCATAATTAGCTGAAATTGAAAACTCATTTTCTTACAGGCACTACCCAGATTTCAAGCATTCAATGGCCATATTTGACTACTGGCTACCTACCATACTGGACAGCAGAGGTTACAGAGTTTTTCAACCATTGCACAAAGTTCTACTAGATAGCACTGAACTACTCCAGAGCCTAATCCTAAAGAACAAATCCTTTAACTGTAGCAGAGAAAAATTTCTAGACATCCACAGTCCCCTGTCACAAGCACATAGATGCAGGCTGCCTCTTTAAATTCTAAAAGTACCCTTGGTGGGTCCACATCAGCAAAGCTGGCATGAGCTGAGGCTGTCTTGAGGTAAGGGTCATTAAGCAGTCACAGTGTATCTATGGAAAGGTCTCAAAATTCACAAGTATGGATGCTTTGAGTGACAGTTCTCATGGATTATTGAAACAGAACTCTCAAGTTCTTAATTCATCATCATATCTGATTTTAGCCTCTGATTTTCTTAGTGGTTCATAGCTCCCTAAGACTGTTGGTTTTAAGAGAGTTGTGAACCTCTGTTAGCAAAGGTATTACTTTAAAAGAATGTGTGTGTGACACAGTGATATTCAATGGCTTTCTGAGTAAGTGTGGAGAGCAAATGTTATCCAGAATGTATCTGGTACATATATGTTAGATATAAAGTTAGATTTCAGTTCATTAAGGAAACATTACAGAAACTCTGTGAATGAATTATGAGAGCCTACGAGTGAACAGAACAGCCATTTTAACTGAGTGCGTTCTTACATCTTTAGCAGGTTCTGCTTGGAAAGTGCCCGAATCAGTGGGCTCTGGACATCAGGCCTTGTTCGTGATCAACACCACCTAGTGCTCTGACTTCTAGCACATAGTTTCTTATTTTTTAAAAAATTATTAACTGCATAAGAAATAGTCAAGATTTTATTTTGTCTTTTTCTTAAAACTAGAAGTATTTAGATGGAAAAATTAATTGTTAATGGTGACTACTTCTAAATTTCTAAAAACAAAATTACATCTCTGAATGGATTGAGTTATCTGTGCTCAACCAGTTATTTCAAACTGATAGAGAAATGTATTTGTACATTTATGAAGGGAAGTTGAGGCATAAGTCAGTCAATGAAAGAGTGATGGGTCTATATTCTACTTAAGTATTTCACCTAAGACCTCAAGGCTTTGTGAAAGCAGATGAGAATTATTAGAGCATGAATGATCTGCTGCTCCATTTAGGACCAATCATTAAAGAAAATCAATTAGTCTTTTCATCGACAGGGCTATAAAAAAGTCAATTAGTCCTTTTATTCCTCCTGACCTACACATAAGCATGTGGCCTTCTGGCTTGCCATGAAGGCAAGAGAACCCCGCCCCCCCTCGCCAGCTAATCCTTACTCAAAGGCACATCGCCTTCCAATGATTCCTTCACTATACACAGAAGAAAATAATGGAGCTTTAGCTTAGGGATTTACAGTACATAAATAACAGGGGGTTTTTATCTATGTAATAACTAAGGTAACCAAACAATTTCATATGTTTGTCTCAATATTGTTCATTTCTAGGAGAGTAGTGTTTTGACTCAAGATAAGGACAAGTCTTTGGACAAAGCAACTAAACAAATCCTTGGTTTCAAGAGGAAAGAGAAAGTGGCTTATGTGGATAGAAAGTCAAAGATGGATCAGTACTAAGTTTTCTCACACACTGTCCCATATATAAAACCAGATTCGACTTGAGAAGTTTTGGGGATGACAATAAATGATCTATTACGTATACTGCCCCCCTACAAATATATGTTTATATGTTTGTGTCTGTGTGTGTACATAATGATATAGAGTATAGTATATAACAACACATCCATATATCAAAATGCATAGTCTTTAAAGAGGAACAGAAGATAATATTCAAATTCTGAAAAATATGCATGTTTATAAAAGCTGTAATTTATAAATCCATACCACTAAAATTATTATTATTTTGAAAGAAATAACTAGAGAAGATCTTTCTAAACCAGCAAATAATAAAACTTTGGACCTTACAAAACCCTACTAATGTCAAATATTAAACAGATTTATTTCACCTACAGAATCATATGATTAATAACCCAGTATGACAATTTTTCCTTTTAAGTATTTATTGATCATTCACTGTTTCAACTGCTGTCAACAATCTGAAGAATTAAACCCCCTTCATAATTTTGTTGTCAAGATTAATCAGCTATTTGTTTAAGTTGGATGTTTGGTCTTGATTTATGTTACTTGTGCCTGTGAGTAAATTAAAATTTGATATAATTTCATAGATCTTGCACAGAGAAACAGGCTCAGCCGAGACATTACCAAGGCAAAGACCTCATGACAATTAAAAGCACTTACTCACTGAAACGCAATACAGAAAGGAGACTGTAATTCATCTTTCTAATCAATCTCTCCTAATCGGAAAATCAAACTTTAGTCAGAGGTGTACCCACATATACACGTTGACATACACTTAAGAAGAAAGCAGTGTTGAAATCTTACATTTTCGTTCAAAACTTAAAGATGTTGTCCCTAACACAAATATATGATAAGAACAGAGAAACCCTAAATTCCCAATTGGATCAAAGGACAGTGTATACATGTGTTTAAATGCCACACTGCACATATAAATATGCACAGGTATTATATGTTGATTTGAACATTTAAATGGCAATCAGTGAAATTTTAAAAATTAGTTCTAACTTATAATTTGTTTCCTTTGTCTGAAATGGTCTTTGCACCTAATTTCTGCTCAGCGTTTGATTTTCATATCGGAGCTAAAGGTCACCTCATCCATCAGGCAGGCCGTCATGACAATTGTACTTCTTTCCCCTCCCCACTCTTACTAGCCTAAATACTATTCAAGACACTGCTCTGGTCAGGGTATCATCTTTGTCAATTAATGTTCACACATTCATCATTTCTCTCTCTCTCTCTCTCTCTCTCTCTCTCTCTCTCTCTCTCTCTCTCTCTCTCTCTCTCTGTGTGTGTGTGTGTGTGTGTGTGTGTGTGTGTGTGTGTGTGCTATCTCTCCACATGAGAAGGTAAGATCTGGCACTGTGTGTTTTCAGCACCCAGAATGGACCGTGCAATGAATGGATGAAGTCTTCACCTTTGATTCTCCATCCTGGTCCTTTCTCAGGACTCTCACAGACCAGCGGCTAAGAAGCTGGCTTTGCAGTACGTGATCAATTCCACTGTGCTTGTGTACACTGGTAAGTCTGCTTCCTCAGAAAGACAAGTGCACACTTCCTAAACGATATTCACTCCTCAGGGAGTGTCAAGAGAACAAAGACAGTACCTACTATATTTGGCCCCTCATTTGTATCTGTCTCTGAAACTATGCCCTTCAAACACCAGGTAAAAGGCAATTTCAGATTTGAAGAAAAAGCTGCAAAATAAGAGATACATTTCCTGGACAAAACCATTCCACAAAGTTCTCCATACCCACAACTGACGTTCCCATACCCTTGGCCATTTGAGAAGCTCCTTGGGCACCTCGCAGGTCTTTCCTACTAGGAAGGCCATTTGAATGAACAAAGCATGGAAACTTCTTACCTGGAGTCCTTCCTGACTCTCGCTTTCTCAAAGGAAAACTCAGGGGGTTTGTTGAGGTCATAGGTTCGGGTTGTGGGCTCAGCAGACACTCCAGCCTTTGCCCCCCTCCTGCTGTGGAGAGACACCAGCCCTGAGGTCTTGCGGTGAACCTCCAGAGGCACTTTGTCAGGAGAGGCCTGCGGTGGGCTTCCTCCCTGCATGTGAATCACATCCTGCAGCTTGTTCAGCTGGATGCATTTGCTCTGCAGCTCTTCAGTGAGCTCTGCGATGGCCACAGTCTGCTTGGACAGCTGCTCCCGCAGCTCCTTCAGGTGGTACTCTCGTTCCTGAAGCTCCGCGCCCTTCCTCCTCAGCTCTCGCTCCAGCTCTGCCACTTTGCTCCTCAGGGCATCTGTGCTGAGGTTCCCTGACTGGCCATCTGGATGCTTAGCATGTTTGGGTTTCACTGAACCATTTCCCATGTTGCTCAGGAACCTAAGGGAGGGCACAGAATTGGGAGTGAGCAAGTAGAGTTCCACTTTCTAACACCTCTCCCCTTTCCAGTCTACTTCATAAACAGACACACAGCAGTCATCATCCTTTGATAAGCAATAAACTCTTCCCTTCCTGCAGAGGAAACTAATGGCAGAGCTTCTTTATCCCCTTCCAGCGAGCAGTTTTGCCTTTGCCTTCACTCCTCCCTGTTCTTCCCGCCAGTAGGATCATCACACCTGAGTGTCTTCTACAACTGGCCTGAGTCACCCGCCGTTCTCTCTGGACAATTGTCAAAAGCATTTAACAAGACTGCAGTTTGGATGGTCTGTCGGCATGGCAGAGATTCGATGCACAGGGGCAGCCATAGCAACAGAGGCTGGGAAATGTCACAAATCCCAACCCTCCCACTGTGGCTCTCCTAAAGAGCTGCCTGGGTTTAGAAATAACAGGCTTGCGTTTCCTCTCTGGGTAGGGGCAGATTTGGTGTCACTTTATTAGCAGTTTGGTCCTGCCTGGTACCCTCATGTTACCTCTCAGACCATGCTATCTGTGAACTGTGAGCCCTGAGAAGAAAACATCTGTATGAAGCATCTTCTACATCTTTCACTTTAGGTCCCCAAATCAAGTGGAGCAAAAGGGATGGCCCATGCTGTGAGGCTCTATTTACTCTCTTATCAAGGAAATCTTCAGGGCTCCAAAGATAGCTCAGTGGGTTGAGCACTTGCCGCGCAAGTGTGAGGAAGTAAGTTAGCATCCACATGAATTCTGGGTGGGCACCTCAGCCTGCCTGTATCCCGAGTGCCCAGGATACAGAGAGAAGAGACATGTGAAACAAGTTGTAGCCAAATTGGTGAGCTGTAAGTTCAGGCAAGAGACCGACCGGGCTTCCATACATAGTTTTCAGTGACACCTTAACTTCTGGCCTGTCTAGGTAATCACGTTATGTGCAAGAGCTCTCTCTCTCTCTCTCCTCTCTCTCTCTCTCTCTCTCTCTCTCTCTCTCTCTCTCACACACACACACACACACAACACACCAACACACACACACACACACACACACACACACACACACACACTGAACCTTCATACAGGTGTAAATACCACATACATTTGCAAAAGGAGGGGCTCTCCTCACAGGGAGGGGCTGAGAGATATTTCAGTTGGTAAATTGTTGGGCATACAAGCATGAAGGCCAGGATTCTATCTCTAACCTGGCTTGTAATCCTAGGGGTTGGGTGGCCAGCCAGTGGAACCTTAATTTGCCAGCCCTGAATCCAGTGAGAGACTCTGGCTCAAAAACACAAGGTGAATGGCTGCTTAAGAATGGCCTCTGTGAACTTCAGCTTCTAAATGCATCTGTCAAGGAATGCACACCACACACACACACACACACACACCCACACACACACACACCACACACACACACTTGTAGCCTCATGGGTACCCCCAAAGTTATCACTAATAAAAATGAACCCCAGGTTGCTAGAGAAAGATTAGAAATTATAAAGATAATTTTCGTTGATTTGTCATTTCTTTGAAGTTCCAAAGCTGTGTATTTATTCCAACATTTATTATAAATTCAAGAAGCTGACACCAAAACACTTTCTTTCATTGATATTATTACCTCAGTGGGAATTAAGTTGCATGTTTAGGTTTACTGAGACAATTCCAAATAAACAGTAGTAGATCTTTTAAAGATTAAGCCAGGACTAGACAGATGGTTTAGTAATTAAGAATGTCAACTGCCCACAACCACTTGCAACTCCAGTTCCCAGGGATTCAATGCCCCCTTCTGGTCACCATAAGCATCACACTCACAGGAGTTGACACATAATTAAAATTTAAAAAATAAAATCTTTTCTCAAAAGTAAATCATCTCCAGGTCATAAGCTTAGTGAGTACATTTTCACAGCTGAAGTTCAACAGACACTGCCCTGAATGTTTTTTGCACAGGGTTCTTGCTGAGAGTTGCCATTAATAAACATCAGCCTGTGAAGAGTTACCCTCACAGGCTGCAGATGTGTAGCAGGCATAGCCTTTAAGCTTCTGTTCAGCCAGCAGTATTTATTATTCTCGCCCATTAACATCACACAGAAAGATGCATGAGGGCAGAATTTGAAGATGTGAGCCTAGACGGACTTGTTTCCAGACTAAGAAGACATTATGTAGAGACTTGAGAATTCACTTGAATGCGATTCTGAAAGGCACTCACAAAAGTCTCTGAAACTAACATGTGTGTACGTTCCTATCATGCATCCCTAAGCCATCTTAAAGGCAAGGAGAGGCGAGGAGGAAAAGGGATTGCCTTATAGAGAACACGACAAGCATAAGCAGATTTAAATGTAATATTAAAGTCACTCTGTATTCACGAAATAATTACTAACCTCCAACTGTACTCTATCAAGGCATATTGTCCCATAAATTAGAACTTGGATTTGACAATGTAAAGTGTTCAAACACCCCGAGTATGAAAAGATCTAGAACATTTCTGTTCGGTGGAGAGAGTAAAATTTCTATCAACTCAATTATCTTACAAACCTGAAGAACAATTAAGGGGAGTGTGTCAAATGACCCCAAACACTACCTCTGCTTTACTGAAGACACTTTAGAAGCTGTATTAATCTCATGAACTTTTAAAAATTCCTAGAATGGGGAGAAAAGAGAGCAGATAGCTTACCTTTCAAGGCACTGGCTTACACAAGTTACTAAACTGTTCAATACTAGCCTGAGCTCTTACTTCACCTGTGTAAGTTTTTGCTGCTCCTGAGCAAGGTTTCAAGTCTCTGGCCACATAAAACCTGATTAGATTCACGGTGTTTGCTTCGTATCTGCCACTAAAGCAAGTGATGTCTCAAATATGGATTGCTAGCCACACGGAGAATTGAGCTGCAGGATGCTGCTTCATCCATCTAGCAGCTACAGGTTATTAAAATCATTTTTACATTAAAGGACAGTGTGTGATGTAATAAGAAATGACTTTGGAGACAAAAGCCCAGTTTAACAGGAGCAACAGATTCAGGCTCCTCAGGGGAAGGAAGTAACCTATCCTCTCTCAACTACCGGTGAGTTACATAGCATCTCTGATTTCAGGTTTATATCTGTAAAAATGGTATATTTGTCTGTGTGTCATGGGGTTATGATTGTAAAACACCCTGTTCAGTGAAAAACAGATAGGAACCATCAGGTACATAGGGGGCTCTTTTAGAGACTAGAGATGGTTTCAGAGATCTCTGGAGGAGGAAAAGACACACTTTTGTTTCTCCATGAGGTAGATGTCTAAGGGGCTGGGCATCTTGAAAACAAACAAAAAGTAACAAACTCCACCAAACACCAAAAGACTGGAGATGAGAAGATGGTTTGAATGATGACACAAGACTTCCAGCTCTCCTTCAGCTTGGCAACTCCTCAGTGTAGTTTCTACTTCTTCTCACATGCTGAAGTGAAATTCTTAAATAGAAAAGGTTCACTGATGCCCCTGAAGGCGCAATATTACTCACTGGAGAGGGGATCCACCTCTCAGTCAGGTAGGAGACAGAGGAGGTTAGTCATGGCATTTAGAAATAGATGAGGAGAATACCATAGTCTCCTGCCTCATATTGATTCTCTATCTGCAGAGGAAGCTACTCACAGAAGGGCAAAGGGACTGGGAAGGACTTTCAGGCTGATTCACACCTTGCAGTCAGTACAACAAAGAACTGGTTTTTCCATCAGCCCTAGAGTATTTTATAACCAAAATCTTGGCTCTGATCTAGATATTTGTTGTACTCTTTACCCTTTTAGAGTCTCATAGAAAAGCATCCATATGAATAGAGGCAAACACAGAAACACACAGAGGATGGGGGGGAGGGAGGGAGGGAGGGAGGGAGGGAGGGAGTAGGACGATTGCAAGCATATCTAACAAACATGGGAGATAGCAGTGAAGTACTGGCAAAGGCTACAGGGCTAGAGTCTCTCTCTCTCAGTACTTCTGATCAGTTTTTCTATGTCCTCAGATTGGCACATAGATAGATAGATAGATAGATAGATAGATAGATAGATAGATAGATAGATAGATAGTAGATAGATAGATAGATAGATAGATAGATAGATAGACAGACAGACGAATTTGTATATCATTTAGAATTCTTGGAGGACCATATGACTTAAACAAACAGGAATTTAGCATGGTTTCTGGTTATGGTATAATGACTGAATAAATACTAAACAGTTACTGTTAATACTATTTACCCAAGGAAATGACCTATCTCAATCAAAACAATGTCCTGATCAAAAATTATATCAAATTAAGCAAACTATCAAAGGAGAACAGTCAGAGATACGATTCTACCTTCACTGTGCTCACTGCAAAGTTACAAACATTGCCAGAGCATGAAGAGAAAAGTAACTGTGAGGGCCATAGTGAGCCCATAGCCAAGGAGATCACTGGAACACAGCATCCCAGAAGTAGACTCAAATTGTGCCATCAACTGACGCTTGCAGAAAGGAAAATGAAGCCACTGGAGAAAGGAGCACACAACACCTCCACGTAGGGAAAGAATAAAATCACATAAGCACAGACTTTACACCTTTTACAAAATTCAGCTCTGAGATAGATCACAGGCCTAAATAAAAGTCATAAAACCTAGAAGAGATCACAGAAGAAATTTTAGGTGATCTCTGGTTCGGTGTTAACTTTTAAAATAAAACACAGTAAGGAATTTGTAAAAAGAGGCATTTTTTAAGTTTATTGTTCACTAAAACTCTGCAAAAGAAGAGAGTGAAGCAGTCTGGGAGGAGGCAAAAAAAAAAAAAAAAAAAAAGGGAGTGTTCTCCAGACACAACATTAGACAAATCTGAAAAATGGGTCAAAGCCCTGAAAAGATACCTCATCCAAGATTTATCACTGCAAAGAGAAGTGGGGAACGACACAGCCATTTGTGGGTGGGTAAATTCAAACTAATCCAACACTGAGATATAAGGTTTACACACAGAGCAGCAGCACCCCAGAGCTGACAGAGCATGGGCCAACCGGAAGGGCAGTGTCATCAGAGGGCATGGAAGGTGGCACAGCACCTCAGAAGGCAGGGTGGGCATCTGTCACTAAGTTATGCTTCCTGTGTCTATTCAATATGAGTCACATGGCTTCCTCAAAACCTTCAGCTTTATTCATAAAGACTGCAACTTCGAAGCGACTGTGTCCTTCTGTTGGTTAACAAAGAAACTGCAGCCCATCTATTTCATGGAATATAATTCAAGAATAAGAAGTAGTATTAACCCATGAGAAGACATAGAGGAACTTTTAACACATATTGCTAAGTGAAGAAGTCAACTGGAAGAACCCATGTCCTGTATGAAGAACCGTACAGCATTATAGGAAACAGAAGTAAAGACAGCAAAAAGATGAGTATCTGCCAAGAGTTTTGGAGAGCATGGGAGAAAGAAATAAATAAGTGAAGCACAGGGGGTGTCTTGTGACATTGAGGCCATCTTGTATGGCACAGCAATGAAAGATAAATGTTATTGCACACTTGTCTCAACCCATGGGATATACACAAAGGATAAACCCAATTATAACTGATGGGCTTTGGTTAGTAAATGTCCATATCAGCACATCAACTGTAGCTAATATATCATACTTCTGCAAGACATTAAGAACAACAGTGAGTAGAGAGATGGCTCAGAGATTAACAGACATTGTCACGCATTAGGAAGGCGAGACTTCAGTTTCCAGCACCCACATAGGGCAACTCACAACTAGCTGTAAGGCCAGCTCTAGAAGCTCTGTCTCCCTCTTCTGGCCTCTGTGAGCATCACACACATAGGGCACATATCCACGCAGATACATATGCTCATAAATACAAATAAATGCTAAAAATAAAAAGAAACCTATTTTCAAAATTGTTAAGGACAAAGGTAACTGAAGCAGCAGGACATGGTTACTGTACTTTTCTGTGAACCCAGAACTTCCAGAAAGTAGAGAATCTATTAATTAGAAAACAGAGCACTTGCTGTGTAATAAAGACAAGGAAACCTGAAGCCTGATTTGCTGAAGAAATGGGCTGAATGTATGGTGAGTGCAAGGAAAGTAATGAGTAACAGGGCTTTTAAAAGTAGGATACTGGAGTAAGAACCCAAAAATGCACATGCCTTATTATGGCATCTGGGTTTTGATGCAAGCCAAGTTCTTTTTCAAGCTGTATAGTCATATCTGTCCTTTAGAAGATGATGCTCCTGGAATAACCATGAAACCAAATGAAGAAACCTTTGAGGAAGTAAAAACGAAGGCAACTGTACCAACCCAAGTAAGAGGTGTTTATGAGATTAAAACCAGCCCAGAGTCTCAAACCTATTCTAATGACTCCAACTTCTTGAACTGGGGAAAATACAGACTATCTCCATGGTAACCAGGAGGAGGAAAACATTGCTATCAAGGATTTCACAGAAGTGATGCTTACAGGTAACTGCAATTTCCTTTCCTTCGATAAATCATGAAAAGCAGAGTAGGTTATTTTTGTTTTGTTTTTATCATATTGGCAATTTAGCCTGAAATTGGAGAAGGGCTTCCTTCGATAAAATCCTGAGATTATATGAAACTAATGTGCACCACTGACTGGTCTTGCCAGAGCTCTTTTAGAAAGTAATTAACCATCACTAAACACCTAAATCCCTGCTGCTTCTCCCTGAAGCAGCCCAAAGAGAACTGACCCCATGAGAAACAGCTAAATCGCCTATCGGTGCCACAATTAAAAGCCTGTTTCCAGCTGCCCCGGGACAGCTGACAAAAGACACAATTCAGAATCTGCTGCTGCTTTATCCATCCACAGCATTTCAATTTTGAGGATGTTTTCATCTCAACTCACAACCATATGAGCTTATCATACTGTGCTGTCAGCCACTACCAGCTATCTGTGAATGAACCCACCCCCAGCAGAATTTGCATCATGAATTTTATGAATGCTAAGTATCCTATATAGTAAGAGGTTTAGTAACATTCTATTTAGCTCTCTTGGTGGGGTGGGCATGTTATACAAACATATAAACAATAAACAGAAATGCGAGCAGGTATGCACAAGTCGGGACATTGTAGCCAATGGAATCTGAGTGACAGCAGGTGAAAGGAAGCCTTCATGGTCGTCTGGTGGTAACAGGGTGAGAGATGATACCATCAGCCAAATTGAGGAGCAGGTCTGGGAGACAGAGCGCCAGTTTAATTTTGGACATGCTCAAAATGAGAGACTTGTGGACATTTCAATCCCAGGAGTGAAGTAAGCAGAAATAAATAAGGGCCTAAGAAATCAAGTGAAGGGGAGGCAGAAGACCTGTAGCAGTAGTTGACAAGTAAGTGGAAATTGAAAAGGTTCCCAGGGATTCATGATCACATAAAGAACTGAAATCCAGGTATAAGGTTAGAAAGAAAAGTAGAGCTGTGGTAAGAAGCTATGTTCTAAAGTGAGGAGGAACACCTACCCAGAGAAGTGCAAGCAATTGAGGAGAGCTGGGAGCCAGAGAGGTGTCCTCCCCAAGGAAGAACACACAAGCTGGTTGGTGGTCTAGTGCCAAGTGGCCAGCCCTGAAAATACACATACAAGTGTATTATATGAACGGAACAGGAGATATTATCTACTTATCTATCTATCTATATAGACATGTATATCTATCATACAATAACAATCAAAAATGAAGCCATAAATGTGAAGGAGAGCAGCAAGGATATATGGATGCCTTTGGAGGGAAGAAAGGGAAGAAGGAATTGTTATGACTATATCATAATAATTTTTTAAAAAAGAGGCGATTGAGAGTCAAATTCTGGGTAGTCTCTAATTGCACAGGAAACAATGGGACACGTCAGTTCCAATGTTTGACCTTGGGCAGTTTGGAGGAAGGTGGTGCTTCCATCCCGTGTCACTCATCCACCCACTCACTGAAACATGTTCCGGGGAGCACCGTCTACGGCGATCCTCCATGACACAGACAAGAGAGAGGAAGCATGCAGAAGGAACCTCATGGAGACAGAAGATGGATTTCTTAGTTTGAGATGCCTTGCTCCAACAAGATGGGGATGCCTATACAAGATACAAAGAAGTACACTCAAGTCAGCTCTACAGAGGTAAGGCTTGAATTCACCTAACAAGAGGGGATCAGTGAAGGAGATAGGGAAGAAATACGTGGACATGCATCATACCTTTGAAAATACAATTTGTCGGAGAAGCAACACATTGGGGTTGAATAAGGAAAGGGGGAAAGCATAGGAATAAGAGAAGGCTGACAAGAGATAAAAATTTAAAGTGGTAAGCCGGCTATAGCTCAAATCCCAGATGCATCAAAAGAAATGAGATCAGGGGAGAAAGGCGCAGAGGTTAGCCATCTCAGAAGAGCGAGATTAGAGCCTCATTTAGAAGGTGCCACGGAAAGACCCGATGCCAAGAGTTGGGACTTCAGGGTGATATTAAGGCACCGCGCTAAGAATTTTTACAATAGTAGAAATATGATCATTCATAAGCCCAGGATAATGAGCCAAGGAAGCTAGAGAAACTGAAAATATCAGCGAAGAGGGGATAACTGTAAACATGGAGGAATCAGACAGTAAGAGAATACTTGGGCAATAACTGGGCAGTACAGGTCTTCTTTCCCTGTAGAATGAGTTTCTCATCTGCCTCCTGTGATTCAGGAGGCCCAGAGTCAAGGACACTGCTAAAAGTGGGTTCACAGGCATCATCTTTGCAAGCTGTTTATATTCTGTTACGCCACGTCGCCATGCAGAGAAGTCTAATTCCAAAGAGATTCCTCACCCCATCACCTCATTACCCCGACGTGCGAAACACAACAGGAACATGAGCAACAGCTGTTGTGTATTCTGTGGGATGATCGCCTGCTCCTCCGTGCGCTAAATAGAAACTTGCAAAGATGAGAAATGGTTACTAAGGCTTTCGTGTGTATGGGGGTGTGGCAGGGAGCAGGTGGATATTGCATTCTCTTTAAGAAAAATTGTCCCTTTCCTACAGAACTTTGGAAATAAGATGGAGATGCACAAAGCAAGGCGTCATCCCTTTCTAAGGATCCTCTGATCTGGTTCTGTTCTCAGCCTCCTCTGTTCTGCCCTTGCATTCAGTTTTCATACTTCAGATGAACCCATTTCGTATTCTCTCATCTCCCAAGTGGCCGGTTTCTTGGTTTATTTCCTTTCTTCCCCTCTTCAACAGGATAAGCAAAAATGTAAAAGCCCCTCAGGATGGTGAGTGACGGACACCCAAACAAGTTTACAAGCACTTGTAAAAAGTCCTCTCAGGAGTCTTGTGTACCCAATCAGCTATCCAAATCTCGGAGAACAAAGCCTAGATAGCACACTGATGACAGCAGCCCTGAGCCTCCGGCCCCAGCAAAACTCAAGGATGTTGCAGCCACACTGTGCTCTAAACCCAACTGCTGTATGGAGCCACCGGCGCCACACCAAGTGAACACCACCACGGACCCACATGTCCACATGCAAACAGCATGAGAAACCGGCTGGGTGCGGGAGAAGTGCGCACCGCACAGTGCACGCCCAGCAGCACCCTCGTGTCCCCGTGCCTTTCCTCTCCGCGCTCCCACCTACCCACCCACCCGGGTGCCCAAGCCCTCCAGCCTCACCAGGCCGCCGCGTAACTTTCCAGGTGCGCAGCTTGTCCCCTTGGCGCGGCCGCAGCCTCTCGGAGTCCTCCGCCACGCCGCCCTCCTGCGGCCCCAGCCGGGCTCGGCTCAGCTTGCCCCGCCGCACCGTGCGCACCGTGCGGGGTCCGAGCTGCTGGAGCCGCCGCTCGCGCTGCGTGGGAAGCCGGGGAAGCGGCGAGCGCGCTGCGGGCAGGAGCTGCGGCGACGTGGGTGCTGTCGCCTCGCTGGTCTGCGGGGGCCGCCGCGAGAAGGAGGCGCGCCGGAGGGAGGAGGGAGCTCGGCGGAGAGGAGGGACAGAGGAGGGCGGGGGTCAGCCCGGCGTGGCGTGGGAGAGCCCGGAGCCCGCTTCCTTGAAGGTGGGGTCACCGGCGCCGGCGCGAACCTGTACTCTGGAGCCAGCCTGCAGCAAAGGCCACAGTCTGCACTTTATACCCCGAACCTCCGGAGTGAAGCAACTTAAGTAGGGCGATAACATCTTAGATACAAGCGGGTGGTTGGTTGTGTTATTATTTCTATTTCAAGTGTGTGGGCCCAGGGAGAGGAAAGTTGGGGGGGGGGGGTATTCATCATCCCTTTCCCTTTCCACCGCTGTGCCTCCAGCCTGCTTCACTGCAGGCTCTTGCTCTTGCTCGCTGCCTCTCTCTATGCTACCAGAGTGCAAGTCTGCGTGCACACGTCCTGGATATGCTCTCTGGTGTCACAGTGGTGCCCTTCTAGAAGACACGTGACCTAGGGGCTGCTTGGCCACGTACTCTTCCAGCACTCTGGAGCCAACTTGCTCTTAGTCTGCCCATTGTACATGATGCATCCTAGGGACAGTGGCTGAACCGAGTTTGGAGTGGGGGAGACAGAGATTATACCTCCTAAAATCTGTAGAGCTTTATAGCATGAAGATTTCTTGGTCATTCAAGCAGGTAATTTAATAGTCTCCTGTGGCCTTTTAGGCACAGTATCCTGAGGCATGCATTATGGTTTTCTAAATATAAATAGATATACTCACCCACTTGAGTATGCTGTGCTCCAGTGTTCCGAGTTCCTGCTGTGGGAGTCCCCCTTCCTTCTCTAGAGGAACGTTTTGGCAGATTTACAAGGAAAAGGGCAGTTTCTCTGCGGGGTGGACAGTACAGTGAGGGTCTATTCATCAATTTGTATCCAGAGAACGTTAGAGCCCGATTCCCTGGGGGTGTCAACCACCCAGAGGCTGTGGGTCTCCTAGTAACTCCAGCACGCACTGTTATATACATAACCCACATAGAATGAGACCCGTGTACACTTGTTGAATGGCACCATTAAGTTTCAGAGGAGGAAAAATGGTTGTTTGTTTTTTCTGCTAACTGGGAGAAAAATAATCCTTGTCCACACATCTGTACATTTTATGCTGCCCTTCAATACCGCCTAACCAGAGAAGATGGAGATGAAGAATTCCTGAAGGGGGAAGGCGGGATCCATGGAAAAATAACTAAGTCATGAGTAAATCACAGTAAGAACAATTTTAAGCGAGATTTGAGACACTGAGCCAAAGCTATCACTTTTAAAGAATACAAGAACCATGGTAGGAGTAAAGGTATCTAGTGAAACCTCTTGGTCTAGTATGTGCTTTCGGTGGACCATATAACACGGCGTTCTAGTCATTGAGGGAAGAGCTTGAAAATCACTATTAGGGTAAAGACAGCCGCATAAAACTAGAGTTGACGAGGACCTTGAGCGCCCTCGTAGCAGCCAGGTAGTATTCTTTCAGGTCAGCTTCACTGGCAGTAGAGAAAGGCAGAAAAACAAATAATCCTGGGAGCAGGAAAAAGGGAAGAGGGGCAAGGGAGCAGGAAGAAGGGGGAGGGGCAAGAGAAATAATAATGAAGAGGAGAGAGGGGGCTCTATTGCCTGAGAATGTGAGACATCGCCCATTCTTTCTCAGAAAGCTTTAAGCAGACCCTGACTCACGCCCTGTGTTAATTCCTGGAAATTTAACGGTTAACAAAATGAACTTACCCTGTCAATTTAGAGTCTACAATCCAATGGGAGAAGCGGACATTGACCACCTAACTATACATGTGATAAAGACTGTGAAGGAAAAGAATGGGGATATGAGGTCGCCATGGGAGTCTGCCACTATTAATAAATAACCTGGGTAAAATGTCTGAAATGATAAAGACATTTATTGTTCATGCAGCAAGAAGTCTCAAGGTCAAGAGGTTGTGTAGTTGGTCAATTCACCGACTGAGTAATTTCAGGGAGGATTGCGAACTGTTTCCGTTATTCTGTTTGCTATCCCTAGGAGGCTAGCTTTATCCCCAGAACAACCCCACCCATAGCTTCTGGACTGGAGACTCTCTAGTTATGCAATTCTGGCCCTGCCAGAAGGAAACACAGTGTCTTTTTCAAGAACAGGACAGTCTCTCTCAGAAACTTCCAATGAGACTTTTTCTCACCTTCGGTTTCTCAAAAGTAGGTCGTGTGGCCAGCTTCAGAGGAAGAGAATGGTGGCTTGTCATTTTGGTTACCTGACTTGGGCTCTTTAGCAGTAGCCCATGAAATCCTCACGACTTAGGTCTCAAACTGGATGAGTGGACAAAAGTGGAGAAGGTGGCGAAGACACTGAGTAGGCAACTTCAAGTCTGCTAGAGGAGCTCAGAGACTTCACTAAAGAAAAATAATGTCATTTAAACTTAAGACGAGTAAGAACCAGTTGGAGGTGAGGAGAAAGGACCCACCAGAAGAAGGAATCTTTTTGTATAAAGTCTGACCTTAGTAGTGTGGTAAAGGCTAGCATACTTTCTCACACCATTTACTGTACTAGGCAGGTGGTCCTTAAGAAGGAAACTCAAAGAGGTGGAAAACTCTTTATTCAGTGAGTTAGCAAAGCTAAAAACCTTCATCTCATCAGAGAGTGAAATGTTATCATCAATTGCCTTTCTCAGCCTCTGACAAAGCAATGCAGCTTACCTATAAGTGCCTTCTTTGGTCCTTAGACACAAAAACTAGGTGTCATATTTCTCCTCTTGGCTGTGACTCTGCAAGACTTGTGTCCCCTGACCTCTTTTAAGCTTTGACACAAGAGAAAGGGTACCAAAGCTTAGGTATAGCCTACAGTGATACTAAGAACAAAAAGTCTCACCTCCTCCCTCATTTTACACACAATTATAGAAGTACCAGTGCAGTCACCATGCCGTACAAGACCCTCTCAGTGTCTCCTGGCCTCCCTCACCCCCTACAGAAAACTGCATTGGAAACTAAGCAAGTCCTAGGAATTCAATTCCTGTCCAATGTCTTTCAAATGAAGTTCTCTTTTCCTAGGATGGATTTCCACAGAAGAGCTCTGGAGACCCATTACACACAGACATGTTCTCCTTCCCCCTCCACACGAACAACTGCATCGGCTCCATGCTGCTGACACCCAAGTCCAGCTTAGAGGCCTCAACACTCAAGCGAAATCCCCTTCTAGGTGTTCGCAGACCTGGCATCCTGGTGGTTCAACACCGTGTCCAATTCTTTTGGCTACTTTGTCTTCTTTTAGCTTTTCCAAATCTTAATCTAGAAAACCGATCACGTGCCTTTGGTGCTTTGGTGTTCAGGGTCCAGTACCACTTGCCATGATAAAATAGCTGGGCAATGGGTTTCACCAGTTTCTGTGCTACAGAACTTCTGGGCTGTCCACACCACCATCCAATTCCTCACTGAAGCCCATGAGTACAGCATAGGGATCCTCTCTGACACCACAGCAGGATGATATTCTAAGGTTCAGACTTGTGAACTTTCCTACCTCTTCTATTAGACTTGAAAATAGGGACTTTGTGGAATCGATCCTTACAGTTTCATAAATAACCTAGTTCAAATCTCTTCATTATTTAAAAAATTATTTTAACAATTAAACTCATTCCTTTTCTTTTTTTTCACCAAAGAAAGAAACACACAGATAGACAGACAGACAGATAGATAGATAGATAGATAGATAGATAGATAGATAGATAGATAGATAGATAGATAGATAAAGTGTTTCTGTTTCTTCCGTGGGAACAAAGTTTTACTATTTCTAGTATCATATAATATTCCAAGCCCAGTGCTTCATCCTATCCTGACATTACTGAGGGGTCATTGGCCTCTCACTTGCTTAGGTTTCCCCTCTGGTCCAAGTGAGAAGGAGGGTGAGCTTTATGGGCATTAGCCACACACATTTGGACATTTTTCCTGCCTCTTCAGGCAGCAGCTAGATTAAGCTCTCTGTGTTCCCCAACTAAACTGGCCTTTGTCTAGACCTTGCTCATCTTTTCTTTTTACTACCTGAAATTCTATCCAGTCTAAAAGATCTCAGGACCCTGTTTTCGACCCTGCCCCATTTCTATAATCAATCATTGTTTTGTAGACATCTGATCCCCTATTAGGAACTCCCAGTAGCACATTGCATCCCAGCACATACTGTAGCATTTATCACTTTCTGCTTTGTGTAACCACTGTCTGTCTATGTTTGTGCCTCTCTGCTAGACTATAAGCTCCCAAGGATATGACTGTCATTTGCTTCCACCTTGCTTCATCTCTCTTAACACAGGCAGCGGGTCTGGTTCCTACAGTAATAAATAAACTTACGCTTCTCAGACTCTTGATTTTCCTAATGAAATAAAGACAATGGATTAGAAGGACAGTTACTTCATTTGAAAGTTATCACTCTTCCGAATCAGGAATCAAGAGTTAGTAAATCTTCCTACAAAGAACCAAAACCTAAATTAGTCTAGTCATCTGGTTTTGTCTGCATTAATTTTTGTTAAAGTGATTTTTTTCTTAGTTGTGAATACTTATTAAAATATAGTTGTTTGGATATAATTGTCTCTAGGCTAATGGTGCTACTTGGGGAGAGTTTGAAAACTTCAGAAGGTAAAACCTGGCTTGAAAAAGTAGGTGACTAAGGTAGGTTCTTGGGGGGCAGGTACCTTGTCCCTAGACTGGAAGTGAAGAGCTGTTTCTACTATGCCTTCAGACCTTGGTTATTTTTACCCAAGCATGTAGAGCATTCAAACAACTCCACCCAAGCTGAGACAAAATAAATCTTTCCTCTACATCAAGTAGTTTCCTTCAAATGTTTTAGTCACAGCAACTAAAAAATATCCAACATGCCCATACATATCTCCTTCACCAGGCCCATAATGTTTGGCATTCCACCAATGTGCTCCATTTCCAGAAGACCACGTATCTGACACATTGGCTTCTAAACTCTTCTGTTTTCCTACATATAATCTCATACCTAACATACATCTCACTCAGCTTCAGCCATCCACTTCTGCAGTCATACTTGGAATTGTTATTGAAACAACTAATTCTGATAGCATATGTATAGCACTCTATATCAGCCTAGACATATTTGCCTCCAAGATCTGGGCTTTGGGCTCTGTTTCTCAATAGCACTAGTGATGGCCCCTACGGTCTCCATGGTTATAATGCTGAGGATAATACTGCCACTTAATCTGACATCCCTGTAACTGAGGACCCTATTAACATCAGCTTCTGTATCACTCATTGTTGAGGAAACCTCGGTAACTCCAGCCCAGTGGGCTGACCTGTATGAACTCACAGGAGTTCTGTCTGCCCTTGATGCTGGTACCCAAAACACAGCCCAGAAATACAGTGGAGTCCATGTCTTGTGAAGTTGACCTTGACCACTGAAGGGAAGGAGACGGGATGAGGACAAGAGATAAATTGTTGACCTGTGTGCCCAGCCAGGAGCTGTTCCAAGACTCAGTGGTTCTCCACCTTTGGCCGCTCTTCCATGACTCAGCAACCAACTTTGTTGCAGAGAGGCTGTGGTCAGTTAATAATATACACCCTGTGTCTACTTCTTTGCCTTCTCACTTGCACTTTCTCCTTCCTGCTGCCCCGGAGCACTTCTCCGAATAAAGTCTTGCTAGTAAGTGTGAGTTCTATGAGTTCCATTTTCTAGGGACCACAAGCCAAGAGTAACTACAACCTTTCATCCTTCACACCTATTCGCTCAGTTACTTTCTCTGTATTTCTGATCTTATGTATATCTGTTTCCTCAGACCCTTACTTGCTTGTCCTTATTCGGCTCCTGGATAATTAAGCAGCACATTATTTGCTCTCTTGGTACTTCCCCCAACATTACTCATCCTGGAGAAAGACTACTTCTCACATTCTCTTTATTTTTAGACAATAGGATGTGGCGGGATTAAGGTGTCAGGTGATAAGGTCAGAAGACACTTCCGGGACCCTGGAGGGGGTGTGGCCAAGCCCATTGATAAGTGGCTGCTGGGATCTTGGGAAGGCCCGTTCTTCCCCTCTCTTTTTATCTTTATTTTATTATTATTATTTTTTTTTTTTTGTTCCCTGACTGGGAATCGAACCTGGATCTCAATGGTGAGAGCGCAGAACCTTAACCACTAGACCGAGCCAGCCACCCCTAGTGAAATAAGGTAGATATAGACCCTTATTAAGCTAGTGAAATAAGGTAGATATAGACCCTTTCTCATAACCCTATGTTCTTAGCTGATGGGAGGAGATTAGATTGGTTAAAACCATTTTAGAGAGCCAGAATTGAGTCAAATTAAAATATGCACAGCCTGCTGCCAGTTTTACTTTTAGATATGTATATATCCTAGGAAATGTCGCAGTCAGGTCATGAAGGATCAAACCAGAGTTGCTCACTATTACAACTTCTCTTGTGGGTTTTGTGAGAAAAATAGGGTGTCTCCATATCTACCTCTGAGTAGGTGAGTATATGCACTTCTCATGAATATATGCAAGGAAACACTTGAAAAATAACAGATTAGACAGTGAAAGGAAAAAGATAGTAGAAAACTGAAACTCTAAGATATGTGTGTATGTATGTGTTTGTGTGTGATGAAGTATATATACAAAGCCCACAGTAACTGTGTAAAATACAAGTCATTTTGCAAAACCACATACAAATAAAAGACACAAAATGGTCAAACAAGAATGGTCAAGCATATAAGAGACAAAATGGGAGTGTGGTATGTGGTGAGATTCAGGTGTCAGCTGATAAGGTCCGACGCTTATCCAGGGTCCTGGGCTCCTGAAGGGGGAGTGGTCAACCCCATTCATAAGGGGCTGCTAAGATCCTGAGAAGGCCCGTTTCCTGGTTCCTGACTGCTGGAGAGACCGGTTCGGCATCCATCATCCACCGCTCAGATAATCCAGTCTATCAGGCACCTATATAAACTGTTACCTGTATCATAAGTGTTGACTTATATTTTAATA
Source organism: Phyllotis vaccarum (assembly GCA_033318265.1). Classification (NCBI taxonomy): domain Eukaryota; kingdom Metazoa; phylum Chordata; class Mammalia; order Rodentia; family Cricetidae; genus Phyllotis; species Phyllotis vaccarum. The sequence goes on along the minus strand of JARWLC010000001.1, from coordinate 77,426,710 downwards.
AATATTAATCTTAGATTAATATATTTAAAAAAAAAAAACTCCACCTTCGGTGGTATGTCCGAAAAAAAGAATCAGTGAAGAGAATAATACCTGGGACAGAAAGAATGTAAATGTGCAAATAACAGACATATTTTCTATTTTGACAGAGTGTCACAAAGACTGTAAGTTAGAGTGGTGTAGGCTGCATGGGAAGGGTTTTTTTCTAGAGGCAGCTTTCAGAAGACCTTTCTAAAGGGAAACATTTGGCTGAAGCCGAAATGTTGAAGCAAAATTATCACAGGATGATCTAGAAGGAATTGATTCACAGAGGGAAAAAATAAAGAGTAAATACAATGGCAAGAGGGAGCTTGGTGTCCAGGAACAGCAAAAAGTCCAAGGAGTCCACATGAGAGTGTGGCTGAGTGGTTCAGAAATGGGAAGCTGGGGGCAGGCTTACAGTGCAGATCAGCAAAATTCTTTTATCGGTCTCATTTAGGTACTAAATATTCCATGACAATCCTACTGGATTTATAGATTGCGTTTCTCTCTCTAACCTAAAAGGGAAATAGTATAGTTAGCTGTTTGGAATCCGTGTGCTCCACCAACAAATAGGAGTAGCTTATCACCACAGATCTGTAATTGGCACTCCCAACTGGAAACTTTAAAAGAACACCCATTCCTACCTGAAAATCAGTAGGGCAATGTGGTTGATTTTTACTACTGGCTGGGTTTTAAATTTTTATTTGGTTTATATGCTGTTTACATTGGCATTACAGACTAATTTACATTAGAATTAATGCCAACTTAATGCCAAAACCAGTAAGATAAATTGATTTGAGTGCTATTATCTGGTTTTCATTGGCTTTTCTGGGGTATAATGGTATATGGATGTGGAGAGTTATTTTCCTGTCTTTGTAGTCAAATAACAAGACCTTAGCTTGAAATGCATTCTGTCTGTCACTGTATAACCAAGAGAGGTTAAATCCATTAGGACCCTGAAGATATAAAGTGGTCTAATTTCCCAAATTCAGACTATCTGTAGCTGATCTTTCCAGAAAACCCTCCAGAACACCAAAAGTTTCATTTAATCAGTAAGCAATAATATTTCCCTGAAATAAGGATAATTGAGAACCTGCTTAGAATTAGTTTTGCAGGTCTTGCTCAGTCTGTGCAAACAGTGCACCACTAAATTTGATGCCATAATGCCAGGAAGAGCCATCTGCTTAGACACAGCAAATCATAAATCATCTCCAGACCTTGTATGTAGCCAGCATGATGCACTAGAAGGGCTCGAAGATACAACTCATCTTCTGTCTTAACACATTGTCAAATGTCACTGATTATTTCCATTTCTTGACCTTGGGGGTGGGAATACTAAAAGTAACCTAACTTATGTGTTCCTTCGCTTCTTTTGTTTTCCTTTCTTCTGCCTATTTGTTACCAACTTTGAAACGTATTTATCTGACTTTCCTATCAAGAGCCTATCTGGGAATAGCTACCAGTTTGACCGTCTAGGGCGGTCCATTTACAAACAGGTTCCTATGTTGAGGGAATGCAATAAAGCGTATGCATGGATTGTCCTAACCTCTAGTTACCTCATTTTATGAGCCAAGGTGGGGGCTGTCAGAGGCCACAAGGATGCATGGCAGCATTCAGACCAGCTGTTTACAGACATTCACAAAGTATACGACACACATGCTGGACCATCAGCAAACATTCTTGAATGGGTATGTGAATATTGATAATACCTAGCTGTACAATCAATGATGGATGACGTTTTTACCTCATAATTATGTTTAAATTTAAGAACAATCAAAGAGACCTGTGCTGATTTTTATTGATTATAGGTTTTTATTAGAAATCCTGCAGCCATGATTAACATTCTTTCACTTTCTTCTGTGACTGAATGGCCCCTTTGCTGAGAGGACATTTCAAAATTGATGTAATTAGCATCCCTCCTGTGAAGCTGATGCAATGCCATGTTCTGAGATTTTGTGTGGGAACTGAAGTCCATCGGTATTGAAAGAGGACCAGTTTGAGGGATCTGCAGCATGGATAATGGACACCAAAATTTAACCTTAGGCCAGGGATGAAATATTGTCTGTGAAGGAGAGGAGATGCTTTGTGGAGTGTGTGGCTAGAGAAGTACAGCGGTGGACCTGGAGGGGGAGGGGTTCCCTGCCTGCTTTGGCACCCAACTTATGCACAAGCAAGAATGAAGCCTCCTGGAGCTGTGCTTTCGGGGTGAACGGTGGGTTTTGAAACTTCTTGGAAGTCCATATTTGTCTAGCTCAGAAGTTGTGACATTTTTGGTCTCAGAAGACTTTTATAGCTGAAAATTATTAAGGACCTTTACATAATTTTGTTTATGTGGGTTATGTCTATCAATATTTATCATATTCAAAATTAAAGTTAAGAAATTTTATAAACATTTGTTCATTTTTAAGTGACTATTAATAACTGTTACATATGAACAAAAATAGCTGTTTTCCAAAAATTAATAAAAAGAAAAATTATTCTTTTTTTAAGTAAATCTTTTTAATGCTGACGTGGTAGAAGATGCAAAATGCTAGGTTTATGTATTGATGTCTGTGTTCCTTGTAAATTTATCATCTGAGACAAGATGTGTGGGAAATTCCACCAACAATGAAAAAAGAGGTCAGTTCTCAGTGCTGTGGGAAAAGCCACTCTGTTCCATGAGTCTGTCATTACATCTCTCCTTGCTGTGGCCTGTGGTGCAGTGAAAGGTGGACAGGCTGATTTTGGTTCACAGTTTGAAGAATACAGTCTACCATGGTAGGGTGGGGGGTATGACAGCAATCCTGTCCTGGTACACCCTCCGTCGGGAAGCGGAGAGATGAAGGCTGATGCTTGCTATGCATTCTCTTATCCAGTCCAGATGTCAGACTATGGGATGATGCTACCAACATTAAAGGTTGAAATATCCTACAGACAATCACAGAAGTGTCTCCAAGAAATTCCGTAATATAGTTGAGTTGACAATGAAGCCTAGCGATCGCAGATGCCCCTATGGTTCCCAGACCACCCCACACTTTAAGAAGTGCTCCATACTGTGAGTCCACATTATTCCTCATGTCACAAGTATCTTTAAGTTAATTACCACTCAGGTTGTCTTTGATTTTCAGCCAATGGCATAATTAGCTTGTCCGTGCTCCATCTTCCAACAGGTTAAAATAAAATAAAATATAAAATAAAATGTGTGGGAATCATTCAGCTATGGGAAGAATTCTCAATGCCCAAGTGCAAGTAATCAGACAAAATATGAAATGAATAAGATGCACTTCCTCTGTTGTAATTCTTACAGTTTCTTAATTTTATTAGATTATAGTATTCATCATAAATTGAATACGCTTCACTCTATAAGTTAAGCGCAATGAGGTCAATTTCAGGCCCTTTTGTATGATCATTTATCAGTTGCTATAAAACCCTGGAAAATACAGAGGGAAAATTAGCTATGGGGGGGAGGGTGTTAACAGCTGAAACTGTCCATTCATGTATTGATCATGCCATTGATTCAACAGCCAGAACTGTAATCTAAGGAGTCAAATAGAAAAAAAAAACAAAAACAAAAAACAAAACAAAACAAAAAAAAACCAAAAACAAGTTCTCTGTTTCCAGATGTTTGGAGTATCATAAAATCTTGATATTTGCCTTTATGCTGTTCCTTTCAGTAAATATTAATTCCTTTCATGGACCTTTACTGAAACATAGACAGCAAAGAATATTTACTTTGGAACTCCACTTAGTGGGCCACTAAATAATTAAAAGAAAGCGTGCTAAGTAAAATTAAAATTAAGAGAAAAGCTCATAGAGACTTTGAAAAAAATGTATTTAGTAAAGTTTGAGTGTTCAAATTTTTGTCATGGCACGAATGTCAAGAGCTAAGACCACTGATTCTGTCATTTGAAAGACTGGGATTCCAATGCCACTGCCAACAGTTTCTAACCTCACTAAGCCTATTTATGAATACAAATGAAATCATGTCTGTATAACAATTAAATACCCTGTAGCATTATTTGGTGGGGATAAGTGGGTGGACATTGTAGGTAAGGAAAGCTATACTTGTGGGAACAAGAACATCTAAAATAAACTTGATAAGTATAGTCAAACACCACACAGAAATTATTGAGATAAAGCCAGAATTTCATAGTTTATGTACAAGAATCTTTTCCCTGAAACACCTACAGAATAAATTAAAATAAAATAAAAATATAGAGTCTTTGATAGAATAAGTCACAGGGCTTGGGAAAAATGACAAAGAGGCTAAGCGTGGGAGCATAAGATTAGGTAGCACCTCATTGCTTTTATCAGTTAGTGATGTTCCGTGGAAATGGACTTTGCAATGAGCTGGAAGCCTATATGATTCAACTACTTGAGCATGTACTAGCCTTTCACTCTTTCACGAACTGGCCAACATGGACTTTCTGAAGAGCACACCTTTGTAAATATTCTCTTCAGTAGTCCCTAGATTTAAAATTCTTCAGGGATGCTGCAGTGAACTCACACATTAAAATACATACATACATACACACAAACATACACCACCCACACACCATACACATACATGCACACATACTACACACAGACACACCACACGCACATACATACATACATACATACATACATACATACATACACACCACACATACATACACATACACACTACACACACACACACATATACACATCTGAGGCATACAGGGACAGCATCCCAAGTATAGACAGATAGACCTGGAAGAAGTCTATGTAGTGCTTACTATGTTGCTTACTAACCCAAAAAATGTGTTCTCAATCAATTTCATAGGACTAACATAGCAACATGCTATATCCTGATAGCATAAAACTGTAGGAATATGTTGCCTCATGATTCTTTAAAAAAAAAACTAGATATCTAAAGGTACTAGCAGTTCACCCTCCCTCTAAAACCTATTTTAAAATTGCCCTCAGCTTAGCTTCCAGTAGTAGTCACCAGGCCTTGGTGTCCCTTAGCTCATTGCTATAGAATTGGAGCTTCTGACTCTGCCATTCCATAGCAGTCTCCATATGTTGAAAGTTCCCTTTTTTGTAAGAACAATAGGTATACTGGATTAGGACCACCTTCATGAGTTTGTCATATAAGACCATATCCACAAGACCTTTTGAGGTAACACTGTCCACTCCTAATAGTATCCTGGTTAATCTTCAACTAAATATGTGTGCAAAGATGTCTGAAGAACAGGTAAGATAAAAACCCTCTCTCAGGTAAGATAAAAACCCTCTCTCTACCCACTCAGAGCCTGCTTGAAAGAACGTGTTCTAAGAATGTCTACATCTGAGTATCTCTGCATCATTTATGAATGGCACAGCAGGTTTTCTGTGCTAGAGAGTTGAGCTGAGAACAACCAGAAAATGAAGGGGTCTTTACAGAACTGTTCTAGCACCGAGGAGCTACTGATGTTCCCTAGTGACAAAATGACATGACCAGCTATGTTTCTGTGAGTAGGTTGCTTCAGCCATAGTGCAAATGATAAAGATGGAGAAAGATTAGAAGCAGAAATAGCAATTAAGCAAGCTGATGAGACACTTTGGAGAAAGTCGCTGTCTGGGGAAGTCTGAGGGTATGAGGGGAGTGGGGTGGACTGGGTCAGAGAGTGTTCATCATCATCGGTGAGTAGTGAGGAGGTGAAAAAGATTCTGGAACACCCAGAAGAAATAAGACCCAGTCTTGACTTGGAAACAATGAGCTCAATTAAACAGGTAGGGATGTGTCACCATAAACTGGGTCAGAAACCATAAGAGGAAATGCAAGTTCACTAAGGGATAGAGAGAAGATATTATGTTAAGATGCCAAACATGGGTCCCAAAGGCTTGAGGCTTATTAAAACCACTTTTGAGAACTCCTGCTCCCAGAGAGTTTTATAAGGACACTATTCCATAGCATTTTTTTTTCTCAAAAAGCATGCAGTCACTCCACATGCAAAATGCCTCCAAGGGCTGTTTCTGTCCCGCTGCAGCCAGTCTATTCCATTGCCCCCACAGTCCTGGATCTTTTTTCAGGATAACACCGTCATTTTCCTGTCTCCCAAGCCACGAATCTCAAACCTTCCACAAGGCCCGCCATTCAGCAAATCTTATATAGTCATCAAGTCTTAAACTTCCCAGTGTTTGAGTTTCTTGAATGGGCTCAGTCACCCTCTTCCTTGGCTTCCACTCCACTCTGCACCCTAAACATCTCTCCTCTGCCCTACTACAGCGGTCATTAAACAAAGCTACCTGCAGATGTGCTGGACCTCACTCTCACCGCAAAGACAATTTAGCTCTTTGCAGAAGGTGAAGTCTGACCTTGTCGATTTCTGCTGAGATCTTTTCTTACCCTCCATTCCACTGCATGCAAAATAAAGTCCAAACATCGTGTCACAGCCTACAAACCTTACAGGATCCTGCTTCTGCTCATCTTTGGGCTCACTCTCTTCATCAATATATTGAGCACAGTTAAGGATTTGAATCTATATTCTCAGGGTAATTCTTGCTGTTCTTTCCTATTGTTTACTGTACCTCATTTGGGCATCTCCATCCAAATCACCTTGCTTGCATCCAAAATCACCTGCTTTTGAATATTCTCTTTGTTGTCTGAGTATTCTTTTTCCCGAACCTATCCTAGCATGCTTCCTTCTTACACTCACACACTGCATGTCATTTTTAATGAGGTTCATTCCCTCCCAGTCTCCTGCAATCTTCTTTAGGACAGCAACTGCCTGAGCTCCATTCCAGGAGCAGACTGAGCAGGCAGTCTTTGAGTGCACTGTGTTTTTGCTCATGATAGGGAGATGAATAGGTTACTCGCCTCAGGTTTATAAAACCTGTAGAGCAGAGGACTGGTCAATTCAGATACAGAAAGAGCTCACTGCTTAAAGGAAAGTCAAAAAAATGGGATTATAAAAATAATAATAAGTCGACAAAATCAAAACTGAATTATTGTAGGCAATATCAGAACTTAATGTGTTTGGTTAAAAGCTTTGTAAGCCCAGAGATTCTGCTATATTATCTTTAAAGCAAACCATGTAGATCAAGTCAGAACAGAGTGAGCATTTCCAATTATAAAAATGATGTCATTTTTTAGGTCTTTCAAAAAAAAGGATCAGCAGACCAATATATTGCTTGTGACATTTTATACACATCAGGCAAAATAACTCTCCAAGCTACCCCTCTCCAGTCAAAACAGAGACATGGTATAAAAATACATTTATTTGGGGATAAAATGAGTAGAGAAGTTACTCATTTTCTAGTTAGAATTAACTCCCAAGGATATCCAACTTGGCTACACACTGGCCTTCCCTGCCCCATCGCTTCTTACCCAAACACCCACACCTTGAACATGGCTGTGCCATTCTGGTCTCAGTAGCCTCTGCTCTTCTTCTGCTTTCTAGAGTACCACCCCAGTTCTTTCTTGAGTCCTAAAGTACTGTCTGATCCTCACCTTGCAGTTCCGTGCTTAAATCTTCCTAGACAGCCACGTCTGGTCTGGTGTGCAGCCTGAGTTCGGTTAGAAATGTTCCATTTTCCTTTCAAAGGGTATTGCGCAACTGCGTTTGACCAATCAAGAAGTAATTTGACATTTGAAAACTCAAGGGTAAAATCACATAGAGTAAGGAGGCAGGAGGAGGAATTTTGAGAACTTGTTTCTTGTCTATTTGGCTGTTAACTTTTTTTTTTTACTGAGATACCTGGGACGGGGATGGAGCAGTGACCTTTTCAGAATTTGAGCCTTGCTTAGATCTAAGTCCAGACTTACTTTTGCAGTTGAATGGAGCTTCTTGCTCTACTATCATCCTCACTAGAAACCCAACGTCTTATTCTACATGAGTTTCCCACTTAGTTCCCACATCTGTTGTCTAGTCCTCCATCCCTTGCCCCGCTCTAGGCTACCATCCCTTGGTAAGTGGACTACAGCAACTTCAAACTTGCTTTCATTGCTCCAGTTTCTGCACGTGCTCTACCCAGACCATCTCACTTTCTACTCAAAGTCACTTGAGGGCTTCCCACTCAGTAGGATGAAGCTAGCCCTCTGCCTTTTCAGTGGCCCAGCAGGGTCTGACTCGGTCCAGCTGGCTCATGCCCTACAGCAGTAACTAGCCACTGATCTCCCATTAAAATCCTGCTCCACCACTGGAGCTTTGCACTTCCTGTCTCCCTCTCCTGACAGTAATTTGGTTCTTTCTTAGTTCTCAGCTTAATATCTCCTTCACTTGGCCTGTCAGATTCCTGCCAGTAAAGAGGTTTTGTTTCAAAGGAATATGTGTGCTTACCACAGGAACTAATGGCAATAACCTTGTTTTAAATTAACTTATTGTTCTTTTTATCTGTCTCCTATACTGTGAAAAGGGGGGTCTAACTTCTTCGAGCTGGCATTCCCAGCGCTTACCACACTAAGCAGCTGCTACTGAGGCACTCAGTGTGTGCTTATTGGGTAATCTTTTATTGTATGTCTTACGATAAGTTTAAAGGAATTTTTTTTTTTTACAATTATGTTGGATTTTTATTAAATGGATATATGATCTGCACTAAGGTTCTATGAGTTCATAGTTCATTTTGGTCACTGCTTTATTCCAGGAATTCTGCAGATGGTAAGGCCCTTGTCATATATTTTTATTTAAGTCTATCAAAATAATATCCTTATCTGAAGGAAAATGACTGAAATAGAGCCCTTTATTGTGTGCCCAGCATCCAGTAAAAACTTCAAACCAAGAGTAGACTAGATAATAAAATCAAGATTTGTCATTTACTAAGGAAGTGTGAGTTTTTGCGTAAGGCTTGTGCCTTCTGTTTTCTTAGCATGCGCAGAGGCGGCTGCAAGACTCAGTCTCTGGCCTGACTTCTTGGGCCTTTCACCTTTACCGGGCTTAGTTTTATTTGCTTTTTCTACATGTGCTATTCATCTCGCCCGAAAGCAGCTTCCTCCAGACTGTGCTGTTTCTGGAATTTCTTTTAATTATTACTCTTTTCTTCTTTGCTCTGTGCTTCTCCTCACTAGGACCCCACACGGCTTCCTATCTCTGCTCACGGGCTAATTCCATGAGTTTCTCTTTCACCCCTAAACTATTCTTACCTTTTTGCTGACTTTTACTTAAACTTGTTGGGATTATCAGTAGAATAAACTATCATGTTCATCAGGGGTAACAAAGTCACCACAACCTTTGATCAAGTGTTAGCTGAGCCAGATAGATTATTAGAACAGGACTATTCTCTTAGCAGATAGGTTTAAAGTCTGACTTTCCTCTTCTATGGATTTCAGACTAGAAAACTAGTTTGGAAAATGAATTGAGTGGCTAGTGTGGCAGAAAAAAAAATCTTGGTTTCGTTCATCCTTCACTTGGCGCCCTTTCTCACCTCAGGCATCACAGCCTAGTATTTGTCCAAAGAGTCCAGAGGGCTGTACCCTGCTCCAGACTTAAACTCATCACTGAAAAACTCCTTCAAATCTTGCAACTGTTCACACGCTTGCATCAAAGCTTTCCATTCACTAACAGCAGATACAACACAGGGCTATTATCTGTGTCGGATTTTTTCCTGTTGATGTGATAAAATTATGTGACTCAAACTTGACTGGAAAGAGGCTCATTATGGCTCACAGCTCCTGCTTATAGTCCCCAACTGCAACCATGCTTGAAGCAGCTGGCCATAGTGCTGCTACAAAGAGAAGAGAGCAATTAATGTGTGCATGTGGTGATTCTAATGCAGTACCCAGGTCTTTGTCATTCATGATTACTTTTATTTACACTTGGCACTGAGTTAAGTCTTGTTTGTCAACACCCTCTGTCTGGATGAACATGCCCTCACAGCACACTTGGCCAGAACACCAGAGGTTACAGATGCACTCATTCTCCTGATTCATTTTTCCTGTTCTTGTGGCTCTCTATGAATTCCATCAAACCCACTCTCAAACACACACACACACACACACACACACACACAGGCAAAATTGCTCCCAAGAATGTCTCTGTGAGAGTTATAGCAGGCCTGAGCAAAGTAGTTGCTGTTATTTTTTCTTGGTGGTGAAGATCATGATACAGGTAAACAGACCTGTTACCATCAAAATGCCTAGATAAAAATGCCTCCAGGAGGTGTTCAGGAACACTGATTATTACTGGATTTTCATGTCAGCAGTCCTGTCTAGTTTGTCTTTATAACCTTCAAATCTTCATCATGTGGCTTTTTCTCAGAATTTCCCTTCCTGAGTGTCTACATCTTCAAAATCTCCTAGGTTTTCTCCCTGCCTTTCTGATTATGCAATGGTTTATCTTCATGCTCAGTGGTTATCACCAAGAAAGAGCGTCCATACTATGACATCTTTGAATGCAGTGAAATAAGTATCATCATACCCTTTCTTCATGTCAAGATCATCAAACTTGGCTTCAGAGACACTCTCAGACAGCAGCAATGCAACACAGCACATAGCAACACAGCACAGCTGGCATTTATAGCACCTTAAACTAAAGTGCACCAAGGCTAAAAACACATCCTGAAGTCACTACCTCCATGTAGCCTGTTTCTGCGGCCACTACCTTCAAGTGGCCAAGATTTTACTGACTATGATACCTATAAAACACAACCCAAGAGTCACAATAACCTCTCATCATGTAGTTCCAACTGCCCATCCATTTTCTAAACAGTTCACCTCTACCTGCACAGTATGGAAGAGGGACACAGATTCCCATCAATGAAAGAACGTTCTGTCACCTGCCCGTCTTAGGGAGGTGAGTCGACTAGGAAAATTACATAATCCCACCTCTTGTACCAGAAGTGCTCTAGCTGATGTTGGATGCTGAGTTTCTCCATTGGGTTCATGGGGTTTAAGCTATGCTGTTCTGTGCTCCTATAACTCAAGATAGCTATGCTCTAAGGGACCACAAAGCTGGAGATATGCTTAGAAATGATTCCAGGTTTTGTTTTGTTTTTGCTTTTGTTTTTTTTTGCAAGGGGTCCTAGAGCTATGAAAGAATGGTTGACAGCTACATGTAGACGGAGTTTGTGTCCATCCTTTATCATCCTGGAAGTTTTAGGCTGCTGCTTGTTACAACTGCCATTCTTTAGCTTCTTATCTCAAATCTAATTTCCAGATGAGTCATAAATGCTGAACCAGAAGTAGGTTCATGTTCAGTGTGTTTGAGAAAGCACCACTTAAAAAATAATTTTAATGTGGATGAACATTTTCCTTGTAAGTGTGTATTTGCACCAAATGTGTGAAATATGCTTAGACACCAGAACTGGAGTTACTGGAATGGCAATTGATGAAACTACTATGTGGGTACTGGGATCTAAATCCAGGTCTCCTGCTAGAGCAGCAAGTGCTCTTAACAACTGAGCCATCTATCTAGCCCTGAAAAACACTATTTTTAATAAAGAATTTATATACTTAAAATTGTCCATGATGTTCACCATTCTAGTCCTAATTATTGGAAAGTAACTTGCATGTATTTCTGACGTGCAGTGCTTCCAGAATTTGTGTTGGAAAATAATCTCTCCCCCCATATCTCTTCTAGGGAAGACTTACAATAAGGTAATGTCAAATAGTCATTTGCGCAAGAAGACGGGAGCCATAAAACAGCCCGTTTCTCATCCGTGTAATAGGTAAAGTCTATTTCCTGATGTATCTAACTAGTTCTGATCAATAAAAATACAGCAAAGCATTTTAATTTAATGCTGTTATCCCAGTTTTGAGCCTTATAAGACCCTAGAGCACCTGTTTTTGTTTTCTTAGAAGTTTTCAGGTGCCATGTGGATGACATGGCTGGAAGAGGCCCCCATGTTCTCTACATATCCCAACTGAGACCTAACAACCACTAGGCTGGCCAAACAGTAGCTGCCTGAAGAATCATGAGTGAACTATAATATTCATCCGCCAATGTTCCTATGATAAGCATTGTAGTGCCACGGGCTTGATTAAGTAAAGTTCCTTTTATTACTGTGGAGGGGGTTTAGAAGTCCAAAACAAACGTGATAGCCAAATTGATTTTCTTTCTATTTTTTTTTCTTTTTATTCTCTTCGATACAAAGTCTCATTGTGTAGTTTCGGTTGGTCTGAAACTTGATATGCAGACCAGGCTGGCCTTGAACTCACAGAGACCTGTCTCTAAGTGCTGAAATTAGAGACCTATGCCAACACCCATCTAGTCATATTTTTCCTGTGGCTTAAGAGAGAAAGGTTTTCTCCAGGCCTCTTCCATTGGCTTATAGACTGTGCCTTCCAGTTCACAGGCTGTTTTGCCTGTGTCTCCACATTACCACCCTCTCTGTGTAAGTTTCTGCTCCCCTTTCTATTTCTTATAAGGATACCTGCAGTGGGATTATGCTCTTATACACTGTAAATATTGGTTTAATAAAATGCTGATTGGCCAGAAGCTAGACGGGAGGTAGAGGCAAGGCAACTAGACAAGGAGAATTTTGGGAAGAGGAAGAGCAGAGGGCAGAAGCCAGACAGATGCAGAGGAAGAAGAGGATGTTGCACTGAGAAAAAGGTTCCGAGCCACGTGGCTAAACATGGGTACGAATCATGGGTTAGCTTAAGATTAAGAGTTGGCAAGTAATAGGCTTGAGCCATAGGTCAAACAGTTTATACTTAATATAAGTCTTTGTATAATTGCTTGAAGCTGAATGGTTGTGGGACTGGCTGAGAGGAACAGAGAATCTCCTACTACAGACACCAGCCCATCTGTAAATAGATGCTAGCCTAATGACTTTATTTTAACTTAGGTTGCTCCTGAAACCACCTTCTCCTCGAATACATATAAACCTGAGGTTCTAGGGTTTAGAACTTAAACCTAATTGTTGTGATTCTAGATGGGGCGTAATCCAGCTTGTAACAACAGCGAAGACCAGCAAAGACGAGGGAACTGATTAGCCCAACCCCAACTTCTGACCTATGAAATCAAGAGTCAGATAACCAGCTGTTGTTCTGAGCGACTAAAGCACTCCATTGCACAACTGAAAGGCTGTAATTAATTGAACTTTGGCATGTGTGCTGCTTGGTTTGCAGAGGGGACACTTGCAGAGATACCACTGAATTCCAAGAAACCTGCTGAGATCAACACGGCCTGAAAGTGCATTTCATCTCTCTGGCACTCCAAGAGGCTATCTGTGACTAACCACAGTTACTTCTTTCAGGTTTTCCGTTATGAAGTCAGACATAGTGTCCCCATCATCACCTCACTCCACAGACCGTTTTTCCATCAATATGGATGCCTACAGTATGTGTTTCAAAATCTGTTCTTCTCCAAGTTTTACCTGACTTATTTTATAATAAAGCTAGATCGAGGTTACTTCCTCCTAGAATCCAATGTCAATTGAAAACATGGTTTACTTATTTTCATATCAATGCTGCATTTCTGAATTCCCATACTTTTACTAGAATACACTTAGGTCCTGTGAAGTTAAATTTCATGCATGTCAGAGTATTTCCTCAACTGAGTAAATATTGAAAGGGCCAATCCTGCTTTTTGACAGAAAATGCTAAATGTATTCAGTTGTCAGGTTTGACTGAATATTTCAAAGTGTATCCAGATGTTTCTGGCAGTGTCTCAAAACTTGTTGAGTTTTGGGTCTCCAGCCACTTGTTGCTTTGATGAGCAGTCTCTTTTCCTGAAAAGTTTTTCTAGTTAACTCACCTTTGCTTACAGTTCCACATTCTCAGCTTTCAGTCTGTGTGTGTGTGTGTGTGTGTGTGTGTGTGTGTGTGTGTGTGTGTGTGTGTCTGTGTGTGTGTAAGCACAGTTACACTTAAGATCAAGAAATGTTTATAACCTGTTAAGTAGCCTTACTGCTCTCATACTGTGGTTCTAGTTCTAACTGGATTAATCTCTTTCAGAAGTCTACCATGCATCTTATTGCCCAACTTCATAGAGAATTTAGCAAATATCAGTGAAAACTACTAGAACATAGCTTTGTTCTGTGTTTTTACTTCTAAAAGATTATTGCTAATATAATTTATATGTCAGTGTTTTGTGTAATTTACTTTTTCCCTTGGGGAAAAAATATTGCAAAAGTTGAGGTTCGTTGGGATGCTCCAACAAAACTTTAGAATATTCCTTACTCTCAAATATGTCTTGGTGGTTGGGCATGTAAATAAGTGGTAGAATACTTGCCTGGCATGTTCTAGGCCCTTGTTTCATGCCCAGAATAGGAAAAATAAATATTTAACCATGTCTATCTCACTACCACCAGGCCACCAGTTGTGACTGTGCTGAGGGCCTGCTGCTGTGTGCTTCAAACAGCCAGCCGCTTCCCCTTTCCCTTTGTGGTTGTCTGAGTACATGGATGGGCTTTGCCTTGTGTGATTTTCACATTGCCTTCCTTGTGTTGATTTTAGCTGAGTTTCTGCCATTTTCTCTGTTCCAGGAAGTCTTTAGCATTTACATGACTCTAATTTAGTTCACGAATATACAAAGATTATCTGGTTTGGAGACGCAGATTAAGCTCTAGATAATTTCATCTATGTTTGTAAATTGGCCATCCAAGATAACAACCTTAACCTCAACAGTGGGTTGTTTAGCTTTTTTTGTGCTTATTCTAACAGTCCCTACCTAGCTGGAGAAAGTTCATTCGCACACACTCGCTGCTTCTCTGGCTGGGGCCTTTTTCTCACTTTCATCTTTAACAGTGGAACCATATCTTCCCTTTTCTTGCTTATTTTAAATTCTACTTTTATCTCTGTGGGTTGGACAGCATGAGAATTCTCTAATTCTGCTTTGCATTCCTCCTGACCTTGGCAAAGCTCTGCTCCTACAGGGTCTCTTTCGTAATCTAATGTCTTTGATTTTCCCAGAATCAACAAGGAAAGGATCCTGGTTATATTTCTTTTTAATGGGCCAGGAGGTATTAGACAACTTTCTTTCTCCCCAAACTTTCAAAGTTGAAAAGCCCTTGATGTAAATTCTTGCAAAAATCACCTTTGGAGTCTGACTTCTTAAGGCATCCTCAGCGTTCTCTCTTTAAGAAACTATCTTCCCACTCAACAGAATCTTCTGCAGGACTGGCTGTAATCTTTCCTTGGAAATGAATAAAAGATGCATCCAATAAAAGCAGCCAGAATTTTTCCTTTACATCCCTGCTTCTGTATTTGGAAGGAGGGGGGAAAAAAGCCTGATTTGGCAGTCCCCGACTCCAGAAACCAGGACATAGAACATTAATCCAAATAAATCGTCTTGATAGTTTTAATGATAAGTGTAATTTATGTCAGGTAAAGCAGTCAGTTATTAAAATGGTCAAAATAATCTTAAGATAGCTTTATCATGAAGCCAGTCCTTGAGTCATCAAATGACATCTTTGGTTACCTGTATAGCAGATCGTTGTGTTCACATCACAATCTACATTTTCTGAAAAACCTATATGGACATAAAATTGTCCAAGTCCATGGTTTTAGGGGTTATTTTTTTTAATGTAGTGTTTTAATGATTAGCTGACTGGAATGCATCCCAATAAAAGGCAAAATGGAAAGCATTTATTTTTATTAGACCTCTACGCTAAAGGAGATACTATCCATGATCATTTCATTATTTTTCACAATAACCCTCTAAGTAAGCATTTTATCTATAAGACAGAGGAACATTTCTTAAGAAGAGAATTTCAAAGTAGAGAAAAATTTAAAAGTGAGTGTTAGTTCATCTTTGGAGTCTGTCTTCCCTTTACAGTTCTAAAGTCATTGAATTCATTCTTCAGAGTAGGGGTAGAGTTCCCATTGAGATTTATAAATTCAAAGCGGGCTCAGGAAAACAAACCACACAAGAACACAACCAAATTTTTATATTTCATGTTCTAAGTTATAAGTAAGAAGGCTAGGATGAAAGATGTATATTACACTGTGTTCTGGCTACAGCCAGGGTTGAAGAAAGATCTTCTCCAAAGGCCATTCTCATTCCTTTATACTCACACATATTTCTAAAAAGCAGAAATAAGGAGAAGATGAAAGGATATGGGATACTGTCACCTTTATGGTGGCATTTCCTAGATAATGTAGACAAGGGCTTTAGATGAGATGATGCAGAGATTGTGTGAAACAGCATCTTATGAATGTGGGGACACAAAATATAAACTCTTTCTACTGAGAATTGTAGAGGATTGACAACTGTTAGCATATATTGTCTAGACTGATGTGCTTTGCGGGTAGGTTTTCACAGACCATCAAGGACACGGTGCTGTGGCCTCTTGGGATAGACCATTCATATCAGGTCCTCTTAGTCCCTACGCAGCTGAATACTCTAACATTTTACTCAGCTTCTTGGGCAATTTTTTCCTTGTTTGTAAAATAAGGATGGTTTTTAAGTGCACCTTACTTTCATGGGTAAAAAGAATTAGTGAAAAGCACATAAAAGTAAATTAAAGCAACATAATATATAATATTCATGTAAAGAATGCTTCCTATTATTATATTATACTCAGAACCTTGAAATTTCTATAAATCTCTGACACAAACATTTGCCATCAGGAAAAGAATGATAACATTATTACATTGTCTTATATGTCCCTAAGATAAATTGTGAAATTAAGGAAAACAAATCTATTTTATAGATAACTGTGAAGGTCCAGCATAGAATGATGCTGTAGATAAGGGTGTGAATCTTAGTTCTCCTGTCTTCTAGAAATATATGAAGGACCACCTGGCTGAACATTCTTATCTTCTAAAATGGGAAAATAATAGCAACTTCCCAGAAACATAGTGGGAATTAATCAGGTTGTATTTGGAGGCACATGTAAGGAAAATGAGAAAGTTATTCATGTAGGTATCCAAAGAAGTCCTCAGATCCAGGAATTCATGTGGTTAGTGTCCCTCTGAGTTTACCTACCCTGGTGTTATATTAGTGGTCTCTTAAACCCTTGTGGTGTACTAAAGCTTAGTTGGTGTCTCAAATATCTCATATCCATCACTCCATATAATTGCTTTGTGAGATAGGTTTCATCATTCTTAAGTTACAGGAAAAGGCAAAAAGACTTACCCAAGACTACAGAACTGATAAATGATAAGAGCTAGAATTTGAATCCAGATCTCCTGAGTAAAGACTTCTTGAATGAGTTACCATGTTCTACTGCTTTCTGCATGGTCTCAGGAAAGCTATTAGAAATCACAGGAGGATGAGTATCCAATGGCTCCCAAGACAACAGGAGGATGAGCATCCTATGGGTCCTGAGACCACAGGAGGATGAGCATCCTATGGGTCTTGAGACCACAGGAGGATGAGCATCCTATGGGTCCCGAGACCACAAGAAGATGAGCAATCCTATAGGTCCCTGCCATAAAGTTCTTATTACTCAAAGTAAAACAGAAAGAGGGTGGAAGAACCTTTCTCAAGAGTAAGGGTAGAATTTCAAAGTAGAGAAAAGATTTAAAAGTGAGTGTTAGTTCATCTTTGGTGTCTGTTTCATTTACAGTTCTAAAGTCATAAAATTCATTCTTCACAGTAGGGGCAGAGTTCCCGTTGAGGTCTGTAAATTCAGAGCAGGGTCAGGAAAACAAACTAAATGAGAACACATCCAAACTTTTTATATTTCATGGACTTATTTTCTAATATTCTCTCTTCACACACACAAATATGAGCATTGAGACCCCATTTAGATGCTAGTGGGAATATTATTAAATTATGAAGAAAGCGTTGTTTATGGGAATGTGTAGATAATTACTATGATTTTTTTTTTCTAATCCACTGTCAATAACTTACTCCTGTGGTGTGAGCTGACATTTACTTTCTTACTTTTTATAAACTCCTGGGTTTCGGCTAATGTTCAGTTTCCAGGAACTCTCTCCGCTTTGGGGTCACTGTGTACCACAGCCTCAAATTCCTCTAACATCCCTTGCCCATGTACACAGTCATACAACTCACTGTCTGTTCAACCTGGTTTGGTAGACAGTGCCCATGTGACAAAATTATATCCCTTGGAAAGGAACTGGACAGAGAGAGAACAGGCCTCCTCAAGGATGGGGCTTGATGTGGGATACCATGGAAGCTGCCAGCACAATCTCATGCTTCGCCTTCAGGCTGGGATTGCTCTGCCTTGGTCACTGGAATCCGTCATGCTCCCTTAAAAAAAGAGTGCTGAGATGTGAAAAACATAAAACTCAGCCCTTTTGCAGAGCAAAGCAGTCCGGCTGATTTCCCACAGAGGCATGAAGTCAGGATATTACAATAACAGCCTCGTGATGGGCGTGGAAAGGGAGTTATAGGTCAGATATAAATATCTTGACAAGCTTGAAAGGAATAGAGTCATGAACGGAACTATGCTAAGATCGACCCTGGGATAACAAAGTTAATATAGTCGGTTACACTTTTCCTCCCAGAGATTCATTTATGTGCCTGAGTATTTACCAGTTCATCCAATAGCATCGTCCATGCTGAAATGATCCTGTAACACGGGAAAATCACCGAAACACCAAAATCACTAAGACAGCTTTGTGAGTTTGTTTGTCAGAAACACACTGCGAGACCTCGGTGGGCTGGACCACAAGTGAGTGTGCAGAAAGAATTCACCATGCAATTTAACAGATTCCAAAAAAGGAACAAAAATCCTAAGAGAAGACATTCATGACAGCAAAAATTATGGTTGGTGAAACTTGGCTGAATTGGCTGGGGAATTCATGTGTCTGAAAAGATTTGCCTAATATATTGGGGTTAAATTCAGTCATGAAAGGACCTATTTGAAATCATGTTGTTCTTACAGCTGTCTGAGGGCATGCTACCCCAAATTAACCAGACACAAATGCTATTTTTAATCTTTCAACATTTGATTAAGTCAAGAGTTCACATCTTTTAAGCCTAGTGCTTTAGTAGTTACAGTATAGACAGTAAACATTGAAATGCTTATGATATTCTGATTAATGAGGTCAATTTTCTACTTATGCAAGATGTCCTTCATAATCAGGTTTATTTCAGTGTTCATTCAGAGGCATGGCACTATGTATTGAACTCCTGCTGTGGAAGCCAGCATGGTGAACATACACTAATTACTTTTTGTTGGTGGTGGTGTTTTGGTTTTTGTTTGCTTGATTTGGTTTGATTTGCTTTGGTTTTTCAAGACAGAGTCTCTTTATGTAGCTCTGGTTGTCCTGGAGCTCACTCTGTAGACCAGCTGCCCTCTAACTCACAGAACTCTACCTGCCTCTCCCTCTTAAGTTCTGGGATTAAATTCATGCACCACCACCGCCTGGCTACTTCTTAGTAATGATAACCAAAAAGTGTATCAAGATCCTAGCTAGATATCTTTAAATTTTGGATCCTGAATTTAACCACTGTGATCTAAAGCCCAGAGGGCGGAATATAGAGTAAAATGCAGAGCTATCTCAAAATGAACTCTTACCTCCAAATATATCTGCTTGGTTATTTTAAAAATATTGATGTTTTCAAATTAACATCATAACTATTAAATCTACTCCTTACTTGATTTACTTTTATAGCACATTGTTCAAAATAGCTAGGAGATGGTCGCAACTCAGGACTTCTTTGATGGGAAAGAAAGATAAACAATGTTCTCAGGGCCCCTGAATCCATCCAAATTTCTGATTCTGTGTAACCCAACCTCATCATTTTCTAGTACAATAGGGCTTTATGTACACAACTGAGACTTTATACATACTTAGAACAAACTTTAGGAAGCTAACTTTTTAAAAGTTGGTGGAAAATTCAAAATTCTAGGTAAGAGGTCTAAACTAGGGTAAGACTCAAGAGTCAGCCTGGACATATCAACTTAGCAAACGACAGAGAAAGAAAGGATGGAGTCATTTCTCAATGGATCAAGAGGCCAGAACACCAAATTCTAAACAGAGTTTTCAGCTAAAGGCACAAAGAAACTCAATGCTAGACCAGGGATGGAGATGAAATAGGATTGCAAACACACATACTCCCAACTTTTATATCCGTTCTCGTGGTGGGTCCTTAAAATAGAAGGCTCCCATGGAATAACTGCTATTTTAAGATTCTACAGTCAATAATTCCAAAACATTTCACAGTTTTATCGCGGCCTGTGTTCCTACCATCCATCTTTGTTATGGCCCCACATCTTCATGTGTCTAGGATTTTTATTTATATTACTGTCAGGTTAGATACAGTGCTGTCCTTTGGAACCTTGCCTGTGGATGGACATGACCTCAGAATGATCCAGGAAAGAGTAGCCACTAGCAGAGTGTAACTAGAGATTCACTTCTCACCTCTCAAATTTTGCTTCTAATTGTTTCTGTCTTTGACTCCAGAGGTCTGCCCTGAAACTCCTGGCACAAGAGTGTAAACAGGGCCAGAGCTTGGAGGACAGGGGTGTTCATGGTTTGCCTGACACCCTAGCCCAGCCCCAAAGCAACCATTAGATTTTGCTTTATGTCTGAGTATGAACATCCCACTCTTTCTTCTGGCTCAGACCAACTTTGGGAGCTGCCAAACTCTAGGTTCCTATACAGCTGCCTCCACTCTGTGCTGCTGCTGCCTGAGCCCTCATCCTGAGCTTCTTTCCCTCTGGGTTTCTCTCACCTCCTCACTAGTCTCTCCTGAGGGCACTTCCTCAGTAAAGCACATGTACATAAATCCCCATGTCAAAGCCTGTGTCTAGGGGTTTCCAAGACAAACTAAAATGCTGGTTCCACTGTGCCACTTCCCCCAGCCTAATCAGAATTAATCTCTAATTCATTTAAGCAACAAGAGTATTTTATTTATACTTTTATTGAAACACCAATTAAATAAACAGGCCCTATTATTCAAGATTTGGTCCCTGTTACAAATTTAATTATGTCTTACCAAAATCCATTTTAATGCTCTAACCTCCAATGTGTCTGTATTTGAAGATAGCATCTCTAAGAAGGCAACTTGGATTTATTGGGGTTAAAAAATAGTTCCTAAGATAATAAGTCTAGTGACCTTACACCTCAAGGAAGAGATTGCATGGATCCCTCTTTCCCAGCATGCACAAAGGGAAGGTCTTTTAAGGACAAAGTAAAAGGGCAGTCATCTGCAAGCCAGGTCTTCTCTGAACTTGAGCCTGCAGGCAATATGATCTGGGATTTCCAGACCCCAGAGGAAATAATTTTTTCCTTTAAGCCCAGACCATGCTGCTCTTGTAGCCCTGACCATCATGCACAGCTTCCAGGCGGGACTGGAGCTCTTCTGAGCAGGAATCATTTCACATTCCTTTTGTTTTGATTGATACATATTAATTATATCAAATAATGTGCTAAAACTAAAATTTTCTGTGGCAGTGTTCCATGCTGTCTACAGAAAACATATATAAAATTTTGAAAATGGCGGGGGGGCTTGACATTTCTAGTTCCTGTGTATCTTACCAGCTCCATATACTTCAACAGTACTGGTCAAGCAAGTAGGCTTGTGGACAGCAAAATAACATGAAGACGGCCATTTTGCTCATTTTGTTGTCAAGCTTCACTCAGTCCTCTTAAAGCTAACAGGAGGAGCATGCTCCTAGGCACATTCCTACATGCATGAGCACAGTGCCTAAGGAAGCTTTGTATATTAGAAACAATAGAAAAGAAACTTAATAACACAATGAATTGCACAGTAATTGGCTTCTGAAACTTAGTCTACGAGGCAGGCACATCTAAACGATGACTTATGATAAAAATGTAATTCAGGACAATCTTCATAGAAGTGTTATGAAGGTTTGACCCAATTTTTTCTTACATATTCTCACCAAAAACAGGTCTTCACACCAAAATGCATTAGTTTGATCATTCACTATTAATTCAAGTGCACCCTTATTACATTAATTGGCTATGTGAGACATTTACAAATTAATTTGCTAAAAAAAAGGACTGAGTGTATTATGCTCAATTCCATTGTGTAGTTATTTTTAAATTTACTGAAATGAAGTCACTTAGGAAATTCTTACTTTCCAAATTTCTTGGATATTTCAAGGAAATGTCCAAGCACTGCCTCTTTGAAACTCACTTTTATTTCAGCTTCATAGTAGACCCTCATGTGTTTCTCTTCACACTAAGTAAAAATGTAAGAATATAAAAACTGTGCTTGATAAATGCATAGTAGAACTTCATTTCTGTCTTCCATCTCACGTCTCTGTATCAATACTGTACATGCACTAGAATAAGAAAATGGTCAGGCATGCATTATCCTTAATTCGCTGATAACCTAAAACTATTCACAGGCCCCACCAAGGCAAGGTATGAGAAGAAGAGAGTTCTCCAACTTGAACATTCCTATAGGTATGAGTGTAAGTGCCTGAGGGCTGGTTTGCATACACGAAATCCAGAGAAAAGAATATGTCTCTTCTACCAGAGAAACCTATCGAGTGCCCTGATCTCTTGAGAATTCCTCCCGTCCCCACACCCCACCCAGTGTTTGGCAGGTTTGCTTAGCCCTGGGTGTAGCATGTGAGTGACAAGAAGCTGTTCAATGACCGCTCCCATGCCTCTTGCCTCATCCATCCATCTGGGTGGTCTTCAGAGGAAACCCTTCAAGGAACACAGATTAAAAGCAGAGTTACGATGCCACCCACATCATTTCCAGGCTTAGAACCCAGCCAGCTAAAGCATATTGGCTATCCTAAAATAATAAAAACAAATTAATGGAATTGCCTCAAGGGAAATCAACATCCCCTTACATGAAGAGTGGTAGAAACAGCTGTTAAAACTCACTTAGATGAAATCCCATAGCAGCTTCTTAAAGGATATTTTTTCAAAGACTTTGAGTCACTGTTATGAAAAACTCAGTTAAATATTAGTCACTAGAATCAATTTCAGTGGAGAAAAGGAAGGCACGTGAAATCTGCATAACAGGTAAAATTGTGGCTGGACCATTTGCAACATTTATATCCCAGTGGACTTTGGCAAACAGGCACAGGCCCATTTTAGTTTAAAATTTTAAGAGGGGGAAATCATTAAAACCCCAAGAAAACTTTCCCCTGAAAACTCAAAACCCCCAAAGCCTTTCCATTTGGAACTTAAAACCCCAAGAGTTTCCCTGAGTATGCTTCTCAATTAGATTCTAGCGACATGTAAGAGTTTTATATCTGGCTACAGTTCCTGTAATAAAATTCCTACATAAAAATGACAGAGATAACTTAAAAACCTATGTCACTGGTGAGAGAGAGAGAGCTCAGTGGGTCAAGGCACTTGCTGCTAAGCCTCATGACCTAAGTTCAAGTCCTACAAGTTTGAAGGAGATAACTGAATCCTGAACATTATCCTCTAACCTCTACATACCCTGTGACACAAACACACACAAATAATGTAAACTTTAAAATAAAATCAATTGTCTACATTCTTTTCCCCAAAGATCTTTCTATTTTGTTGAAAGGTTGTACAGTTATGTAAACGTTTCTTGAAGAATCTCTGTTAGGGTCTTCTGGGAAAAAAAAATGAATTTAGAGACTATTTCACACTCTGCATCTTTTTTTTAAGACTAAGTTTGTTTTTGTTTTATTTGTTTGTGTTTTGTTTCATTATAAACCTAAGAGTTGCTCACACTGATAAACAGCAGAGTTGGTGCTTTTTAAGCAGACAGAGCTGCTGACAGGGAAGGTCAGGACCCGGTCAAGAGGGCCTCGTCACCAGCAGAACTCAGTTTTCTACCTGCAGGTAAATGAGGTGCTGCCAGAAAGCTATAGTAGGGCTCACAGACCCGAAGGGAGACCTATGAAATCCGAGACTCTAACCAACAGGAATCAGGATACAATAGGCCAATCTTTAGGACTTTGTATTAGTACCAAATGGTTCCACCCATGTTCTTTCTACCCTTCAGGCTTAAAATTCAAAGCCTAGGGGAGAATGCTATTACTCACACGACAGATTGATGATCAGTTCTCATTCTGCCACATTTCACTATCCCTTCAACTATTGTGAAGGATAAAAATCTAAAAATTACATCCCTATAAAATTCAAAAAATTGTCTTCTATAAATTATAAAAACTACAACTCAGTCTTCTTTAAGGCCAGCATTTCAGAACATACCTAATTTTAAATAACTCTATGTATTAGTATGAACTCATCTCACACACAAAAGATAACGTGTAGTAGAGGTATGCTTATTTTTCTTCTGCTGTGTCCCACGAACAGCAAGGATGTCAGAGTGTTTGCTTTCTCTGCAACAAGTTTAGCTGAGGTCTCCAACACCAGCTTAATAGGTGTTGAAAAGCATGTGTAACAGGGATCATTCATGTTCTGTGCACCTTTCATGGCTCTGGAGCCAATGATTCTGCTTATGGTTTCTGATCACCCAGTAACAACCTAGGCGGCACGTTCCTGGAGCCAAGGGCTACAAGAATAATCAGGAGTTAGCATTGTATCTCAGCTTCTCCTCTTCCTGATCAAAGTTAGACACCCTCCACAGATTACTGTTTTTCTGAAAATGATCCCTGAGGTGCCGTATGTCTGTTAATAAAGCCTATTCTGCTTGAATATGGAGTTATAGCTCCATTTCAGTTACTATACCCTTGTTGTTATATACTATTTCTCAACTAGTGGGAGAGAATGCATGTTGATTGGGAGCCCTGCAAAAACTACCCAGAGATAATTCTTCTATGAGAAAATAAGGTGCAGGAGGGAGCTGTATTGTGGGTAAAACAATCAATCAGGATCCATCCTGTTAAGAAACAAAAGACAAAGAAAGCCTTTCAAATGGAGCTTGAACAGGCTTCAGTTTTCTGAAGTCTTGAACTGCAATGAAGGTTTCACTGGTCGCTGGGTGGAGCTTAACTACCTCCTGGGGGGAGCCTAACTATTCTAAGGGAGCAGACATATGTCTCAGAGAGTAACATGCCATCCAGGACTTTCAGCTCAAGTAAATATGAAGACTTTTCTGTAGAATGAGACATCAGTGACTAAATCTTTATTCTATCTGTGTATATGTACACCTGTGTATTAAGTACTCGAGTATGTTGAGAAGCCAGACAGGTTCCATTTTGAGCTTTTACTAAATGGTGTAAATTTCCTATCTACAAGAAAACACTTGAAAGAAGCACAAATACTCAAGACCCTATAGGCTCATATTCATGAGCTGAACAGTGCGGACATCTGCACTTCTGTTGTTTAAACTTTACAACAGAAACAGCCACCTTCCCAAGGCCTGTTAGCTGCATTCTGTACATCCTGACCTCTTCAGATAGAACTGAATTTAATTCCTGAACACATTTTAATTGCTAAGGTTCATTATCCCTGGATTCCCACAGCACCTACTTGTTTTTATGACATCTCAGCATTCTTCACAGGGCTTAGTTTGCCTCTCATGGTCACGGTCACTAGCTTAGGGATTGGTCCCTTAGGATACTAACTTGGGGCTGACAGTTGCTCTTGCTTGCCCTAATGTTAGACTGCTATTATGTCCTCCATCCAGCTAGAGCTGTGCTGTGTTTTTTATTTCTATCCTGACCTGTGACTCTGCTGTTTTTTTTACTTGGTCATTTTCCACATTGAGTTCATCTTTTACCCACACTAGAAATGCTGCTGGGACAATACTGTCCCCGGTGATGCTTTGACCTGGCCTCGCACATGTGTTTTATGTACCACCTGATAGCACCATCAGGAGCAGGAAGGGAAGGAAAGCATACACTAATTGAGGTTTCATTATGTGTCAGGTATGTCCCTGAGACCCTCACCATGTGTTACTCAGCTCATATCATTAACTCGGTGCTTTGCTTTCCAGAGCCAATAATCCTTCAGCATCTGTCAGTACTTTGCAGGACTACACTGGAGTTGGGCTTAGTTAACCATCCCTTTCCCAGATGAGCCCTTCATCTTACTTACTCTGCCTTTTGATCCATCTCTTCTGCCCTGACCTCGTTTTCAATCTCTCCCATCCTAAGAACCACTTCAGTCCAACTTCCCAGCTTTCATATACTTTCCTACTTGTGTTCTTTCTATGGGATGCTCCGACCAAATCCCAACTAGTTCTCAGGGAAATAAATGCATATTCTTCAGGTGCTAAAACCGACCTCACAGAGAAAACACTATGATAGCAAACAGATTTCTAACATACCTCCTGTTTCTCTAAAAACAAGCCTACCTCTTCTGAGTCAGGGGCACACTGGAAATGAATGGGATTCTCCCAAGATGCTAAAAATGAATGGATATAACTTATCACACAATAGCTCAAAGCTTTTCTGCTCTTTTTGGCCTTCTGTGTATCATTTCCAAGCTGCAAGAGGATTACAAAAAGATAAGCTTCCAAGATCTGACGAAGTGTTTCTCAAAAGATTATGGGATAAAACTGTGAATCATCAGCTCAAAGGAGACCTCCCTGATCAGCCAAGGAGAGTCTGGGTCTCCATGCATGCAGATTGTCCATACACAAGCTCACACAAGCATTTACTGAATACTTTCCCAGAGCATTTCAATGTCTAAACTGTTCCACTGCCTTTCCCCTCTCTGAATTCTGAAGCATAAAAACTGTTAAAGAAATAAATCTATTTTTGTGACAGGATTTCTAGTATTGGGTACTTTGTAAAAACAGGTTTGGCTCTCGCTTAGAAAATAAAAGTGTTAAGTTCCTAAAAGAACTGTGAGAATTTGGATTCAAACACTTCCCAAGGGGCTTGAGGTGTTAGTACAAGGTATTTCTATGCCCCCCTTCTCAATCACCCCCAGCACTTTGAGATGAGAAATAAGAAACAGAAATAGTTCATCTCTCAGGGAAGTCCTGGATTCTTGTTTTTAATAAAAATAATATACTGTTCTCAGTGGTTCCACCTTTGTGGAAGATGGACATTTCCTCACAGGATCCAAAGGAGGGTAGCTGGACAAGAATCTGAGGTGAGGCTGAAGGAAGGACAGGAGAGTCAGTGTGTGGAACAAAGGAGCAGGCAATACAACCCGAAGTTTACGAAGGTGCAGTGGACACATGAGATAGGTTGTTTCATTCCTTTGTTACATATCCACCACAGAGCCTGGCTGAATTATCTGCTCAGTGCTTCTCAAGAGAGAAACAAGGAACACTAGAGCAAACTAGTACAGAGAGGAAGCCCTGCGGAGACAGCCAGGGCACATCCTATACCAATCTACCAGAACCTAGGCCATGAGAGGTAGTCAGTTATGGTAGGATTCAGAGGAGGGGGCCGTGCCTGGGTGTACACAAGGCTGTAGCCATACATTGCACCACCACAACATGGAGAAATAGACAACTCAGCAAAGAAATGGTTAGCCAATATTACCAGCTACACACCACAGGGTGATAATATGACAAATGTTTAACATATATGTCTTAGTATGTGTTCAGGCTATAAATACCTAGTAAGCCTAAAAAACTGGGTACAAGGTAGGGTTTCAAAACAGACTTGAGAAGTAACATCTAGCAGGGACAACTGCATACTCTTTTAAAAATGCTTTTTGTTATACCTTCTTTGTTGTAGCTATTCAGGGGAATTTCTCCGGGCACTTCTAGACAGTCTACCTAGATTACTACCTAACTGACAGTTTCAGGATCCCCCACTGTGATGATTTTCTCATGATTATCTTTCCCCTAGTTTCTGTCAGCAGTTACATGTTGAGAATTGTTTAATAACAGAGACTTCTGGGAGAAATGTCATGCCTGTTGTGTGTGCAGCTCGCCAGTGTCTATGGCACAAACACTAATTATTGCTAATTTCAAACTATCAATGTGCCACCGGAAAAAAATGATGGATAGGAAAAGATTGGCAAAATTGCTTCTCAGGACCCAGACCAAGCCATCTTTAACAGCTCACTGAACTGAAATGTGTGGTTCAGAAATTCATTATCAACCATTGTTTAACTTCAATGTTGTTAGAGAATGTCTCTGTCATTTATGGTGTGTGTCCCCTCCCTTGTAGTAGAACCTAGCCCCATAGTCTGGACCCACCTTCCGCTTCTTAGACACTTATTTTAATTACATGCTGTTCAGCCTGTTGCTAGTTAGCTTTCTTATCTTAATTCAACCTATTTCCATTAATCTGTCTTGCCACATGACCCATGGTTTACCTGAATTCCTTTACATATTGCTCTTGGGCAATTGGATGGCATCTCTTGACTCTGCCCTCCTTCCCTTTATCTATGCTTAGATTTCCTGCCTGCTTCCAAGATGCTCTGCCATAGGCCAAAACCATCCCTGTATTAACCAATTGTAGTCACAGCATACAGAAACACATCCCACATCGCTCCCTCAAACAATTCTAAATGCTATGCAAAGAACAAGTACAGCACACCATGTGGGAATGAGAATGGGAAGGAAATGCAGATGAAAGGAATCTGCTTCATCAAGAGGAGTCTTGATGGCTGAAGTTAATTATACATAATATAATAGATAATTAAATATTTTAAGGAAATGAAAGCAACAGTTGCACTATCTTTAAATGCCCTACTGCAGCATATCTTCAACCCAGGTCTTTAGAGTAGAGTTATTTTCAAAGGCTTATAAAATAACTTGAGGATCAATAGGCGAAAGTGCTAGCCAGGCAAACCTAAGTTCAACCCCTGGAACTCACAATAGAAGGAGAGGAGAGAACTGACTCCTGAGAGAGGGAGTTGAGAGAGTTCTCTCTCTCTCTCTCTCTCTCTCTCTCTCTCTCTCTCTCTCTCTCTCTCTCTCACACACACACACACACACACACACACACACACACACACACACACACACATTCTAAAAAAGAAGTAAAAGAAATTACTTTTCTTGTATAAGGTACTAGTAGAGCGTCCTCTGCCTCTGCACTGGGTGATCCTATCAATAACTTACGGGAGGGGGAGTGCAATTATGTATAACACAATACTGTAATCAAGATAAAGCCAGAACTACAAAAGATGCTAGAGCTCATGAAGCAAAGAAAAAGGTGCCATATTCTCCAATATAGTATAAGGGTATATTTGTGACAAGTCTCAGATGCCCAAAGGTCTAGGATTAGCTGTTTCCAGACTAAAATTTCTACTGGGGTCTCTATGCACCTTCAGATCTTCAGCCCAAGTGGAGAGAAAAATGATCAGGGCACAATTACAGTGCTTTCTCAGAGAATACAATAAAAGATTCTACCTATCACTGCTGTTTCTTGGAAGAAAATACCAGAAAGTCACACAGTTTCCAATCAAAAGCAACAACAAAGAAAGATTCAACAGCATGACCTCAATTTCACATCTACATTAACAATTCCAGAAGAACAATTTTGAAATCATTTCTGAGTAGAAGAGTCTATCACTGGCCCAATTCAATTACATGTTGAACTAAGGCCAAGTCAATTAGAAAAAAAATAGTCCAGCAAAGACTCACACAGAACTTTAATAGAAGTCATCTTTGCTTTTGATGTGCTATGTGTACACAGTGACTGTGCCCTTATGAAGTTTAGTGGACAGAACGAGGTCAGGCCAATTAAATGAAAACATGAAACCCTTCCTGCACTGACTAGTCCTGCTCTCCCTAACTGCAACCTTCCTATTCCATGATGACCAGGACCTCAGTTTGGCGTGGAGATGTAAAAGTCTTCCTCTACTACACTAAAAAGAAGAATCTCTTCTCTAAGTTCCAGTTCAAGTCCTCTGTAGGTGTATTTGATACAAGCACACCTCACCAAATTGAAGAGTTAGAAAGATGCTAGCATATTTACTCACAATGTCCTTTGGTCATAATCCTTCTTCATAGGTAAACAGGGAGATGATCCATGAATAAGTGGTGACTGGCAGATGATAGATAACAAGTAAATAGGTAGATAAAATCAAGATTTGCTAAAGTTCCTCCACGGGACTCCACGCACATTTAAAGAGTTTCTTCAGTAACACAGAAATAGAAACTATTTCGGTTTAAGGTATTTTCAACCCAATAATTTCCCAGATTTGCAGGAGAGAAAGCCTAACCAAGAAAATTAACTTTGTGAGATCACACAAGACAGGATGTAGCCTCAAAGCCGAGAGACCAACTCTGAGGACATCACAGTTTGTAGTTACCTCAGAATTCACCTCTTGGTCAAATAGTTCCAGAGACGTTCCCTATGAACTTATTAAACAAGATAGAGCTAACCAGGGACTCCAATAGTAAAGTGGCATTCATCTTGGCATAGCTTTATGGATATGGCCCCATTTGGGAAACAGATGACCACCAGGTACTCAAGGAACTTTCATAATTGTGAGAAAAAGTAGGACAATTGCAGGCAGGATGGGGCAAGAGGACTATTTTAAGGATTCCCTGAAGCTCAGCTTCAGACGATGAGGCCCAGCTTTGTCACACTGGCCTGATGGGGATGTGCTTTAAAGGACCTTAGGCTACCTCAGGAAACTCAGAGCAGCAAAAGGCTCTGATTCTGCAAATAGCAGCTGTAGCCATGCTTCCAAGAACAGAATGGGTTCTTTCAGCCACACTTATTTAAATGATGAGGCTCTGACACTGTCATTTAGAGTTGGAAGTCAATACTGCTGACCTAGATAAAGAAATTCATGGGGAATAATTGCTTCCATAACATATGTAGCAGGTGACAAGTCAGTACATGAAGAACTGTAACATATTTTGGCATGTAGAGCTATAGTGGTTGAAAAACATGAAAATGAAGTCAACTTTAATAATAACCAAAGACATAAAGCATCATTTTTGTCTATTTGATACCTCTTCAGTGCTAACATCCAAAGTTCAAAGAATAACATGGAAATAGAAACACCAAAAATACTTATCTACTTTTTAAATATGCACCTAATAGATACAATATACTGAACATAGATCACAGAATGTTCCATTAAAACATCTTTGTTGGTGGATAAATAGATGATTGCTAGGTAGGCAGATAGATGGATAATAAGTAAATAGGTAGATAGGATCACAATCTTAAAAACCAGCTTTGTTTTTATCAGGCTTACGTTTTGAGGAGAAATTAATAAGTGATTGAAATATTTTTATGCATTTATGTTCTTATGTAAAGTCTAATATGCATCTTCATAAATAATGATAGGAGATATGTTCCTATCAGGCAGGTGGGGCAAGGCCTCTTAAACGACATGATGTTTGAGAGGGGGTGGCAGTCCAAAAGCTTCAAAAACATGCAAAGGGAATTGGGTACCTAAAAGTCTTCCACTGTGGAGTCGACTGCACTCTGTTCTATAATCGTAGGAGATTAGAAACAACAAAAAAAGAATGTTCTTTGCATGGGTTCCTTTCTCTGGAGAAAATGGCTGCCATGTTGTGAGTTGTCCTATAGAGGCCCAAGTGGAAAACAATGGAGACCCCAAGCCAACAGCCATATGAATATACTTGGAAGGATTCTCTGGGTATGTAAAGCCTTCTGACATTAGTGGTAGCCCTGATTCACCTACCTAAGCTTTGTCAAAGTTCTTTAATTACAGAAAACTATAAGTTCATAAGCAGTTGGTCTTTAACTTTTGAAACTCAGTGTTCACCCCCTCCCCCAGTTTTCTGCAGACCCTACTACTCCCAGATGTCTCATCCCATCTCTAACTCTCAGCAGCGACATCTGTGCAGATAACACCTTTGTGGCTACATGTATGAGGTTTTATAATAAAGCTATTTGAGAAGGGTATGTGATGTCCAAATTTCACTTGAAGACTCATTGTAAATTGGAATCTTAAAGGCTGTAGGACAGTCTTCAGGAGAAAATTTTGTTGACTTTAATATTTTCTAAAATTTAGCCAGTTATCTATTCTTCTTTGTAAATAGACATTTTTTTGTCATGGTCACCTTGATCCAAATAACCAACTCAGAGGCTGACTATGAATTATAAATATGTGGCCAATAGCTCAGGTTTATTAATAACTAGCATTTACCTTTTAAGTTAGCCCATATTCCTTATTTATGCTCTGCCACATGGCATGCTCATCTCCTGCTCCCTCTGAGTCTAACTGGTGACTCCTGACTCCACCTTTCGCCTTCCCATCATCCTTCATTTGGTCACCCTGCCTATACTTCCTGCCTGGCATCAGCATTTATTAAATTAAAATCAGCATTTTATCAAACCATAAAAATGGTCTACAAATCCAACATAATCCCCACTAGTATTCCAATGAAATTATTTACATAACTAGAAAAATACCCTATAGTTTGCATGGAAACATAAAATAACCCCCAAAAAGCTAAACCAATCCTAAACAGAAAAAAACAAATTGGCGATATCAAATTATACCACAAAACTATGGTAACAAAAGCAGCATGGCACCGATACAAAAGCAGACATGTATTGATGAATAGAGCAGAAGATACAGAATAAACTTACCAGCTAGAGTCATTTAATGCTTTGGCAAGGATGTCTAATTAGGGGGGAAACACCCTTTAACAAGTGGTTTTGAGAGAATCAGATATCCATATGTGAAAATATCATGTTAGGTCCATATCTTTCAACCTGCACAAAAATCAGTTTGAAGTGTCAAAGACTTGGAAATCTGATCCAATGCTAAGAAACAAAAGCAAAATACTTTCGCACAGGCATAAATGTTTTTGTAAGGATTCTAATAGTAGATAAACTAATCTCAAGCATTTACACTAGATTACATGAAATTAAGCTTCTGCACGACCAAAAAAAAAAAAAAATGGTAGAGTGAAGAACCTTCAGAATAGGAGAGAAATCTTTCCCAACTATCATCAGACTGGGAGTTAATGTCTAGAATATAAAGAACAGAAAAAATATATCAACAAATAAAAGTTTCCAGTTTATCAAAAAGAAGTGGCTATTTCATATGGGGTATTGAAATTCATGTAATATGAAGGCAGAACAAGGGCTTTGCCAGGAAAAGAGGTCAACAGGAGTGGAACAGCCAGTCGTTAAAGAGCCATGAGGGAATGGTCAAGAAGAGCCAAGTGCACATGGAAATGCCACAGTAAACCCATGGCTTTGTAGGCTGTCTAGACACTGGTTAGCAAGGAAAAGGATGGTAGCCTTGCCTCCTTCTGTACTATATAATCCATTCCAAACAAGGGTGGGTGATATGGGAATGTCTTTCTTATGCTGTGAATATCAATCTTTAAATAAAGGAGCTGTTTTGGCCCATGACAAGCACCATAGAAAAAGTAGGAGGGGAAATCACAACATAGGTAGGAAAGGAAGGGCATAGTCAGAGACAGACAGAGCCAGCCACCCAAGAAGAAACATGTAAGGAACACAGGTGAGCCACGGGCCACATGGCAGACAGATTAATGAGAATGGGTTGAGTTAAGATGTAAGAGCAAGCTAGCAATGTGCCTGAGCCATAGGCCAAACAGCATAATGCTAATATAAATGTCTGAATCATTTCTGGGAGCCTGAGCAGCTGCGGGCGGCTAAGGGGTCTGGGGTAGCAGGTGTGTGGGTCTGGACCTCTGGCCGCCCGGGGCCAAGAAACCATAATGTAACAGGTGTGTAGGAAAGTCATTTCTCAGGAGCAATTGCTGTCATGACTTAAGTCTTTGCCAATCTTCCCCCTGCTGTCTAGCTAGCATCCAAATCAGAAAGCAAGACTATAGACATTAGCTTCTAAAAAGCAATACAGAAAGATTAGAAGAAGAGTTAAAAGTGGATATACACTGGATATTGTGATTATTAGCTCCTTAGACACTAAAACATAGTTCTTGTAGGAATGAATAACTAGTTTTCTGAAAGTGTCGGTTGAGTGGAGACTGTTAGAATTACCAAATTTTTAACAAATACAAATGTTCCTTTCTATATTAAGTAAATGCCACCTATTAAGAAAATATACTGAAAGACACTGGCTGGCCACAGTTCAGAGCCATGTCATAGTCCAAAGTGAATTCTTGTACCTTTGCCTGGCATCAGGGAACCAGGACAGGTAGACCTGCAAAGTCACCTGTTACAGGGCTGGCTCTTGGTTATAGAGTATTCTGTTCAAAGAGTAAACTCTATTCAAACAGTAAACCCTGTAATGTGCAGCAAGATTAATTACCCCCCAAACACTATGACTTATAACTTGTATATGGAAATCCAACCAAAAAGCTGGCATTTAAAGCAGCAAAGTTTACTGTTATGTTGTTTAAACTGTGACCTCTGTCTTGGCCTGACAACATCAACACCTCCTGGAAATGTGTTTAAAAATCAGAATTTTAAGCCATCTATAGATGCTATATGAGCTGGCCTATTAAAAACAAAGAAAATATTGTGATCTATAAAGATGCTCTAAACTAAGAAATATTTAAATGCACACCCCCAATAAACTAACTACCCAAAGTGATTAACAGATCCCTTGAAAATTCTATCATGCTTCCAATGGAATTTTTCCACAGAATTAAAAAAAAAATCTAAAATTCAGAAGAAGTCATAAGTCATACAAGATCAGAGAAGATAAAACATTATTGCAAAAGAGAAACAGACATAGACGTATGGAATTTCTGATTCAATAGGTTAAAATTGGATAAAGACCAATGAGCAGACTAGTGACCCCAGAAGCAAATTCATATGTAATCAAACAATCTTCACAAATCAATTTCGTTGAAAATCATAGAAAGAAGCAACATTGGATCCTAATCTTATACTACACAGAGAAAACTCAAAGGGAATGATTGACAAGCATGAAATCTGAAGGCATAAAAACACACATGTCAGGAGAAATCTCCTTGTCCCTGGCAACATTGTTTTGAATCTGACACCGAAATCACAGGCAGCAAAGAATAATCGGGACAGGATCAGACTAAAAAACTTCCATATGACAACAAAAGTAAAAGTTCTTGTTGCCATGGTGATACCAAAGAGGAAAAAAGGTGACTTGGAGATCACAGGAGCAGTTTCAATCCATAGTTTCTTGGAACTATTCCTTTCTGGCCTGTGCAGAGGCATAATATAATAGAAGTGCCTCACAGAGGAAACTGTTGATTTCATGGTGTCCTGGAAGCAAAGGGGGAGAAGATGCTCTCTTGAAGTGCACACCCTTGCGGCTCTAACTCCTTCCAGTATGTCCCTATGCCTCTCAAAGTTGGAAGCATGAAAACTCAGCCTTTAGTTTCAGGGAATATTCAAGATACAACCCAAAACTGATAACCAGGGGCACTGGGCATGGTGGCTCACACCTCTGATACCAGCACTCAGGAGGCAAAGACAGGCAGATCTCTGTGAGTGTACATTCAGCCTGGTCTACAGAGAGGTCCAGGACAGCTAGAGCTTTTTTGAAAAATAAAAAAAACACAACCAGGGAAGGGAATTAGAAAAAAAAATATCTGTACGCCATATGCCTGGGAAGGTTTAATATCAAAAAACATATAAGGAATTCTTACCACTCTAGAGAAAAAGAAACAAAACAAATCCCACAACAAATGGGCAAAGGACCTAATAGACATCCTCTCAAAGGAGATACTGAAATGACCAGCAGGTGTATGCAAAGGTACTCAGCACCATATTAATCTTAGGCAAATGCAGGAGAACACTATGTGAGATAGCTGCTCATGAAATGTAAAGCAGCACAGTTGTTACAGAAAACAGCATACAAACGCTTCAAAAATTAAAAATAGAACTGCCATATGAGCCAGAGACCACACTTGTGAATATACAGCTAAATTAAATTAAATCAGTGTGCTAAAGCATTCTCTTCTTTCTCACCTGCTTAATGCAGTACTACTCAAAAACAGAGGATTTATCAATGGGTGCATGCAGAAACTTGGATATTTATATATATACATATATAGAGAGTGTGTAATATTATTATACGACCTTTAAAAAAGGAAGGCTGGATGTGGTAGTGCACACATATAATCTTCAGCACTAGAGAGTCAGAAGCAAGATGATCACAACTTTAAGGCTAACCTGGGCTACACAGTAAGTTTGCGATAAACCTGAGTTAAGAGTGAAATTACATCTCAATAAGGAAGAAGGGGAGAAAGAATATCATATGATTTTCAACTATATAGATGGATTCGGAAATTATGCTAAGAGAAACAAGCCAGAAGGACATCAGTGCATTGTCTCAGTTATATATATAATCAAAATGATATTTTAGCATGCATGGTAATTACCAACAGTTGGAGGCAATGGGTGTGGATGGGAATGTGTTGCCCAAAGGGCACAGGCTTTCAGTAATGTAGTGACTATTGCGCTAGAGATCTAATGTATAGTTTGTTGTCTATAGTCCATAGAAGCAATGTTGCATACTTACTCCATTCTATTGTGAGTGTTCTTGCCATAACAGAAAGGGAAACATTTATGAGGTAATGGATATATTAACTGGCTTGATTTCAGTGGCTATACTGCAAATCATATATATCAAAATATATCACAGGAACACACAATATATATCAAAATATATCTTAAAATACACAAGGTACACACATATGTATATACAATTATAAATATATGTGTGTGTATATATATATATATATATATATATATATATAATTAGGAATCATCTATTGTTACATTCATTTAGCAAAAGCTATTTTCAGTTGCTAACCTCTCCCAAAGGTGGGGTTCTCCAGTTGGGTCTCACTGGGTATACAAACTACACTTAAGGGTGAGTCCATGCCGAGCAGTAGATTGCACACAAAATGAATTCAAAGGTACTTTTGGAGGGGTTTTGTCTCACAATGCTGTCAGGGCATTTTTCTTTTATTTCCCTTACAAGTTCATTGCTTTTACGCTATGGTTTCTAATTTCGTGTTATCAGGGGTTTCTCTGAGGGAGAAGCTGTGTGTTCTTATATTTGCATGTGTTTCTTCTGCTTTTCCTTTCTTTCTTTTTTCTGTTCGTTTTTTTTTTTTTAATTGACAACTCTATTCCTTTGTAACAAGAGACAGAAAGAAAGGGTGTGGATTTGGGTTGGTAGGGGAGTGGAGAAGAGGTGGGAGGGCTTAGGAAAGGGAAGCTGATCAAACTATATTTCATAAAAACCTGTTTTCAATAAAAATTAAAATTTAAAAAGATATAGCAAAATATCTTAAATATACATAAGACATGTACATCAAAATATAGCACAAATATATCCAATTTTTAATCAAGCTATACCTCAGCAAACCTGGCCGGGGAGAAGCTGTGTACTCATGGCTTCCATCTGTACCTGTTTGTGGCCTTTGGTAAAAAGGAACAAGAAAAAAAACTTTAGGAACATTGCCTTATTTTTTGTTTTGTTTTAAAACCTAATGACAGAAGGTGTTCCAATGGCTGTATTTTGTGTGTTGAATCACCTTACTTTGGGTTCATTCCTCTAGGAGCCAATCTTGTGATACAATTAAACTGCAAATAATTTAGTCGTGAGAGGTGACCCCAGACATCCAATAGGGTATAGACTGAAGAAAGCCAAAAAGATAGTATGCTCCAGATGGGGCAGGTGTTTGCACACGGACATCAAGCTGGCCCTGCTGTGACAATCAGGGATTGGTGCAGGCACTCATTCACCTCAGTCACTCCTTGAGCTGTGAGGAAGCCAGGCATTTTTAATCCTCCATATTACATTTCTCTCTCATGGGGACAGTAATTTCCTTTATATCCAGCCTACCCTGGCATACCTCAAGCAAAGCACTGAGGGTGATTCAAATTTGGAGTCAGACTTGAATGAGCAGGAATAACCCGGCTCGTGCCTTACAAAGGCAGTCTTAGTCTTCCGATGTCCTGTGCTTTTTATGCCCATCAGTGTAGGCCCGTGGTTCTCAACTTTCCCAATGCTGCAACCCTTTAATACAGTTCCTCATGTCGTGGTGACCCCATTTTTGTTGCTACTCATGATGATCACTTTGTTACTGCTACGAATCATAATGTAAATATTTTTTGGTGGTCCTGGGTAACCCCTGTGAAAGGGTCATTAGACATCACAAAGAGACTGTGACCCTGAGGTTGATACTTACTGGTGTAAAGGCTCTCACCCCCATCTCTACAGGCCTGAACCAAAGCACTCCATTCCAGTGCAGCCAGAAGGTGACCTACCCATTCATCTTTCAGAAAAATTTACCTGTAGGCCTTGCCGGTCCCTTTTCTATCCCTGGGAATTTTGGAGAAATATTAGTCAATGAAAAGAAAAACTAAAGTCTTTGAATGGCTTATTTCTTTATTCTACTAGCTCAAAGAGAAAAGAGAAAGAGGGGAAAATGTAAAAACCAAATTCCTGTGTACTCCCACACTTAATGTAGCAGCCTCAAAGACCTGAAGACAGATGTTTTTGCACTTCTGCACATATTTGTCTGGAAGTAATTGTGGCTGGTTTCTATATTTAAGAGTATTTGTTTAAAAAATATTGAAAAGTATACTCTCAGAATGCCTATTTGCATCTTAAAATGAAAACATTCTTTTAAATTTTAGATGATGAACATCACTTAGGGAAAATAAATCTCATTGAATTGTGGCATAATTGTCTAAATGGTGCCTCTGAAAGGACCTATCAGCCCAAGGAGCAGTTTACATGAGTAGACATCCTCACAGACTAAGGAACACAAATATAGTTGTTGTGTGCTAGGCTGGAAGGAAGGAACACACAGATCCAAATGTCAGGAAGTGAAAAATCCACCAAATGATGTTATGCTCCATCATTAGATTTGGAAACTGATTCAATTTTTATCTCTTTCAAACAAGCAGGATGCCTTGACTAAGTGATCTATACATGGAGGTCTGTTGAGGTGGTTCACATTCCTGGAGATTTTTTTTTTTTTTAATTTTGAAATTGTGAGTTTGGTATTTAATCACTGTGGTATTTCTCAGTTTGCTTCTCAGATCTTAAAAGCTAGAAAATACACTGTTGCTGGAAATAGCATGGAAAAGTACCTCCTGTCCTCATCCCTCCTCAGCCCACCTCTGAAACCTCCTGGTTCAGGGAGAAGCTGATGTGAAACTTCTTGCTTTCATGAAGCAGGGAAGAGTGTTTTTCTTAAACTTCATGACTGATGCTATGATGGTGCGTTTACCTGTGAACTCAACACACCTAAAATTGCCTGGAAAGTGAGTTGCGATGAGAAATTGTCCATGTCAGGCCAACTCTCCCATTGTGGTGGTTGGCAAGGAGAAGAGCTGTTCTCTCAGGCCATTGAGGGTCAGGGACAGGCCACCAGGGCCAGCTATCCTATAGCTCCCGGTGGTAACACGGGGCATGAACATCACCACCTGGGATAGGACCACAGACCCAGACATGGCAGCTCTGCCCAGACATCATCATGGGCCTAAGTGAGCACACAGGTCACTCAGATCAGTATGGCCCTTGAACATCAATATGGCCTCAGGTGGTGGCCCAGATCCCAGGTATCTGGATGGCCTTTGGTGGTAACACAGGGTGTGACATCATTACACAGACCCTGGTTGCAGCTAGGTCACAGACTCAACATGGCCCTTGCCTACAGCTCAGGCACAGATGTCACTATGGCCTCGGGTGGCAGCACAGGCCTCCAGAGCATTTACATCATAATTCAATTTAATAAAAAGACTCTGAGTTTGCTATTCTGTGTAAGAAAGTTCAGTCATTTTTCCTGTTCAAGTTTGACCATACAGGCATAGAAATGCGACAATACTCTCAACATATCACACATTAGAAGGCATTCAGAGTCTCTCAAGTTCTCATATTGTTTATCAAATCAAACACAAAATGCCTTTTATGTTCATGTGTTTTCTAATGTATGTACCCCACTTTGGAAAATTTAGCTGTCTCACATCATATGGCACTTAGAGATAGATAATTATTACAATATGGTCTCTAAAGTATATGTAAGTATATTTTATTGCTATCGTCTTCAAGAACAAATGGTAACAATTCTTGCTAAAGATGCATGTGTATGCATGCATGGTTTTCTAACACTCATTAAGCACAGTCCCTGGCCAATGGGAGGAGATTCCTTGGGGATTAAGGAAAGAAGAAAGTGAAGCTTCATAAATCACAAAATAATGGCAGGGGAAATAGTTGAGATGAAAAAAATGGAGCTAATCAGAAAATCTTACTATATTCCTGTAGGAAAACTCCTTCATCTTAAAAGACATGTGTCTTTTTATGGTTACAAATTTTTAAGCAGAGGAAAAAAAAAACTTATAGCAATTTATCCGTGTTGTGATCACATGGTCTGTAGGACCTCAGAGAACTAGGTCTCAGTCTTTTAAGAGAAAATATTCCCATGGATTTGAAACACTTTTGTCAAGACGTGCCGTGGCCTCACCTATTTACTTACCAGTGGTTTATGGCAAAGAAAACATGGTGGTGTGATTTAGAAACCACCTGCAGTGAGAAAGGAGTGATGTCAGTGTGAAGATTCATTCAGCTGGGAAGTCCTCAATTCAAATTCTAGTTCTGAATCTCCTGGCCCTCTGTTCTTAATGCACCTCTAATAACAGAGATATTATAAGTTAACTTGAAGCATCATTGTACAACGTGTGTTCAATAAAATAAATCAGAATATCTAACATTTGCACTCTCTATTGTACAGCTAACTTTAGCAGTAGAATGGATTTGCCTCATCAGTTTAGAATTTGCTCAGCTGTTGATAGATTTCCTGCTGGTATACAGTCAGCAACAGCCTTCTTCCAAAGCTAGTTTTAAACATCTGTTTTCATCATTAAAGTTATTGTTCACTTTATCTTAAAATAGAAATAACATAGCACTAAGCTATTCTAGAAATAACAGACCTATCATTCCTAAATAATTACTAGTGAGAACATCATTCTACAGATAAGTAAAATTTATATTCAATAATTCAATAAATAGATCTTAGTCATAATACAAATTACAAAATAGACTTGGCTGTGTGGTTGCCCTCCCCTCCCCCCCACACACACCCAATCACATCATGCACTGAAGCTTCACTGGCTGGAATTAGACAGGGAATCTTTATTAAAAAGAATTCAAAGTGAATGAAGTCATAGAGTAACTTCAGGGTCCATGGTACGGGAACAGAGCTGACAGGTTTGGTCTTCTTCATATGAGGAAGATGTAAGAGCAGAAATGTGTGCTCCTCTATCTTCCCTTTCTCTACAGCCGCACCCTCAACTCCTTCTTTAAACACACACAGGAAGGCAGAGCATCTGCCAGCCATAAAGGGAGCCTACAACAGTAATAAAACTGACAAGAAGCTTGTTTCCAAGTCTCCAAAAGTTTAAGCAATGCATTTCTGTTGGTTAAATGACCCAGCCTTGTAGCATGAAAAAGGGAAACCCAGAAACAGATCTCTGGGAAAAGCTGAGATATCAGAGAGTAAACACCACAGTCAGTCTAGGAGGATCAGACAGTGGTAACTCACACCTTTAATCCCAGCACAGGGAATATCCAGGAGTGGTGACCTACGCCCTTAATCCCATAAAATCTGAGTTTGAGGTCATCTTAGTTTACAGAAGGAGTTCCAGGCTCCCAGGCAGGCAGTGGTGGTGCCACGCCTTTAATATTAACCTGGATGTGAAACAACTGAGCAAAGAAGGTTTTTAAGACAGACACAGAAAGTCAGAGCAGGCAGAAGAAACCAGGAGGAGTGAGACTGAGGAAGCTGGAAGACAGCTGGATGAGATCTGACTGTGGTGTTTCCTCTCTGATATCTCACCCTTTCACAGAGATCTGGCTCTGAATTTCCTTTTCTCATGCTACACTTGGCACCCAATGAGGGACATGAATTCTTCCCCTGTCCATCCAAAAAAGGCTTGCTGGCCAGAGCAACACATGCCCAGAGGAGTAATTACCAGCTGGCTAGGCTTTCTGTTCTGAGTTTACCTCAAGTCCTAGGCAGACTGGCCACACATGTTTCCATTTCACTCTCATCTGGGTAAGTTTTTCAGACAGTGGCCTCTTTCTCCTTGTGGGTTGTGGGTTGTTTCCTTTTTCTTTTTGGATCCCTCTTTGGGCTGCTATCATACTCGGTAGCTGCCCCACTTCACAATCAATTGAATCATTACAGACGACAAATTGGTGAGTAAGTCAATTTTTTTTTAAAAAAAAAAAAAGGGGGGGGGGAATTTGTTTAAGGCAATGGAGGGTATTTGGTCCTTCTGTGATCTTTCTCTAGATGATGTGATATTAGAACCAGTGAAGGGAAAGATAAATAAAGTAGAAGGGACTATCATAATGTTTATCATAGTGTTTTTTATGAATACTTTTTGTTTGATTTCTGTTTTAGGGAGAAATTTGTGCCCAAAGTTGGACACCACGTGTAGCAGGAAAAAAGGAAATTCAGAGCCAGATCTCTAGGAAAGACTGTGATATCAGAGAGTAAACACCACAGTCAGATCTCACCCAGCTGTCTTCCAGCTTCCTCAGCCTCACTCCTCCTCGCTTCTTCTGCCCGCTCTCTCTTTCTATGCTTAACTTAAAAACTTTCTTTGCTCAGTTGTTTCACATCCAGGTTAAGATTAAAGGCGTGGCACCACCACTGCCTGCCTGGGAGCCTGGAACTCCTTCTGTAAACTAAGATGGCCTCAAACTCAGATTTGATGGGATTAAGGGTGTAGGTCACCACTCCTGGATATTCCCTGTGCTGGGATTAAAGGTGTGAGTTACCACTGCCTAATCCTCCTAGACTGACTGTGAGTAGATCCCCCTGATAGCTCAGACTGTTTTTATTAAATTTGAAGCATATCCCCCACAGCCTGTGGTATTCTGTTGTGGAGGACTGAGTAGACCAGTAGGGGAAAGAGGGGAGAAAAGATAGGAAAAGGAAGGAGTGGTATTTGACAATGAATGGAGACACCTTTAGCAAGTTACTCTTCATTAGTTTGCCTCTCAGAATTATAGATACCTAGTATGCTCTATTAATAAATAAATTTTTAAGCAAAGGCAAGATGCTACAGGGTACCTGGAGTCTAGTATTCGACAGGATCTTTCTTATTTTTCAGGAACTTGCCCTGTGTATCTGACCCCTAGATTAGTATGAAGCCAGTGTCTCATTGTTAAAGTTCCATCTATCAGTTCTGTCCACATTTACTTGCTGTAGCTAGAAGTGCATAAGACTCTGTGAAGGAGTTAAGAATGCCATAAATATGCAGGTAACATAAGATTTGCAAAGAGAACAAAAATATGTCTCTAAGAACGTGTATTGGTTGAGGCCTCTGATGTCAGATTCATTTTTATCTGACAATGTGGGAGTACAATAAAGATGTTCTAGAAAAAAAATAGTGTTTGTTTTTTCTCATAAGAGTCATAGCAGATGAAATAGCTTGGAGGGTTAGAGCTGAAGGAGTCATGGCAGAACGGCAGAGATAGAAAGAGGTTGAGTAACAAACGTGTGCTGTGAACACTCAAGGGAGGTAGAGTCTGACCCTGACCCTGATAGAAGATGATTCTAATAAATCACACAGCATATTGATCATGTCATATTTGGAGCTGCTCAGTACCTCATACTTGGTACATACATGCATACCTCACTGAATTTATTGAGCTTCGTGGCAGTTCAAGTTTTACTTATTTGGGGTTTGTGGCAATTCTTCTGCACTAACCAAGCCTACCACTTTGTTTGCTTCGTGTCTCTGCATTATGTTTGTGCAGTTGGTGCAATATTGCATACCTTTTATCATTATTATGTCTTTTTGTCTCTTTGATGTATTTTGACCAATAATTTCCTTTCAATGATTTTTGGTGTTGCTATGGTAATTTTGGGGTGGCTTTCATGATCCATTCTCATACAAGATGGTGAGTTTAATTGATAAATTCCAATTCTGTTTCTAATTCCCTAACACTGGCTGTTTCTTTGTCTCTGCCTCTCCTCAGACCTCTGTATTCTCTAAACCACAGCAATACTGAAACCAAACTAGTTAATACCATTGACTCTAAGTGTCCAAGAGAAAACAAAAGTCACGTATCCCTCACTTTAAATTACAAGCAAAAGATGATTAAGGTTAGTCAAGTATGCATTCCAGAAGTCAAGATGGGCATGGGAGAGAGCTCAGATGGTGAAATGCTCCCTTGCAAGTACAAGGACCTGAGGTCAATCTGCAGAGTCCACATGAAAAGCTGTGTGTATTGACACAAGCTTTTACTCTCAGCCCAGGGAAGGCAGAGAAAGGCAGATTGCAGATCCCTCAGGCTTTCTAGCTAGCCAAATTAGCCTAATTCTCAAATTCTGGGCCCACACTTGCACCCAAATACATGCACCAACATATTCATAACACAACTAGGTGCAGGTAAATGAATGGATCTAGAGAGTATCCTCCTGAGTGAGGTAACAGACCCGGAAAGACAGACATAGTATGTACTTACTCATAAGTGGATTTTTGACATAAAGCAAAGGATAACCAGGCTAAAATCCAGCCCCCACCCTAGCAGCCAGATAACAGGA
The DNA here is from genome assembly GCA_033318265.1 of Phyllotis vaccarum. Lineage (NCBI taxonomy): Eukaryota > Metazoa > Chordata > Mammalia > Rodentia > Cricetidae > Phyllotis > Phyllotis vaccarum. The sequence goes on along the minus strand of JARWLC010000001.1, from coordinate 77,382,680 downwards.
GGAACTTAAGAGAGACATTCATGTATTCCTCCTGGGAAGAGGAAATAGAGAAGATCTTCTGAGTAAATTGGGATCATACAGGGGTAAGGAGAGCAAGGGGAGGTGAGAAAAGAACTCTGAGAGAAGAAGATGGTTGAGTGGGGGGAGCAACAGAGAGGGAGAGCAAAGAAGTGCATATCGTCATGGAGGGAGCCACTGTGGGGTCAGAGAGAAACCTGATGCTAGGGAAACATTCAAGAATCCACAAGATGTTCCAGCTAGGACTCCAAGCAATAGTCAAGAGGGTGCGTAAGCAGGACTTCCCCTATTATATGAATGACCACCCTAATTGTCATTATAGAACCTTCATCAGTGACTGATGGAGGCAAATGCGGAGATCTATAGCTAATCACCAGGTTGAGCCACTGATCTAGCTAAAGGGAGGAATGAGAGATTAAATAAACAAAGGGATACAGATCATGACAAGATCCACAGTGTAGGCTAACGTGCTATTGGGAGCTCACAAACTCTGAAATTACTGCTGATGCACCTTCATGGAATGGAATGTGGATGACAGTGGGCAGTTTATGGAGCCTCTTGAACTAGGATCAGAGTTCATTACTTCTCAGAGCCCATTCCCTGCAGGGGAACACCTTTCTCAGCCTTGATACATGGACAAGGGACTCAGTCCTGCCTCAACTGGATATGCTAGACCAAACTGACTCGCCTTGGAATTCCTAGCCCTCTCTGGGGAATGGATGGGAGGTTGGAGTGGCAAGAAGCTGGAGGAAGACTGGAAGGAGGGGATTGGGGGGAGCAGTGATGGGTATGGGGAAAAAATAAGTAAAAAGAAAAGCATACAATTAAAAACAAAAACATGAGAGACTGAAAAGAAGATCTCTTGGGACTGATAGGCAATTGGTGAGCACAGAGAATAAGTTCATGATAGAAACTCAAAGTGCTACTTCAGAGAACACATGAAGGATCTTTAAAAGCCGACTTGTCTTATTTTCTGATATGAAGAAAACTTTCGAGGTCTTGCTGAAATATCAAGCCGGGCACAGCATAGGCTTAAACCAAAGATGAACCTAGCCCAAGTTCTGGATTCTAACTAAACCTACAAATGTTGGGAGGAAGGACATTAAAAGACAAGCTTGATGCTACAGTAGTTTAGTTCTTGAGGCTGAGGGCGAGACATAATTTTCACTGGAAGGTAAAATGATGCTGAGTCCTATCTGCTCCCTTGGGGAAGGGGGCAAGAAGTCTTAGTGTCAATGGCACAGATAGTGGGAGCCAGGTGAGGCTCAAAGAGCAGACTCCTTTATTCAGCAATGGGGAGAACCCTATACACCCTCCTCCCAGGACCCAGGCTATGTCTTGATCTGGTGACATTGCATGGTTGCCCCTCATTGGCTGGGCACACACAGAGCCTGTTGTTGGGCCCTCGGGAAGATTCCACATTGGTTCCTAAGAAAGCATATTATGTGCGTGCCTTGACAACTGGTTTAAGACAATTTTCTCAGCCCTACGGGCCTGTCCTACCACAGTAAAACATCAAAGGCTGACTAGAAACTGCAAAAAGTTGACCTAGTCAAGATCTTTGCTGAAGCTGGACACACACCCTTAAATTGGGGAAAGTGTCATCTAGGACTTCCATAATAAATCAAGAGCAAGCTTTCTTGTTAGAGAACAGTAGAACAGCAAATTTAGGTGAAAGCCGTTGCTCATTTAACATCCAAGACCCACGGGACTGCTGCAGATAGTACTTCTATTCTGCTTGCATTCTGAAATGGAACACCCAAGTTTACATAGTTCACTGGTTCTTTAAAGACATATATGGAGACCTACTTCTCGGGAACCGAGAGATCATTTAAAGGCTTCATTGCTTATGGACAGTGTACCTTGTCATGCAGAGCTCAGATAGAAATGAACAGAGACAAATGTTGTCTTCATGCCCTTTAGGACAACTTCCCTTCTGCAGCCTGGGGATTGGTGAAGAATTTTTAACACTGTGACAATTTAACATCCCAGAGGTAAGATAGTGCAACATGAAGGAAAAGTAGCTGTTAGCTGTAGTAAGAAGTTTCTGTGTCCCACCCGACCGGTCCTGAAGCCATTTAGTCCCAAATAATCATACAAAGTCTTATATTAATTAAAAGCTGTTAGGCCTATGATTCAGGCATAGTACTTCCAACTCTTACTCTTAAATTAATCTATGATTTTTATCTTGGTTATCCCCAATGTCTTGGAACTTTTTCTCAGAGCAGCATTTTTGTGTTCTTTCCTCTGCGTCTGCTGGCATTTGCTGCTCTGCCCTTCCTCTTCCCAGAGTTTTCTTAGTCTGGTAGCTCCACTCATACTTCCTGTCTTTCTTCTGGCCAATCAGCATTTTATTAAGCCAATAGGAGGGACAAATATATACAATATACAAAGGAATAATCCCAGAACAGTTAGCCTCCTGGAAAGGACTTCTTCCAAGAGCATTTCTGAGCCGTGGAAAGAGATCATAATAGCAACCTTACCAGGTATTGGAACAAGTTGATTCCAACCTTAAAGACTTTGAAGAGCTGAAGACCTGAGTAAAGGACTGAACTGCAGCTGTAGCAGAAGCAGAAGAACTCGAATTAGAAGCAGAACTTGCAGATGTAGCTGAATTGCAACAGTCTTGCCAGGAAAAAAAAAAACTGTAATAGCTGAGGAATCACTTCTGGATGGACAGGGAAAGTCATTTCTTGAGGTGAAATATATCCCCAGTGATGATGCTTTTGGTCTAGAAATGACAGCAGAGAATTTTAGAATGTTACATAAACTTAGTTCATAAAGCAGTATCGGGTTTGAGATAACTCACTCCAATTGCCATCGAAATTGTTTTGACAGTAAAATCTACCCAAGCATCATATGACCCAGAAAAATCTCATGAAACTGTGGGGGTCTATTGATGACATGAACTTCACTGTTGTCTTACTTCAAGGAATCATCACAGATAACCCAGCCTTCATCAACCACCAATGAGAGCAATCTGCAGACACCTATAACAAGACAAGATGTTCTACTAGGGAGAATATTATAAAGTGCCAAAGGTAGCTGTTAATATTTATTAAAATATATTGCAATTAAGTTACATATATAAATGTGTGCGTGTGCCTGTGTGTGTTAGACATGATGCTATTTCACACTTAATAGACTACAATATAGCATAAATATCACTGTTGTGTATGCTGGAAAACTATTCAATTATGTGATTCCTTATATTGTGACATTTGCTGTATTACAATGGTCTAGTGCTGTACCCACAATATCTCCTGGGCATACTATCCTCTGTTTTTCCATATACAAGGAAATAATCCAATTAAAGAGAGTCTACCTATGCACAAATGGATGGCTTGGTATTAGAAAACAGTAGGTGAGGGTTTGGAGTATCACTGGTTTTATGTGGGTAAAGCACGGGCCTTTTAGTCTGTTGGCTGAATACCCATTGCTAGAGAGAGCTTAAAGCCCTGGCTATAACACAAAGATATTAGCTGCTATGGGACCAACAAAGGAGAGGATTCTACTGGCTTCACCAAAGATGGCCAATGCACAGCAGTTTGAAATCTAGTGACTCCATCTCAGTGGTCAACCTGGGGCTGAGATTCGGCTATCTGTATTTAACTTAAAGGAGGGTCATCTACCAATTATTTTCAACAATAAATCTGTTAGTGTGACAGGATATGTGATGGATTGTTCATCTTTGCATATACAATTTCCAGAAGCTGAGAGGCAAATTCACAGAGGAATACTGCATTTACCATGTACCCTACAAAGTCAACTCATCTATCTCTTTTAAGCGTGACAATAAGCCTCTTTAACAGGAAATCCAGGGAAGGGCTCTGGCCTTGAACACTGGAGGAATTTCTTCCCTCAGCCTCCAATGTGTTTGTCATGAGCCAGCATTCCCTCCATGCTGAAGCAATGAAATCTCTCCCATTTCTTCTCTAAACACATTGCTTATCACTTCCAACTTTATCTAAAATGTGGTTGTATTTTCTTCTCACAATATGATGCTCTATTCTCTATAGTCTATTTCAGTGAACCACAGAGGAAAATTGTTATTTTTCACACAACCAGATGTGAATGCACTTTGGGTTTTTGCTTAACTTTGTTTGTTTGACAGCAACTGACAGGCACATATCCCCATTTCCATTTTGCTTTATCTTCTTCAAATTTCTTACAGGGAGACAAAATTTCATGAGCAAAATGAATATCTAGGACTTGGAAATTGAATCTACTTGAAATCAACATCTTTAAGCTGTAATATGTATTTTGATTTAAAGCAAATAGAGTACTGAATTATTTCATTTTTCTGTATTTGAGAGTGTCTCTTTTCTTAAATATGATAGTTATCATTTTCCTTACCTACACTTTGTATTAAGTACAATTCAACAGATGTAAATGAAGAGAACTTCTTAAGCAGAGGCCATGTCTAAAAGAAGGAAGGTTGAAAGCAAGTCTGAATATGAAACAGTAACAGCAAAGCATGTTGGGACAGCACCTTTTCTGCTAACAGTATGCTGACTTACTATTCATTTTCTTCTCACCTAACGACTGGGAACATTGTCTCCTGGTTTTGTTATTCTGGAATGATGCTGCAGTATACTCCCTTACACTAAAAATAACAAACCCTGTGACCCTCTTTCTAAGTCGATGTCAAAAAAGAGAACTTCAATTTGGAAAGAAAAGATTTATTAATGCCTTCAGCAGACACCATCTTCTTCATAAAGACCCAGAAAATCCCAAAACCACTTCAAATTTTTAGGTAGACAGCATACAAATAGAAATGAATGGAAACATCAGACAGGAGGAGCTGGCTGTCAAATGGACCATGGGAATGTGGGAATGAAGGAGTCTGGAAAGGGGCAAAGGACACACACAGCAGGAAGCCCCATGAGTGTGAACATCACAGCTACTCCATTTGGCTCAGATTGCAGGTGTTCTGTACTTTCTTTTTGTCTTTTCCGTACTGAGTGTGTGTTCTTTACATATATTCTGTTTTGAGACAAGGTCTTAATAAATTGCCTACCATGCTGGCTTTGGGCTTGCAATTCTCCTGAGTAGCTGAGATCACAAACCTACTCCTACCAACTTCTGAGATGCACCTACTAAAGGTCCTTCTTTGGCACTAAAAACAAAACAATGGAGCCCATCTTTCAGATTGGACCTGAGAAAAGTTCTCTCAATAAGACATTGGAGTGGGGAGGAGTTTTCACTTGACTTCAAGAGTAACTTGGGACATTTTATATTTAAGGGTCCCTTGGTTCCTGACTTTGCCTCACACACTTCTTATTGTTAAATAAGTTCTGCATGTCTTCAGGCTGATTGAGGGGCATGGGAATCAGCCCTGTGATCTCTTTGCTACTCCTCAGATGCTTGCTTTCAGATGTAGTACTCAGAATGATTCTTGCCACCAAGTTGGTATTATTGGCAGACAGACAAAGCTACTGTCCCATTCAGTCCAGCATTGATACAGACTTGACTATAGTTCAAGGAAAATTATCCCACGAAGATATGTTAAGGTCTATGTTGGGCTCCTTTGAGACTCAGAAACACTAAGCAAGCTCTACTATGACATTCCAGAACCTCAAGCCCTCTAAATTTGCTTTAACAAATTTCAGTCTATCAAACTCACACTGATTCCCGCCTATTTCAAACTCTTCTCCTGTCCAATAAGAAATGTCCAGAGGTCTCCAGAGACATATATTGGCTTCACTCACCCAGAGAGGTTGATCCAACTGGCTAGAATTCTTTTCCTAGAACTCCGTCCCCATAATAGCACGAAGCAGAATTTTTCTATGCTCCCTGGTTTTGTGTTGTAATTATATCCTGTGTAGACATCACCCTCCCCAGTAAGCCAGACCTTGACCTATATTGGCCCTTTTCTCTCCTTCATTTCCCAGTGCTTTATCCATGTATATTTTGAGTGGATTGCTCAAAAATTGTTTTATTGAATAGAACTCTCTTCCTTTGTAGATTGTTTTAATGCCTTCAGGCAAACTGGTTATCTAACTAACTTTATAAGCTTGTACTCAAACTTCCTGGACAAATTAAAGAGAAAAGGCATTACTATAACACACAGTCCACCCAAGGAACAATTTAAAATCAAATCTAAGTGGGTTGTACTCGTTCTAATAGGCTACAGAAAATATCATCAGGACGCTTCTGATAATAAACTGCTTAGAATCCCAATCACTCATTTTACACTTCGTCACTCAGATCTTTCATGCTGAAACATCATTTTAAATTAACTAGTGACAATTCATTGTAAAAGCTTTATATTGACTCAATTTTTTGAAAAAAAAAAAAACTGGTGCGTCAGACACAGGAATGACATGTCATGAATGTCCTCCTGAGACTAGCCTCAGCATACAAGAACAACTGACATGGCAAAACTCTTTGTCTCTTTAATATTTATGACACTTAAATGTCAAGGTTAGTGACCTGCAGCACAAAAAGGCACAAGCTGTGGGTGACTGGCCCTCATCACACCTAGGATCTCTAGGGGAGTTTCTTCTCATTCCTCAAGCAAGCCAGCGCTCTATCTTAGAAACAAGTTTGTTATGAGGCAATCTGAGAGGCAAGAAAATGCACCCAACCGATGTTTTCTACAAGTCCAGACAAGGATTCCAAAGTCCGTCTTTTTGAGACTAGATGGAGATAAATTTTGGATCTGCTTTCACAGACACCCTGGCAGCTGGGAACTAGAAAAGTCTGGTGGCCGTTAATTTGATGCTGTCCAGGGCAGGGGCCCACACTGTTAACAGCCTCTCGGGCTCAGAACAATTGTGCTCTCATGGTCACTACTGGGTTTGTTCTCTGATTCTGTCCATATTTAGAAACCTTTGGCACCAGAGTGCTGAGCAATGCTCTGAGCCCCCCTCTCCTGCCCACATACACAGCCTTTCCCGTCACCTACCCCCACACACCCTGCACAGTTCTCTTTCTCTTGATCTTGAGGATACATTTTAAAGCACATCTTTGCATTATGAAGAACTTTTGGGGGGATTGCATTGATGTTTATCCTATAATTTGATGCTGCAGATGCCTCAGTGTTTTGTTGGTATAATTATTTATATACAGCATATGCAATATCCAAAAGAAGTATAAAATGACGACTAAAATCCCTAGTGATAAATTGTCCTCCATGAAAATACCTTATACAGGCATGAAAAGCTCCACTAACTGAATAATGTGCATCAATCCTTGGCTCAGTCACCATGCTATATGAACTAGCCTTGGTTAAGCATGTTCTATACAGCAGATACTTAGCCAGCAGGATTCCATGTCACTTTATTTAACTCCTTCAACAGTCTTAGGATTTATTCTTGATTCTGATTTTTCTTTCCAATGAAAAGTACAAGTTCAAAAACACTATGCAAGTCATTAATCACAACATGAATACAGACTCAGGTCCTGTGAATCTAATTGTAGAATTCCTCCTTCCCCATATAAAGATGCTTCTGAGCAATTTAATGACCTGAGCTTGTTTTAAAACTTCCAGCAGCTTCTAGTGTTCCTGGGAGACCCAAACGTGAGCTGGACAGGGATATGACAACAATGGAAATGCCAAACTGCATGTGGAGAAAACCCAAGAATCCTCAGCCCTACCCCCAAATCCACAGACAACTGAGCAAATCTGAGAGTGAGAGAGGCGGCCCTCCCCAGGGAAGAACAAACCAATCGGTTCTCCAGTACCAAATGGTCAAAAGCATAATACAAGAAAAAGTAAGAAAAAGTATACAGACGACAGAGGTTATATTTAGAAATATATAACATATAGACATATACATGTACGTATATGCATGCAATAACAGTTCTAGAGAAGTCATGAAGGAGAGTGGGAAAACACATATGGGAGAATTTGGAAGGAGAAATGTTGTAACTATATTATAAATCACACACACACACACACACACACACACACATCTATCAGCGATTGCAAAGTTAGGAACCACTAAGAAAAAAATGAGTCTCAATAGAGAAAATAAAATGTATTTGCCTCATCATTTTAAATCCACTATATGGGGCTGAAAAGACAGCTTAGCTGGGAAAGCACTGGTAGAATAAAATGTTCTCCACCAACTGAAAGTACAATGAGAGGTGAGGTGGAGTCTGCTGGCTCACTCAGTGAGTTCAAAGGTCAGTGAGAAGTCCTGTCTCAAAAAGTACCACGGAGAGTAGCTGAGATACATGCTCAGCATTGACCTCTGACCTCCATATACATATGTACACATATGCACAAGTACACACACAGGAACACACACACACATACACCATGTATAATACATCAATAAATGTCCCTATGCTGATGCTTGGGATGCATGGATTTCCCTGGGGTGGAGAAATAGATGCCTCCTGAGTAAGCTGGGGGGCGGGGTATCCATAGAGGGCAGGGAGTAGGAGATAAGAGTATGAGGGAACCAGACTGGGAGAGGAAGAGCTGGGAAGCAATGAAAGAGGTATCTTGATAGAGGTGCTATGGGGTTAGGGAAAAACCTGACCTTAGGGAAACTCCCAGGAATCCACAAGGAAGACTCCAAGCGTAGATTACTAACAATAGTGGAGAGGGTGCCTGAGCTGGCCTACCTCAGTAATCAGATGGGAGACCACGCTAATTATCATCATAGAACCTTCACCCATAAGTGACAGAAGAAGATGCAGAGATCCACAGCCAAGCACCGGGCTGAGCTCAAGGAGTCCAGTGGATGAGGAGGAAGAGGGATTATAGGAGCAAGGGAGTAAAAATGTATAAACAAACAAACAAACAAACAAACAAATAAATAGGCAAATAAATAAATGAATAAATAGACAAACAAATAAATAAATAAATAGACAAACAAATAAACAAGCAAACTAGTCATTTCCTGATGTTCCCTTTTCTCAGAACTACAGTTTAATACAGCATATTCAAGTTGTGTGCTTAAAGCATAACAACAGCTGAGTGTGCGTCATGTGTGTAATTGGTCCCCTCAGAGATCAGAAGAGGGCATCACATCAGAACCCTTGAAACTAGAGTTGGATATAGTTGTGACCAACAGGTGGGTGCTGAGAATCAGTTCTTCATGTCTGAGCTGTCTTCCCAGCCTGACCTTTGACAATTTTTAAGAAGTAAATTAATAAAATAATTTCACTGTGAAAATAACAGCAGGTGTTCTGCTCCTTTCCTGCCCCTGTCTATAGGCTGCTTCCCATGACTGCCGTCGAGGTCAAGAAGGAAGAGATTTTATAAATGCCGAGGTCAGGTGAGGAACTTGGGATCTGCTGAGGCAGAAGCCTGAGACTAAGAAGAGAATCCAAAGAAGTTCTCTACAGAAAGTCCCAATCCTGCTCTTTCTGGAAAGCAAAGGTAACTTATTAAATCATTTGCTTTATTCTCAGGCTTTAATCTTTTACTAATAAGCGCACTGGACAAAGTTCACCACGATTTATTGCCATTTCCAAATGTTTAGCTAACAGGTCATATGACGTTAGAGCCTTCCCACAGTAGTCTGTTTCCACAGATAAAGATAATAAAAATGTATGACTTTGCATGTGTTTAGCAAAAGGAAATCGAGTTGTATCTATATATTTAAACAAAACCACTGCTATATAATTGAATAAAGCAATGTGACAGTTGATTATTTTGTTATGAGTATTCATTGTTATTTAAATATCATCTTCTTGGAGTTATTTAATTGAAACAGATCAGTGTGTCTTACTTACAGTGGAAAACCGGATTTTGCCTTATCCTTTGAAACCCAGCCTCCAGATACCAGCATTTGATCCAGGGAAACCATGGGGTCACTAAGAAGTGATCAGTTTATGTAAGAAAAGAAAAGAAAGAGAGAAAAGAAATAAAGAAAGGAAGAAAGAAGGAAGGAAGGAAGGAAGGAAGGAAACCAAAAGGAAATAGATAGATAGCCTCAATGGGCAGCAAACTCCATGAGGCTTGGTGATCCATGTTCTTCCCCTGCTTTGGGGATGTGGTGAAATACAGAAAACTTCATTTATATCTGAGATGTGCAAATGTTGAAACGTACAGTGACTCCTGAGATCACTGGTTCCCATCCTCCCTAATGCTATAGCCCTCTAATACAGCTCTTCATGCTGTGGTGACCACCAGCCACAAGAAAGGGTTCTGTTGCTACTTCATAACTGAAATTTTGCAACTGTTATGAACCATAATTTGAATAGCTGATAAGCAGGATATCTGATATGTAATGCCTATGAAGGATCTCTCAATTCCCAAAGGGGTCTCGACCCACAGGATGAGAACTGCTATGAGGGTTTGTTCATAACCACAGATCCTGTCTTCACACCCTTGTCTGTTTTCACTTAGTGAGCAGTAACCTACAGGCTTGGCTTTATTTCCAGCATTCCTGGGGACCTTCCCTGTTGATTTCAGACCTTCTAAGAGACTGGCTAAATAGATTATAAAGTACATGTTTTCTCTCTTCTTCAGGACCCTCCCATCGGTTTTCCTCACCTGGGTAGTACATATGGTGTTAAGCCGAAGTCAAAGGCAGAAGGTAGGCATGGTGACTGTCTCCTTTAGTCTAATCAGAACCAAAGGGTAATCCCACCAATGTGATGCTGCTTAAATTATAATAAACTGTTTGGTAGGCCTCTTTCAGGCTATTGATGGTCCCTGTGAGGATTGGCACATATATAACTACCACCTAGTACCCTGCCAACTTCCCTGATCCATCTCCTTAAGCAACCAGAGCACATCCATTGTCAATAAGAACAAGAAAGACAGTGGGAACTTTGTCAAAAGCTGAGATGCCTTGTATGCTTCCATCTAACCATGAAGGGAGGGGTAAAATAAGACCTGGACTGTGAAAGAAACATCTAGATCAGTCATGGAGGTAATTGAGGGACTTTTGCCTGGTGTCTGTTGAGTGGCAAGTAGCAATAAACTTTCCTATTAAAAACATAATAAATCCTATAGCATATACAAGTTTGAATCTACTAAAAGCCAGATCACACTTGTGGTATATTTTTACCTTCTCAACAGTTTGACTTGTAAACTTGATTATATTTAAAGGCAAGCAGTGTGAGAAATGTGGAAGCATTGAAATACCAATGAGATGGAAACTTTCTAAGTCCTGAATGAAATTTGATATTAAATTCACTCCAAAGGGCTCATTAAATGGAGCTCTCCCAGCAGCCCCACTGGATACATCCACTTCACAACTCTAGCATCTGTGGCTTAGGGAACACGATCAAAGAGGAAGAAAGCAAATGACAAGAGCCAGAATCCCAAGAAGTCTGCTATCAAACAGTCTTTCCAAGAAATGGCTTCATAAACAAAACCAGAGGAACAGCAGTATCAATAGGCATGTTAATGTGGATAGAGGAAAACTTCACAGGGTCTCATCCCTAGACAAAGAACACAGGCCTCAGTGACTCTGGGAGAGAGAGCTTATCCCCCAGGGATGAACCCTCTTACTGGTCCAACGCAGAGGGGAGAGCCCTGAAACCACATACACACAAGCAACAAAAACAGACTCAGCAGGTTGTGTGTGTGTGTGTGTGTGTGTGTGTGTGTGTGTGTGTGTGTGTGAGCACCAGTGGGGGAGTGTATACACATAGCAATAAAAAGCAAATAAAAAGAGTCTATCAACAAGGTGTGGGAAGATATGAGAGTCTGAAGGAAAAATGACAGACACAGAGGCAAGTAATGTGATTCTATTTCAACTAAGAACACTTTTAAAAGGGGGTGCAATAAATTTTCTGTATCCTTTTCCTCTTTCCCCATACAGTACTATCTGAATACAGCTTCACCCCCCCCCCCCGCCCGTCCTCTGAGTTTCTTGTCCCCTCCTCTCCCGTTTGGATCCCCTCCCTTTCTGTCTCTCATTAGAAAAGAAGAGGCCTGAAGAGATAACAACCAAACGTAACAAAATAAAATATAAGGCAAAACAAAGCCCATCACATTGTAGTTGGACAGACAAGGCAGCAGAAAAATAAAAGAGCCCCAAGAGAAGGCACAGAATGAGAGACCCGCTCAGTCACACACTTAGGAGTCCCAAGAAGACCTCAACTGGAAGCTAAAGATGTCCACAGAGGACCTGATGCAGACCCACACAGGTCCTGTGATCACAGCTGCGGTCTCAGTGAGCTCACAGGAGCTTTGCTCAGTTACAGATGTTTTCTAAAAGGGAGTTCCCCCAAAGAAAAATGGGATTAAAGTGGTGAAATATTGGGCTATGCCATATTTAATACCATTTATATGTCTGTCATTTAAAAGAGATTCAGTAGTATAATAGTTACAGAATTCACCTTTAGATACATTTATTATCTTAGTGAGAGAGAATAGCAGCTCCTCTTTAAAAAAAAAAAAACACACACACACAAAACTTAATTAGTATTTACTGCTACTTCTCTCCAGTCCTGTAGATCATAATATAAAAGGGCAGGGTGGGGTTCATGATAAATTAGTGCCATAGACATTATACAGGTTAACTGAAAGCAACATGTTAGATTTTAAACAATTGTGAGTGAGCAAATCTTACCTTCTATTCAATGAAATGAATTAGATAAGATGAAATAATAGCTTAGTTGGTTCAAGTGTGTGCCGCCAACCACAAGAAGCTAAGTTCAGCCTCTGGAACTCATGAAGAAAAGTTAGCTGTTCCCCTCTAACGATCCCTGTACTCAAGAAACAGAAACCATTAGATCTCTGCAACTCAGTGGTCAGCCAGCCTAGCCTGATGGGCATGTTCCTGAATAATGAGAGGCCCTGTCTGAAAAATAATGTGACTAGAATTTCTGAGGAATGACAAACTATGTTTCTGCTATGCTCCTTATACACGCACACATGTGCATACCCTATACACTCGTGTGCATACTCCTACACACACATGTGCATATACCTACAAACACATGTACATACTTCTACATACATGTGTGCATATCCCCAAAGACATATGCATGCACCACACACATATACCATAAATAAAGTCCTTAGCAGGATAATATCAAGAAAACAATATCTATAAAAAACACTATAAACTCAATATCTTTTTAAGCCAATAAGTTTAGTATGAAAAGTATAAAATAATAAAATATGATTTACCCATTGGGTTTTGAAGTGAGTAAATTTTAATATCACACTGTATTTTTCAACTTGAAAAATTCTAATAAGTGTTCAGAAAAATGAATAGAAAAATAAAGAGTATTACATAAAACAAATGATCAGGTTTCATTCAGAATGTACACAGTGCGGCAATTTTTATTGATACCATTTTTAGTGTTGTAGAAATAGTTTATCACGACAAAAGGAGCTGCAGACTATATATCAAACAAAATGCAACTAAATGTAGCATGTGAAACATTTAGAACAAAAAGAATTGAGGGGACAAGTAGAACCTTACAAATATGGTACCTTAAGTTCAGAAAGTGATAATAATTAGTATAGCTACACGATAAGTAAGCTTCTTACTAAAAAACCAAAATAAAATAGAAGGGTCCAGTGACTTAGCCTATTGGAAAAGTCACACACACACACACACACACACACACACACACACACACACACACACACAAATACTACTTCTAACTTTTCAAATACCAGTAACATAGACAAGATCTAAAATGCACCTAGAGTAAAGCCAAAAATCAGTAAAGGCACCAGGAAACAGACATCCACTAGCAAAACAGCATCCAAGAGACAACGTGCTCAAAATTCCCAGAGAAAGTCATTTCAGCTTCAATTCTAGAATCCAATGTGATAGAATGAAATATCTTCTATTCCCCCCACTCTGCCTCCCACACTCATTCTTCGGATGATGCTGGTTGATAGGTCAGAGGATGATTCAAGGTCAAGAAGGAGAAGGAGCAATGATTCCTGAGCACAGGAGAACTGACCACAGAAAGAGATTACACATTATAGAATGACATCTGCATAAGACAGCAAAAGAGAAACCAGGACAGATTGTCGACAGAGGAAATGCTCCAGGTCAGAGCCCTGTATGAGCTATTAGCATGATAGAAAATTTTCAACATGATAGTGAATATGCTCAACAGTAGTGGTTGTGGCTAATATTTACTGAACTCGGTCTTCCAAATACACAGAGAATTATGAAACTGAAAATTACATCAAGTATCAATTATTAAATTTAAAGGAAATGCTATTACAATAGGAAAATGATTCTGCGTACATAACTATATTGACAGTTACCAATATGAACAGCATATTAATAAGATAAGTATGAATCATCTATGAAGCTAAAAATGCTGCTGTTATGTAGGGAATGGTGTGGAGGCTTTACAGGATGGAGTTTGAAAGAACATCCTCACCTGCCACACTGAGGGTTAATGGATAATGTCGAAAATGGGCCATTCGAGTAAATGTGATATGTCAATGTCTCTAAATATGATACAACCTCCAAAGGCAGCAGTTGAGAATTACAGTGTTTGTTGTAAAGTGTAGGCCTGTGAACTTGGCTGTTGCTTTTTTGAGAAACTATAAAAGACTTTACAAAATCACCCAAATGTGTTCATTTTATTTAAAATGGTTAATAAGATACATCTATTACAAGATAAATAAAGGACAAATAAAACAATACCTTCAAAGGCATGTTGTCACTAAAAATACTCTAGATATTTTGATTCTGTGACATATGACAAGGTGTGCTTGCTAGCTCACAACGTGTAAATATTCTCACTTTGATTTTGCCCTGTTAACAAGGCCACACTGAATGTTGAACTGAGAACAAATGAATGTAATTCATCATCATTCATCACTGCGTAGTCTTTTGATACAATAAATGTAAGTAAGTTTGTGATTGTAGACTAGAATGTAGTAAATCTAATGAATTCTGAATGAAGAAATTCACTAGAATGTAGTAAAATACTACTGGAAATGTTTCAGGTTGAGTATTAACTTTTTAACAAAGTTCTTGTAAGCTAGTGAGGCTTAATCTTTAAATGGCTATGTTTAACATAAAATCTCAAGAAATTAACAGCCATCACTCTCAAGTCATGGATGAGTCATAGCTTCAATACATGGCTGACGACTGATTCAACCTACCCAACGCACATGTGGAGGGGTTAAGTATTGGAGGGGAGATGTGCGAATTGTGAGGCAAAAGCCTCAAGTGTATGTGTAAAGAGCGAATGAAATCCTGAATGAATAAGATTGTATGGCATGGGCACAGCCATGTCAAGGACCAGGGCCTCAGATACACAGGAAATTGGCAAAGCCTTGCCCCCAGGGCAAGCTCAGAATGGCAAGGCTTTCCTCTGGTCCGAGTATCAGTGTTTACAGATGATGAGCTGGCACATGCAGAAATAGAAACTGCAGCTTCCTCCTCAGGGACATTTACAACTTGAAACTGCTAACCTAGAGACACAGCCTACCGAGACTAGGCAACAAACAAGCACCCTGAGGTTCTAGGTTGTGCAGTAGCTGGTGCGGCTGCACCCGAGCACACAAGCCCATCTGTCCTCAGCTTGATGTACGTGCTTCTGTCCTTTCTTTACTCTGACATTACTCCAGTCAGTTTCCTGAGACCAAGCTATGCTGGAAAGAGTAATGGACGGCTAACAGATCAAAATGGAACAAACAGGAATAATTAAGCACCCAAGAAGCAATCCTTAGGTCTAAGCACCTTCTTATGAGATTAACACTTAGGTTTAGGTTGGCAGGGAGGTTGGTTGGTTGGTTTTGGCTTTAATGGTGTTGCGACTGATTTTAAACATGTCGTTATGAAGTACTGGATGGCTTCACATTCACTACGCAACTCAAGCCTGCTTTGAATTCCTAGTGATGCTCCTGCCTCTGGCTTCAGAGAGCTAAGGTTGCAAATGTGGATTGCTATGCTTGGCTGCGTAACAAAGACAGTTTGCCACAATGGCAATCATTCTGTGCGAAGGCTATAGCCAAAAGTTTCTGCATGCTCCTTTCTAAGACACACTGGTATTTATTGTTGCTGTTGTTACGGCTGTTTTCAAGACAGTTTTAGCTACACACAAAAGGACTCCTTCGAATGTTTTCTAAAGTAATATCTGTTTCAAATAAAAATAATTGCCAATAATTATTAGAGCCCATAGATCCAGGCCTAGGGTTATATTTACATAATTGTCTGCTGGGATTCTCCTGGAAGAGCTAAATTCTTCAAAAAAATTTGAGGGCAGACAATGTGCCCAGATTCCACCCCCCCTTTTTTTCATTTTAGTGTGTATTACTGTATATTGTTTATGTAGAGCTCAGGACAGAATATGGGATTTCTTCCTTAGTTGTTCCTCAGGCTTATAGCCTTGAGGCAGCATCTCTTACAGAACTGGAAACTTGCTGACCAGTGAGCTCTTGGGATCTGCCTGACTCTACCCCTCAATGGGAGGTGTACAGGTACAAGCAGCCTTGACTGACTTTTCAGGGGGATACTGGGGATTTGAACTGAGGCCTTCTTGTTTCCAGAGCACGAGCTCTTACTGAGCCATCACCACAGTCCCCATTTTATTGTTTTCTAATCTTAGATTAGCTTCAACCCAGAATTTGAATCTAGCTTGAATTTACCACTCAGTTTGCCGATCACCCGTTTCCCTTCTAATGAACTGGGCTCTGGTTGAATGTGACGTTTTCACCTTGTCCATATTTTATGCCAGTATCTGCTTTCCCTTTACTAAATATTCGTCCACTTAAAGTGAAGGGCTATCTGATGCACACTTATTGAATTAAATTAATTAGATTGAATCTGAATTTAATTTGATGTCATGGTAGGCAACCTCCTAAAAGAGCTATCAAGTGGGCAAAGCTTCGGATCATTAGGCAATATAATGTACAGAAGATGGATTCAAATGTCAGCTGCCTCTTCTTGTGAGTTCCAGAACTTCACCAAGAACATAAACTCCATGCACTTTCTTATGATAGTTTCCCTATCGTAAGAAGCACAAGTTGTTATTAATAAATTCATATAAAGTATTTAGCATAACTGCTAAAAATGAAATTCTTTAAGTACTTATCATCTGTATTGTTACCCTTTACGTTATAGGGAAATCTGAAGTGTGATTTAAGTCTTTAAAGCAGTGACACATACTCCCGTCAGTCACGTGCCTTTCACCTAACTAGATTTTCGGTATCTCCAGACTGTCAAAGCATCTCCTCTAGATGTAAACTGCGACTCATTAAATCAGGACTGGACATTGTGTGACTAGTGAGTGTTGGTTTCTGTCTTTGCCCTTGATGATTTGCTAAGTCGGAAAAGCAATGCTATTCTTTGCATTATCCCCTTGGCTCTTCCTGCCGACCATGGAGTTCACAAGTTTCATTTGTTTCTCAAAGGAAAAAAAGATTCATGGGGTCAAAGTCTCAGATGTAAGAATCCGTATATTAGCTCTTTAGTCATTTACCATGCAAAACCTTTTCAGACGCCCAGAGGGCTCTTACAGGTCCATCAGGATTCTCTCTTGAGATGTGCTGCCTAAAACATTTGCATATGTGTATCCTTGACCTTTACTTGTTAGGATAAACTTGTACACTAAACATTTTAAAGTACTTTTCAAATGAAGTGCATGTCCCCCTTTTCCTAGAGACCTGGTGATTTCATGGCTGCTTTAATGCATGGAATGGCTGTCGTGAATGTCTTGACTTTCCTCCTGGCCCCTCCCCCATTCCTTGTAGCACTCTCTAAATTGTTATGAATTGAAATATCAGAAGAAAGCCTTAGCCATGCGACATGCAGTAGACTCTCTAGTCAACAGTTCTAGCTGAAGCCAAACTTGAGTCATCATAGCCCAGGGGTCACACATGTGAGTGGAGGATACAATTCTGAACCTCAGCTGCTCAAGTCATCACTATTAGTTGGTCTAGTCTTCCAGCTGAGCACCACCTTTATAACATTGAGAAAAAGGATCTATTACCATCTGTTGACAACCTTGGCCCCAGAATCTATAAGTATAATAAAATGCATATTGTTTAATGTTAATAAATTACAGGTGACCTATCTGCACCCAGTAGAACTGAAATATTTAGCATGAACCAGAAAGAAAGTCACTGAACTTTAAAACCACATGGAAAAAAGACCCTAAAAAATATTATATGAAGATGCACATTAAAAAAAGATAAAAGTTACACGTTGGACTCAATACATACTCATATATTCAGGCATGTGTGCATGCATGCACACATATACACATACACACACATACACATGCACATACACACACATACACACATATACACACATGAACACATACACCACACATACACACATACACTCACATGCATAGATACACACACACATAGACACATACATACACACGTATACACACACATATACACATACACAAACACACACTATCACTTTTTGTTTCTTTTTAAAACTTAAGTGTATAAGGGATGGCCCCCTAACTCACTTTATTTATAAAAGGCTTAAAAGCAAACCACATGTCTCCTAACTCCCACGTCAATTACTGACTGTTCCTACACAGGCCTCATCCAGAGGAATCCAACTCATGAAGTCTCTAATCAACTACACCAGAAGGTTGTTGTTATTGGAAAAAGAGATTTTTTTTTCCTCCTTTAATACTGATAATGAGTTCAGCTATACCCAGTAGTCAAAAATTGTAACACAGAACCCTGAAATGATCCTAGACACTATTGGATACAATATGCAACTCAAGAACTCAATACCATTCAAAGGGGGTTTCTTCAAACCTAAAGTCTGGTATATGGAACTGTTGCCTAGGTTGAATATATTTTTAATTTCTATGATTTTTAACCAAAAGGATAACTATTATTAGTCAACCAAGAAATACCACAAAATAAATTTCTCATTAAAACTTGGCAGAGTGAAGATGCTCTATATCACAAAGTGATTTAGTCATGGACTTTTGTTTAAAAAAAAAATGTCATTGTATTATATCCTTTTCAGAAACCTTCTCAATCATTAAATAAATAACATTCTATACAGAGAGCAGAGCAGGACCATCATAGAATGCAGTGACATCTTTGCATACAATGATACGGTGGGAAAACACATACATTTTAATGATGTTTTCTAGCTACCATCAGCTCAGACTTTCCAGAAAGTAGCCTGGGCATCTGGTAATAAACATCTATGTCACTGAGAAAGGAGTAAGAGAGCCTTGATGTCCAAGAAGATGAGTCCTGATTCTGTACCTGGGGCTCAAGAGCAGAGCAGTGCAACTGTGCAGAACATCACATACATGATTCTCACAGGAAATGAGAAGCTTCCAAGACTAGGTAAATGTTTCTAGGTATTGGTCAACTTTGCTGGGTCCCATGGATTCTTCCCCAAAGTTTTGGGTGTCATATGTTTTTACTTTAAAGTTATACCACCTGGGATTTCATCAAGATGTACCCAGCAATCCTTACAGCCAAAGCATTCATCAGAACTGGAGATGGGAGTCAGCCTTTTTAGTACTAGCAAATGTTGTCACTTTCTTCCTAATTCTCTACTTCTGTGGTCTTTGTCTGTTCTCTCAAGCTATGCTCAGCACCCCCAAAATATAGACTCCAGCAATTTCCTTGATTAACTGTATGTGAGATACAGCTGTGTACAGGAATAAATGTTTTCAAATCTGAGGGGGAAAATGGGTAAAAATGAAAAAGATCATGATTTTGGAAGAAACTTTTTCCTTTTATTTTTAGGGGGAGGGCACAATAAAATCAAGTGATTCTTGAGTGCCTACTATATGATAAATACTACTTATGGTACTTGGGACCCATTAGAGAGCATAAAAAGGAGCCCGGCCCTAGTGGCATACACAGTCTATAGTATGTTTCTATCTCACCTATATACTGCTTGTTACACTGGGCAATGGTTTCACTTCTCTGCCCAGTGGGGATTCTGAGTCTGGTATGTGGCAGATGATCAACAGGACACCAGCCCTTACCCTCCATCCAGACAGCAGACAGTGCTCAAGGTTGGTTTTTAACAGTCAAGTACAATAGGAAAAGGAGGGAGGAGCCTGAGCCACACTGGCTGGATGGCTCCATGGCCTGCTGCTGCTGTGGCTTAGTGGTGGCTTCACTGATCAAGTATTTGCCCTTTTCTGTAGATGCCAGTATGGTCTCCTTGGCTTTCTCTGTGGCCTCTATGACTGTCTCAACAAGTGTTATGGAAAGGGCCTCATCGTGGAGCTTGGACAAGAAGTAGTACCTTCGTTGTCATGATCACATTGCTTTAAAAACAGGCCAGTCCAAATTCCTGGTCACCTCTGGAGATCGTAAATAAGCTAAAGGAGACCCAGGCTTGCTGGCGGATTTCAGTCCAGCAGTTGTCATCAGAGTTCACATATTAAGTATATTGTTCCTCTTCAACCATCAGAGGGGTGAGGTTGCTGCTCCTAGCGAAGGTGGCCATGATCTCAGTCGTCTCCAATAGAGTCTTTCAGAACATGGTCCAAGTGAGCACTGTTGACAGAAAGCAATCTCTTTGTCCAACTTTGCGTCTCTGTTGGTCTTAGTAGTCTTGGTCAGGAGTTCCCGGGACAGAGGTTCCTGGTCAGGGGTCACCCCCCCCCCCAAGTGCACAGTGTCTTTACTTAAGGCACATTTGCCATAGGTCTTCAAATTCCCTTAACAGAAGACATCAAGCATTTGGTTCCAGTAACTTCAGAGTACTATTTGGCCCAGGAAATACTTCATCCTAATGCAGGCCAGGTGGGTTGAGCATTCACACAGCATCTGGGTGCAAAGCCTGGACAGCATGTGGTTCACCAGGCTCACAGCTTAGTCTCCAGTGTGCCCTGCCCAGGTCACTACTGCCACCATGAGGGACTATGATTTTTTTTATCCAAATGTTGTTTAACATTTTTTTTGGAACTAAACTATGAAATATGGAAGAATAAGAAAAATCACAAACTAAAAATATCAGAGAGAAACATATAATTGTAATTCATATTGTCAAAATTGTATGATCCCCACAATTCCTTGATATTTGCTAGTTATTATAGTGTCTGTCTGACCCAATGCACTTTCAAGTACAAATGATGAGGCAAAGTATTTAAGGCTTAGCTACATGCCATGTAACACTGCAAATACCAAATGCCATCAATTAAAAAGTAAGGTCCTCATCATTCAGGGCTATTAAATAAATGACTCACACAAATGTAAGTAGAAAAATGATGAACACATTTTAGTGAAGAGAAAAGTTCACTAGGAAAGGTCTTCATGGTGACCTGTAGTTGGTGGGGGGTTTTACTTGATATTGATATTTGACATTGGTGGTGAGAGAGTTATAATTCCATGATAAAAGAGTGTTGAGCCACTGGAGGCCTACAGGAATTCTGTGAGTTCATGTATTTCCCCATGTTGCCGGCAAAGAAGTAAGTAGGCAACAATGATATCTTACTAGTGAGAACCTGGATGAAACAGAGGACAGACCATGATCAGAGTATGGATGGCAGGCTCACAAGCGACAGTTGGCCATTTAAAGCATCCTTCATATAACCTCACTGAATCCTGAAAACAAACTTGTGAGACAGCACATTCTTTTCTATTTTATAAATAATCACCAGCTCATAGTAGCTGAACAAACTTTCCCAAGGAAATCTATAACTCTGAAACACGTCTGCATATTACAACTTCTCAATAATAGTCTGTGAGAAAGATGAAGGAAGCATCACTGTGGAGAGAAAAAAGAAAGGCAAGTTTTTGCTTTCTTAAGAACAGGAAAATTAAATTATATATACAAGTACATTTGTAAAGTAAAGTGGACGTTTGTTCAGAACAAAGAAAATAGCATAAATTACAAATGCACACAGGCAAAAAAATCTAACATTACAAAAATACAGAAAGTTAAAAAAAAAAATAGGGTTGGTAAGATGACGTAGTAGCTAAAGACTCTTGATACCAACCTGAAGACCTGAGTTTGATCCTGGAGAACAACACGAAGCATGGAAAAACTCCATGGGAATGCATATGGAGGTTGAAGGGCAGCTAGCAAGGGAGAGCACACACAGACACATGCAGAACACAAAGTTCAAGACAATTATATGAAGTAGCTGGTGGTTGTTACTGCTTCCTCTATATTTTGAACTGTATATTCCTTTATTATCTCTTCAAACAATAATGATTTTTTATGCTACAGACATACCAAAAAGGTATTTTTATATCAATTTGATACAAGGTGTAGTCATCTAGAAAGAAAAAAATCTTGGTCAAGAAAATGACCCCATAATATGAGGCTATAGGGAAACCAATATGACATTTTCTTGACTCATGATTGATGTAGGAAGGCCTGACCCATTGTGGCTGGTATCACACCTAGGAAGTGCTATAAGAAAGCAGGTTGAACAAGGAATGAAGAGCAAGGCAGTAAGCAGCACTCCTCACTGGCCCCTACTTGAGGTCCTGTCTCTAAATTCCTGTCTTGAGTTTCTGCCCTCACTTCCCTTGGTAAGGGAATATGACCCAAGTGTTAGAAGCAGGAATAAACCCTTCCCTCCCAAAGTTGCACTTGGTCATGGTGTTTAATCACAACTATAGAAACCCCAACTAAACAGAGAATGACTAAATCTGGCTTATTTGTTTCTTTCCATAACTGAAAAGCTTTAAACATATACCTTCACACAGAGATCTTGTTTATGTTTATAAAACTTGTAACTATTTATGTCCTACAACATAAAATCCTGATAATTAAATCTTGACAGCTCCTATCAACTGTAGAGTGATATGATTTGTACAATATGCTCCATTACTGAGTGCTCCCAATATGAAATGTATAGATGGACTAGGAGCCAACAGGATCCAAATTCCCTACTTGGATATTTTCTTCACAAACAAACAAACAAAAAAGAAACCAGATCATATATCTCGCCGTAATACAATCAACTAACAATGGATCCGAGATTTAAATATATGACCAGAAACTGCTGGAAGAAAACAGAGGGAACATCAGAAGATTTGGTTGGGGCAAAAAAGATTTTTTTTTCATAATTCCCAAAAGCACAAACAATAAAAGTAAAAACAGACAAAAGGGATTGTTACCTGTAATCAAATGTTTCTGACCTGGTTAGCAAAGCTTAAAACTTTCTTCCCAGCAAATGAAACATCGACAGCTTGAAAAGGCAACCTACAAGATAAGAATAAATATTTGGAATTATTCCTATGAAGAAGACTAATATCCAAAATCACTATAGAGACGCAATTCTCAAAGCTAAAACGAAAGAATAAAAGAGAATGGGATTTTAAAATGAGCTACAGATATCAATAATCATTTCTCAAAAGAAGTTACACAAATGACCAAGGAATACATAGAAAATTAATTGTTCAACATCAATATCCATAGAGTAAATAGTACTTAAAACCGTAGTGAGATGCCATCTTTGGCTACTACCAAGACAGCAAAGAAACACACCGCATTCTGCTGAGGATGGTAGAACTTTAAACAGAAATGCCTATGGTCCAGCTCTCTGACCATGAATTTATATCCAAAAGAAATAGAATGTTGAAGGGATATCTACACTCCATGTCCACTGAAGCATCATTACCAACCGTGTGGCCTCAGGGTGGGCTTCCATCAATAGATCAATGAATAAAGAAGATGTAGAACATTTGCTCTACAGTGGAATGTGATGCATTCATGAAAAAGAATGAAGTTTTTCATCTTGGGTAGCGGCATAGACCAGCTTACAGGCTGCCGTGTGGATAAAATAAGAGACCAAAAGGCAGGTCCCACATGTTCTCATCTATATGGGGAAACTATCAGAGTTCATACAAACACAGAATAATAGCTACTAAAGGATGGAAAAGATGAATAGAAAATGACCAAAGGGCACAAAGATGCTGCTGAATAGGAGGAATAACACCTAATACCTCATAACAGGAATGAACAATTACAGTTGAAGCAATTTACTATATATTTCAAAATAGCCAGCAGAGAGGATTTTGGATCTTCCTCATACAAAGAGATGACAAGTGTTTGAGGTTTTGGACATTCCAATGACCTGATCTTATCATTGTGAGCTGTATGTGTGCATGTAAGTGTTATACAAATACCCCATAAATATCTATAGTTATAGACCAGTTAAATTTTGAAGTACTTTTTTAATTACTAGGAATTTGAAATCTTTCATTGCTTCTTGGACTTAACCTTGAACACTCAATATCATATCAAAGTCCTGGTTATCTAAGGACCTTGTCAAGCACCATTTCTGTGCTAATGAGCTCGATGCGTGGCTTTAAAGGAGCAAAAGAAGGCCCTGGGAGTTTTCAAATAATCTAAGATTCAAAGTACTTCATCTAAATCAATTAGAACACAGTGTTGGCTAGCTTCATTTGCATATTTCTATTAGTTCTCCACCTCACCGAAGGCTGCATTCAATTACAGGCACAAGTGATACTAACAGCAAACAAGCAACATTTGCCTGTGGCACAAAGTGCATAGAAACCCACAATGGGGAGGTGCAATCTCCTGGCCATGAGTGAACATGATGGCAGGGGCAGGAGGGCTAGGATCCCACACCGCATTTCAAGCAGAGATTTCTGAGTTCTGAACTACTTGGAAATGCAAAACTGCTCACTTTTATGACTGTTGCTTAATTGCAGGAAACAGCAGAGATGTTGGCAGTCTAGAAACACTACTTATTCCAAAAAGGAGAAAAATATTTTTGAAATAAAATCAAAAGTCTTGGTAACAATTTCTAACATGATATTAAAGAAAATCATTATTTTATCAAGTAAGAATTCCACAGTTGCCAACTCAGGATAATCATGTTTGGTTTCTAGATACAAGGCACAATCCTACAGTTTTCTCCAGACCTGAGAAAATGTCTCAATAGGCACATTGCTTTTCATGCAAGCATAAGAACTTGAGTTCAATTCTTAATATCCTTGTGAAAAGCAAGGTGCAGCATGGGGAAACTGAGACAGGATGGTTTTAGGAGCTTATTGGTCAGCCATTCTAGATAACTGGTGAGTTCTTAGTTGATTTAATGTCCTTTCAAGGTCCTGCCTTGAGCAGATAAGACAGAGCACACTTGAGGAAGACCCCAACATTCTACTATGGCTCAAGAGCATACAAAAGCAGTCTACTCGTTCCTGAATTGATTGTTATCTAATTCAGAATCTTTATTTATTTGTAAGTCGGGAAGGCTTTCAGGTCTTCTCTGGGGTTCTTCCTATGCTGTTGTCATTACCGACGGTCACCTGATGGGACCACAATGCCCAGGGATAGTAAAGGGCATGAGATAAAACCACTCTGTACAGTTTTAGGGAACAGCATCTGCTCTATTGCACATGAACAACCACTTATACAGTAAATCCCTACCAACTATTGGATAGCACATTACCTCAGATTGGACAATGAGCTCTCCTACCACCATGAACTCTAAAGCAGAAGAAGCACAAAAGGAGGCATGGAGAGTGCAAACTCATCCACAGCCCAGCCAGGGGCTACTCAAGCCACTTAGAATTCAGTGTTCTGATGCCAAGGAATATTCGGTAATATGGTATGCCAGTGTGCCAGGTAGGCTACCCTATCTCCCACACTCTTCTTTTGACCTGTGGGTAATTCTGAGCGCTATGCAAGAAAGGTGCCCAGTCTTTGAGTTTGCTATGCCTATACCTTGTGTCAGCCACCCATTTCCTCATCTACTGAGAATCTTTTGAATGGATATTGGATACTGCCTCTCCTCCTGGACACTGCCTCTCCTCTAAAGGCAACCTCAGTGACCTCAATGGGCTACACAGAGAGAACATGCTGCCCCTGGAGTCCAGGAAATGCCTACACCAAGCTCAGCTGCAAGCAGCCCAGGGTCCAGAGAAACAGCACCAATTGCTAACACAATGGTTTCTGCATTGCGTGTTTTCTTTTAGCTTGTGTTTGCAAATAGTCATCGAAACAAATTATGTTGTTCCAAGGAATTATGATGAGTCCTCCACGTGCAGAGGTAAAAACACAGCCAAACCTGGGGGTTCAGGAGGAAATCACCCAAACTTGAGAAATCACAGAATCCAGAGAGGTGTTCTCTTTCCTCCGCC
Source organism: Phyllotis vaccarum (assembly GCA_033318265.1). Classification (NCBI taxonomy): domain Eukaryota; kingdom Metazoa; phylum Chordata; class Mammalia; order Rodentia; family Cricetidae; genus Phyllotis; species Phyllotis vaccarum. Next base: position 77,356,732 of record JARWLC010000001.1, on the reverse strand, counting down.
TCCCTCTCTGCTTCCTCCCTTCCTCTTCTCTTTACCTCCACCCTCCACTTCCTGCGACTCTCTCTCCTGCTTGCCCTCCCCCTTCTTCTTTTCCCCTCCTTTCTGTTCATTTTTATTGATTAGACTGAGAATTGAAGATTAAAATGAAGCTTAGTTTTAAAAATAATAACATTCTATTTGGCTCTATTAAGCTTATGGCCTATAAACTCATTACCTAGTATGCACATTAGTGTCTCTTAGGTACTTAGTAACGAAGTGTTTGCTAGGAGAAGCCCATGTGGGTTTATAAACAGTAAGTTCTATTAAACTAACCAGTACCTTTTAAAGAGAAAATTTTAAAAAAACATGGGAAATTTTGAGGAAACGAAAAACATGAGAATCTTGGAAAACTATAGACAAACACCTAAATTAAAGAAAACAATATGCTTCTTTAAAACATTTCAGAATAAGAATGATACAGGAAAAGAGTAACTTCAAATTCTAATCATTCAAGTGTGGAAATAAGGTAGAGGGGGTGGGGGCCATCTCAAGGACAAACTGTCAGCAGCCTCAACAAGGGAACTTAAGTCTGAACTCTTGTCACTTCAACTGCTTCCCAGATATGATGCTGTGGTAGAAATTGAGTGCCAGAGAGTCATGAAAACAGTCTTAGCTTTAGACAGCACTAAAAGCTAAATGGAGGTGCATGAGATGAACCCTGGCTAGCTCTACCCTCTACACCTAGGGGAGTTTTTGCCACCTTTCCTCATCTGTGGGTGCAAGAGCAAGCTCTTGGATGGCTTACAGGGCCATCATGTCATCCTTGAAGTTTCATTCTGAGGCATCATGGTAATGCCATGAATTATCCAAAAGTAGGAATGTTCACAGGAGGAAATCAGGGGGCACTACTGATCAGGGCTTTCCCAAGCCCAGACACATTTGGTACACATAGATAAACATCACTGCTCAGGGTCACTCTTGCTTTCTAGTCTTCTTTTTGGCAACACCATCTTCTCTAGCCATGCAGGATATTCTTCCTCATATCTTCAGAGTAAAAAGGGGTCTTCTTACACTTTCTTATGATATATGATACCCAGAACTATGTTCTTATCACATTAAGGAAACGGAGGCCACTATGATAGATTCAGTTAAGTTCAACAGAAAGTTTAAAAAGACTACTGGACCTGCCACTGTCTTTCCTGCCTTGGCCTAGTTTTCTTTCCCGGGCTCATGAATAAATAGGATGTATATACCCTATTATGCTTCTTGACACACATGATGGCATGCAGCAAGTGCAGTAACTTCAGTGACTGTAGAATAATAAATGCAGGTATCATTGGTATTCTGTTCTGAGCTTTACTGAGCTGGAATATCGGCTTGACTTTCCCTATGCTAAGTATCAAAAATATTCAAAATATGTTACAAGTGGGAAATTCCATATGATAAAACTTAGTTTCACATGCAAATGCATTAAGATATAATACTATTTTTGGTGAGGATGTGAAGGAAAACCGTGAATTGGCAAGAATGAGCAATGTGAGAGGAAGCCGGTGTCACCACTATGGAGGACAGTACAAAGGTTTCACAAAGCAATGGAAACAGAGGAAACATCATTAGCATCCCCCTTCTGTATGCAGACTGAAATGAAATCAAAGAATCAGTGGTTTGTCTGCACTTCATTCTCCTGGCAGTGAAACCACAGCAGCTGAACAGCTACAAAACCAAGCTTCCACAAACAGAGGCACGGGCAAAGAAAAGCAGTGTGTATTCCAAAGAAGATTAATCATATCAGAGATAGACAGAGAGCACTTCAGGTTTTGAATTTAGGAAGAGTGATACTCAACCTGTATCTCAGCACCATCTCAATAAGGACTGGCTATCTTTTTGTGTACAGGTATATGCATTATATCATGATATAAAATAAAATCAAAATTTTAGTGAAGCAAGGTGACTATACAGCATGGGAGATTGATGGTGAGGATGAAAGAAAAGCTTCCAAGTTCTTACGCCTGCTGGGGCTGGAACCTGGCTCAGTCCTAAATTATAAGGCTGAGGCAATCTCAAAACCTTTTTTTTTTCACTCATTGTGGGATTAGTTAGGTGGGGTCTTGCCGGAAGATTACCACTCCCTTCATTCTATTTAACATCAGGCCTTTCTTTAAACTTCTCATCAATGTGAACATAGAACTTGGTTCCAACATTGTATTTCCTGATGTTTCTTTTCTCTTCAAACTGAACATTTTATATTTCTCATTGCCCCATTTGCTCCTTTTGATTGTAGGCCTGTGTAAGAATAACTAATAGCAACCACAGGACACAGTCACTACTGCTGTCTTGAAATCTCCTCTGCCAATGATATGAGTCTAAAACTCTTCAGTTTAGTCTCCAGCATATTTTCTAAAGAAAAGCAGAACGTAACAACATTCTTTTCCAAAGTATCTCAAGAATGGTCTCCAAGCTACTTGCTAATATTCTTCCAAAATCTCTTGAACAGGGCCTGTATAGTCCATATCACCCTCAACACTACTGTCTTTGATGCTTCTACTTGGATGGCCCATTACACCCTGCTTAAAGCATTCAGCCATTTTCCTAGTCCACTCCCAAAGTCTTCCATAATCTTCCAAACAACAGCATTGTCAAGCCTTCACAGCAAGAGCTCAGTCCCTGGTACCAACTTCTATTATTGTCACTGTTCTGTTGCTGTGAAGAGACACCATGATTAAGGCAACTCTTGTAAAAGAAAGTATTTATTTGAGAACTTGCTTACAGTTTTAGAGGGTTAATTTATGATCATTACAGCAGGATGCAGACAGATGTGGTGCTGGAGCAGTAGCTGAGAGCTTTACATTATGATCTTCAGGTAGCAGTCAGAGATAAACACTGGGCCTAGCATGGGCTTTTGAAAGCCCAAAGTCCACCCCCAGTAACACACTTCCTCCAACAAGGCCACACTTACTCCAAAGAGGCCATACCTGATCCTTCCCAAACAACTTCACTAACTGGAAACCAAGCGTTCACTCTGAGTCTCTAGGTACCGTTCTCATTTGAACTGTTACTGAAATCACTGTAGAAAATATTGTGCTGTGTAGAAACAGGGAAAGTCTCTCTGCCTGTGCAGCTACCTGGGACCACAGCTAAATGGATGTGTGCATGTTTCCTGGCTTCTGGTTCATTCTTTTGCAAGTTGTAACATGTGGTAGATAAGAGCAGAAAAGGCTGGAAATTTCCTTTTGTCCAGCTTTGGTCAATGGAAGTATTATATGAAAAATATATAAGATCTGTGGTCAAAAACTAAATATTTCTTTCCACTCAATTATTTAGCTAATAAAATAAGCAAATTTGACTTTATTTAAGTATTTAATGAACAATATTCTAACAAGAGTTTAATATTTGGGCTGAGATGGAGATGCATCCCACATTATTTGGAAATCTCTCCATTTCTTGTTTATTGTCACTTATCTGAACATTATGAGGTAGAATATCAAGAGTCCCTTACTCCTTTAATAAAAGTTCCTCCTGGAAAAACCATCACTTTTCTTATAAGTGCATAAAGTTGACTTCATAAACACAATAAGAAATGCTGAAGCAAATCATGCAGACAAGACCATACTTTAAATATCTTTAAAGGCGCACTTTAGCAAATGCACAAGATATTTTTATACTTATGTCCACATAATCTTATTTGTTCCTTTGGAGATATAAGCAAAATTTATTATCTTATTAATGGGATTTTTCCACTAATATATATATGTGTGTATATATATATATTATCATTCTATATACAATAAAAACTGGACCTGGACTAAACTATGCCACTTTTCTTCTTAAATGCATATAGACACCGATGATATTACTATTATCTTGGGTCCAAAAGGCAAGACAATCCTCCTCGGTTTGTTTTAACCTAGTTCTCTACCGAAAGTGTGGAATGCTTATAAAATACACTAAGAAAATGTATTCAAACTTGGCTCAATCAGTGAAATGCTTGCACTAAGCTTGAGAACCCGAGATCAGGTCCCCAGCACCCAGTCAAAGGCCAGGCACAGGTGTATGCATATGAAATCATAGCTCTAGAGAGTAGGGAAGGTAGGCAGAGACAGATCCCCAAAACTCAGTGGTTAGTCAGACTGACCAGTTGGTGAGCCCCAGGCTCAATGACAGACTTTGTCTTTAAAAGTAAGGTGAAAAGTGACTGAGAAAGACACCCCACCTTGACATCTGGCCCCTCATGTACAAATGCATGCACACATGTACACACAAATCATACCTATATACCACACACACACATACACTAAAAAGAAAATATATCCATCAAAGTTAATTTTTAAGTGTATTTACACTATTTTTGTTAAATCAAAGAAAGATTAAAGTACATGCATGCAGTTTGCAATGCCCTTTCTAGGAACAAAATCAGAGAGCTGTTCCATTCCCTACTGTTCACAGATTGGCAGTTAAGGGAAAGTACAGCTTTCAACACAGACAAATGTCTAAGAGTCATTCTCACAGATGCTCAGCTCATCGGAAGCAGACCTGACCTTCGAACTACTCAGTAGCCTCTGTTACAATCATAATAGAGGGCTTTGATCTTTCTTTGGGTCTAAAAAACCTTCCTTCAGTGACCAAGGTCACTGGTGACAGAACTCTTGTGATGAAAGGCAGAGATGCCTGTGATGCTACTTGCGAATTTTCCCTGTGCTAGAGAATGGAAGGAAGAGATGTCTTTAAAATAAATACAATGGACCATTGCCTTTTCCTGGACACAGTGCAGTGGATGCTCTATTCATACCATGTTCTTCCTATGCAGACATGTGAGAAAGTTTAATATATAAATAAGTGCAATGAGATAAACACTAACTGAGAATAAGTCACAAGTCTAACAATATACTAAAAATAAAAGTAATATAAATATGGGCTCTCTTGCTCTCAGTATCTTACTGCATATTACCCTTTTCACTTACAGAAGTCACTGCATGGCTTCCCTTCAACATGACTGCCATTCTCATCTAAATTGCCAACATGAAGTACCTGAACCTCAGGCTATTAGTTAAAACAACGGTTGTTCAAATACAAACACTGTAATAGCAGCACAGTTACTATGACAATTAAGCTGTCTGGGAAGAAACGCTTGTCGCACAATGTATACAATGTGGATACCCTGGGTGGAGGGATGAACCAGGTTCCGGGCCGTCTGTTTCCGGAATAGACTTTATTGCACCATTCATACTGGAAATTCCATTAAAATTTACGAATCTTTTTTTTTTCAAAATTTTCCATCTATTGTTTTTAGACTATGGTTAACTGTAGGTACCTGAGACTCTAGAAAGCAAAGCTAGGAAAAGTACCACATTTATGTGCAGCATTAGAGTTGACCTTGACACTGTGCCATAGCCATTTTTTTTCAGAGAGGAGAACAAAGATCCTCAATAAAATATTCTGAGGTGATTCCTGCTGAAAACACGGGATCTGCTTCTATATTGAGCCTAAGGACTAAGGGCAATGAGGAGAAAGATTAACACCTAGTCATATTAAGACTACAATGAGATAAATTGGGGAGGCTAATAGCTTGATGAGGCTTTACTGGCAAGAAAGAGTATTGCTGGTTCTGTGTCATTTCAGGGAAATCGGTTTTGTGACCTTTACTCTACAGAAAACCTTGGGAATTGCGGTTTCTTCACTGTGGGTGCCTAAAGTCAGATTTTCTATGTAACTTAGTCCAGTGGCTGTACTTTATGTAGCAACCACAGTAGATGGGTGTGGATTGAAGTGGGCATCAGACTAGGCCTCAATTCAGAGGAGCTCAGTGAGTCCCAGACAGGCAGCCATTCACCTGCCCACATCAGTGTGAGGTTTGCCCCAGCATCACATCTATCTCCCCAGTTGTTTTCCTGCCTATGATTTGTATTCAGAGTTAATCACATCCCCTTTCTCCGAAGTATTCAAATCCCAAGGTTTTTGCACAGCTGATGCGGTGGCACAGATATTAGCAGAGCGTCCCTGGAACCTTTGTTCAAAAGGAAAAAGATCTTCTCTTGTAAAAATGCAAGAGGGGCAGCCACAGTTCATTCCAGACTTGTAACCAGAGTTAGACAGTGATCACGAGAGCTGCCCTACAGTTGGTCTGGGCTAAGCGAGGAGGAAATGAGAAGTGATGGTTCAGAAAGCCCATTAATGCAGTTTTTGTTAGAAATAAGAAAGTAGGGTGTACAGAATTTCCAGGGTTAGTCTGAGCATCCTGTTCTAATGTGCAAAATATCTTTCCACCATCAAATGCATGAGGAGGTATCTTGGAGAAGATACTATCTAGTAATAGTAATATCGGTGGCTGAGGATTATTCAAAGCACTTTATTGGTGATTATTAAAACTATAAACACACTATGCACTTATTTCTCTAACAAACATCTTGTAAAACTGTCACCAAACACAATATTCAACAATTGAGTTTAAAAAAAAATGACTTCCAGTTTGTGCCAAAGGGAAAAGAAGTAAATGAAAACTTCCTTTCTTGTTATTTTTGTATGTATGCATCAATCTATTTTTTGTAATTTTATTTTTGTTGCTCATTTAAAGTACCAGTTATATCATGGTTATTTGCAATACCCTAGGAGTCCAATAACATCCAAAACATGTCCCTAACCTCTAGAGATGAACAGTTAAAGCAGAGCAAGGGACAGACACATGATATATGACAGGGTGCTGGAGATTATGTAAGTAGAATGGACCAGTGTTTTCTGGAGGCCAGGGAGCAGAGGGAGGGAGGAGTGTGGCCCCGAGTATCAGGCTTGGCACTCACATATCAAGATGCTAGTGACCATGGGAATGAGCAAACGAGGCCCCGTTTCTCGAGGAAGGTGACATTTTCAATCTCAAGTTTCCAGACTCAGGAAAAGAGCCAGGCAATTTTGGAAATAAGAGTGCCTAGGCCTGCTGTTGCGATTCTAGAACATCAGCATAACCTAATGCTTATGACTGAGCTGTTCCTCGGGGTGGCTGCCCTGGTTTTGATCACAGTGTGGCAGTTCAGAGAGCAGCTTTCAGCTCAGCAGGGTGAGGTTCGTACCCTGAGCTGTTACCAATAGCCGACCTTTGACTGGTCTGTCCAGCCGTCAGTAGAATTCGGCCATGGATATAAATCAACCAGAGATGTCCTTTCCTGAATACACAAGGTGTGATCCTAGTTACCAAAGTAAATGAGAATGAGCGTCAACTGCTTCTTTGGTCAGAAGGATTGAATGTGCACTATCTAAATGGATGTTTCTTCTTAGTAATCTTGACACGCGGAACTCCTGAGCTCAAACCCATCCCAAGGCAGCTACTGTTGCCTCTGCTTGGTCTCGGTGATTGTCAGCGTGTGGTAACTTGTTGATTCCAGCCCCCTTCTTGTGCTATGCTTTGGCTTTACCTTCCCTCTGCTTCTCATCCCGAAACCCTCTTCTTCCGAGCATGCCTGTTGCCAGTGCTGGGAAGTGCACGTTCTCTCTCCTATCTCCCCATCTCTGAAGCATGGGAGAGATAAGGACCGCAAATAAGCCATGTTATCTCTGCTGTTCAAACATGTTTCAGGCGCTGGGGCCCCAGACCTTGCCGGTGGACTGGCTGTTTACAACAGTGAACTTTGTCCCAGCCTCATTGTTGAGCCTTCAGTCTTCTGAGAGGGGTAATCTCAAGAGGCTTGGAGTGAAGCCAGGGTCCATAGTCATGGTGGGCTGCTTCCGTGAGTGAACTAGGAGACAACGGAGGGGTGGGGGTGGGGGGATGGGCGACAGCTGGATCACAGGCAGCTGCTCCTACAGCAAGCTGATGCGGATAATCGCTAAATGGGAGGAAAGAGGAAATGTTTTAAGGATTCACTGGAGCGAATCTCTGAGAACACAGAAAAACTGATGCAATTAGGAAACTCGGGCTGACAAGCATCTTTCAGGGCCACAACTTTGAACTAACTAGGAAATGGTGGCAAACACCAAGATGCCTATTGAATAGCTGTGACCAGCAGTAATTAAGCACATTTCCTGTGTGCCCGGTTTAGCAACGGCTATCAGGCCATTGAGAGTATTTTTGGCTACATGTTTATCTAGGTTTCAATATGTCTTTGACAAGGGGGAAGACACATACAGCGTTCCTTGTCAAAGGATATGCTTAAGTAGCGCCATCCAGCCCTTCTTCATTCTGATTAAAAGAACTTCAGCCACCACAAGAGACATCAGTAAGCCAGACTGTTGGGTTAAATAGCAGGGGACATACAGATTAACAATTAGGAGTCCAGTATGACATGACAGAACAAGACGCGAGCTTAGATTCAAATCATATGAGAATTTGTTTTCTGATCTATAAAAAGGAGAGGAAGTACCTCACACATTCTTCCAAAGTTACATGAAATAAAAGCCATCTCATCATAGAAGGTCTAAATGCAACCCATTCCCTACTCTGCCTTTGATGTCCTGAGGAACACAGACAGCTGCCACAGGAGGACCTCAGCCTTGTCTTGCACTGGGCACTCAGGTCTTATTTTCTGGCTAACGAGCTGCCCATGATGGTGTTCTAAACTGATTTTGTAGCTCAGCTTATGAGTCCTAGTGAATTATGAGATAATGATTTCACCATCAGTCTCCTTCTGAAGAGGAGGTGAATTTGGAGAATGCTCATATTTGTGGTGTACATTTTTTTGTAAACCATGAACTTTGCTTCACATTTCCCAAGTTTGTATCAGAAAGAGGGGGACGCTCACAGTCAAGGCTCTAACAGCTTCCTTGATGGCAATGGCCTTACATTGGAACATTTAGACACTTGTCTTCCATAAGATTTTTTAATACATAAGGGATTTCTTTTTCAATACATTCTATGGCTTCAATTTAAAGCTCAAAAACCATTCTTCTATAACATTGGTATCCAGAGACTGTTTGGACACAATATAAGAGTATCATTACATGTTAGTTCAATTAACAGCTAGCTCATGGGCTTTGTCTGTGGGCAATTAAAAATTGGTGCACATTGTATGTCCTGTTCATACTAGAACAGGCATCTGAAATAACACATGGAATAGGAAATGTTTTGAAGATGCTGGCTTAGTCATCCCTCAGACTACTTCAGATTCAATGCCCCTTAGAGAATTTACAAGGCACTACATTGTGTCTAATGATAATCATACCTGTAATTTATTAAAGCCAAAAAAATACACAGAAAAATTAATGCAGCAAAGCTGTTGTGATTTAAAAGAAATGGCACCCATAAGCTCATAGGGAGTCACACTATTAGGAGGTGTGGCCTTGTTGGAATAAGTGTGGCACCATTGGAGGATGTGTGTCTTGGTCTTTTCCTGCTGCTTGGGATCAAGGTGGAGAACTCTCAGTTCCTTTTCCAGCATCATCCGTCTGCAGGCTGCCATGTTTCCCACCATGATGATAATGGACTAAGCTTCTGCAATTGTAAGCCAGCCTCAATTAAATGTTTTGTTTTGTTTTTCTGTTTTTTTTTTTTTTTTTTCACTAAGAGCTGCCATTGTCATGGTGTCTCTCCAGAGCAATAGAAATCCTAGCTATGACAACAGTCCATGGGGCAAAGCCCAGAGGACAAAGCACAGGCTGTCCATAGTCTCTGCCCAGTGAAGCTACATAAGACATTCTTAATTTTTCCAACAATGACTTATGTCAGTGAACATAAAGTCTTTTCTACTAGAAAAGATCACTGAGACTGAAGATCTAGGATTTAAAAACAAACAAACAAACAAAAAACAGTCACGCTGTTTTCTTTCTCTGGAAGTTATCAACCATTTAGGCTTCCAGAAAAAAATAAGACACTTAGAGTAGGCCTATAGTGTATACAAGATACCTAAGAGTCACTTTTATCAGTTAGGATGACATGAATTTTCTTAAAATATGAGTGTCCAGAATCTAGTGATGGGCCAGCTCTGCACACAAGCCATTCACAAGACAACAGTGGGCCTGCTGTGTCAGCTCTTCTCTGAACACCCATGGAACAGCTGGAGCCTGTGAAATAAGCACCTTCAAAATATCAGTGCATGAGTGAGTTGACTTATCTGCTTTACAAAATCCATCCACAGTAATTTAAGCAAGTATGGTCACTTTTCTAAGAGAAAAGACTCAAGCCAAAAATTTCAACCAAGTGGAAATCTTCTAAGTGTGAAAGCTGATGCTTGTAGTATTAAGTTTCTGGCTTGGCCTTTACGGCCTAGCCCGGAGGTTTGGATTTACAGACCCACAGACCCACAATCCCTCAGAGACACACAGACACTTACATTAATTTTATGCTGATCAGCCTAAGGCCCAGGCACATAACTTATTAACTCTTTACTCTTAAACTAACCCATGATTCTTATCCTGTTCAGCCATGCAGCTCAGTACCTTTTCTCAAGCAGGATAGTTGTCCTCTGCATCTGTGGCTTCTCTGGAGTCTCTGTGGTATTTCTGCTCTGTTCTTCCTGTCCCCAGAGTCTTTTTTAAGTCTTGTAGCCTCGCCCACACTTCCTGTCTGCCTTTGGCCAATCAGCATTTTTGCTAAACCAGTAGGAGAAACAATTATTTACAATGTAACATAATCTCACTAAAAATGCTATGGAGTGTAAACCTCATAAGTGACAATAATGAGAAAGGAAGTTTAGGGCCATTGGATGAAGTGAGTATTATCGTATCTCCAAGGTAGTAGTTTATTCACCACCCTAATTCTACAAGTAAGAAAATGGAAACTCTGAGATGTGACTTGTCTACTCCAAGATCACACCGCTGATGTTGGGCCCATTAGGGAGAATGTTATGATGGGAATGAGGTTTTGTCCCTTCTAAACTCACACAAGGGTTTGGTTCTCAGTAGGGCAGATGACAGAGTAGGGAGGCTATGTCTTTAAGAGGCAATTAGGTCACTGAGAGGAGATTAATACTTTTCTTTTAAAACTGCTAAGAAACCAAAGCAAATTGAAACCCTACAAGTTTGGATTCCTTGATTCAGCCTCAACCTATCTCTCTCCATGTAGTATCTTTTGTAAAAGACGCTGGCTGCTCTTACAGGCATTCCTGCTACTGATGCCATCTGCCATCCTTATGCAGTCAGACAACTCTCACCAGACCAAAGAGACTGCTGGATCTAAATTTTCATCCTCCCAAACTAGGCTACATGAATTTGCTTTCTTTATAGAGCAATCAGTCCCAGACATTTGATTGTATCAATACCAAAACAACAAAGATGCCATAGAGCCTGCTTGCCCACCTTACAGTGGCATGCTTCGTTCCTTCATTCCATTGCCATGTTTTGAAGTCCACATGGAAAACAATCCCTGCATTTGTCTTAGAAGGTTTTAGAAGGTGACAGATCATTGAAGAAGCAATAGTGGTGGCCATAACATTAATAAACCCACAAACCCAAAATATTAAAATTTCATGCTAATGATATTCAGGAATGGGCTCCAAAAACATTCTCAGACATAGAATACGAGTGCCATTATGACAACGTTGATGAAGCGAGGGCTGGGCACAAGACTGGTGACAATGTGTTAGGTGGATCTCTCACATAGTTTTCTCCATGGGTTAATGAACTCTGACTATAGACCAATATGATTTTCTGCAATCCCACATTCTATACCAAGTTCACAGAGTCCTTAGTGTAATTCAGTCTCTCATCTATGAATTGACAAATCAACTATGAATGCAGACTGTCACTGGAGTTTAGTTGAGGGACAGAGCAGGAGGTGTGTAGCAGAGGAGGAAGCATGCACTTGGGACTGGCCTCCACATAAACCCCACACTTCTTTGCCCTCCTTTGTTTATCAACCAGGGCACGTGTTAGGGTATGAAGAGACCTAGACACTTCTCTTCTCCTTTCCCCCCTCTCAGAAGGACGCACTCCCACAGGGACAGAGATGGGAGAACTGTGCAGCTGGCAAATACTTGTCTGTAAGAAGTTAAGAGCTGTAAAATTCCATTTAAACTTGAGGAGCGTTGCTGAAAAGAGAGCCCTGATGGTATACGGTTCCTGCTGAAGATTTAAGTTTGGTCCCCAGCACCCAGAGACAGCTCACAGCCCCCTGTACTCCAGCCCCAAGAATGTAATGACCTCTTCTGGATGCCCTGAAGGCATGCACTCGTGTGTGCATATGTAGCCATTTAGACATATATTTACACATAATTAATTGAAAACAAATCTTTTAAAATGAAATCAAAACTCAGCAGAGAAAAGAAGATCTTGGAAGGAACAGGAATCCTGGCCTTGGGGATGGATGATACATTTCTCTGTCAACAAAAGTGGTGATTATTATGGAGGATGAAAAGAATCAAAATCTGGAAGAGAGGAAATTGTAAATCACTGTTTCCTCATGCATAATTATATCTTCCTGCTTGATATGACACTATAATACCAACGGGATGGGAGTAGGGGATGAGAAGTTGAGACATGGACAAGTCTTTTCTTCCCAAAACGGAGAAGGTAGATACTGCAAACCTCTTGTCTTGAAATTTAATTCTAGAGAAAATAGTCATGGAAACTTGTGATATCAACCTTCTGGGACCAGCCAGCCACTGCTGTTACATCTCTGGTGACTTTCTAAGACAGGTCCTCATATGAGATCCCACCTCTTTCAAATGGGTGAAAGACTTTCTTCAAGAGCACATTTCTCTTATATGGAATTCTGGTTGGTGCATTTCCCTTCACCAAGTTCCACAGAGCAGAGTGGACATAAAAAGAAATCTGTTTTCCTCTAAAGGTTGGGAATTATTATTAAAACCTTCTTCTGTGCTCTGGGTCTGATCAGTTCTCTGGTCCTAACAAGCTTCACTCTGAGGGAGAATCAGCACAAAATCAGAACAAGTTCCCAAAGTGCTGGACCATTAATTGCTCAGCCAGTCCCTGCCTGTCTTCATCACTTATGAGACTAAGAAGGTGAGACTGGTTTTCCCCATTCACGGAAGTTATTCAATTTTCCTCCAACCCAAGCCTAGGATTAGACAGTTCCCGTCTTTAAATATCAATGTTGGGTGTTTCCGATGCTTAAACTGTGAGAAATTGTGTAGACCTCTATTTATTCTGAATACCAGATTACTTAATTAACCCTCTTCTTCTGGGCCCACATAATTTTCAGTTCATTCCTCCTTTGTAAGAATACTTTATTTTTATTTTTGATTGTATTTGAGGATGCACTAAGCGAGCCAGAAAAGAGAGTCAGATCCCATGGAGCTAGAGTCACAGACATTGTGGGCCACACAATGCGAGCACTTAGGCTCGTTCCTGAGTAAGACAAGGCTGCTGTGGGAACTCTGGGTCGATAAATGTGCACCTCATACACTTTTCCTTTTCACTGTCACCTACAGTTCTGATATCCCAACTCCTCCTCTCAGCCACATGCTGGCAGACAGCACTCTATGGGTACAACTGGAGATACAAACCCCCCTTTCCTAAACTTTTTTTTTTTTTTTTTTTTGATTCTGCACCGCCAAAGACATCCTTCTTGCTGATCAGGTTTGGGCCTAGAATGGCAGTTATCTTTCTGTTCCTTCCCTGTCTTTAACTTAGTATGAGCAGCGAACTAGACTAAGGTCTTTGTATTTTCTTCTCCCTCTCTCTTTAGCTGAATGAGACTTGCGAAACTGGGCAGATGGAAAACTTTTTATTTTAGTATAATTAATCACTTTGTGTGGGGGTTTTACTTGGTTTAACATTTTAATCTATAAATACGAGAGAGCAAGGAAGTAGGTGGGTTAATGTGTAAATGGATCTATGTATAAATATGAAAAAGCAGGCGATATTAGAAGAAGAAAAGCATTTCACAGGTTTTGCTCAGCTGGAAATGATGCTACTTTGGTACTTATCACATATGAATATTAAAAAGGCTGATTAGAAAGACGAGCTGAAAATATGACTAACTCGGTGGTTTAAGAAAAAAAGAAAAAAAGGATATTGATTTAGAGCCAGGCTCTGTAGTGTAACAGGACTGGCTTTCAATACTGACTCCTCTACCTGCCTGTCATGGGACTTGATACTATTATCAACGTTTGTAGAATAAAATGTCTTTGTCTATGGCATATATTTATCGAAGTACCTCCTCATGAGGCAAAAGTTACAGAGTATACAAAGCATTAATAAACTCCTACCTTAGTAGCAATCATGTGGAGCTAAATGGCCCTTTATTGTATTTTAGTGTTAGCTTCATGAAAATGAAAATAAACAGGCTTTTGCCTCAGCATGAGTGAAGGCTTGTGGTGGGCTTTGTCATCCTTCCTCTATCTATAAAGCAAAGTGGCTCTTGGATGTGGCTTATTAAATAAACTAGATTTGCTAGTACCTTAGTTATGTTTATTGGACTGACTTATACTGTTGGAGGTTGAGCAGTCTCACAGTGGTCACGTGCAGACTGTTGATAACTGGTGAGTCCAAGAACATGGAAATCAGAGCTGTAGAGAAATCTCAGCAATTAAGAGCACTCTGGCTCTTCCAGAGGACCCAGGTTCAATTCTCAGCAGCCACATGGTGGCTAACAGCTGTCTATCCCTCCAATTCCAGAGGATTTGATTGCCCTCTTCTGGCCTTCTTGAACACCAGTACATACACATATATACAGGAAAATCACTAATACGAGTAAAATGATGATGATGATGACGATGATGATGATGATGATGATGATGATGATGATGATGATAATAATAATAATAATAATAATAATAATAATAATAATAATAATAATTGCAAAAGATGGAAGATGCTAGAAACCTAAAGAGAAGAGGGGTCAATGACATAGACCCAGGGAAGGGTAGCGTGCTCCTGGAGTGTTCCTGGTGTGAGTCAGTTTTCTTTTTTTCTGCTTCTCCTCTACCTAAGCTCCCATCATTTAAGTTCTACTTCATTTGCTCTCTGGCCTGGCAATCTTCTCTGGAAACACCTCGGGTCATACACTGAACAGTGCTATATAAATCCACTGGGCATGTGGCAGTTCAGCCAGGATAAGGGCTGATGCTTTCTTTCCCGGTTGATGCTACTCTTTGAAGCCACTCATCACTTTGTTCTTTGCCTCAGGATGAAGCTGAGTGGTTCTCATTGTGCTCTATTGTTATTCAATGCGAGTCACCACTGAAGAAGTAAAACCCTGATGCTATTCAATAACCACATAATCCCAAACTCACAGCCCATTTTAATTGTCACTGTACCAGCTCAGGCCTGTTTCAGCATGTCCAGACTGAGGATGTAGATGGGTCACTGCCGGTTTTATTATTTCCTTTCTTTGCTCATCATTAAATGTTATTTGGGGAGAATGAAAGAAGCCAAGAATAACTCCATAACTGTAGCTCTAACTATCCTGTTATATTAATTTTCAAACCCTGCTTTTACAAGGTAGCATCATTGGGTGCCATTTCTTTACTCCAATGATGGATATAATTGTGCCTTATTACATCAAGGAGAGACAGAGTAGAGCATTGTGCGGAGTCTCTAGCCATTCTGGAGATGCAGGGAAAACACTGCATTAGCAAAAGGCTGGCTTGGCTCCTGGCCTTGTGTCACAGACCAGACAAACTAAATAACTTACAGGGCTCTGTGCAAAATGAAAACATGGGCCCTCGTTCAAAAGGTATTCAGAATCACTGGCTGCGACGGTAAAACATTAAGCCAAGCTCAGGATCCTTCTGAGCTCGGGGCTGTGAACAACTGGAAATCTCACACAACCCTGGCTATGGAACAAATGCAGGAGAATGACAAGAAATTCAGAAATAAATTGAGCTTCTGCTCATAGGAAATGGTGGAAACAGTGAAGTCCAGAGCTGAGAAGATGAAAAGAGGCCGTCAAATCTGAAAGGCTGAGAGGCTGGGGCATTCCCAGAAGTAGACTTTAAGAAGGCTGTCTCACCACCCTGTGGTGGTTTGAACAAGAATCATCTCCATAAGCTCATACGTTTGAATGCCGTCACGAGGAAGTAGAAAATGTAAAGGTGTTAGAAGGCTTATAAAGTTTGATCTTGTTGAAGGATCTATTTCATTGGGGATGGGTTTCAAAAGCCCAAGCCAGACCCACACTTTCTCACTCTGAGACCTACAGATCACTATGTAACTCCCAGCTACTACCCCAGCACCTGCCTGCATACAGACATGTTCCCCACCGACAATCCTCTGGCATTGTTAGCAAGTCTCCAGTGACGAGTTGTCATGGTCGTGGACTAAGATACATCATCAAAGTAGAAGCTTCTTCCTGCAATGAATAGGAGTCAACTGGACAGTGTGCAGAGAGTGGGGGAACTTGGAGCACCCGATACGGTGGGATGTCTTCATCAAACTTCTCCCCTTTGGGATCAGGGGTCTCTGTGGAAGAGAAGGTAGAAAGCGTGTAAGAGCGAGAGGTGGTGGTCGACGCCAAGAAAACAGACACAACAGTGCCGATGCACATTAACTCAGGCACCATGACAGTGTACGTAAGACCTGCACAAGTTCAAGTGTGACAAAATTCCTGCACTGAAAAAGAAAAGTGGGGGGATGTCCCACCCCTAGCTGAGAATCTATCAAGAACTGACGAAAAGGGGGGAATCAGCTTTCTCTCCAGTGAAGTGGAATTGGCTCAAACTCTGGTAAAATTAGGTTTTGTATTCATTCAACAAGAAGGATCATCTATGGGAGAAATTCTGGTATATACTTACAAAAAAATGGAATTAGTTGAAAGAAGAAATTGAAAGAGAGAGAAAAAAAAAACATGCACTCCAGAAACCCCAGTAAAACCTAGTTTACTGGACACCCCAGCTGCAAAACTCTACCCAATTCCCCAACTCATGCTATTACCTGGTAAACTCAGTGACAACTGGAAACACACAGAACTCTGGCCCACATCAGACTAAGACGTGAGTGACACCCTACCCAGACCAGGCAGAGATCTCAGTCTCTGGAACCCGGCCCTGGGACACAGCCCTTGGAACTCCATCCCCACTCAACTCTGTCCTAAATCCAGGCAAGCAGAGAACAACCCTGCAGGCCAAAAGCCCTAGTAAAACCCAGTTCACTGGACACTCCCAGCTACAAAACCCTGCCCCATTCCCTAACCCACATCATTACCTGGTGACCTCCGCAGCAAAGGGAAACCCACAGACCCTCGGCCCACATCAGACTAAGAGACTAAGAACTTGAAACACTAAGAGACTAAGAGAGTTCCTTAGTTTCTGTGGAATCACAGCAGCTACCTGAGAACGTCAATTTCTCACCATCTACTGAATCAAAAGTGGCCACCTGAGACCCACAGTGTGTCCAGACCTACTGCATTAAGAGGAATCACTGTGACACAGAACATCCAGTAAGTATGGGACACCATGAAAAAAACAAACCTAAGAATAATTGGAATTGAAGGAGAATACCAGCTCAAAGGCACAGAAAATATATCCAACACAATTATAGAAGAAAACTTTCCTAACCTAAAGAGGGAAATGCCTATAAAGATACAAGAAGCTTACAGAACACGAAATGGACTAGACTCCCAAAAAGTCGCAAGTCATATAATAATCAGCCATTAAACCTACGGAATAATGAAAGAATACTAAAAGCTACAAAGAAAAAAGGCCAAGCTACCTATAAGGGCAGACCCATCAGAATAACACCAGGTTATTCAGTAGAAACAGTGAAAGCCAGAAGGTTCTGGTCAGATGTTTCATAGGCACTAAACAACCATGGCTGCCAGCCCAGACTACTATGCCGAAAAAAAGCTATCAATCACTATAGATGACGTAAACAAGGTATTTCACAGCAAAACCATATTTAAACTCTACCTACCCACAAGTCCCACCCTACAGAAAACACTAGAGGGAAAGCTCCAACCTAAGGAAACTAGATACATCCATGAAACCACAAACAATCGATAATCCCAGAGAAGAAAAACCCAAAGAAGGGAAGCACACACACATACTACCACCAAAAATAACAGGAAATAATAATCACTGGTCATTAATCTCTTAACATCAGTGGGCTCAATTCACCTATAAAAAGACACATTCCAACACAATAGATACAAAAACAGAATTCATCCTTCTGCTGCATATAAAAGACACACCTCAACTTCAAAGACACTGGCTCAGAGTAAAGGTTTGGGAAAAGACTTTCTAATCAAATGAACTTAAGAAACAAGCTTGGTGTAGCCATTATAATGTCCAACAAAATAGTCTTCAAACTACATTCAATCAAAAGAGACCAGGACAGTCATTACTCTTCTCAAGATAATTCCACCTAAACGAAGTCTCAGTCCTGAACATTTATGCCCCCAACAGAAGGGTACCTACATGTGTAAAAGAAATACTACTAAAGCTTAAATCTCATATCAAACCTGATGTGGGAATGTCTTTCTGTATGCTGTGAATATCAATCTTTAAATAAAGGAGCTGTTTTGGCCCATGACAGGCACCATAGAAAAAGTAGAAGGAGAAATCAGAGCATAGGTAAGAGAAGGGCAGAATCAGAGACAGACCAAGCTAGCCGCCCAGGAAGAAACATGTAAGGAACACAGGTGAGTCATGGGCCACATGGCAGGACAGATTAATGAGAATTGGTTGAGTTAAGATGTAAGAGCTAGCTAGCAATGTGCCTGAGCCATAGGCCAAACAGCATGGAGCTAATATAAGTGTTTTGAGTCATTTCTGGGGACCTGATCAGTGGCGGGCAGCTAAGGGGTCTGGGACTGTAGGTCTGTAGGTCTGGACCTCTGGCCACACGGGGCAAAGAAACCTCTTTGCAACACAAACCCCACACATTAATAGTGGGAGACTTCAGTGCCCCACTTTCACCCTTGGATAGGTCTACAAAGGTCAACATAACAGAGGTTATGACTCAAATGGACTTAATAGATATATACAGAACTTCCCACCCAAACACAAAGGAATATACCCCATGGAACTTTCTCTAAGATTGACCACATAGTCGGTCATAAAGCAAAACTCAATACAATAGAAACAAAAAGAACAGTACAAAGAATCAATGAATCAAAGTGTTGATTCTTTGAGAAAGTTAACAAGATGGATAAACCCTTATCCAAACCCTTATCCAAATTAACAGAATAAGAAATGAAAAGGGGACCTAAAAACAGACATGCAGGAAATCCAGGCAACCATTAGGTCATACTTTGAAAACCTATACTCCACTAAATTAGAAAACCTAAAAGAAATGGACAGCTTTCTAGATGGGTACCATCCACCAAAAATAAATCAAGACCAGATAAATGACCTAAATAGACCTATAACCCCCAAGGAATTTGAAGCTGTTATTAAGTCTCCCAAGAAGAGACTTTCAGGGCCAGATAGTTTCAGTGCAGAATTCTACCAGACATTCAAAGAAGAACTAATACTAATACTTCTCAAACTGTTCCACACAATAGAAACTGAAGGAACATTGTCAAGCTCTTTTTATGAGGCAGCTATTACCCTGATTCCCAAGCCACTCAAAGATGCAACAAAGAAGGAGAATTACAGATCAATCTCCCTCATGAACATTGATGCAAAAATACTCAATAAAATAGTTTCAAACTGAATTCAAGAACATGTCAAAAAAAATCATCCACTGTGTTCAAGTAGGGTTCATCCCAGCAATGCAACGATGGTTCAACATATGGAAAAATGTGAATGTCATCCATCATATAAACAACCTGAAAGAAAAAAAATACATGATCATCTCCTTAGATGCAAAAAAAAAGCCTTTGACAAAGACCAACCTTCCTTTATGATTAAAGTCCTGGAGACATTAGGAATACACAGATAATACCTAAACATAATAAAGGCGATATACAGCAAGCTGACAGCCAACATCAAACTAACTGGAGAGAAAGCCAAAGCAATCCCACTAAAATTAGGAAGAAGACAAGGCTTATCTATTCAATATAGTTTTCAAAGTTTTAGTTAAAGCAATAAAAGAACAAAAGGAGATTAAGGGAATACAAATTGGAAAGGAAGAAATCCAACTATCTCTATTTGTAAATAATATGATAGTATATATAAGTGACTCCCAAAATTCTACCAGGGAACTCCCACATCTGATAAACATCTTCAGCAATGTAGCAGGGTACAAGATTAACTCAAAAAAATCAATAGCCCTCCTACACACAAATGATAAAGGGGCTGAAAAAGAAATCCAGGAAAAACCACTCTCTATAATAGCTGTAAATAGCATTAAGTATCTCAGGATAACTCTAACTAAAGAATTAGCAGACCTTCTGACAAAAACTTTGACTCACAGAAGAAGGAAATTGAAGAGGATATCAGAAAATGGAAAGATCTCCCATGCTTCTGGATAGGTAGGATCATCTTAGTAAAAATGGCAATCTTACCAAAAGCAATCTACAGATTCAATGCAGTCCTTATCAAAATTCCAACACAAATTTTATAGATCTTAAAAAAAAACAATAATTAGTTTCATATGAAATGACAGGAAACCCAGGATTGCCAAAACAATATCCTGTTCAATAAGAGAATTTAAGAAGGTATCACCATGCTTGCTTCAAGCTACATTAAAAAAAAAAAAAAAAAAAAAAAAAAAAACAGCCTGGCACTCACATAAAAACAAAAAGGATCAATACAATTGAATCAAAGACCCTGATCTTAACCCACATACCTGTAAACACATGATTTTTGACAAAGAGGCCAAAAATATACAATGGAAAAAAGATATTATCTTCCACAAATGGTGCTGGCATAACTGGTTGGTAGTATGTAGAAGAATGCAAATAGATTCATATCTATCACCCTGCACAAAGCTCAAATACAGGTAGATTAAAGACCTCAACAAACCCAGCTACACTGAACTTGATAGAAAAAGAAAGTGGGAAATACACTTGAATGCTTTGTCACAGGTGACCACTTTCTAAATATAACACCAGTAGCGCAAACACTAAGAACAACAACTAATAAATGGGACCTCCTTAAGTTGAGAAGCTTCTGTAAGGCAAAGGACACAGTCAATAAGACAAAATGGGAAAAGATCTTCACCAACTATACATCTGACAGAGGACTGATCTCTAAAACACATAGAGATCTCAAGAAACTAGAGACCCAAAGCCCAAATAATCCAAATCAAAAATGGGGTTCAAAGCTAAAAAGGGAATTCTCAACAGAAGAATTATAAATAGCTGAAAGACATCTTTAGCCATCAGAGAAATGCAAATCAAAACAACTTTGAGATACCTTCTTACATCTGTCAGAATGGCTAAGATCAAAAACACAGATGATAGCCTATGCTGGAGGGGGTGTTGAGCAAGGGGAACACTCCTCCATTGTTGGTGGGAGTGGAAACTTGTACAGCCATTTTGGAAAGCAGTATGGCAGTTCCTCAGAAAACTGGGAATCAATCTCCCCAATAATCCAGCAATACCATTATTGGGCTTATACCCAAAGGACATACATTGTTACCCCAAGGGCTTTAGCTCAACTATGTTCATAGCAGAATTATTTGTAATAGCCAGAACCTGGAAACAACCTAGATGCCCCTCAACTGAAGAATGGACTAACAAATTGTGGTACATTTACCCAATGGAGTACTACTCAGCAGAAAAAAATAATGACATCCTACAATTTGCAGGCAAATGGATGGATTTGAAAAGTATCATTCTGAGTGAGGTAACATGCCCAGAAAGACAGGCATTTATGTGGGAATGTCTTTCTGTATGCTGTGAATATCAATCTTTAAATAAAGGAGCTGTTTTGGCCCATGACAGGCACCATAGAAAAAGTAGGAGGGAAAATCATAGTGTAGGTAGGAGAAGCAGGGCAGAGTCAGACAGACCAAGCCAGCTGCCCAAAGAAGAAACATGTAAGGAACACAGGTGAGCCACGAGCCACATGGCAGACAGATTAATGAAAATGGGTGGGGTTAAGATGAAAGAGCTAGCTAGCGATGTGCCTGAGCCATAGACCAAACAGCATGAAGTTAATATAAGCATCTGAGTCATTTGGGGGGCCTGATCAGTGGCAGGCAGCTAAGCGGTCAGAGATTGCAGGTCTGGACCTCAGGCTGCTAGGGACCAAGAAACCTCATTGTAACACAGGCATGGTGTGTACTCACCCATAAGTGGATTTTGGAGATAAAGTAAAGAATATCCAGGCTGCAACCCACAACCTCTAGGTAGCAGACAAAACTTGAGACATCCAGGGATCCCCCTGTGAAGGGGAAATAAAGATCTCCTGAGCAAATTGGGATCATAATGGGTAGCAAACAAGGAGAGGTGGGAACAAATCATGAAGAAAGGAGATGGTTGAGTGAGAGGAGCAACAGAGAGAGAGAAAAAGAGATGGATATAGAGATGATAGAGGGAGCCACTGTGGGGTTAGAAAGAAACCTGGTGCTAAAGAAACATCCAAGAATCTACAGAATGTCCCTGGCTAGGACTCCAAGCAATAGTGAAGAGGGTACCTAAATAAGACTTCCCCTATAATCAAATGAATAACCATTCTAATTGTCATTAAGAACCTTCATCCAAAATGGATAGAGGCAGAAGCAGAGATCCATAGCTAAGCACCAGGTCGAGCTCCCAGTCCAGCTGAAGAGAGAAAGGAGAGAGTATATGAACAAAGGGATCAGGATCATGAGGAGGAGACCCACAGAGACAGCTGACTGGAGCTATTGGGAGCTCATTGAATCAGAAATAATTGCTGAGGAATCTTCATGGAAAGGAACTAAACCCTACAAATGTAGATAATTGTCAAATGCTGTGGGCAATTTGTGGAGCCTCTTGCAGTAGGATCAGACTATGTTCCTAGTGCATGAACTGACATCTCCGAGCCCATTCCCTACAGAGGAACACCTAACCCAGCCTTAATAATGGGATGAGGGACTCAGACCTACCTCAACTGGATTTGACAGACTGAACTGACCCACCTTGGGACTCCTTGCCCTCCTTGGAGAATGGGCAGGGGGATGGGGTGGGGGAGCCTGAGGGAAGACCGAGAGGAGGGAAGGGAGGGGGAACAATGATAGCTATGGGGGAAAACTTATTAAATAAAACGGAAATTGAAACTAGTTGGAAAAGGTTATCATAACCTGCCCTTAGTTTATTTCAAAGTTATCTTTGAGCTTTGATCATAAATTCAGCATTTTCCTACTTAAATTTAAATAATTTAATAAACAGATCTTTTCCCAAAAATAAGAATTGAATGGAACCTTTGATCTATAAGCATCCTCATGCTTCTAATGAGTAAATACAATGATACATAGATATAAACCTACATACAGAGCAACCTTGAACATCAAGTAGCGTAAACATACGCGCACATAAAAACCTGTTTATTCGCTCACTTTCCCTTCTAACCTTGAGGTGGAAGGGAGCTCTTTCCTTTGCTGTACTTTACATTTTCCTTGCTACATGAGTTATATGATTAGAAAGTGTTCGGAGTGTATGAAGAAGTGCTATGGAAGGCAAATCATTTCCTAATAGAATCAGCACTATTTCTTGTAACAGATTACTGGCTCCGGCAAATGCTACTCATAAAATACATGTCAACGGGCCAGAAAGGAAATCTAATTGTCTAATAGGTAGAAGCTTCATATATCTTGTTTTGTTTACAGAAACTATGTTATGTTCCGTGGAATTTTAAATCTCTCATATAAATCAGAGTTCTGTGTGTATATAGAGTGTCAGAAAATACTTCAAATGAACCACTTTCTCTTGTATAACCCTATAGGCAACTTTTTTGCGTTCTATTGGTTTTGAAAAGAAAAAGGTGCATGATATTATCATGCTTTTTTCATTTCTAAACAACAAATAGAAAAGAACCTAACCTGTAGTCTTTAATGGATACTCTTTGCTGATATGTAGACAGACAGCCACACTATTTATCGTGAGCATCTATCTGAGAGTATACATAGCTCTTATATACGTTTTCACAACAAAGAATCAAGAAAGTGTACTTCGCTGGTCACAAGATTGTCAGACTTTGAAATTTGGTCCTGTCTTTATCCCCTCGATAGCCTTTTCTATCCTTCTTAACTGTTTCTATCTTTCCTATGCCTGCCACACATATGTGTATTCTGCCATTATGCAAAACCCCTGGAAGTCTGGAGTTCTTATTTCTTTTGTCTTTTATACCAAAGTGACAATTGGTGTCATGCGGATATTGGTCAGGTTTTTCCTTTATCCAAAAGCTCTATCCTTGGCAAAACTAAAGCAATGAATATCGTAAATTGAATCTCACAGAAAGATAAAACTTTCATATTGCGGAGAATGACATCAAGGTAATAAAAATATTGACCCACAAGGTGGAAGAAATGGTTTTCAAGTGATGTGTTTAATGACAGACTCAGACCTCAAGATGTAAAGAGTGCTTAGAACTTGGTAACAAAAGGACAGCCCAATTTTAAAAATGACGGAGTTTGAATGGATATTTCTCTAAAGAAAACATATAAATGATGCTAAATAAGTCTATTAAAAAGATGGTGAACATTACTAGTTATCAGAGAAGTATAAGCCAATCCTAATACATAACTTCATGCCCATAAGGAAAGCTGTTCATAAAATGTGAGAAAACATAGTTATATTTATAATGTATCTAAAGTTGATGGGATGATTGTCTGGAAGTGCCTGGAAATTCCTTGAATAGCTAAAAAAGACTTATAAGGTTCAGTAATCCTAGTTCCACAAATATGCCCATACACAGATAAAACAAACAGTACTTGTGCACATAAGCACTTATACACATGTGTTCATATCAGTACTAGTCACAAAGTGTCTAAAAATGGTAATAGCACTGGAGAGGTGGATCAGTAGTTAAGAGCACACACTGATTTTGTAGGGAACCAAGTTGAATTCTTGGCACCCACATTGAGGGGGCTCAAAAACACATGTAATCCCAGCTCTAAAGCATCCAAGATGTTCTTCTGGATTCTGGGCACAAGCTCTTACACATGCACATACATACATAAAAAATTTAAATAAACATTTTTAAATGAACTCACAGTATAGTATTAAGTTCTCACATGCTACAACATGAGTAAACCTTGAAAACATTTTACTACAACAAAGAAATACAAATAACTTACTGTTCCATTCAAATGCAATGTCAAGAAGAAGCAAATCTATAGTTCCAGAAAGTAGGTAACTGATTACTTCGGAAGGGGAAAGGGGACTAGGGTGATGTTGAAATAAGTTTAAAGAATCCTCTTCCTACCTCACCCATCCCATGATAGTGTTAAAAGTACACATTGTTAAACTCAGTCTCATGAACGCCTACATCTTTACCTATTCCTACACACTGGAGAAGTTATGAGTTTAGTATCCAAAGCACTGAGCTGTGTATCTTCATTTTTTCATTGTATGACTTAAAGAAATTCACTTCACAGCTCAGAGTCTTATAAGATAGAGATGATAAAAATGACCTCACGGATACTATGAGAGCCAAGTAATGTAGCAAAGCGGGGAAGCGTTGGAGGCTGTAAATGCAAGCAAACGCAGTGGTTACTAACACCGTTCTATAGACCCAGGACCTGGAGAAGCAAGCCCCAAAGAGACTTTATCTGCAAGACCCAAGTGCCCCGAATGCAATTGTTGAGATCTGAGCTTCCAGTGAAGAAATCTCACCACCAAGCAGAGAGGAAAGACATGTCGCTCTGTCCACTCATTTATTTTCCAAGACAGAAATCTACTGGCCAAACTTAATTATCACTTCCAAGTTGCTAAGATAATCTAGACCAGGGGTAGGAGAAGACTGTCTTGGAAGTATTACTGTGTGAAGACTTGGCAACCCAATAGCCACCTTCCTTCTTGGACTTGCCAAGAAAACTCCTATCTCCTTCTTCAGTCTGCTCATGAGTATGTGTTTACACTGCTGTTTTTCCAGGCTCCTGTCTAAGCATTTAGAGCTTCCTCGGCATCGGCATCATCACTCCTTGGTATTTAATACATTGCTATTCCCATCTCTGTGACAAAATGACAAAGGAACAAGGAGAGGTCCACTTTGGCTCAGTTTCATGGGACATAATCCATCCTGGTTGGGAGGGGTAGAAGCAGAGTGATCAGCCTGCAGAAGCATGAGGATGAGGCAGTGGTTACTGCATACAGTAGACCAGAACCAGAGGCAGCTAGAGCATTCAATCGTCCTCTTCAGCTGACTACTTCCTCCAGATAACTCCACTCCCTAACAAAGCAATGCTGCCAGCTTGGGACCACACATTCAAGCACACCAGCCTGTGAGGAGCATTCAGACTCAAGCTGAAACATACGGCAATCACCAGTCTCAAGTGTCTTTCATACTTCCTGTCTTTCGCAGACAGATTGCTTTTCTCATGACTTTGACTCGTCCCCTACTCTCTCTCTCGAAACTTTGATCCAATGCAAGTTATATGGAGAAATCTAAGCTTGTCTCCAGCAAATGGCTTCTTTTGACCACAGGTATTTTATGAATATGAGTTATTATGACCATTGCAAAGTCCTTCAAGGTCAGGATTTTCGGTGGTTGATTATAGTAGCATGTATTGTCCTCCTTGGAAGCAGCACCCTAGCCTTTCACTTCCTTGCCTTCCTAGCACATGCATAAGCCTACTTAAAAAAAAATACCCTTGCCTTAAATAATTTTAACAGTAGAAGAATGAAAACCATCCAAACTTCATGACCATAGCATTTGTTTTTACTCTCATGGAGAGGCCTTTATTCTAAAATTAATGAAAAAGTAACGGTTAGCAGATGTATGGAATATTCCCAGAGATGCAGACATCATTAGGAATGCTCTATGGCATAACAGTAGAAAGAATATGAATTTTTTTGAGTTGAAGAGTTTGTTCAGTGTTCTAGTTGGACCTCATCTGAGTAGTACATCTTGCTCTGGGTACATAAGAACTCTGAATTGGCTGTCGTCTATTACACAGGTCTTCACTAAGGTTGATCTACATGTTGGCTATTTGTCTCACTGTGAACAAACACCTACAGACATGCTTAAGGTCCTAGAGTTAGTTTTGGCTCACAGTTTCAGAGGGTACAGCCGCTGTGAAAGGGGAGGTTGGGTGGCTAGGGTAGAGTGGCTTTTTCTTTGCTCATGGGAGACTGCAGTGCAGCTTCTTCACATCACGGTGGGTCAGGAAGCAGAAATCATCAAGGCTTGTCTCTGTTGGCCTGCACTGTCAGCCCTGTGTCTGTTCCAAAAAGTTCCATAATCTCCCCCCAAACAGTGTCACCAGGCAGAGAACAAGTGTTTAAACACAGGAGCCTTTGGAGAACTTCTCACATTTACCACTTGTAACATCTTGTAACAGTAAAAATCCATAGCAAGTGACATAGAGCACACCACAGAGGACAGCTACAGTTTTTGGGGCCTTCACATTCTTTAAAGAGACTTCTGTCATCCTCAGTTTAACATCAGCATTGACCTTGGCTTGCTAAGTGACCTTATCAGCGTATGACTTTCTAGTCATTACTTGTAAAGTGAAGGGTAAATGTCAGTTTCCATATTTAAAAGAAATAACAGTGTGGTTTAACTTTTCTTCAGCATACTGAATTTTTTTTCCTATGCATTCCCCAAAATGGGCTTGGTGTAATACAGAAGCTAAGTCAGGTTTATGGGACAAGCTCTTAAGAAATTACCTTCTTTGTAGGAACATAAACAGCATCTGTACAAATTTTTGCCTGATCTCATGTGCTATTTCAGGAGGGTAAGAAGCAGATCACAGCATCACAGGCCTCTGACTTCAAAGCCTCTTCAATTTAAACTGCTGTTTGACTTGGAAAAACCATGGTCAGATGTCTGGGCTTTTTTTAAAAAATCAAACAGCACGTAAAAGCCCCAGAAACTGCCTTCCCTGCATTTTCAAACCACATCTTTTCCAGAAGGGAAAGGATGAGCTGTCAGGAGAGTACTGTGTAATGAGACATTTATAGCAAGTCAAGCTCTTCACTTTGTCAAGGTGTCTCACTGTTGATGACATTGGCGCCCCCCTTTTCTCGAATAAACAGATACAGAAAAATAGGAACCCCCAAATGAAAAACTTGTGGTTGAACAACAAGCATTAAACAGTCTTAAAGGGAGTCAGGAATGTTCTTTGCTGTTCTTCTTCAGCTCATATGCTCCAGCTCCTCCTTCTCTTGGACTGGCCTCCAGATTTCAGGAACCTGTTTTGCCTCAGACACTCAAGGAAGCTAATCTTCTTCTTCCCACTGATCTTTTAAACTAGTTGTTTGTGGCTGTCATGACAAAATATCAATACGTAGGTGACTGAATTAAAAGATTTTTTTTTCCACAATTCTGAGGCAATCAGCCTTAATTAGTACGCCAGCACAAACTTCTGGTGAGAGCATCCTCACCAGAAGGATTTTAAGAGCCAATGGAGATGAGAGAGGAAAACCAAGAAGACAGGGCCTCCTAGAAACACCAGGAATGATGCATATATGAACTCACAGAGACCGGCAGCATGCACAGGACCTGTGCTGATCTAGGCCAGATCCCAAGGTTTGAGTAGCTGAGGGACTTGTACACAAATCCAACCCCTAACACAGAGGCTATCTCCAATTGATAACCACTAACAAAAGAAAATTTAGTTTTTTTTAGTGGGTCTCATGGAGTATACCCACCACACTTAGGGCAGGCCCCATGCTCAGCAGCAGATGGTCAACAAAAAAATGAATTCCATGGTAATTTTGGAGGCTCTTGTTTATTTCATAATGTTTTGCTGGGGACTTTTTCAAGATTACCAGTCTTTTTGCTTATGCATTATGATTTCCAGTTTTGCGTTTTCATGGGATTTCTATATGTGCGAATTTCCACATCTATATGTGCTTTTTTTCCTTCTCTGTTTCCTGTTCATTCTTTGACCTACTCTAATCAGATTTTTTTAAATCTTACATTATTCTGCTAATTTTTCTTCTCTTTATATTAGTAATGCCTGTTTTCTAGTAAGAGTAAGAGAAGATGTGGATTTGGGTGGGGGGAGATCTGGGAGGAGCTAGAGGAGGAGAGGATGGAAAACCCTTATCAGAAAATACCATCTAAAAGAATTATTTTCAACAATAATTGAACCTTTGGCTGTAGATGGTACCCGTCTTCCTGTGCATGAACAGAGAGCAGGAAGAAGAAAATTGTCCCTGGTTTTTCTTCTTATAATGGTACTAATTCCATCATGAAGATCCCAAACTCAACCCTTATCAAAGCTCAGACATGATTAAGACAGTTCCTGTTTATGGAGCTCAATAAATGAATGTGTCAGTAAGAATGTCAATATGTCGGTAGACAGTATGAAATCAGAGATTTCCACAGTAGTCTTCTCAGTAGCACACATACTAAAATTGAGATAATGCAAAACAGAGGAGAATGGCCTTGACCTTACAGAGGTTCGGACAGATCTCTGTCTCCCTAGTGATAGGATTAAAGGTGTGGGTCACCACTCCCTGCCCTTCATGGCTTGGCTGTGAGTGATTCTGTCCTCTGATATTTCAGACAAATTTTATTGAATATACGATATATCGCCACATGTTCCCTGGGAACGCACCAGTCAAGTCTACCCGAAAAGTAAGTAAGACAGCAAACCAAAGACAAGATTCTCACTCTTTTTCTTCTCCAGATCCCCCTATCCTTTCCTCAGCTCTGTGGAAGACCACATAAAACCAAATACACTAAATCTCACAGAAGAGAAAGTGGGGAATAGCCTTGAACACATCGGCACAGGAAAGACTTTGGGAGCAGGACACAGCATGGGCATTAAGATCAACAATTAATACATGGAACCTCATGAAACTTAAAAGCATCTGCACAGAAAAGGGAGTCATCATTCAGATGAAGTGGCAGCCTATAGAATGGGAAAAGATTTGTACTAACTTTACATCCACTAGAAGGCTAAAACACATAAAGAACCCCTTCCCCCCAAAAAAACTGAAAACAAATAACTCACTTAAAATGGGGTACAGATCTAAATAGACAATTCTCAAAAATAAAAACTCAAATAACTGAGAAACACATAAGGAAATGTTTGACATTCTTAGTCATCAAGGAAAATGCAAATCAAAACAACTCTGAGATACCATCTTACACCTGTCAGAATGGCTTAGATCAAAAATATTGATGATAACTTAAATAGAAGGGGATGTGGAGCAAGGGGAACACTCCTCCACTGCTAGTGGGGGTGCAAACTTGTACAGCCACTGTGGAAATCAGCATGGGGGCTTCTCAGAAATATGGGAATCAAACCTCCTCAATATTCAGCTATACCACACTTAGGCATATACCGAAAGGATACTTCAGCCTACTACAAAGACTCTTGTTCAACCGCGTTCATTGCTGCTCCATTCATAATAGTCAGAAACTGGAAAAAACTTATATGTTTCTATCGGAACATGGATTTAAAAAAAAAAGTGATACATTCCTGCAATGGAATATTACACACCTGTAAAAGAAAAAAATGAAATCATGAAATTCACAGGTAAATTGATGAAACAAAAAAAAATTATTCTGAGTGAAGTAATCCAGACCCAGATATGAAAATATGGTATATATTCATTTACATGTGGATGTTGGCTGTTTAGCCAATGATAACCAAGCTATAATCCCTAGTTAGGTACAGAGCAAGAGTTGGGGGACAAGGGAGGACAGACAGATAGATCTCCCCAGGAAAGGGAAATACTACATATATAAGTGTATATATATACATATATATATACATATGCATATACATATAGCATGTATACTATATATATTAGGATATATAGTATTTATATACTATATATGAGCTGGACAATGGTGATGCACACCTTTAATTTAATTTAATTTAATCTCAAGTGCTAACTTGAAAGGCAGAAATAAGTGCATTTGTTTAGTTTGAGATCGGTCTGGTCTACAGAGTGAGATTAAGACAACCAGGGCTACACTGAGAAACCATATCTTGAAAGATAGATGGGGTGGGGAGGTTAGGAAAGGAGGATCAAGCATCAGGGATGGGGAGGGAAGAAAATAAAGTTCCATGTAAACAAGACTTTAGACAAGAGATTATTTGCATAATTAAAATAATGTCACATGTCAATAAAGCCAGATATGTCCAACCTTCCTGTAAAAATGGCTTAAGATAAAGAGACTCTGAGAATCAAGTTCTAGTGGCCAGACTTTGTCTTTCTGAGGGAGGCCCCAGCATAGACCTGCTCAGTGTGTCTGATTCCCATCTTTGGGTGCTAACTAACACCAAATACATGGGAACTCTCCAGTATTGCTCCAGCTGGAAGCCACAGCACTTCCTTAGTAGAGATACTTCAAGGTAATGTCCAGACAGGCCTCAGGGTCAGATGATCTGATTCAGTTCCACAACTGTTCCTTGGTTTGAGGTCCTGAGGATGTCACTGAAGATGCCCTAAGCATTCATTTCCTCCAGTGTGATAGGGAGTAATAAGCCCATGTTGTGTGTACAAGTGCTGTATGGATTATGTAGGTCACACTTTTAACACATTAACCTTAGCAAATGCCAACCAAATCTTCTGGGCTATTCTGTAAGAATTTCCAGACCTCTGCTTAATCCCCCTAACGTTAGTTCAACTCCCATTGGTAATATTCCCACTGTCCCTGCAACTGCAGCTTATCTTATACTCCTGGGACCTGTGCCCATAGTACTAATGGTAGGGACAGTGTACCTCTCCTAGAGTGACTTCTGACTTTTCTGTCCACTGAGAGAAGACTTCTGAAGATAACGCACTGACCACTTCGATAGGCCATGAGTTGGATGTTCAGACTGTAAGAGAGAATCAGGGCAGACAGTAGTCTATGAAAAGAAATTATAAAAAGGTAGTGGACACCAGTGAGGACAAAGCCAAGAGCATACTGCTATGTAGTCTTGTGAATTTTCCAAAACGATCATGACCTCCTTTCCTTTATCTTGTACTTTATTGCAAAACATAATGCATTGTGTACTTAAGGCCACTCTGCTGGCCTATTCAGTAATGTTTCTTTGCTTTTATTTATCATTTTGCTACTAAATATTGATCTCTATGTACTTCCATTTGCATTTGTTTCTTAATGGATATGATGGGTTATCTAATTCCGTCTTAACTTAGTCTTTTAACTTTGTTATCTGTCGATTCTAGTCCACATTCAGCCATTATTATTTAACTCTATGAACAACACAATATCTTTTTTCCATTCAACTTCTGATATTTTTTTTTGCTCCAGGATTGCCCACTTTAAATAATGCTTCTGGGACTGGAGTATTGGCTGTTCTTCCAGAGAATCCACTTTCAATTCCTAGCGCCCTTATGGTGGCTCGCAATTATCTGAATGTCAGTTATAGAGGATCTGATGCCCTCTTCTGGTGCCTCTTCAGACACAAGGTATACACATGTTACATACACAAGCAAAATAATAATACATAAAACAAATTAAAATTTAAAGCCTGGTGTGAGGCAAGTGGGTCTCTGTGAGTTTGAGGCTAGCCTGATCTACATAGACATATCTCAAAATAAAAAAGTTAATTAAATGAAGTTTCTTTGAAAGTACTTGTATGTATATTTGGATGAAAAAAAAAAGAATCAAATAGACATTCTAAAGCTGAAAAGAAAATTACGTATCCTTGGCTTAATCACAAATGGGCACAATAAGCTTTCTGCCTTTTGGATGGCAGCACTGAACATTAGCTTCTTAACCAATATTCATTAACCAAAAGACAGAGAAGAAAAAAGAGCTCCAGCAGAAGCACAGAAAGAAAAGACTGGGAAATAACACAAGTAAACAAGTCAGCAGAGCTCTGGTGCCAGCTTCTTCCATCTCATCCAGACCTAAATGGGAGGAGGCAAACAGTTTCTTAGCCCCGGGAATTCAATCCCTGCCAACCTTGAAGCTGGGCCTGAAAGTGAGGCTGCTTCCTAGAGGATGGTGACAGTGGAGCTCCCCGGTCAAGAGCCAACAGAGAAGAGATTAACAGAGTCTTGAGTCTCTGCAATAAAAGCAACAATAGCCCTGTCCTTGGCTGTCAGTTGTTTTAATAAATATTTTTCCTCTAGCTTTAGAGGATCTGAAGTAGTTGCTATGTTTTTTCATTTGTAGCAGAAACCCTAAGTGTGAATACTCCTTGACTCAGGTGCCTTTTCAAAATGCCTTAATCTGTTCCTCAAAAAACCTATCTCAGTATCTCTCTGTGAATGAGAGGGGGGAGGAAGGAACGATGAATAGAAAGAAAGAGGGAGGGAGATAAGGGGGAGGGAGGGAGAGAGGGGGAGTGGGAGAGAGAGAGGAGGGGAGAGAGAGGTCTTCATTTTGGGCCTTTCCCCCAGAAAAATGCCTACATCATAGAGCTTGGATCCTGGCTGTGAGCTCACAGGACATCTGGGTTGCACTCCCCTATGGCAGATCCCAACTGACCCATATTCATTTAGCAAGCCTCTGCATTCCTCCGTCCTTGGCTCGTTTCATGTACTCCTAAATTTAATATATGGTTTTAATTAACACTAAGTTTAGCTCTTGGAGAACAATGACCTTTTCTGAGTGGAAGGGTTTGTGATCCTCGAGAAATGATACCATATTCAAAGGGAGTCCCATTCATTTCAACACTTTTGCTTTTGAGTTGAGAAAGAAGCTAATGTTCAGTGCTGCCATCCAGAAAGGCAGAAAGCCTACTTGCTCACCTCTCTGTAATTTACCAGATTGAGCTTCTCAGCATCTCTTCTTGAGTTCTTCCATGCCTCTTCATCTGTGGTACTCTAGGCCCTTAGTTCTGAGCTGGGTGTTGTTTATTGAATACTGGTTATTACACTCAAAGAAATTGCCTTCATTCAAAACTCTTTCTGATGTGGGAATGTCTTTCTGTATGCTGTGAATAAAAGACTGTTTTGGCCATGGCAGGCACCGTAGAAGTAGGTGGAGGAATCAGATCATAGGTAGGAGGAAGGCAGAGTTAAGGGAGACATGATCCAGCTGCCCAAGATTCAGCATGTAAGGAACACAGGTGAGCCATGGGCCAGGTGGCAGGACAGATTAGTGGAAATGGGTAGAATTAAGACAAAATAGCTAACTAGCAATATGCCTGAGACATAGGCCAAACAGTATGTAATTAATATAAACGTCTGAGTCATTTTGGGAGGGAAAAGCAGCTGCAGGTGGATCTACACCATCAGAAGTTTGGGCCAGAAACCTCCTGTTCCACTCTTTCTCCAGGTTTAGTAATGTTCCTGGTTCCTTCTTCTTTATGGGATTATCTGGCTTTTTATGCTTTTCACTGACTTAACCTTTGTGCTCCCCTCACACACCCTGTAATTCCCCCATACCCTGTAACCCCTACACCCTGTAACCCACGCACACGGTATAATACACACACACACACACACACACACACACACACACACATACCCTGTAATCCACACACACACACTCTGTAATCTCCCCACACACCCTGCAACCCACACACACATCCTTTAATCCCTCACATCCTGTCACCCCCTACATGCCCTGTAACCTACACATAAACATACCCTGTAGCCCCTACATACACCCCTGTAACACACACACCCTGTAAAACACATCCTGTAAGACACACCCTGTAACACACACACACACACCCTGTAATCCCTCACATCCTGTCACCCCCTACATGCCCTGTAACCCACACATAAACACACCCTGTAGCCCCTACATATACCCCTGTAACACATACCCTGTAATCTCCACATACACCCTGTAACGCCCACACACACCCTGTAAACTCCCCAAACCCTATACATACACTGTAACCCCACACACACCCTGTAACCTCCACACACACCCTGTAACCCCCACATACCCTGTAACCCACACACACCCTATAAAACCCCTACAACCCCTGTAACCGCCCCCCCCACACACCCTGTAACCCACACACACATTAATGTAAGGTCTAACAGGCAGGCTGTAAGGATGGCCTAAAGATATGCTTTATTTTCCTTTTACAATATATCTTTAAAAAATGACTTTCCTGTGTGCTAAGGGATGTTACATGACAACTCTCACTTCAAGGTTCTCTTAAAAAATCAGGTTATCTGTCACTTGTGGCAACAATTAGCCAAAGCAAGGTCACCTCTGTTGCTTTCCAGCCTGATCCCATCACTCATTTCCCGTCATACTTTGACTTCCAGGAAGACAACATTATACAGAGCACAAATAGCCTTCAAGTAAGTTGAAGAGCCTTAAACAGCCTATGACATCTTGATGTATCATCTTAAGCACAGCCAGAGTATTTCAAAATGCCACACTTAAAGGGGTCTAGGACCCCTAAACTGTGATATATAGATGAGCATGCAATGAAGGAAAACTTCAGTAGATGCCATCAGATGAACAAAGGAAGCCAGGGATCAGAATCCCTTGCACTTCAGCAAAAGAACCATGGAGAAGAAAGAGGAGCTGCATTATCAAGGATAGAGCTTAACTTTCCTCAGGAGCGGGTTGTGTGGAGTGAGGGGCACCCTCTCCACATTACCAAGGTTGTTCATTAGTTCCCCAGTAAGTCAGGATGGTCGTCTTTTACACATTATCGATGGACGCCTCACAATAAAATGTTTCCTCTGCATAAGCCATGTTATTTTCTTTGGTGGTTTTTACTCTTAAAAACTTTTGCATAATCTCCTGACATATCTGATTACTAGAATATTTTTCTTTGTTTTTTCTTTTAAAATATATATATATATATATATATATATATATATATATATATATATATATATATATATTATATAAGTAGTGTTCGGCCTGCATGTAGGATGGCATACCAGAAGAGGGCACCAGATCTCATTACAGATGATTGTAAGCCGCCATGTGGTTGTTGGGAATTGAACTCAGGACTTCCAGAAGACTAACCATTACTTTTAACCTTTGAGTCATCTCCAGCCCTAGAATATTTTTCAAAGTGTATAGCCATATACTTAAGAATGACCTTGACAGGTTGTTGTTTTTGTTCATTATTGATATTAACAAACAGCTAATAAATCAACAACTGCCATTCCTGTGAGACACTTAAGATCCAAACTACAGGTACACTTGTTCAAAGTGGAAAATTTGGGGGTTTATATTATATGTCAGTATTCCTGAGGCTTTTGGGGAGGGTAGTCTACTCTTAATGTGTGCCTCCCATTCTTCTAAGGAAGGGCAAAATTGGATTTGCATGCCATCCCATTTTATCATAAATGCCTCTCCTATATATAGTTCCTCAACCAGGAGCACTTGGTGCTCCTCCACAATCACCTGCTCATCGGTGGAGAGTAAGGGGCTAAATAATTTATCCTGGACTTGAATTTCTCCTCCACCACAAAGCAAGGTGAAAGAGAATGTGGGAGGTGTGGTTCAGGGTATAATCCTTGTCATCATGGCCATGTATCGGGTATGTGGACATGTCCCATAGGCAATGGCACCCGGCCTTTATCTATCATACTTTCACTTCTCTGGTCTGCTTCATTTCCCTCCAAATGTTGAGTCAGGGAACTTATTTGAGTAGGAATATGTGTTAGTTGAGTTTCTCTAGAAGCAGACCCTGAGATGAATATTGAATGTGTGCAGTTAATAAGTTTAGGGATGGATGGACAGAGAAGGACATCCGGTAGGATGAGATTGAGCCTGTTGTCTCTGTGGAGAACTAGAACCTGTTCTGAGTTGGAAACTCTGGAAAAGGCATGAAGTGCACATCAGAGCTCTTTGGCCACCGTGCACAGGGCTGGGGTATTTATACTCTTACCCTCTTGAGATGTAAGGTTACTCTAGGAAGAAAGTATTTAATTCTGCATAGTTCAATAGCCAAGATGGATTCCAGCAGTTCAAAAAGCAAGTGCTGTCCGTTGTTAATTAGAACCAAATGCAGGAAGATAGCTCTAGATTTTTAAAGACAGTAGAATATGGGTGTAATACTTCATATCTCACATCACGCTCTAGCTTCATATAGACTTCCAAACTGGCTCTTTCCAATCCTTGTGTGTTGTTGTTTTAGATCATATATAGAAACTCCTCTGTCTTGGAGGTGAAGGCTGACTGAGAAACTATTCCCTTTTATCTTCTTATTGACAGAGGAATTGACTTGGGTAGCATCTGTGATGTGGAATCCAGATGTGAGCTTTCCAGAGATGAGCCATCTGCATCTAGAGCACTCCACACCACTGTAAGAGGGCAGAGATGCAAAAACTGGGGGGACGTCTTTGCTTCCACGAAGGACCATGCCTTTGTGGACTGTTTCGACATCAACTCTAGGGTTTATTGAATGATATTTTAATTCACAAGCAAGGGAAACATCTGGGCAATTTCTTTCTGCTGGCTGTTCTCTTAAGTAGTGTTTGGGATTGTTGTTTGGAAAAAGCCGATATTCAATCTTGCCAGCGATAACACATGCTCTGGTTTTGTTTCCTAATGTTCTCAACATTGCCTCAACAAGTGTCCAAGCCAGTCCTGTGCTGCCCAGATGTCCCTTGGCTACTAGCTTCCATATTTACTCTCATCAGAAGGCAAGGAGATTGCAAGACAGCTAATGTACTTGGATGACAGTGTTCTGTGTCTAATCATTACTCTAGCAGGACAGGGCTGCTGTGGTGGGGGTACAGTCATTTTTCTTTGATCTGAAAATCTATCCTGCTTACTACGCACATAAAATTTTCCTCTCCTACTTTTTTTTTTTTTTTTTTGATTGTTGCTATTTAAGGCCATGGTGTGGGTATTCGGAAAGATCCTGAGACACAACAGTAGGCATAGGATGAGACTCCTTGTATAGGCTTCATACTGGTCCCTCTGTGTCTTCATTTGTTTGTCTATGTATCTGTTCTTGCTTGTATCTATGCCTTGCCCTGTGAATTGAAGCCCTTTAGGTTCACACAGGCCCTCAATAGGTCAAAGATGCTTTGGAGTATATTTTCACAGACAAAAATTGTTATATTAAATTTTATTATAACAAACCAGAAGATAGAAACTATATTGTGATGTTAAACATATTACTCTAAATCAGAAGACAGAAACTAAGTTGTATTGAATTTTATTACTCTTAATCAAAGGACAGAAGTTATAAACTCCATCAAATTTAGAATATGTATAAACTTAAATCAATATACCAATGATAAAAAATATTTTCAAAATTTTAGTATATAATCAGACTGTACAATATAGGTACACATTGTTTGTTTGATTCTTAAAATCTTAAATGTATAGAAAATCTTTATTAATATTAAATATACTGAGTTTAGGGGTGTATGTACAGGTGCATGCATGGGGCAAGGTTAGGGTGTGTGTGCATGCATGTAGAACCACAGATCGATCTCAAATGTCATTTCTCACAAGCAATGCATCTTTTCTGATGCAGACTCTGCTGCTGGTACCTGCTGGTAGCTAGCTGGCCAGCACACGCTAGGGATCCTTGTCTCCCTCTTTCCTTAACTCTAGAATTACAAGCGTTTACCATTCACCCATCTTTTTTGGTTGGTACTAGGGGTCAAACTCAGGTCTTTCATAACAAGTACTTTACCAAATGAGTTATCTACTCGACGCCTTAACTAATTTTTAAAGAGAGTTTTTGGATAAAGTTATAGCTCATGCAATCCTCACAAAAAAAAGTTAAACATTTGACCTGTTCTTGAGATGTCATCTCACATTTGCCAATGTAAATTTTTTTTCCTACTTCTTTCAAAAACTTCAAGCTTCAGCATCACTGTGTCCTCATTTTTCCCAGTGATCATGTCCTGTAGCAAGAGAGCACTGCCCATGCCGAGGTGAGAAAGTCTGTCCAGCTCACCACAGACCTTGCCACCTGCTGTTGGCTGTTCTCTATGGAGACCCAATGCCTGTTATCAATGTTTCTGAGAAAACTTACTAACCAAAGTGATTGTATGGAATTTGAAGCTACAGTTCTAGAGTAATAAAAAGTTAATTCACTTACCATTGCTCATTGACTACTTACCATATTCATGAATGAGCAGCACAAGCTGGTGAGGAAAGCAAAGGTTGTTCCTGTCTTCTTCTTTATCAATCAAAGACCCTTGGTTGTGGGAATAATAGAGTGTTACCTCTCCTGGCACGTCTTGGACCAGAGTAACAGCACCAAGACAGAGTTCAGAGTTGGAGTAATCAAAATAACGAAAGAAGAGCTCATTGACAGAGACTCTGGAACTCTCCTCTTTCAGGCCTTACAAGGAACGAAGGACATGCTGACTCTTGTTTTACAAAATGCAATCGCCTGAGGTATCAGTGTGTCATTTGACATCCACGTGTTAGGAAAATGGAGTTTCTCCCCAATGCTCTTCACATGGCCTTTTGCCATTAATACTGTTCAAGTAATGATAAATGTTCGGTTCAATGAGGTTTGTATAAGTAAATATCACTGATATGTAAAATGTCTTGATTTTCCCAAAAGGTCTTTCCTATAAAATGTTTTCTTATGCTTAGAAAAGACCCCAGGAGTATTCCAAAATCAGAGAAATCTATTGACCAGGGCTTCTACCGGACCCAGATAAATTGAGATTGCTCCTGTCCCAATGGCCAACTGAGGAACAGAGATAACACCCATCCCAGATTTCTGCCTCCCTGTGGAATCAACAATGCCAAAGGAGAAAGAGAAATCTAATTCAAAAGAGCTTCAGAGTAGAAACTTAAGCCATAAAGAAAGCACTCAAGATACCGTCTATGATGTTGAAGGAAAAACATAACTTCTAGAGTGAAAAAATGTTTATTCTTCTTCTTTAGCAGCAGATTCATTTCTTTCCCCAGCCTACAAAGCCTGACTTGATAAGCCTTTTTCCCTCCTGTGGGCCTGGCCTCTGCTCTGGAAGTGCTAAGAGCCTTCTGCCCTATCCTGGGATGCTGTGATCTGCACACAGATGGCTGACAGTCACCCTCCTATCTCAGCTCAAATAACCTTCTCAGAGACACCTTCCTTGACCAGCTCACCTCAACTTCCATTTTTACTTGCAAGTTAACATTATCAGAAGTTATCTGGTTCATTTTCTCTATACTGTCCATTTTCTATACTTGGTAATGTGTTTCATTAGAGCCAGGACCTGATTTCTAGATATCATTATGTTTTAAATACATGGCACACAGTAAATCTTCAATAGCAATTTGTTGAATGGAGGAATAAATAACAGATGCTTATAGGCTTGTATGTTTAAAAGCAGGGTTTTAAAACCAAAAGGCAGTCTTGCTCAGCTACCTTCTTTATTCCTTCTGTGTAGACGCAGCTTCCATCTCAACCGAGCACTTTAAAGGGAAAGGGAGATGCAGGAACCAGATGTTATTGCTCCCTTGAGTCTCACCTCGCACCTCTACACCATGCTCTCATCCTGCCTTTTGTGTGTGAGAAGCTTGAAGGACATAGCTCACCAGCTGGAACAGCCTTTTTTCCTGCCCTCAGGGGTCAGTTTGCTGCTGCCCTGGGGGAGGAGCAGCATGTTAGCCCCAGTCCATAATCATTTCCCACGTCTTCCACTGACTCCCACTAGGACCACTTATTCCTTGTCGCGATCTCTCACTTGGGACCCTGATCCTAGGAATTAAAAAGCTTTGAAGGCAAGGTTTATCCCCAAGAGTGAGCTCTATGGACATACTTACATTTACTATTGAGCTGAGCAGCTGAGGCCAAATTCCTCAGAAACCTTGTCCCATTGAAACTTCACGCCTTCTCATGATAATGATTGCTGTCCACATATCTCAGCTCAGAAACCAAAGCTCAGAGACTAAACCATTCCTGGTTCTACAGAGCAGTGTAGATGAGCAGTGTAGGTCAATCTGGTTTTAAGTCCTTTCAGATTTCCTTACCACCATGTGAGTAGATCTATATACTCAATTTTATTTTTGTCTTTGGCACTTGTTCCCACTTTAACTGGGTAACTGGTTCTTATTCTCTTTCATTATTGTATGAAAGATAAATATCTAAGTATATTAATCTAATTTTCTATAGATAGCCACCATGAAATTCAAGGAAATGAGGTGATCTCTGTGCATGTTTAGCTTTTATCAAGGGAATTGAGAAATTACATTTTTAACTGTCTGCTTTGTAAGAGTCTCTCCTTGGCTGACCCAGGTGCCCCCACCCCACCCTCCATCCACACAAAAGCCTTTCTTAGGCTCTGTAAAGCAAGAAGCGGCTTCTAGCTGGTCCACACTTTCTATACTGTGCTGACCTCTAGTGGGAAAAGTAAACTCAGTTTCCTTGCACACATCCTCCAAAACTGCAGATGGTGACAGTCCAGATACACTAATTTGATACTTTAGAATAATTAATCTGCACTTATTTAATAATGGATCTTTCTCTGCCCAGCAACCCAGGACTGGGATATGGGTTCAAAAACTACTGTGAGATATTTCCAAATGAATCAGGCTTCATTCCACCTCTTATCATCTTCCCAGAGACCAGAAATTAAGCAATAGGAGTGAAGAAAGATGGAGACCATGGCACGTGATATGTGGGCCACAGGGAACAGCCGCAAGAAGAGCCAACCACCTCCTACATCAGAGGGAGTGAAAATAAGCCCACATTGTTGCTGCTGCACTGCATTATGATGTGCACCTCAGTCCCTTTTTAAGAATCCTAGCCTTTTTTGTTTGTTTGCATTCAAAGGAGAAGATAGAAACTTCAGAAGAAAAATTGAGAGACCCTCTAGAAAGTGTCTTGGCTAGAAGTACAGGTCACAGTTGTGAGGAGTTATGTGTCTATTGTAGCCCATTGTGGAACTTGTTTATAAGAAAGTGCAAGCTAGAAGTCACATCAGTGTGAGGTTCTGAGGTTGATCCTGCTGCCTAAATCAACCTGCCCTTCAGCTTTCCTTTGCTGAACTGGTCATTGTTCCAACAACTCACAACAGTGACAAACCCAGCCTTGTGCATTGGGCCAGACCATAGAGTTTACAAAAAGTCAGACAAGGCTCACAAACAATTGTTAAGTCACAAACAATGTGAAAATTGTAGAGAAGGCAAGGGGTACAAAGGTAGATGCTGGCTGCTAAAGCCCCAGCATCCATCCCCAGAGTGCACCCAACTCAGCAGCTGATTCAGCCCACACAGGGGATATTCCACCCAGGAAGAGGGAGCCAAACCCAGATGACAAAGGATTTGTGGAGCACCTGGAAACCTTGAATTGGAGCAAAATAAAATGGTGAATGGAGAATCTGAGGCTGTTTCTTCCAGAAAGGTTCAAATGTACTTCTGCTGAAGGGGATTTATGTGAAGAATGGATGATGAATGGTCCTAGGGGAACAAGAGTTACGACCTATATTCTAATCTAAAAGATCCCTGAACCTACAGATGAACACAGCTTCTTTTGCTGCTCAAGGTGGATGTATGGCATAGTTTCAGCCAATGAAAAATAATTCCTGGTGAGAATTTTCCTAGCCAAAAAGACTGTATCCTTAGGAAGATGCGACAAGCTTCGGCTATCTTTTGCCCTTTTACCGGCAACTGGAGCACAGACTGGAGCCCTGGAGATGCTGTGTCCATATCATGACTACTGGCAGCAAGCATGGACACGAAGGCTGAAATGTCAAAAATGGTGGTGGTGGGTGTCACAGTGCATTGCTGAACCGTGAGAGCAGCCTTGCATTGGGTATCCAACCCTGCAATTCTAATATTTAAGCCCATCTTGAGCAGAGTGTCTTAGCTTGAGCTGTGATAACAAACTACTGTGGACCAAGTGATTTAAACAACAGTACTTCGTTCCTCTCCATGAAGCCTGGATGAGCTGCAGACTCTGTTCCTGTAAGGCCTCCCTTCCTGGCCTGAAGACAGTCTCCTAATCATGAGTGGATGGCCTATCCTGAACACATGTACCTGTTAAAGAGGTCTCGTGTGTTTCCAAAGACGCCTTCATGGCCTTCGTTCTTTCCAAAATGTTCCATCTTCAGATAGCATCATACTGGGGTCAGGACTCTGAGGGACGGACAGAGAGATGTACACAAGCATAATATGTGCATAGCTACACATCAGTAAGTCTGAGTTAGTTCATCAGTTAAGAGCACTTGTAGCTCTCGCAGAGAACCTGAGTCCAGTTCCCAGCACCTACGTAATAGAACACAAGTATTTGAAGCTCTAGTCCCAGGGAATCCAATGTTCTCTGAGGTCACCTACCTGGTGCACGCACAAACATATACATAAAATATGCACATAAAATTTAAAAATATCTAAATATTTTAAAGAGAATTTTTCGTTTTTCTTTGTACATATTGTGTATGTACATGGTGTGCTTCAAGCTGTTTTATAAGCCATAACACAGAGAGCAGGTACGTGGGAAGGCTATTCTTGTCAAGAATCAAAAGTTAGCATTTGACCTAGTTGAAATTTTATAAAAATTTATCTTACTAGCCTAAGCCATCTTGAAGAAATAGAAAGTAGTTCAATGTTTTAAGGACTTCTAATTATTTGATTCGTAACTTAACTTTGACTCTTTGCTGAATTTAGGATGTAAACAACCAAAAACTAATTTCTATGTGGCTATCAGTATTAGTGATGTATCTCACATTTTTGAAAATGCACTCATACATCTGCAGACAATTTAAATGCCCTGACTTCATTTGATTACCAAGACTGCTTCCAACAGCACTGTGTTCTCACAGCCTCACCTGAGGAATGATAATGAGGAGACCAGTGTGGTCCCTTCAGTCTACCCCACCAATAGCACCTCATCTCAAATATAGACATAAACTGTTAAAGAGATAGATTGAAGATGAACTCTTGAAAGAGCAACGTGGCAGTATAGTACAGGATGATTTGGTGTTAATTAAGCAAGAAAGTGTCTGGGTGACATTGAAAAGAAGCTACTCCCATCATAAGGCATGAATAACTATTTGAAAGATTCACAATCACAACTACAGGCCATAATTATTTCTTGCATCATTGTGTGTTTTTATTTTTCTATTGCATAAAGATACCTATTCAATAAAGCAAAAAAAAGGTCCCTATAAGAACATTTTAAGACATTTCTCTAGACTCTTG
This sequence comes from Phyllotis vaccarum, assembly GCA_033318265.1. Lineage (NCBI taxonomy): Eukaryota > Metazoa > Chordata > Mammalia > Rodentia > Cricetidae > Phyllotis > Phyllotis vaccarum. Next base: position 77,312,963 of record JARWLC010000001.1, on the reverse strand, counting down.
AAATTGTTTCATTCATTATAGTAAAAAAGCACTATAGTCCCCCATCACATCCACAAAATCCCACAGAACTCATTGGCTCACAATCAAAGGTTTTACATTCCATGGAAGGTTGGTACCTTCTGCCCTTCCATTTGAGGCCCTGATGGAGTTTGAAACCAGGGGAAAATTGATGCTTACCTGTTGAGGGACAATATGTAACATCAGCTTAAGAAACATCCAAGCAGAGGGAAAGACTGCTTACCAATGAGTCTTGTATACCTTGTTTTCTTTCTGAAAGGGGATTACCTTTTTACAAAATAAAAGAAATAAAATAAGTTTCTCTGTGTAGCCCTGGCTGGCCTAGAACTCACTCTGTAAACCAGACTGGCCTCAGATTCATGTAGATCCACCTGCTTTTGCCTCCTGAGTACTGAGTGAAGGCATGTGCCATGTGAAACATTTCTTATCATGATGTATTGGAGAAATGATTAAATTAAAATGTGTCACACAGGCATGCTGAATGCCTGCTTCCGTTTGCAGCCTAGGCTTCGGAAACACAGGGTTTGGGACAACACCAGTGAGCCTTGAGACATGCAGTTGGTAGACTGAGTCCCATCCTCTAACCTGCCACCCCTCATACCTTCTCCAAAGTGTCAATTCAAATCTCCTACAACTCTTTATTCCATAGTCACAAGTAAAACTTGGTTACAAATTTAAACAACCGTTTATTACTAAGGAATTTCAGATTCACAATTAAGAATTAAAACCAATCTATGAAGTACATTTTTCTATATGTATGTCTATTTCAATAAAAATATTACAAGAGAAATATGTGAAGATAAAGCGGTAGATATTTGAGAAATTCATTCCTGTTAAAAATATCATCTTTTCCTCTCCAAATCTTTTCTAATTAAGTCAAGTTCACTGGGGTTCCTGTAGCCCTGGTGTACAGTTTCGAAGCGTTTTCTTCACTTGCACTGAGAATGACCACAGTGGGAAGTGTCGAGGTTATGCTTTTTTAATTCCATGCCTGGAAACTACATTGTATTAAACACTCCAGGGAAATAAAGCTATAATTTATTCCTGTATGCATACCACCTGCAAAATGGAAAACACCATAGCCCCACAGACCCATCCATGGCTCCTTCTTGGTTTTTGGCACAGTCAAGGACTTTGGGGACCAAAGCACCCTGATTTGTGATATATAAACATGTGATCTAATCACAGTTACCTAAGGAACTCGTACCACGTGTAAAGATCAAAAGTGTTATAAGGTATTCCAGTTACATTTCACATGAAGTATTATATTTGTGAGTCCCAAAGTACGGCTTCAGACATCAGTCATGTGCCCTGTTTCATTTTTACCCTTACATAGGTGTCATATCTGCCTGAATGTGACTGTAAATATTAGTTTATACGAAGGCAAGACAAGGGTTGCTATAATGGCATTAGAGATGTGTGTTTAAGTAATTGTTAGTAGCTCTGGGGCCATATAAAACTAGTCTAGTCATGGACTAGCCAATATTTCTCAAAATGAATTCCACAACCACCCCAGACCAAGTGTGGTGAGATGTTTCTCTCCCACCCACCAGTTCCCAAATACTCAGAAGCTGCTTCCTAAATAATTGACTCAGAGACTTAATATTATGGTAAATGCTGGGCCAGTAGCTCAGGCTTATTACTAACTATCTTATATTAACCCATAATCCTTATCTATGTTTAGCCACGTGGCTTGATATCTTTTCTCAGTCCAGAATTCTCATTTTGTTTCCTCTTGTCTGGCTGGCAACTGCATCTCTGCCTTTCCTTTTCCAAGAAATCTCTTAGTCTGGTTGCTCCGCCTATATTTCCTGCCTGGCTACTGGCCAGTTCCTGTTTTATTAAACCAATACAAGTGACAAATTGTTCAAGAGCATTACCTTACAGCAATCAAGTAAACAAGAGCTTGTGCCGTTGAAAGCATGACAAATTCCCCAAATTATTCTTATCTATACTATGGTTCATGAGTAACAAGGTGTGATCATTTCTTCACTCATTCATTCATTAGTTTAGAAGACATTTATTTAGCTTCTACAAATACTGAATAGTACAAAACAACTTGGTAATTATAGTCCCTGCGATCAGGAAAACTCAGAAGCCCCACTTTTTTTGAACTGTGTTAAGTAGTCCCAAGTGTTCTCTGAGATCTTAATTGTTGTTACAAAATGTTAAACAGCTCATGCTGCTGAATAAAAGGAAAGTCATCAATAACCTGGAAGCTAAAGAATATAGACAATGTGAGCAGTTGGAGACCATGATTTTCATTATTCTAGGATTGTATCTCAGAGCTACTGGTGAACAGAAAGACCACTTGCTCACCACAAACAGGAAGTAAAAAACGTATTAGCTGAGACTTTTCTTAGAAAATGGCAGGTCTGAGGCTGTGGAGATGGCCCCGTCAATAAAGTACATGCTGTACAAGGTGAGGTCTTGAATTTGAATCCCCAGAACACACTTCTGTTTGTGACTTCAAGCCTCATGCTTTGGGTAAACAGGTGAATCCCGGGAGGTCACTGACCAGTCAGTGCAACTGGATCAGTGAGCTACAAGTTATGCTATATCATGTCTTAAAAATAAGGTGACAAGAGATGGAAACATCTGATCTCAACTTCTGGCCTACACACCTGCATGCGCATGCATACACACACACACACACACACACACACACACACACACACACATACACGGCGGAGCGGAGATTTAATTCTTTAAATCCTTCCTACCTTCCTCCTTTTCCTTCCCCCCTTCTCCTCTCTTCCTCTTCTTCCTCCCCTCCTCCTTAAAAGTGTAGGAGCTGGTTTGAGATCAGATCTCACTATGTAGCCTAGGTTGGCCTAGTACTCAGAACTGTTCTCCTGCCTCAGTATCTCAAAGTGCAGGTACTGCAGCTTAATTCCCACTTCATCAGCCTGTTCCTGAAGGGGACTTGCTGATTCTCCAAGCCTAAGAGAATTGTCAGGAGTAAGGCTTGCTGATGATGTATTTGAGACACCATAACTGTGCTCCTCAGAAAGGATGGCTGAGCGCAGTTAACTATGAATCACAAGAGGTAAGGGGCTAGAAATTCATCATGATGCAGAAACTGAGAAATTTAGACAAGGCCAAATTGGAAGCTACGCAGGACATGATGTGGTGAAGACCTAACACCCAAGAAAGAGTGAAGAAGGAAGGCTGAGGAATGAATGAGGGTCCCCAGCTGACAAGTAGCCCCCACAAACCCACACACAATACAGTAGCATATTGATTTGCATTCCCATTAATAATTTAAAAGAAGAGATTTGGTCTTTGTGAGACAGAATCCGGAAGTAGAAAGAGATAAAATGTGAGGGACCAGGCTAAGCTCCCTCTCTCCTTTGATCTGTGCTGGAGGATGGCAATAGCATATCATACTACATTTAAAAAGGAAAGCTACGTTTCTGTCCAGGTTTGTCCACACTCAAGTGATTACAAAATTTATGCCACGTGACTATCTTTATGGCAAAAATGTGTGGCTTAAGGCAGAAACTAAAAAATAGATAAATAAACATGCCATGTTTATTCTACACCAACTTCACCATACACAAAAGTGTTCTGTGATTTAACTGTTTATTCCTCAAATAAGATTGGCATTCAAGGTAAACTAGTCCCTACATACAACATTTATGTTGAAAATGATAGTGACAACGGACTGAAGACTGGGGAGTTGTGGGAAGGTTTTCATGTTGTATTCAATTTGGCATTTCTTTATATTGGGGTGTGTGTGTGTGTGTGTGTGTGTGTGTGTGTGTGTGTGTGTGTGTGTGTGTGTGTGTTTGTGTGTGTATGTGTTTGTGTGTGTATGTGTGTGTGGTGTATGTGTGTTTGTGCTGTACATGTGTGCTGTATATGTGTGTATGTGTGTGTGGTGTATGTGTGTGTGTGCTGTACATGTGTGCTGTATATGTGTGTATGTGTGTGTGTGGTGTGCATGTGTGTGTGTGTCTTGTTATCTGTTACAGGATATTAACATTCCACTAAAGACAGTTTGGGAAATAAGTGCTAGGAAGATGCTACTTTGTATATTATAAGATGCAGTTCCCTGAAGTCATAGATCAAAGAGATTATCTGTAATGTTAGTTGCTAGTATTTTATTATTGTGCTATCGTTGTATCCAGTAAAAGTAACTTTGAAAGGATTATCATTCATAAAATAACAATAACTAATCTTTATTGTTGCTCTATGTCTTCTGGAGCTTTTTCTAAGCATTTTACAATTATAACCACATCTAATCTTCCCAGGAGCCATCCCAAGCGGGTATCATTTATCTCCCCAGATTACAGCTGAAAAGATCAGCCTGGATCACTAGAGGAGATCTTAAGCCCATGACTGTCAGAGTCCAGCTCTGCCCTGGGACACTGGGATACGTTGTTCTGTATTCACATTTTTCTCTACACTCATATGGGAAATTATCCAAACTGTGATTCTAATGTTACACATGGCCACACTGAATAGTCAGTCATAGCTGTGAGTCTTGTAGCAATTAAAATGATCCTGCCTTTTTTAACCTGCTTTTTCGGGTTAAATAACAGTGTAAGGGTCTGGATAGTGAGTGTACTAATGATTTGAAATTGATATGAACAAGAAGAGAAAGACCACAGGGACGGTGAGCAGCTGTACACTGTAGAAATGCTAAGGTTCCTCTGGGTGGCATATTATATGAGTCTCTAGGGTGTATTGAGGGGGCAGGGGTGGGTGCAGGCGAATATTTATCTTCAATATACCCTGAGTATGAGAAAATTGGTTGCAGATGGCTCACAGCTGTAAGGAATACCTTTGTTTCATTTGAAACTTGGAATAAATCTCTTCCTTAACTACCTGCTCCAATGACTTTTAATTTAAAGGCTGTTGGGTAAGTCCCTGTATATGACCCTCATATATCATCATAAAAGTGGTGGGGTGGCTTGGTCCAGGAAACCCCTGGGAAAGTCCTTAGATTTATTGAAAGGCAGAGTTGCTTCAAGTAATTTGGAGAGCCTGAATAAAGGCTTTTATGATTATCAACATTGGAAGAAGAAATCAATTTTTATAAGAAGGTTTAAGGAAAACAAATCCCCTTTAGCTTACTTTTTTCCTAAAAAGTTCTACGTTATAATTAATGGATTTTATTTTGACAATGTTTCTGAAAATGGAAATATCATTCCGTAAGTTGGGATTGGACTAAAAAGACAGAAGTTTGGGAAGTCAGCTTTTTTCCTCTAGAAAAGTCCTGTAGTCAGCAGAGACTGACTCGATCAAGGACCAATAGTCCGCTCAGAGAAAAGACTGGGCTGATGATAATTAAAGAGGTATTTGGTTCCAGGGCGTTCAAATTCATGCACTCGGCTTTGGAAAAAAATATTTTCTGTAACTGTGTGTTTTGTTCCATGCAAGTTTTCACTAGTTCTACAAAGTAACTTCATATTATTTTTTTTAAGGTTCGTAAATATTCAAAGTTATACCAACTTCAATATTATTGTTTTCCTTTCTCATTATTGAAGGCTCACGTGTCATCTAATCCCAAGTCTTGGAAAGTTCAGTACTTTGCACTATCCTCTTCTAATTTCTTAGAAGTCCTCTAAGGACATTCGTGGGCAGACATGTTGTACTGATAAGCTTTGTTCAATGTTCACTTGCACTAGGCACAGGCTGTCAAGAAAGTCTGCTCCAACCTCACTGTGGGTTCCAGGAGCCCTCTATTGCTGTGATGAGACACAGCAACTCTAAACAAACAAGCAAAACACACACACACACACACACACACACACACACACACACACACACACACACTTTTAATTGTGTGACTCACTTACAGTTCCAGAGGTTTAGTCCATTATAATCATGATGAGGAGCCTGGCATCATGCAGGCAGATGTGGGGCTGAAGCTGAGAGTCCTACATCTTTCCGGCAACAGGAAGTTAACGTAGACTGTCTGTCACACTGAGGGAAGCTTGAGCAAAAGAGACCTCAAAACCCACCCCCACTTCCTCCAACAAGGCCACACCTCCTGATAGTGCCACTCCTGTTGGGGGCCATTTTCTTTCAAACCATCACATTACTTAAATGTGTATAAGATTTGGATACCATTTAGGATTTAACTATTCATGTTTTAACTTTTGATAGATAGGAGATATAGAACAAGATGATAAGCATATGCGCTCAAGGCCTGTCAGAGTCATGCTGGGGAGTTGGCAAAACTAGACTTCAAAACATTGAAAAATGAGACTTATGTTTTCATTCAACCAGTTTTCAGAAATGACAATTCTTCAAAGAATTCCAGCCAAGGCGTTTTCATTCTCACCAAAGTTACTGTGCCATTAGAGGACACACCCGAGCCCTGGTGACAAGCCCATTGTGTGGACATGTGACAGAGATGTCACTTTACAACTTCCAAGTAGCTTCACATGTATGGCTTTACAGTGATGGTTTTATTTTATAATTATATGTATATTAAGATAAGAAAATAAAGCAGGAAATTCAAAAAGGGGAAGCCCAGACAATCTGAAATCTTTCAACATAAAAATAATGTTTTCCTGTGATCAGATAAATATTTTTCAAGGACTCTTCTTATAGGTAAGTAAAACAAATGGAAAAAAGACTTGGAAAAATTGGAGAGGTAACAAGGATCAGACAGCCCACTAATAGTATCTGTAATCTGTGACAACTTCAAGGTTGCTCTTGGGATATAAACCAATTGTGTTTCTCTCATGTTTATAACTTAAGTCTTATTAAGTTATTCCAAACACTGTTCTTACCTCGCTCCCTACTGGTGTATCTTAGTTTCCTGGTTTAGACAAGGACACAGCATCTTCTGTTGAATAACTTCCACATTTTCCTGGGTACCAGGCTTTTCCTTGCTCTCTGACCTCCATCTTGTCTTGGCAGCCCAACCCACCCTGACTAGAAGCACTCACCTGCTCTCCCTGGCTGTAATAAACATCTGAGGTTGGAGAGGAAGAAGGGGGAGGTGAACTTGATGGGGAAAGGGGTGTTATATACATCTATAAAATCCTCAAACAATAAGCTAAAAGAAATGAATAATAAAGCACAATAGCACCTGAAGACCCACACCTTTCTGTTGACACTTGGTCTCTGTAGCTTTTCCTATTGTTTAGTTTGGGATGGGTGTTTGTATTGTTGTTTTACTTTGCTTGACATCTGGGGTCTTGGCTCACTAAGAGTACAATGAAGATACTTAACTAATGGGTGTCAGTCAAGAACCCCCAGGTCACACAGCTGGAATCTGCACTTTTCAGAAACCCAGTGACTGATTTCTGCCTACTTGCTTTACAAGGTTAATGCCTGGAGGATCAAGATGTTCAGAGGTCAGAGACAGACTCATCAACATAAATGTAGGGACACCTCAGGAGCTTGGGGCTTGGTGAGCCCACCCCCATAGACACTTGCCTGACAACCCCAGCACATTCATGAATAACTTTATACAAACTCCAATTAAAGGAGCACAAAAGACAATTTAAGGAAGCTCATACATTTGTGACCTTGGACTAAAAAAGGATTAAGATGAAACACTGACAAGATAGAGCTGAGGGTTGGGGTGCAGATTGCCTATGAGGCAAGAAAAAAATAGTTACAATGTCCCTCTAAGGAAAGTATAGTAAATGAAAATGAACAAGTGTCACATGAGTAGGTCTTTGTTAATTGAGTATCATAAATCTGTTGAAAAATCCTGTCTATGTGAAAGACAGTAAAACCTTGGAAGAGTGTGATCCATAATTGAGACCATATGTATTTCTGTTCTTTGGGCTTTAGGAGGCTGAAATGTGTCCATACTACCGACGTCACCTCAGGAGTTGTTTTGCTATGTTAGGTAACACAAAGCAGCTCTATGTTCTCTATGGATGAAGTTTTGTTTTGTCTTTAAACTTAGACAAGGAAAAACCCAGGCTGACTTTCTATCTTTGGTTCTATGTGTGCTCACAGGTGTACTTACACACACTCGGGTTGAGTCAGTCTCTCAAAACATGCAATGGATACTCCAGGAATATTGCCTGTGCCCTGAGCAGAGGCTATGCTCCCACCAAGGAGACAAATCCCAAGAAAACTGTCTTTGCCATCCTCTGGCTTCTGATAAGGAATGATAATTCTTCCATCATGACCCCCCGGAGTACCATACAGGTGTCTTTTTTGTCCACGCCTGTCTGTAGCATGCTTCTAGGGCAAATTGTGTCTTAGAGTGAGGAGATCCAGGTAACAGGATCTAGGCTTCAGTGTCTAAGTGGCCTGACTGGGTGCCATGGCTTTGTGATCTACCAAACGTCATTCTAAACGGAAGCGCTAAGCACTAGTGATGTCTTCAGTGAAGTATGGAAGTAATTTCTGCCCCACTGCTTTGACAGCACTAAATCCTATAAATGTAAACGTTCCTGTGCCATTCTCAAATCTACACTGAGGAACAAGGAATTAAAGTCAACACGATTGTGTTGTGTGACATTAGTCCCACTCTGGATAGAACGTCCCTGATCTAAGGAAGCCGGCCCACAATCTTGGCTGAGATCTCAGAAACAGCAGGTAACCAAAGGTAGTTAATGCCCTGTGCAATAAAGAGTACTGGTCATGATCTAGGGTGTCACTCAGTTGGGGGAGAGCTTGACTAACATACAAAAAACCCTGGGTTCAACTGGAAGTACCACTTGTGGTACTATATGCCTGTTGATCCCACTTGGGAAATGGAGACAGGAGACCAGAAGTTCAAAGAAAGTGAACTTGAAGAAAAAAATGAAGGCCAGACTGCTAGAGTACAGCAGATCCTATCTCAAAAAGAAAAGAAAAAAAAAAAGCAAAACAAAACTCTATAGGTACTTAAATGGGATATGCTCATGAGAGAGCTAAGAGTCACCTAAATATGAAAGAAAGGAGCAGAGGAAAGGAACCACCACCACGTAGCTCCTGCTCTTCCTGCTGTTTAACTCACCGCTGACTCGTACCCGTGTTCTAAGTCACTAATCATACTCAGAATTCCACATATTCATGAAATAGTTGGAAATGAATTTTTTGCTAACTAAAACCATGTCCTATTGTCCTAGAGATCATGCTAAACAGGTAAGGAAAAACCCTTCCTATCATTTAATGAAATGCAATGCTGTCACTGGACATTTTTGAAAGAATATTCCTAGGATATTCTAAGGAGCAAAATTATCATTTTTGTGGGTATCAGAAGTGCCCACCAAAGCAACTGATGAAGCTGTTTCTTCCAGGTGATAAAAATAAATAAGGAAATAAAAGCAAATTTGCAGTAGTTGTAATTACCTCATTTTGTTCTCCAATTCATTGTTAGTTTAGCCTAACAGTGTACACATAATATAGTAAATGAAGATTAAAGTCATATGAAAAGCATATTATTTGAGATGAGATCTCATTAGGTAGCCCTGAACTGACCTGGAACTCATTATATACATCAGACTAGTCTTGAACTCAAAGAGGTCTGCCTGCCTTTACCTCCCAAGTGCTTGGACTATAAAGGCATGTGCCAGCATACCAAATCAGAAATAAATTTTCATTTATGCATTATATGTACTTTTCAAAATGAAGGTGATTATGAGACATTTACAAACAAATATATGCTATATTCAAACACACTAGATATTACCTAGCTCTGTGGAAGAGTTCTAAAAGCAATGTTAAAAGTGAATTTAATTTCCTAGATGATAAGGAAGGAAATGGAAGAAAATCAGGTAGATGGTATGGCACATTTGACTGAGTGACAGGGTGCCTAAACTGGACATTATTCCTAGTGTGTTTCAGTAAGGGAGTTCCCAATGAGATTAGTGTCTGACTCACCGCACTCAGTAAACTACACTGCCCTTTTGGATGTATATAGACATCATCCACTCGGCTGAGCACTTGGATGGCCCAGGAAGGACACCTTCTGCCTTACTCTTAAAGCTGGGATATCTCACCATATCTTTTATACTAAAATAGGATTTATATCAATAGCACTACTGTTTATCAAGGTTTCAGATTCAGACTGAATGATGTCACTGGCTCCTCTGGGCCCTATGCTTTCAGATAAAGGATCATAGAATTTCTCAAACTCCAATGATCAAGCAAGCCAGTCCCACTGGGCTGAAAGGTTTTATGTCAGTTTACACAAGCTATTGTCAAGGAAACCTCAGTTGAGAAAACGCCTCCATCAGATCTGTCTGTAAACAAGCTTATAGGGCATTTCCTTAAGTAGTGACTGGTGGAAGAGGGTCTAGCCCATTGTGGGTGGTTCCATCCATGGATTGGAGTCCTGGGTCCTATAAGGAAGAAGGATGAGGTCTTAGGGAGAAAATCGGGAAGCAGCATCCTCCATGGCCTCTGCATCAGCTTCTGCCGCCAGTTTCCTCCCCTGCTTGGATTTTTATCCTGGATTTCTTCATTTATGGACTATGATTTGCAAGTGTGAACTAAGCAAACCTTCTCTTCCTCAACTTGCTTTTGGTCCTGATGTTTCATCTCAGCAATATTAACCCTAACTAAGTCAACCCATAGCCAATGTCACTTAGTGAGTATAAAAAAAGAAGATACTCAAGTCTTTGCCCCCAAAGTTACTCTAAGTTAATGGGGGGAATAATACAAGAACACAAATACATTATGTCTAGAATGTTATGAAATTGTACTGTGAGAGAATCACTAAGGTCTACAGTAGAAGACAACAAAAGGCCATGACATTTGGTTGAGGGTACAAGGGAATTTAAGCATTTGAGATGGACTGAGGGATGGTTCTCAACCTGGGGGGTCAAATATCGGATATCAAGCATAATAGATATTTACATAAAGATTTGTAACAGAAGCAAAATTACAGCTATAAAGTAGCAATTAAAATAATCTTGTTGTTGTGGGTCACCACAACATGAAAAACTGTATTAAAGCGTCACAACATTAGGGAGGTTGAGGACCACTGGCCTACAGGAAAGAGAAAGAGCAGTGAGCTGAGTTTGCTTGTGGTCTCCTTTTCTGAAAATGCCCTAGTCCAACCCCTCCCCATCTAACCCGCTTCCAGTTTTAGACTTGCCTAGTGTGTCTCTTCCTCTTCCACTCCATTAGCTGTCAATCACCTGAGTACAACTAAGTGTTGTTGACTCTGTTTCCTGTATCACTGTGTCTATATCCCAGTGCTCATTTATTGGAGGACACACGTGTGTGTGTGTGTGTGTGTGTGTGTGTGTGTGTGTGTGTGTGTGTGTGTGTGTGTGTGTGTGTGTGTGTGTTTAGGGCAGGAGACAACTTTGAGGAGTCATTTCTCTCTCTTTGCCTCTATGTGTATTCCAGGTTTTCACGGCAAGCGTCTTTACCCTGAGACATCTTGCAGGCCCCTAGACAGCATGGCTCAACATAGTGGTATAGATGGATTATTTCTCAGATGTATCACAAGTTTACTACCAATAATCATCTAACAATAAAGCTCTGGCTTGTTCTCTGCTTTTGTCGGCTAGAGAATGTACCAGATGTTCCACTCAATGCTTACATTAAGTTCCATTTACTTGGACGAAAGAAATGATGTTCCTGCCAAAGAAGTTGGGCCATTGCTCTAGCTTCAGTTCTCATTTCACAATGGGTCTAATGTTATTAATCTCAAAATGCCATCATTATCAATTTGGGTTCAGTGACACTGTGGTAACTACCAGGCTGGGTGAGTTACAAAACAGGGACATTTGTTTTTGAATATAAAGAGTATTATTCAAAATGTTCAATATGCTACAAGGTCTTGCCAGTGACCAGTCAAAATAAACTCTGCAAGTGCTGGGGCAAATTCTCAGAGACTCTTGGGTTTTTTCCTTCCTGTTGCATTGGGGAATGTTATATGCTACTGCCCTGTGATCCCCAAGAGGCTACATTAGGAAGTGGGATTACGGCCAGAGGAAATCATTTACTAGAATCAGGTCTTTGGGGTTATCTTGCCCTTGGCCCCTGATCTCTCTCTTTGCATCCTGTCCACCATGTGATGAGCTTCTACGCCACCACTTCTGGGCCATGATGGACTGTGACCCTTCTGAAACTATGAACTGAATAAGTAATTTCAGACCTTCCATTGCTTTTCCTGGGTATTTGATCACAGAGACGCAAAGTAACTAAGCTGTACCCCTTACCTGTGCAGTAAGAATCTTTATTGCTACAGAAAGAAGAAGGGGAGAAGCCAGGCTCTCCAGGGCTCGGAGAAGTTATTACTGTATTGTGGTACAGTAATATTTCAAGATGCTTTGCAACTAGACAAACCATACCGTTGCATACCCAGAAATATCAATATTTCCAGGTGGAAATGAGAATTAGAGCAATTAGCACTGAGAAAGGGAAACATTCAGTTTCATATGTGCTGAGACTTGAAAAACTTCCTAATTGTGCTCCACACCAAGATATGGCCATGAAACTCATTCTAGCTGCCTCCCAGAGAATGAGTTCTTGTTGTTGAGAATGACTGAGATGAACTGTACACATTACATTCTTTCTGTATTCCTTAGCACATTAACAGATTGTCAATCATAAATTTGAACTTTGTTTAGTTGCCTTGCTTCTGCTGAATACCTTCCCCTGGCGGATCTCTGTCATAAGAGAATTTAGTTTTTATGGGGCACTCATATCCTTAGCAACAATTGGAGGAACACCAGGGAAATTACCGTCCACAAGTAGACATGCCAGGTTTGAGAGTTCAGATCATACCTCACCACTGATAGGTAAAGGCCAGATGTTCTGGCAGCAGTGATATCCAAAAGGGTTATATGATGCTAGACTTCAAGACACAAGAGCCTTAGAAACTTGCTCTATAGTAAGACCAAGAAAAGCCCTCAAACAATTTCTATATACTTAAAAAAAAACAAAAAAAACACATTTTTTGTTTTGTTGCACTGGGGATTGAGTCCAGGGCCTTATGTACGGAAGGCAAGAATTCTACTATTGAAGTACACACTCCAATCTCTCATAAAGTAAATATCTTTGAGACACTATCCTTATAACTTTATTATCTCTGCTGATGTCGTATAGAGGTGGCCATAGAGGTCCTATGAATGGATGGATGTGGTTCTGTTTCAATACAATGCTATTTACAAAAATGGGCAAGTGGCATGCTAATTCTTATGGATTGTAGTTTGCCAAACCTTGATCTAAGCAAAAATAAATAAATAAATAAATGCATACATAAATACATAAATAAATAAATAAAAACTATCCCACGTCTTGTGGAAACAATAACAACCAAAGAAGAAACTAGACCCCAGAAATAAATTAACCTGAATTTGTAAATCAGTAGAAATAAGTAAATGGGACCTTGTCACTATTCAAATCTATTTAAAAAAAAAAAAATGGAACTGGGTCAGGGAAGGGAAAAAAAAGTTCCCAACAGCAATGGAAAAGTTGTAGCAGGAGTACAGGAGGAGGGATTTTCCACTGAGTGCCGAGACAGTTAAAATTAGCCTTGCTTCAGCTACTGCCTTGAGACATCTGGGGACTAAGGGTCTAATGACAATTGTTTGGCTGAGAATCAAGTAGCTGTCACTTTGGCGATCCTGCTGCTCGCTACTATTTTTATTTGATAAGCAGAACCTTCTACTTGGGCCCAGATTTGAGGCAAGATCATCAATGATTCATGGTTTGGGGAGCAGAGGCCCCCATCTCCACATTGGCTTGTGTTTGGGATTCCTTGGCTTGAGTATTGTAGATGTTTTCAATTAGGTGAAAAGTGAAACCTCAAGAGAGTATGGCTTTAACCCAAATAAAACCTCCCCTTGAATATAATTTCTCTCTCTCCCTCTGAATGTGAATGTAAGTGTGTATGTGTGTGTAAATGGTTGAGACAGCTGCATTACACAGGAGGCATCCTAAGCAGTAAATAATACAGATTTTATAGATGGCTTGAGACACATGGTCTCAAAACAATTAATTTTACCACTACACATTCGACCTAAGAGCACTTTTTATCACAGCAGGAATTCCTTATCAAATTCTCAGGTGCAGGTGCCCCATAAACACTTTGGAGTCCTGGCTGAGGTGGCTAGTAACTTGAGAAAAAGTATGAAGTCATTTGAAAGAAAGAGATATAGAAGACTGACCCTCACTCAAAAAGGCAAGCCCAAATGCTCAGCCTTTCTCTTTTTGAGGTGTTTGCATATCCAGCAGCTATACTAGGTACTGGGAGACCCAAGGAATTCAGGAGTCAGAAATCCAGAGGAGGTGTTGTTTTCTAATAAGAAAGCATGCATATTCATAGAATTACAACAATCTTGCTGAATTTAGAAAGCATAGGTTTTTAATTGAGGACAAAATAGTCGCCCTGCTTACATATCTGGGCTATGGAATATCATCCAGAGATAACTAACAAAGAATATTTTAGAGAAAAAACACACACAAAGAAAAGTATATATGTGCATGTATATATTCAAATGTACTTTAAATTTCCATGTGCATATACATATTTTAGGCATCATCTTTCTCTAATGCTGGAAATATTCAGTTTTATTTATTCATAAATGATTTACCTACTGAGAATTCCTTGTCCAACTGCCTCTATTTGATTAAACAAGGATTTGTTCTAAAGATTCACACAATCTCCAAATTAGAGACTCTTCTAGGATTTGTACTTCAGTTAATGAATTTCAGTTTGGTTGGTTGGTGTTGGTTAATTGACATTCGGTCTTTTTTCCCAGTTAACATATTCTCGGCCATCATGCTTTTGTTTAATACCAACAGGGGGTGAGGGAACTATTACAATCATTTTTGAGACCCTTCAGAATCCTGACACTGTCTCAAGTTCAACATATATTTTGGCAGACTAGTAGCCTGGAATGACAGTTGGATACACAAATCATCATGGCTACGGTGAACACGAATTCAAAGAGCACCCATTTGCTTCCATTCACCGGGCTCTCCTGAGATGCAGCTTGTCCTCCCTGGGACAGAGCACTGGACAAAGAGGGATGCGTTAAAGAAAGCCTGACTATTCCCAGTGTGAGTGTTGTGCGGAATCATACAGACTGTGTGCAGAGCATTGCGGTTGGCCTCTCAGCATCTCCTACTTAAACCCATGTTTTATTGTATCCCTTATCCCCACTCCCTGTCAAAACAAAATTGCTCTGGTGTCTTCCTAGGCAGAAGATTATGATGCTTCATGACCGGAGCCTAATCTCCTGGAAGCTGTGGATGACATGGGTACACATAACACAAAAACAGAACCAATAGAAGCCAACAAAATCCCTAAAGCACTCTGTAATACAGGTCTCTTTCCAGGAAACACACTAACTTCTTTAAGCCTGAAATGTCTGCTTCAAGTATTATTTTCCTATTTCCCTCAAGTGTCTGAAATGTTTAACACCTAGTGAGTCTCCAGGGACTCCCACTCTTTCAAAGGGAAAAAACTGTAATACATCTTCTGTTATGAAAAACAGTGCTAATAAGACAGTAAGGACGGGATATTTGTTCTTTCGATTTAACTGTCCTTGGGCATTTGTCTTTTCTCTACAGGTGTGTGTGTGTGTGTGTGTGTGTGTGTGTGTGTGTGTGTGTGTGTGTGTGTGTGCGCATGTGTGTGTGAGAGTGTGTATGTGTGTGAGTGTGTGTATGTTTGTGTATATGTGGGTGTGTGGGTGTGTGTATATGTGTGTATGTGTGTGTGAGTGTGTGTATATGTAGTGTGTGTGTATGTGTGTGTGTTCAACAGAAACATTGATAGGAGAAAGCTTTAATTTATTTAATCAAAAGCCAAAAATACTTGTCTGTTTACTTTGGGAACAGAGGTCACTGAACACCCTGAAAAATAAATTTACAGCTCACCTCTATAGATGTTACTTGGAGAAAAGGAAAAAAAAATCTCCACTGAACTGTAAAGTCACAAAAGGAGCCTAAAAATCTCTTTAATTTAAAAATTTAAGAATAATGGGACCACAGCTCCATGTGCACTAGGATGATGGGACAATAGCCCCGTGTGCACTATGATGATGGGACCACAGAACCATGTGCACTAGGATGATGGGACAACAGCCCTTTGTGCATTAGGATGATGGGACCAGAGCCCTGCGTGCATTAGGCTGGACCACAGCCCTGTGTGCACTAGGATGGTGGGACCACAGCTTTGTGTTTTCTAGACTTTAAACTTCGGGAACTGAGGCCAACTGAAGAACCAGGCTGAAAGAGAAGACATTGCCTTTCAGTACAGCTCCCTCCACAGACCCCAAGATGCAACAAAAGCCTCAGCCCCTACCACCTACTCTCTAAATGCTGTTTTCCCCTGGTTTCCTTGTGTTTCAAGATTGAAAGGACTCTAGCAGTCTGGTGCATGGGCAAACATGTCTCTGGAAGCCTAAGCTCCCATTTCCTCCTTTAGTAGTCATAAGCTCCCTTTGGATCACCTAATTAACATGCCCAATTAAAATTAATCACGTCACCCTAACATTTTACCATTATAAACCACCATTTGCCCATGTCCCTTCTGGGAAAAATATCCCTTCCTTATCTCCCTTGTTCTTTTCCTGGCTTTCCATGGTCCTCTGGGTCTTGTCTTTGTCTCTGACCCACTGCCCTTATGTCCTGCTGGGGCAAATATACTCTGTGCTGAGAACTTGGTCTTGAGGTGTCTTGCGCTAATACTGGTTCTTTCAAATACCCATCTTTGTTTCAAGATCTTTCTAAGGATATAAGGACAAGATACTCGGAGAAAATTCACCCAAGTGTTTCCAGTATGCTGGATCCAGTTTTCATCTCCTCGTGGAACTGGGTTCTCCGAATATTTTCCCCTTCAGTGATTGCATTAGTACCTTGAAACTGTTGGCCATGATGAAAATTGGAGAATGCTACAGGACAGGCCCTTGGTTGCTCCTAGAAATCTCCCCAGTGGTTCATGATAGCATACCACCATCTCAGAGAAGCTCACTGCCCTCCTCCTCCTCGTGCTGAATCCAATGCTACCATCAGATATCCTCCAGTAAACTAATTTAGTCATGACAGAAGAGAAAATATAATGATTTATTGTCATCGGGATAAGGAAAAAGAGGAAAACCGTACTCTCCATTTGGTGAGCAATGGATTTTTTACGTTTTGAAAATACATCTGTTCCATGTATAACTGTGGAGGCATGGTTGCAAAGCTTTGGTTCTGAAAAGGAGTGTTTGGTGCCTGAGGGCGGGTCCCAGGTCTAGGATTTAGTCAGTTGTACTAGGATGGGCTTTGGTGATGCAGCTGCCTTTGAGTCATTTCCACACAGAGAAACCCTGTCTCAAAATAATAATAATAATAATAATAATAATAATAATAATAATAATAATAATAATAATCTTCCAGAGGACCACGGGTGTAGGTACTAAACCACATCTTGTGAAGCCTCATTTCTTCTGCTGTATTTTTAGATAAGAGATCATGTATCACATGGTTGATGTTCCCTGCTTTCTTATTCTAAAAGTAAACATCTAGAGTTAGCTTGTCACTCAGTTATTCGAGTAGGAATAAAACTGTATCTGTCTTTTCATTCTTTTTTAATGTTCAGAATCTCATCCTATATGTCATATAATTTTGATTCACCTTGATTTTTTGTGCTCACTACTGTAGACATTAGTTAATATTTCTGAAATTAATAATTCTTTGTTATTTCAGTGATGTTTAATTCACATGTCTTAGAATCATTTGAACCTTTTATTCTGATGAGAACTTGTAATTCATGCAATGGAACAAGGGTTTGCCTTTACATCCTAATGCCATCAGAATATCATAGAATCTCTTAATCCTGAGAATAAATTTTATTCTAGTGTGCTTACAATCAACACAGTTGATTGGAGGTAACTACATTAATTACAGCTTCTTATCTGCTAGCTGGGACGTCCACTAATCATTCTGTCAGTACTTACCAGCTCATAAAGACCTTAAACATAGTTTTCCAAAATTTAATTTTCCCTTTATTTCTTCCTCCCTCCTTCTGACAGAATCAAGTGTCTACTTACTTCTGGCACTAGATTGCAACACATATGACTCTCCTGGGGTTGTTTTAGTAGAAGGGGGTCTGATCATATCAAAGGAAAGGACCAAAGAGTAACTTTGGAAGCAAAGTTTCTCAGCCACCTCTTTCTGGGAGTGGCCAGGATACGCGCAGTCAATTTGCAATCAAGAGGGACCAACCTAAACATGAAATCAATACAGAGCTGAGCAGAGCTCACAATGATATAAACCTGGGCCCAGAGGGCACCATTGACTTCAGGTTATAAGAGATTGTATGTTTCCCTTTTAAGCTGCTCTTTGTCTCTGATTTTTCCCACTAAAACCATTAGGTTCTGGTTGCCTATTCTCTGCACATCACAATGGCATCTAAGCTCTCTTTTGGATGCTAGGGGTAGGATTAAATTTTTTGTAATGTCTGACATTTAATGGCTTAGGTGGGAGAGAAAATGGATGAGCGGTCTTAGAGCTGTAGAAAGGCCAGCTGGGCCCTGTGACTTCTATGTTCTAACTATGCCATTAGTCATTTAGAACCCCCAAGTCCTCATTTGAAGGACAAGTTTATTATTACCTGAAAGCACTGAACCAGCTATGAACAAATTCCTTCCACGAAGAGCCAGATAATGAATAATTTATACTTGGCGAACCACACTGTCTCTATCACAATTATAAAACTCAGCCTTTGTAGCACAAAGTAGTCATTGGCAATATGAGTATAGCTATTTCAGTAATGGCTTACTCATAAAAATAGACAGCAGACTGGATTTTGTTTGTGGTTTGAACCACTGAATTAGATTTTAAGGACGCTGTAACTGGGCAGCAACCGAATCCTGATCAAGAAGGAACCACACAGCACCACCATTCATGAGGTCTTCTGATTTCAGCTTTTGATGGCGCCACACACACGCGCGCACGCGCGCGCGCACACACACACACACACACACACACACACACACACACACACACACACACGCATATACCAGGTAAGTGCTGTACCACTGTGATTTATTCCCAGTCTTCTCTTTTAAAGATATTTTTCAAATTTTATTGTATGTGTATGGATATTTTGCCTGCATGCCTCTCTATGTATTGGGTGTATACAGTACCCACAGAAGCAAGAAGAAGATATTAATCCCTTGGAACTGGAGATACAGGCAACTGTAAGAAGTCAGGTGGCGGCTGGACCAGTTCAGTCAGAGCTATGAACTGCCGGGCCACTCTCCAACTCCATCTCCCAAGCCCTCTTTTTACTTTTTATTCTTTGAGACAGTTGCATGGAGTGTAGCTGACTTTATACCCCCTCTATAGCCCAGGTGAACCTTAAATTTGTGATTTTCTTCCCTGAGCAGAAGCTGGAATTTCAGGACTGCACCTCCATGCCTGGTTCTAGAAAGCATTTTTTACCTATTCATCCACCAAAGCCATTGAACTTAATACAATAAAAACTAAAACTCAGTTAACAATGGAAAAAAAAAAAAGAAACATGCTAAATGTTACAATGAGAAAGCACACAAGACAAATACAGAGCCTTGGACATTCATGGTGAGCAAGTACCTGCTCCAGATCAGATTAAAAGGAGTAATAAAATGTTGTGTGGGGTTTTTATTTGAACCTAAAAACTAACCTTTAAAAAATTATAAAATATCAATATAATATTTAAATATCTTCAGTATTGAGGCCAAGAAATTATTGACTATGCTGGACCTAATAAACATTGGAGTCATTTAAGGCAGCATTTACCTAGGTATAGTAAAGGCACACACATAAAACCCAACATTCAGTATTCAAAATTCCAGTGAGACTTTGTCCTTCTCCCAGGCCAGGGGCAGGTATAGGCAGGGTAGGCAGAGAGGAACAAAGGGTCTTACTTCACAGGATTCATGCTCATACATAAGGATGAGAAGACATAAGGTCTCACTCAATTTTACACAGAAGTGTTTGGGAAAGAAGTCAAGGTGACGAAGTCTCAACAACACATTACTTTCTTCATCTTGGATTGTCTGTTCCCAAATTCCTTCCCATGAATAATCTAATTTTCAGTTGAAGAAATCGCAGTGACTTTTCAGATGATAGTTCCCTGGAAAGTAGCTAATAAAAAGTTACTTGTTTTTATTTTTGAGAAGTTGCCTACCATGGAAAATTCACTAACAATGTATCATATGAAGGATTCATATTTATTGAGGGGTATATGAACACTCACAATACAAATTGAACTTTAAGACAATTCTTAAAGATAGGAAATGTCCCATAACAGGTGACCAATCTGCTCTCTGAGAACACAGGAACAAAACAGGGACAAGCTCAGTGTCCCAGCAGCTTCTTAATGGGGTCTAGCCAAGCCCCATTCAGTATCCCGGAACTCCAGAGACACGCCTCCCAGCCTTGTCAGCTAACACCTGAATCCCACTACATCTCCCCCTTTTGTCTAACTAAGAAAGTTCTAAACTAAAACTATACACAATAGGAAACATTATAAGGTAATGTCTGGGGGAGGAAAAGGCAAAACATAAGCAGGGTCAAACTACTACTAAAAACCAACAATATAAGGTATATCCTACATGTCTAAAGTACTGGTAAGTGATAACGTACAGAAATTACTTCAAAGCTTCTTATCTTGAATAATAAAAATCCAACACCTGAGTGTTCTTTGCTAAGAGATGAGATGATAGTAATGTTAACTGTCAAGTCTTCAACCTCATCAGACCTAAGAAGGAAAATATATTATCTGAAGGTTGGAGTCATAAAAGAGTAGCTTCCAAAATTTAGGAGAGGACAGCAACAGTCAGCTACCTGGACAGTCACCCACAGTTTTTCTGCACCATTGGAGCATCCATCATTTTGGCTACAAGCCTATGATCTGACAGATCTTTTCGAAAGCAGGACATTTTTGGAGAAACCATCTTATCCTGTCCAGGCAGGTTTCAGGAGTCTCTATTCTTCATCCTGTTCATCCAGATTGGACAGCATGCATACTGATAGCAGTCAAGGCAAGGGCAGTTCTTTGCCCATCAGGCCATTGTCGGCCAAGGAAGACAAACTCCTTGTGGAGTGTCCTTGATGCCCAACACCATCTCAGGAAAGGAACAGTGATGCCAGGAGTCATCATGTCTCTCATAGCCAAATTCTAGATAAAAAATGTTAAATGCCATATTCTCTGTGTCTATGAAGTGGTTGAAGACTCCTGTCTATATGATATATTCTAACATGTATCTGGAAAACCTAAAAAACATGACTATTACATGACAACCCTAAGTAATGGTGACCTGCAGTTCTTATCATCCTAAAGACTGAAACTTACATTGTAAAATTAGGCAGTCTACAAAATGGGTGTACAGTCTCTGAATGATGACTTTCAGTATGACTATCATATAAACATTAGCCAGAGGTACATGTATTGGGCAAAATCATAATAGTGTCCTAAATACATATCATATATAAAGTATCTAAACAGAGGTATACAAAATATCTTATGTATATATTATGACCAATATAATTATATATTATGACTAGTATAATTAAACAGGGGTAGAAATTATATAATGGAAATTATAATAATATGCTTCATATGTATCAATGTGCAAAATATTTTAAACAGAGATAGAAGCATGTGCAAAATATGGCAGTTACAAATTCAATTTTGTACCAATACACAAATTAGCTTAGACATATAAAATAACTTCAGATTAAAATTTGTATCAATATACAAATTATCTCAATCAAACATATAAAATGATTTCGCATTTATATCAATATGCAAGCATCTATACTAGTGTCTTTGCTCATATTTGGCTAACAATTGTTTACAGGTAGATATAACAATCTACTTATGTCTATTCTGTCTATTCTCCTTTGTCCTCTTTAAAAGAGACCCCTGAGGCTATATTATTGTTCCATTCTATCAGAATGATAATTATCCATAACCCTCAAAGGACAGAACTTATCAGGAGAGGGGCACAGCTTTTCATAAGTTTGCTTCCTGCTGACCTGTGGGCGGCAGTATCTTTATGGTATCCTGTAAAAACTAAGACAGTAGTTAGGTCCTGAGGGACTGACTATAAACATAGATAACCATTCTCAGAGTAACTTGGTAAGTTGTTACAATAAGGTTTTCTGGCCCTGGGCACCAGAGGTCCAGACCCACAGACCTGCTGGTCCCAGATTGCTTAGCCGCCCACTGCTACTTAGGCTCCCAAAATGACTCGGATAATTGTATTAACTTCATGCTGTTTGGCCTACGGCTCGGGCACATTGCTAGCTTGCTCCTTCATCTTAACTCAACCCATTTTCATTAATCTGTTCTGTCACGTGGCCCGTGGCTCACCTGTGTTCCTTACATGTTTCTTCTTTGGGCATCTGGGTCGATCTGATCTGACTCTGCCCTTCCTTTCCTACCTATTCTGATTCCCCACCTACTTTTTCTGTGGTGCCCGTCATGGGCCTAAACAGCTCCTTTATTTAAAGATTGATATTCACAGCATACAGAAAGGCATTCCCATGTCAGTGAGTCCATCTGGGACTTTTGTTAAAGATGCTATATGAAGGATAATCATAGAGACTTTTGTTAAAGATGCTATATGAAGGATATCTTTCAACCGTCTTGAATACTTGAATAGTCTATATTCCAAAAGCAGTCATTGAGTGGTGTACCTCAGGTTCTTTAGTTCTCTCTCTCTCTCTCTCCCTCTCTCTCTCTCTCTCTCTCTCTCTCTCTCTCTCTCTCTCTCTCTCTCTCTCTCTCTCTCTCTCTCTCTCTCTCTCTCTCCCTCTCTCTCTTTCATTTTTTTTATACCAGATGGAAGTATTGCAGTGGGGGCCCTGTCTTCATTCCAATCCTTTGGAGATTGCTGGAAGGAGAAATTGTTGTTTACAGTGGAAAACTTAAACATTATTGATACCAAATGAAGATTTAGCATCCTTTACATCTTCAGGAAAAAACGGTATGCAGAGAAGACTTTAAGGTTAGGAGGGGGAAATACACAGAGAAATAAAATTGAAGATAAGATTACAATAATATTGGTCCCCATATATTCTGGCTGTCTTCTGTCCCACACCAGGTGGCCTTTCTGATTTGAGACAGAATCTCTCAAGTTTTCTTTACCAATGGGCTTGGGTTTAGAGAGGGAGAAAGTCAGTTACTACAAGTCCAAAGCCAGCTTACAAGGACCACATTTTTTCTTTTCTTTTCTTTCCTTCCTTCCTTCCTTCCTTCCTTTCTTTCTTTCTTTCTTTCTTTGAGAGAGAGAGATATAGATGTAAAGCAGTGAGAATTTAGAAATTACCCAGTAGTGCATATTGGTACCAGTTGTTATTATATTCCTTTGTTTGTAATCTTTTTGTAAGGTATCTCCCTTCAGCTTTAGAAGTCTAAGCATTCAGCATCCATTTAATGTTTTAAAGTTAGTTTTATCCATTCTTTTGTAAAGACAAAAATGAAACCCTGCCCCAGCCTTGTTAACTGAGTTTTGCTTACCATGTATCCAATTGTCATATCAGATGATGGGCTGTTACTTCTCCTCCTCAGAAGGGGTCTCCTTTTTGAATCAGATCTTTATTAATTTTGTTGGTACCCATATATTTTCTTCTCCTGTATAAACAAAAGCAAAACCCCTTCCCTACTGAACTACATATCCTGGCTTCCATTCTGAAGTCAGCACATCCTTGGAGTAGATGGGTTGGTTTATCTCAGAAGTTTTTTTTTTGTTGTTGTTTTGTTTTTTTTTTTTATTACCTAATGTCTCTCTGCAACTTAATGCTTCTTTCTCATCAGCATTAAAAAATTTCAAGGTTAGTAGAGCATCATGCAATCTCTCCCTGGGTTTTGTTTTTTTTTTTTTTTTGTTTCTCCTTTCTGTTTTTATGAAGCATCTCTTTTAAGGTGCGGTGAGGTCTCTCCACAACTACTTGTCTTATAGGATTGTATGGTATCCCTGTAATATGCTTTATATTATAATATCAAAAAATCTGCTTCATTTTCTGGGAAACATATGCTGGAGCATTGTCAGTCTTAATTTGAACAGGAATTCACATTATGGCCATGATTTCCAAAAGGTGAGTAAGTACAGCATCAGCTTTTTCAGAACTCAGGGCAGTTGCCCATTGCATTCCTGAGTAAGTGTCAATGGTATGATGTACATATTTGATCTTTCCAAATTCTGGAAAGTAAAACATGTCCATCTGCCAGATCTCATTTCTCTGTGTATCTTTAGGATTACTTCCTGCACATAAAGATGGTTTGGTTATAGAAGGAGCAAGTAGTGCAATTCCACAGAATTTCCTTGGCCTGATGCCAAGTGATGGGAAAGCTCTTTTTTAGTCCTTTGCTATTGACATGATGTCTCTTAGGAAATTCTGAGCTTTCAGCACGTTTCCTATTAATAACTGGTAAATTTCATCATTACTTTGTGCCAAAGGATCAGGAAGACCAGTGTGAGATCTGATATGTGTTGTATATAGGATGAATTCTATTCCTAATGATATCCTAGCTGTATGAACAATGAAGTTAATTCTGTATTATCAGGAATGAAATCAGCATTTTCAATATGCAAAACAACTCCTTCTGCATACTGAGAATCAGTTAATATGCTAAGTGATTTGGCAAAAATCCATTAATACCATGATAACCGCATATAGTTCTGACTTTTGAACAGAGTTATAAGAGGTTTGAGCTACCTTAATTAAATTTCCTGAGTTGTATCCAGCTTTTCCTGATTTGTTTGCATCAGTAGTAAATGTAGGAGCTTCAGAAATATGTTGATCCCATATCACATGAGGGAAGATCCAGTTAGTTTCCTTTATAAATTGAATTCTTTTGCTTTGGAGATATTTGTTATTAATCTCTCCCAAAAAATTACTACAAGCCAAGGTTCACTGTCTGCCAATAACTGATCAATTTTTTCATTAGTCAAAGGTACACAATTTCTGCTGGTCCTTTCCAGTCAACTGACAAAGTCTGAATTTTCCTTTTAAAAATCAGATCAAAATTTTTTCAATATATGTTTCAATTTTTACTTGGCCTGTGCGGCAGAAATATCCATTCTAATATATTTCCTCTTTGCATTATGACTCCTGGAGAGAGTGATTCTATAGAGGATAAAACAACCAATATGCAATCAAGGTCTGGATCCACATGATTCACTAATTCACTAATGTGTGCTTTCCTAATTTCTTTTCCACCAAAGCAAATTCTCTCTCATCTCCACCAGAAAATTCTCTAGGACTATTTAAGTCCTTATCACCATCTAATGTGTTGAAAAAATTAACTAGTTTCTGAGTTTTTATAACAATAATGGGTCATAAATGGGTAATATCCCCTAGCAGTTTTTGGAAATCATTAAAAGTCCTCAATCTATCTCTCCTTAGTTGCACATTTTGGGGTCTAATTTTCTGTAGGCCTATTTTATATCCTAAATAATTGATAGAATCTCCTCTTTGTA
Organism: Phyllotis vaccarum; assembly: GCA_033318265.1. NCBI lineage: Eukaryota > Metazoa > Chordata > Mammalia > Rodentia > Cricetidae > Phyllotis > Phyllotis vaccarum. The sequence continues at coordinate 77,287,608 of JARWLC010000001.1, read as the reverse complement.
CTTTTTTTCAGGGGCAATTTGTAGTCTTCAATAAGGCAATATTTTCTTCATTTCTTCAAACATTCTTTCTAATGTATCTATGTGTGGGTCTGCCAACAAGATATCATCCATATGATGCATATCACTTCTAGTAGCTGTTGTACAAAATATTGGCATAAGTTGAGACTATTAAATATCCCTTGTGGAAGGACTCTCCACTGGTACCTCTTTACCAGAAATGAATTATTAAATGTAGGCACTGTAAAGGTGAATTTTTCTTTGTCCTGTAGAGGTATGGTTAAAAAATAATAATAATAACAGTCCTTCAAATCAATTACTATACTTGGCCATCCCTTAGGTAACAGGAAAGGCAGGAGAATACAGATTTTAAAGAGCTCATGGGTTGAATCACTTTATTAACTGCTCTTAGATCTGTCACCATCATTCACTTTCCAGATTTCTTCTTTACAGCAAATACAGGAGACTCCCATGGAATGGTTGATTCTTCAATGTGCTGAGCTTGTAACTGCTCCTGTACCAGCTGTTCTAAGGCCTGCAGTTTCTCCTTCATTAAGGCCATTGCTGAACTCAAATAGGCTTTTTTGTCAACCATTTCAAAGTTAGTGCTGTGAGTGTCTTTAAGGTTCAGCAGCTAGTGAGCTATGCTTTTGCACAACCTTAATGGCTGGTGACTGTTTTGTATAGCACCTTAAAATATTCTTTTCAGAAAGATAATTGAGTCTCTGGTTGATATCTGAGCCTGGAGGGATTTTAATCTAGGTATTCCATTGCTGTAGAGGGCCACAGGCCTATAGATTCACTGCTATGTCAGCCATATATGACTTCAATCTTCCTTTTTGATATTTTTGTCCTATAAATTCAAGCCACATTACACTCTGTTTCACCTGAGATATTGTCCAATTCCCAGAAGTTGAACATTCACTTCCTTTAGAGGCCATCTTGGTTATAATTGAAATGTCAGCTCCCATGTCAACTAAGCGTTAGATATAAATACTATCTATCCATATTTTCAATTCTGATCTTTGTTTATTTATAGAAGTCTGACAGAATATTAATTTTGTGGTTTTTATTGGACCTGTCAATTTCTCCCTTAAAGTTTTGATATTATCCAATGCTTTATGGTCCTCTATTTTAAGCATTGGATTTCCTACTCGTCCTGAGAAGGCTCTTCCTCCACTGTGTCTGGATACAATTGAAACTTCATTGGCTTTGAAATTTGATTTCTGGGTTCTTCCTGGGGAAGCCCCAAGAGGTGTTTCCTAATGGTAAAAGGTTGCCTTGTTTGTCTCTTGTGGACCTACATTCATTGGTCCAATGTCAGCCTTTGCCACATTTTCTGCAGAACCCAGAAGGTAATGACCTTCTGTTTGAATCATTCCTATGATGGACATTATTCCCAAAAGTACCTTGCATACAAATTTTATATGGCCTACTTTACCACAGTTAAAGCAAGTGATGCCTTCATTCCTCACCCTAACATTGGCAATGCGTTGGCCTACCCAATTCTCTTCATCACAATATTGAGATTCAGTATTGATTGCATACTGAACCCATTCTTCTATGGGTACAGATCTGATCTTTAGTGTCATAAACGTTCTCATACATTCCAGATTAGCATGGTCAAAGGCCAAAGAAAGTATTAATTGATTCATAATTTCAGGGTCACATGCTGTTCTACATACAGCTTTGGTAAGCCTCTGCATAAAGTCAGTATAAGGGCCTTTTAAGCCTTGTCTGATCTTGGTATATGACTCAATTCTCTGTCCTGGGTCTAAAATCTTTTCTCAAGCATTCAAAGCAGCAGTACAGCACAGTAACAATGTATGTTCATTGTAAGTAGTCTGAACCTTCACTTCAGCAAACATGGCTTCACCAAGGATTTGATCTTGAGAACTGCAAAAGCCCCTAATTATTCCCTGAAGCTCTATGGCACTATTTTCTTCCATAAGCAAATTTCTCCATTGTAAATGTTGGCTTTAGAACAAAACAGCAGCTGTTAACTGCATCCAATCATTAGAAGTTATTCTACTTTTTGTTGACCATGCATTTAGAATTTGGTTTACATATATGGAGTGGATTCCATGGAGTAATATGGTTTCCTTGAAATCTTTTATATCTCTCATATGTATTGACTTATAATTATACTCCACATATTCTGGGGACTCCCCATATGTGTTCCTTGTCTGAATCATAACTGGAAACAACACCAGGGAGACATGGTATCCCTGTCATGTTTACCACCTTAGACAGAACTTCTTCATTGCCATAATATCTCAGAGGGGTTGTCCTGAATTGTTCTGGATAGATAATGTCTTAACATCCTTTTCCAATATTGCAATAAAGTCCTCACATTCCTGAGGCTTGGAAACCACCATTTTTTTCTAGGTCTGTGTTTCTTGAATAGTCAATCTTTCTAATGACTTCATAGAATCAGCAATTTTCCTATTCTCATCATTAACATAATTAATAAGTTTCTTTTTTATCATTAATGCAAAGTCTGTACTTCTCCTGTATGGTTTTAATATTCATGTCTGAGGAGGAAGTTCTATCTGAGAATTTGTTGTAAACAATTACCCAAATATTAACTTTGCCTGCAATTTATTGGTTGTGATTTCTATATTATATACTTTGGACATCAATTGCTCATTCCTAGACTTTAAATCACCCATAAAGTGCTCATTCCTAAACTTCAGACCATCCATTAAATGCTCATTCCTAGATTTCAAATTTTTCACCATGCTAATTATCATCCCATATTTAGAATGGCCATCGGGCCTTTTTTTATATAAAATATAGAATTAAGCTGAAAAGGAGCAGGACTGAGGAATTGAAGCCTTCAAAAATATACTCATGCAATAAATTCTCAGTCACCACAGAAAAATATGTCCTGAAATCGTGAGAAGTGGTATTGTCAACCATTATGGGAAAGAAAAAAAAAATATGCTAAGTAACCAATTACCTCAATCTAGTTGTAATAGCAACACTTGGCCAACAGGTGTTGCAGTTGTCTTCAAGGTCTTGCTCTTCGGAACACAGCAAAGTAAGCAAGCAGCCAGGATCCCTCAATATGGCTGCGTTGTGGAGAAAGAGATCTTAGCAGTCAGGAGCCCAATAGGCAAAGAGACCAAATAACTTATGCAAAAGGCAATTTCTCACAAAATCAGAATTATATGACAGAATCCACATTGATACCTACCGTTTAACAATAATCCCCCATTCTGGGTACACAAAGGCATGCCTGGAGCACACTATGTGGGCAGTGAAGTGTGCTGCTGTGCCCCTGAGGTCCTGAATGGAAACTGCAGAACTGCAGATGCAGTGGAGGTGGCCTCACTGTGGTTTGACTAGAAATCCATTAAAGGACCAAATGCCATGTGGCTGGAATGAGCCAAAAAAGGCTCACTGGCCCACGCATTTTAGCTGGAGCTCAAAGTACAGGCTCGCCAGCCCACGGGCCCAGCTAGCACATAGAATAAATCCACATGGTCACCAGCTATTACAGAAAATTCACTAGCAATATATTGTATAAAGGATTAATATTTGAGGAGTATATGAACACTCACAATATAAACTGAACCTTGAGACAATTCTTGGAGATAAGAACTGTCCCATGCCAGGGCTGCTGATCAGCTGTTGGAGGACACAAGAGCAAAACAGGAAAGAGGTCAATGTCCCAGCATGGTAGTCTTAATGGGAGCTATGCCCCCATTCAAGCCCCCAGAACTATAGAAATACAACTCCATGCTTTGTCAGCTAACACCTGAATCCCACTACATCATTGCCTTCATTTTTTTTCCACAAAAATATTTCTAACTGAACTTAAAGCCATAATGTTTATACTTGCTTGAATATGCCTGTACAGTGGATCTGAGAATATGGCAAACACACACACATACACACATACATACACATACACACAGACACACACAGACACACACACACACACACACACACACACACACACACACACACACACACGAACAAAGACATCTCTAGGGGACCAAAAGAGTAATGAGTCATCTTACTGTTGCCATTTCTCTTAATCATAACCATATTCATCTGACAATAAAGCTCTCTTCTACATAGAAACAGTCATTAAAAGTCCCCTGCTATCTATAGCTACCTTCTGCCTGCCATGTTCCCTCATTCCCACCTGTATCCATAGAAACCTGCATCTAGATAACAGGGCATATGTGAATCATGCCCATATATGCACAAAATCCTAACACCCTGCACCAAGAAGGCAAAAGGGACTCTGCATGGATCCTGTTAGAATACAGAGTATAAGGGGATAGTTCAGGTAAACCTCTCCTGTGTCCCTTCTACTATTAAACATCTGCACCTTGAAGACAAAGAAAAGGAAATGTTATGGATAATCCTGGTGCTCAAGTCACTTGTCTTACACTTCTACATTGTTGTTCATAATGAAGGAAATCAGGACAGGAACTCAAACAGGGCAGGAAAGAAGTTGATGCAGTGGCCATGGAGGGATGATGCTTACTGGCTTGGTCAGTTTGCTTTCTAATAGACCCCAGAACCACTACCCAAGAAATGACACCACTCACCATGCGCTAGGCCCTCTATCATTGATCTCATGGAGGTATTTTCTCAACTGAGGCTCTTTCTTCTGATGACTCCAGGTTGTGTCAAGTAGACACACAAAACCAGCCAGTACAAGTAGTATGCACTTAAAAAGTAAATTCAAATAAATACAATGAACAATTAGTACATATATATCACTGATAAACTAGGCATTCTGTTAACTTCAAAACATGCATTTCCACTATGTGTCCTCCATTCTACCCCTGGAATCTATATAGTCATTACCTTTATTATTTCACTTGATCATTACATCATTTTTCTAGTGACTTGCCACTAGGAAAACTAAAGTAAGTTATGGCTACTCCAGCTGTCTGAACCTGAGCACCTGCCATGTTCTATCTTCAGGATGCTCACACGCTGAGAGCCACAGAAATACAAAATAGGAATGTTGGCACCTCAAGGCTAACCCACCAGAGCCAAGGGCCTCTGATGGAGGGAAAGCCAAAATCTCAAGGAGTCATGGTGCTAATTGTTTTTGCAGGTGCTAACCTCTTCGTACAGAGGATTTCTGTGTGTGAAGGCAGCCCTCTCTATCCTCTATTTGTTATTCTTGGAATTTATAGATAGATAAATAGATAGATAGATAGATAGATAGATAGATAGATAGATAGATAGATATAAATATAGATATAGATATCTATTCCAGTGAGAAAGCAGTCACACAGATAAAACCTTCCAGACCTTTATTCCCCTGCCCAGAGCAGATTCACTGTCTGCCTTCCCTATGATTACCTTTGCTAGGAAAACAGTAGTAACTCATTTAAAACTTCTCTTTGGCATCCAAGGTCATCCACAGACAAGATAACTTACTAAGCTAATTAACCCAAGAGAGATTTCTACAGCCCCCCCCCCCCCAACCTGGATTCAATAACATAAGAGCCTTTCTTGAAAGTTTAGGAATGCAAACTAAGCCTTCACTAAATCTCTCCTAGGGAAAGTGCATTAGCAGGTCAAAGAGCTGCAAGGTCCTTTTCACTGTTTACTCAGTCACCTAGCAACCCCACCCCTACCTCCTACCCCCCACCCCTACCCCCTACCCCCAACCCCCACCCCACCCCCGCCCTAATGACCTTATCAGGGAACTGGCCTGGTTGGGGTATATAAGGCCTATGCCTTCAATGTTGCATCGCTGTACCATGCCATCACTGCTGCGTCATCAACATTGTATCGTGTTATGAAGTTGCTGTACCAATAAAGAGATACTGAAAAGAAATTGCTCTAAGTTTGATTCCTCAGAAGAGATTAGAGTGGGTTTCCTTCACTGGTGAAGAAGTGTATCTCCTGAAGCACTGAGAGAAAACCTATCTGGTGCTGGACCTCAGAGAGTTTTCATTACTCACATCTAGCAAATGGGCTGAAGAATCATAAACTTAGACTCAAGTCCCTGAGAGTCCCTTACCTCTCAACTCACAGAAGTCTATCACATATTTTAGGAGAGTCTGGAATTAGGTATTTTTTTCCTGTTGATGTTACCAACCTTGGTCTTGGGTGATATTAAGTTCCAAGCAGGGGATTTCTGTGACCCTATACACCAATGCTGTTTGTATGTAGAAGGACACGGGATCTGGGTATGAAGTTAAGGGCATCAGTATCTGTTTCCTTCCTGTGTCCTGGTTCCTCCAGCCTTTTTCCTGTCCCTGAGCTAAAACAGTCCAACAACAGCACATGTATCTCTAGAATCTTCTAGAATTCTTTCCTGAACTACCTTATAGGTGGAAAATTTCTTTTTTCTCAGTCTGACATAAGATGAGAATGTTTATAAAATAATTCTACTACGAACAAGATTGTCGAAACTAATGATAAGAAATGAGTTCACAGGGCACAGGTTGTTACCATTTGGAGTTTTTAATGTCACCCAAAGCCCACGTATTCAAGGTTAAAAGGTGGTAGAGTCCTTAGAAAGTGGGAAGTAGTAGGCAGAAATTAAGTTATTGGGACCCTGTCTTAGAACATGTTTAATTTTTCTTCTCCTTGGTGCCATGAGGTAAGCAACTTTCTATGCCCTACCACATACTCCCCATTATGATTCCTGTTTCCTCACAGGCTCAAAGCAATAGAACTAAAACATCTGAAACTGTGAGGCAAGTAAATCTCTCCTTTTTCAGAGTTTAACATCTCAGCTACTTTGTCCACAGCAATAGAAAGCTGACTGATACAGGCTCTTGTGCTGATAAAGCCTGCTGTGATTTCTAGCCCAGATGTCTTGTCAAACTCAGATCCTGATTCCTCCCTCCAGCCTGATCAGAAAAAAAACCTGGTTCATGCTATTCAGCCACAGTGATGTACATTTGGGATCAATGCTAAACAGGATCTTGCTGGTCCTCGAACCATTCAGAAAGCTGCTTTCTTTGAGTTGGCTCCGGAATCAAAATTGAGGTTGGGAAATCTGATGAATAGAATTGGGCCCTATAGACTCATGTCTTTGAATACTTGGCCTATAGGGAATGGCACTATCAGGAGGTGTGGCCAACTTGGAGTAGGTGTGGTCTTATTAGAAGAAATATGTCACTGTGGGGGTTTTGACATCTCCACTGCTCAAGCTACACTCCAGTGTCACCAACTGTTGGAGGCCACTGGCTCCAGCTCCGCTAGGTGGCGCCATTATCTGGCGCTGGCCAACCCGCCTGAGTCAGAGTACGCATGCGCTTGGTATTCTCGTGAGACTGGTCTGGTTTCTCCGCCTTTCCCGTGGCGTCATATGGGATTCTGAACTGCGACCAATAGGGAGATGTTTCGTCTAAAGCAAGAGCCGTTGGTCGTCTTAAAACCGGGTGCTTCCTGCCTCGTGGCCTCTCTTTCTTCTTTCTCTCTCTCCGCCCCGCCGTGCGCACGGACGCCGGCCCAGCTTCTGGAACGCGGGCTCAAGGCCACGTGGCGGATGGCCCGGCCCAGACCACGCTGGGGCCTAGCCTAGCTCCCTCTCCCTCACCCTCTCTCTTTCCCCGCTGGCCCTTTGCCAGCTCTCTCTCCTCCCTCTCCATTTCCGTAAGCTAAATGCTCTCCCTTAAGATACATTAAAGTTATACTGCAGAAGGATCCTAAGTGTGTGCCGTGTCTTTCCTCGCGGGCGAGAGATAGGCGCGGAACAAGTGGTGCCGAAATCCCGGGAAATTTACATCGTTTGCACCGTCAGGATTCAGAACTGCGGACAAGTTGCTCGGAGAGGTATGTCTGAACTGGACTTTGTTTTGGGATTTTTCCCGCCCTGGAAAAGGTTTCTTGAGGCCTTGGTGCTTGTCTTAACAGCGTTATTGGTTGGGGTTGCGTATTGTTTTTACCGGTCTGTGAGATCCTCCCAGTCTTTGGCACAGCCTACCCTAAAGAACTTTGTAGAAGACAAGGCTTATAAAGATCTGATAGCTAAAGGGCGAGGCGTGATAAAGAAAGTTCAGAACAGCATGTCAGAAACCGAACGCAATGTGAGGTTAGGCGCGCGCCGTAATACAAGGAAAAAGGACCCCATAAGGATGGGAGAATTAAGAAACCAGAAATTACTTCATAAGGAAAAAGAACCCCCCGATGAAATAAAGAATTTGGGGGAGCTGGGAAACCAGAAACTAAAGCCTAGTTCCACCACTCTGGACCCGATAGAGAAACTTGAAAATTTAGATTTAAAGTATGGCTCCTCTAGTGGCTCTGATACATCGGAGCAATCAGGAGACGATGAGTTGAGCCCAGATAAGGAGAGTGAACTAAAAGAAGAGGCAGCTACAGAGGGATATTATCCTGATGAGCTTCCCCCCGAGGATCAGAACGTGAGAGTTAGAAAACGACAACTGACCGTCGAACCTACACGGCCAATGTCTACCGCTCCCCCTCCCTATGAGGGACGAGCCGGGACCCTGTCCTTTTTGTCCGAGAAGGTTAAGAAAAAGCTCAGCTTGGCCTATCCAGTGTTTGAAGCAGCGGAAGGGGGACGGATACATGCTCCTGTAGAATACGCTCAGATTAAAGAACTAGCCGAGTCAGTCCGAAAGTATGGTGTAACCGCCAATTTTACGGTTGCTCAGCTGGACAGGTTAGCATTGTCAGCCATGACGCCTGCCGACTGGCAGACAGTTGCTAAGGCCTCCCTGGTTAGTATGGGTCAATATCTAGAATGGAAAGCTTTATGGCACGAGGCTGCTCAAGAACAGGCTAGGGCCAATGCTACTGCGCTTACCCCCGAACAACAGCTCTGGACATTTGAGATGCTGACAGGGCAGGGACCACACGCGGCTGATCAGACTAACTACCCCTGGGGAGCTTATCAGCAGATTGCTAATACAGCCATTAGGGCATGGAAGGCTTTATCCAAAAAGGGAGAAGGGAGCGGTCAATTAACTAAGATCATTCAAGGTGCGCAAGAGCCCTTTTCTGATTTTGTAGCTCGCATGACAGAGGCAGCAGGTCGAATCTTTGGTGACCCAGAGGCAGCTGCCCCTCTGATAGAGCAGCTGGTATTTGAACAAGCTACCAAAGAATGCCATATGGCAATAGCTCCCAGAAAAAATAAAGGTTTACAAGACTGGTTAAGGGTATGCCGAGAGCTTGGCGGTCCCCTAACTAACGCCGGTCTGGCTGCAGCCATTTTGCAGTCCCAGAGGCGCCCTCTAACGGATCCCGCCAAGAGAGTTTGCTTTAAATGTGGCAAGCCCGGCCATTTTAAAAAGGAATGCTGTGTCTCTGAGGGGCCTACCCCCTCCTTATGCTCTCGTTGTAGTAAAGGATACCATAGAACAGATCAGTGCCGCTCAGTCCGAGATATTAAGGGGAGAATTTTACCACCATTAGAGACTACAGAGCCAAAAAACGAGATAGTGGGCCCCATGTCCCAGGGCCCGCAAAAGTATGGGGCAAAGTTTGTCAGGAAAAGCAAGAGTGTGAGCCCTCCGGGAGAGCCCGACTGGACTTGTGTGCCTCCTCCCACTTCTTATTGACACCACAAATGGGAGTGCAGCCTGTACCTGTCTGCCTGCCTGAGGCAATGTATAGGGTTACTGTTGGGGCAAGGCTCCCTCACTAAGCAGGGACTTGTAGTTCACCCCGGTTTAATAGATCATCAGCATGCTGGTGAAATTCAAGCCTTATGCTCCTGTCCTACTGGGGTGTTCACCATTAATCCTGGAGATAAAATAGCGCAGCTAGCTCTGCTTCCCGCTTATAGATCAGACACCACAACAGGCCTTACAATGGGCTCTTCAGGACAAGACTCAGTCTATTTATTGGTTGACTTGAGACAGCGACCTAGCCTAACTCTTTGGGTTAAAGATAAAAAATTTAAAGGGGTTTTAGACACGGGCGCAGACAAGAGCATAATTTCCTCCCATTGGTGGCCAAAATCATGGCCCACTACTGAGTCTTCTCATTCCTTACAAGGCCTTGGGTATGCTTCTCACCCCACAGTTAGTTCATCTGCTCTAGCATGGAGAACAGAGGAAGGTCAAAAGGGCTGGTTCACACCCTACGTCCTCCCACTACCAGTAAATCTATGGGGACGAGATATTATGCAAGAGCTAGGGCTAGTATTGTCCAATGAATATTCGGTTCAAGCACAAGAGATTTTAAAAAAGATGGGATATGAAGAAAGACAGGGCCTGGGTTTTTCTTAGGTGCCACTGAGGCAGCACGACCTATACCTTGGAAAACAGAGGTGCCAGTATGGGTTCCTCAGTGGCCATTGACCTCTGATAAGCTTAAGGCAGTGATCGAGCTTGTTGCAGAACAGCTTGCTGAAGGACATATTGAGCCCTCCACCTCTCCATGGAATACACCCATTTTTGTGATTAAAAAGAAATCCGGAAGATGGCGTCTGTTGCACGACTTAAGAGCTATTAATGCGCAGATGCATCTTTTTGGGCCAGTTCAGCGAGGAATTCCCACGCTCTCAGCCTTGCCAAAAGATTGGCACATGATTATTATAGATATTAAAGACTGTTTTTTCTCCATTCCCTTAAATGAGAGAGATAGGCCTAGGTTTGCCTTTACGGTTCCCTCTACTAATCACCTAGAACCGGACAAGAGATATCAATGGAGGGTTTTGCCTCAGGGTATGGCTAATAGTCCCACCATATGTCAGTTATATGTTCAAGAAGCCCTTGCGCCAGTGCGGCAAAAGTATTCTAAGGTAGTTATAGCCCACTACATGGATGACATCCTTCTTTGCTATTGTGATTTGATGATTTTAAGAGAGGCTTATGTTCTATTACAAGAACAATTAAAATTATGGGGACTTCAAATTGCAATAGATAAAATTCAGACTTCAGAAATTGGACAGTTTCTAGGGTCTAATATATTTCCTGATAGGATTGTTCCCCAGAGGATTGAAATTTTCAGGAGAGACTTAAAGACATTAAATGATTTTCAAAAATTACTAGGAGATATTAATTGGCTTAGACCTTTTTTGAAAATTCCCACTGCAGATTTAAAGCCTTTGTTTGAGATCTTGGAAGGTGATTCTAATCTTACCTCTCCCCGCAGTTTAACACCTCAAGCTAAAGAAGTGCTTAAAATAGTAGAAAATGCAATAACAAAGGCCCAATTAGCTCGAATTGATTATGATAAGCCATTTTCCCTATGTGTTTTTAAAACAAGAATATTGCCTACTGCGGTATTATGGCAAACAGGCCCCTTATTATGGATTCATCCCCCAGCCTCACCCCAAAAGGTTATTGCCTGGTATCCAGCTGCCGTTGCTCAATTAGCTCAAAAAGGCTTGAGGGCCTCGGCCGAGTATTTTGGTATTTATCCCACTGTGATGGTTTTACCTTATACCACCCATCAGGTTCAGGTCCTAGCTGCTACCAATGATGATTGGGCCATATTAACTACTATGTTTCCTGGAAAAATTGATAATCATTATCCTAAACATCCTTTGTTACAGTTTGTGGCTTATCACCCTGTGATATATCCACGTGTTACTTCCTCAGTGCCTTTAAAAGATGGCTTAATTGTATATACAGATGGCTCAGGAAATGGAAGGGGTGCTTACATTATAAATTCACAGACATTTTTCAAAGATTTTGGTCAGAAATCACCCCAGATAGTTGAATGTCTAATTGTGTTAGAAGTTTTACAAAAGTTTGATTGTCCGCTTAATATTGTGTCTGATTCCCATTATGTGGTAAATGCCCTTCAGTTACTTGAAACGGCCGGTATTATTAATCCTTCTAGTACAGTGTCTGCCCTGTTTTGTGCCATACAAGACTGTTTGCTGCAAAGACGTGAGCCCTTTTTCATTACCCATATACGGGCACATTCGGGACTCCCAGGTCCTATGAGCAAAGGAAATAATTTGGCTGACCAAGCTACACGCCTGGTCGCTGCTGCCTTTGCTAATCCGTTACAAGCTGCAAAAGATTTTCATACAAAATTTCATGTTACAGCAGAAACTTTGCGCAAGCGCTTCTCACTTACTAGACAACAAGCTCGCGAAATCGTGACACAGTGTCAGAACTGCTGTCAATTCCTCCCTGCTAAGACTGTTGGAGTTAACCCAAGAGGCATTTCACCATTACAAATATGGCAGATGGATGTAACACATGTTCCGTCCTTTGGAAAGCTTCAATTTGTACATGTTTCTATTGATACATGCTCAGGTATTATTCATGCCACACCACTCACAAGAGAAAAGACCATACATGTTATTCAACATTGCTTAGAGGCATGGAGCGCCTGGGGCAAACCAGCCTACCTCAAGACTGATAATGGGCCAGCTTACAGCTCCCAAAAATTCGCCCAATTTTGTGCACAAATGCAAGTAACACACCTTACCGGGTTACCATACAACCCTCAAGGACAAGGCATTATTGAACGTGCACATCGGACCTTAAAATCCTATTTATTAAAACAAAGAGGGGGAGTAGAACTGCCCTCAACACCAAGAGTGTCAATTGCCTTGGCGTTGTTTACCATAAATTTTTTAAATATTGATGATAAATATCAAAATGCTGCTGAGCGACATTGCTCAGAACCACAACGGCCAAAAGAGCTAGTAAAATGGAAAGATATTTTAGAAAATAAATGGAAAGGCCCGGATCCTATTTTAATAAGATCCCGGGGAGCTGTCTGTGTTTTTCCACAGGATGAAAAAAATCCAGTTTGGGTCCCAGAGCGCCTCACCAGAAAGATATTAGAAGAGCGAGAGCCCCCGCCTTCTTCAGTTGATGTGTTTGGTGACAGCGGTGAGATATAAGGTCCACCTTCCCTCTGCAAATGCCGGTGATGTATAATACACAAGCTTTTTTCCCTCGATTTTTACCACTGATAAAGATTTAGGCCTAGCTTTATAAAAAATAGTCAAAAATAAATCGTGTATATTACAAAAAAAAAAAAAAAAATTTTTCTCGGCAGCCTGACAAAAGAAACAGAGTTTAATAAAACCAAAATTGGCTTCCTTTTGCTCAGGCAGGCCAGATAAAAATTCAATTTTACCATGTAACAGTTGCCAACCCAAGAATATAGGCTGGGCCGCGCCCAAAATATTTTCATTTCCTCCCAATTCGGCCACCATTTATTTAGATTGTTAGCAATGCCTCAAAAATTATAGATAAATTAAGATACAAATTTGATAATTGCCTTTATGCCTTATGCTGAGATGCTCAGCTTTATTTCTTTGCAGCAGCGGCCCACATGCCACGATCTGTGCCCACACCACCGTGGTTCCCCAATAACTCACAGCCATTTAGACAAAAAGAGATTTTAGAATCTCTACTGGTATTGTAAAAATCATTGTCACAGCTGCCATAGGGGCCTCAGTGACTGCCTCAGCTAGTGCTCTTTCAAAAATAATGCAGACTGCACAGGCGGTTAACAAATTGTCCACCCCAGTAATTGACACAGTTGAGGTGTGAACAATAACCTGCTGGCTTATACATAACCTCTATTCAATATAAAAACTTTACAAAGACAACTAATCTTTCGAAAAGCCTCTCTCAATTTTCTTACAGAATTGGTCGTCTAAGTTTGAACAGACCCTTCGTGACCTGCAAGTGGCGATCGTCCAGGCCAATTCCACTCGGCTAGACCTGTCGCTGACCAGAGAGCTCACTCCATAAATCCCCTCTTCCCCTACTCCAAAAAGTGGGTGGGGGTGGATATGTCTGACCTAGCCTTTTGCGGAGGACTAGTCATTCTTCCCTAGACGGTTTGCAAGTTCAGAATCCAAAGTCAGAGAAACAAAGCAGTTTCGGCTCAAGCCTTAATGGCTCTAGACTCAGAAACCTCGATAGAGGTATGACTAATTATGCTAAAGCAATAGAGATATTGTGGCTTAGACAGCTCCTACACACCTAGACTGCCTTGTCTATTACACTGGGTGGAGCGTTCAGCCCGTGTCCTAAGAGGTATGCTGAGCCAAGGGCATCGCACGGGACATACCTATGTCCCGAGAGACACATCATCTTGCATAAGGGTACCTGCCTCAATCCCCTTCCCAGCAAAAGGCAGAGGACAGGCTAGGGGCATCTCGATCTGTCGAGGGATTAGGGGTGACCCCCACGCAAGTCCACAATGTGTTCTGGGAGATGATCACTGTCTCCACCCTCTTATAGGACTTCCTCGTTGCTTAATATTTAGGAAGGGTGAGATGTTGGAGGCCACTGGCTCCAGCTCCGCTAGGTGGCGCCATTATCTGGCGCTGGCCAACCCGCCTGAGTCAGAGTACGCATGCGCTTGGTATTCTCGTGAGACTGGTCTGGTTTCTCCGCCTTTCCCGTGGCGTCATATGGGATTCTGAACTGCGACCAATAGGGAGATGTTTCGTCTAAAGCAAGAGCCGTTGGTCGTCTTAAAACCGGGTGCTTCCTGCCTCGTGGCCTCTCTTTCTTCTTTCTCTCTCTCCGCCCCGCCGTGCGCACGGACGCCGGCCCAGCTTCTGGAACGCGGGCTCAAGGCCACGTGGCGGATGGCCCGGCCCAGACCACGCTGGGGCCTAGCCTAGCTCCCTCTCCCTCACCCTCTCTCTTTCCCCGCCGGCCCTTTGCCAGCTCTCTCTCCTCCCTCTCCATTTCCGTAAGCTAAATGCTCTCCCTTAAGATACATTAAAGTTATACTGCAGAAGGATCCTAAGTGTGTGCCGTGTCTTTCCTTGCGGGCGAGAGATAGGCGCGGGACAACCAACTCTCCCACTGCCTGCAGATTAAAAGTTATAGAACTCTAAGTTCCTTCTCTGTCACCATATCTGCCAACATACTGCCACACTCCTCCATGAGGCTTAATGGGCGAAACCTCTGAAATCATAAGCCAGTCCAAATTATATGTTTTCCTTTGTAAGAGTTGCTGTGGTCATGGTGTCTCTTCACAGCAATAGAAACCCACAATAAGACTGGAGGGTAGGGAGCCAGGAAAGCATATTCTCTAATGTAGAGCCTCTCCAGAAATTCTTTCTGAGGAAACACATGGACATAGTGTAAGGATATTTTCAAATATAATAAAAACAGAGATATCAGAGGGATGTACCTACAGTCAGTCTAGGAGGATCAGACAGTGGTAACTCTCACCTTTAATCCCAACACATGGAATATTCAGAGAGTGGTGACCTACGTCCTTAATCCAATCTGAGTTTGAGGTCATCTTAGTTTACAGAAGGAGTTCCAGGCTTCCAGGAAAGCAGCAGTGGTGCCACACCTTAACTGAGTGAAGAAGGTATTTAAGGCAGACATAGAAAGACAGAGCAGGCAGAAGAAGCCAGGCTGAGGAAGCTGGAAGACAGCTGGGTGAGATCTGACTGAGGTGTTTACTCTCTGATATGTCTGCCTTTCCCAGAGATTTGGCCCTGAGTTTCCTTTATTCATGCAACAACATAGTTATTCTTAACTAATGCTAAAAGTCATTAGAGACATAAAGTAAAACCTGAGAGCAGAGGGAATCAAAGTGCAAGGTCATTTTTTACTGGTCTATCCAGCCAGCCAGCAGGTCTGCTTTTCCTTCTGTTGGACCTCAGGGCACCGTGAGCTCCAGGCTCATCTTCTGCAAACTCAGTCTGCTGACTTCTTGGCAGCTCTTGGTAATTCCTTTGAAATCACCTTCTTTACCCATATAGGATAGGTCTGAAGCTGTCCTACACTTCTTACACATGAATCTCTTCCCTTTGGTCCTGCTCACTTGCCTGAAGTCAGTTGTCCATGATGGCTGGTCTAGTTTCTGGCAAAACTTATCTTTATCCAATTTAAGTGAGCCAGGACTTCTACTCCATCCATGACCAATGCTGGCTTTAGAATAGAATTCCTGATGCACCATAACCAGTGAGGGACAGAGGACCAGTCAATTGGTTCCATAATGCTCCAGAAGAGACATGGTAATGGATGAACCATTGTTGTGGAACACCAACTAACTTTGGTCACTCTTCACATGATCAAATGAGGACTGAATGAAGTAACACCTGTAATTCAATAGAATAGTGTCTGCTACAAAAGAAGTATACAGCAAACATTATCTATCATTCTAATAACTCGCAGGGAGTAGAGTTTACCTATGTGGTTGAATAATGCTCTTCATTATTGACTGAGGTCCATTATTCCATCAGGGAATGATGCACTTATCTCTTGAAGCCTAAAATATAAGCCTTCTTAATACAAAACTAATTCACAATGAAAAGAGACAATATGATGCAATCAAGTAGGATTTGTAAAAACTAGATTTGCTCAGCACACAGGGTGGTTCACATTGGTTATGACACCTCCTTATCTGTGGTTTAAAATCACATACTGGTCTCTGTCACCTCTGGCCAGTAAGGCTCTTGTTATTTATTACCACTATACTTCCAGGGACTTTTTTTCCACTCCCCATTTTTATGAGTTTTTGGCATTTTGTTCAGGCAGGTGACATTGTCTAAGGAAGAAAGAAAGAATTCTAGGTAGATGAGCCATGGGCTCCTTGACTTCCAATAACCTTACATTATCACTGAGGGAAATGGAAACTGTGGCCTCTGTCCAGGAGCAGGGCAAGGATTTTTCTGCATGTCTGACTTCTCAAGTCTCTTAGTCTGTTTGGTCAATATTTACCTGTCAGCTCAAAGCATGCTGGTGTTAAGCTCAGAGGAATTAAATCGATCAGTTTTTCTTCTGCCTTATTAGACCTTTTCTTAGCTGCAGTGTTTTGTGGACTGGATATTTTTAAGTCACAGCAAAAAAACCTTCAAAGCACAGAACAAAGGGACCAGAGCCACATGTAGTTCAAAGGTTCAGCGACTATGATCACTATTACTCTGTTATTTTCCAGAGTTTTTGGAAACTCTAGAAACACAATCAGATCAAGATGAATGAACCCACACGATCAGTAGTCATGAGAACAGTTTCCCATACCCAAGAAGGTAATATTTAAAATCATTTGAGCATTCATAAGCACTGTATAAGCAGGATTTATTGTTTTGGATACGTGGGCTTTCCGGCTATTTTTCTTTATTGTGAGACACCTATGCTCCTGAAATATATCCCCAGGAAAGCATCTTGTCTTGGAAACATTCAAACGGCTTTCTGAAGCAGTCTGCCTATGCTAACTCCAAGTATGCTGGGGCTTTAGCTCCATTCATAGCTCCCTCAGGATCTACATGTTCTCTCCCACTTGCCCATTTGACCTTTGCTTCTTACAACTGCTTGGAGAACAGAACAGAGCCAAACTCATAGGCATCTTCCAGATCCTCCCCAATCCATGTCCTGGTGAGGCTCAAAGGTGATCCTGTCCCACCAGTAAACAGAAACATTATAATCCATAATAGACCATCCTGCAATATCTCAGCAGGAACAGTCCAAGACGTTGCCAGTGATAGAACCATTTCTAAGAAACACCGTTCAGGGAAGGAAAAACTACAGTTTTCAAGTGGAAGAGTGCCAAGTACATCAAGACTGGTGAAGAGCCTTACCATTTAGTTTTCCTTTTTTGAGATAATCATCAAAAACATTTCACAGTGAGGTCCTCTAGATGGTTTTGCCCCGGTGCATTTTCTTTTATTTTGTAGTACTTTGAGGTGCTGTGAATTAAATCCAAGGTCTCGTGAATACCAAGAAAAGACTGTACTATTGAGCTCAAACCTCCTGGAGCAGAGCTGAGGAGCTATCTATACCATCAAAGCACTCTCTGCTTCTCCAGAATACCAGGATTTGATTTCTAGCAATCCCATGGAGGCAATGATCCAATGTTCTCCTTGGCCATCCTCAGGCATCAAGCACACACATGGTATACAGATTCGCATGCAGGTATTTTAAGGGTATATAAATTTTAAGGCCAGTAAAAGACTAATTTACACAAGTTGCAGAACAAAAACCATAATCACTAAGAGAACGTGAATTCTTCCCAGTGTGAGATGTGAGATCCATCCAATCTAGAACAGAAGCTTTTGCACAACTATAGAGGGGTTGGCACATTCAGTGATGCTGAGCACCTAACTGCCTGCTGGACACTTCCCAGTATTACAGTGATAGTACTCAGAATCTGAGATTGATACTCCCATATCCAGTAGCTACAAAGCATTTAACTTCTCAGTTTCGTTTGCTTCACTGAATCTAGCTCCTTTCTCTTCTTCTAGGAGCAATGGTGGGTGAGTAGGTCTGACTAATAAACTAGTTGACCACAGCAGTGTTTCTATTTTATTTCTGCTCTGTCCTGGAAAATAATAAGAGTAGTCTTCCCCAAAGGTAACTTCAGTGATAATGAGGCAGAAAGCACTGGGAACATTTTTAAATGGTATTGTTATTAGCCTTTAGAAGAGTCAGAATGATCGGCTGGAAGTCTCCTCCCCCAAGGGTTTCCTCCTACACAATCTCAGAAAGAAGACAAGACTTGAGTTGAGCATGAGTCATGACTTGGGGCGGGGTTATCACTTTACAGTCAGGAAACTTCTGAACAAATATTAGATGACTGTGTGGGCTGGTTGAGAACAATCAATAGAGTGTAAGGTGTAACAGGGCCAGATAATGGTCAACAGTCTCTGGAGATGGGCTCCCAGCAGACACCAATTTAAGAATTTATTCCAGAGCCAACACATCTTCACACAGCTGAGGAAACTAGGTTTGAGGCCACAGAACTTGGTTTAGTAAAATAATCAGAGATGACATTTTGAAAAGGCAGGGCAGTAAGAGTTGTCTGTGATAGCCCCCCTCAACTCTAAAGTGGTTCAGTGAGGCAGAAGAGATTAAGTCCATACCTTGAAATTGAGATCCAGTACCAGGCCCACCATTGAGAAGCCCAGGGCTATTTAGAGCCCAGTCAGTTAAAATAGACCAAAGGATGTAAATAAACATTTCTCAGAAGGAGACATACAAATTGCTAACAGGTATAATGAGATAATACACAAGCACTTTACTTCAAAAACTATTAGGTAAATTAAAATCAAAATGAGGTGTTACCTCATCTAGCAAGACTGGCTATTATCAAAATGGCTACCAATAGTGAAGATGCAGAACCACAGACCCCTTACAATCTATTGGAAATACCCATAGTGCTGCAGCCAGCCTGCTGGAAATGAAGACGTCTCAAAGGGATGCTTGTGTTTCTCAATCTCACTATTGAAAGGCCTGGAAGAGGGCAGAAGACACAGGCTGACCAACTCGGCTGCCATCCTAGCCCAAATTCAGGATTTCTAGTCAGTCCCCCCTCCCAGCATCTCCTCCACCCACAGAGAGAGTGGAGAAGCCTGTCCTACAGAACCAGGCTGGGAGCACATCATGGCCACCCAAGATGAAAACCTGAAGTATGGCTGTGATCAAAGATGGTGGTGGCTACAGGCACCTGCCTCAGGACTGTGGAGCTGCTTTAGTACCTGAGAGACCCAAGGAGGAGGAGTCTGTAGAGTCCACAGTGTCTCTGGAACAACTACAGAAGAGCAGGTCCTATGGGAAAATGATTATAAAAAGCAGACTCATGAAATTGGAAGGAAAGATGGCAGATAGCAGAGCAGAGCCACTTGCACAGGGGAGAAAGGATAAACAGCAGAAGTTACATTGAAGGGTGTAGGAGTGATATATGTGCACGCCCCAGCAGACAAAGAGCATGGAACTAATGGATAAAGCTCTTGTTCTCAGCCGGATAGCATTTAGCTGCCACTGCAACTCACCATGTGGTGAGCCTTGGGGTGGCCCACATTGAAATCGGGGAGGCATGTGGCAATCTGGAGCACTGGAGGATCCTGCCCAACCCCCCTGCCCCAGCCTAACCACAAGATTACCCTGACCCTGACTCTGGGCAACAGAGGATATCTAAGATAAGTCCCAATGATGGTCCAGTATTTATGGTGCTTCAGAAACCAAAAACCTTGCACCAGACCAATGATTTCTTACAATGTAAAGCTTTTTGGGAAATACATATGTACACACACACACACACTGAAGACACATTGCAATTTCCAATGCCACTTCAATGAACAAATATGCAAAGGAGAGGTGGCAAAGAGACCACAGTGGAAACAAATGTTCAAAAAGGATTCAATGAACAGGATACCATGTTGATATCATGTAGGGCTAGCAGGGTGATGTGCAGCAGCCTAGAGATAGCATGGGCTCTGCCCAGGAACACACTACCCAGCTGCATGATCATCCTTGATAGAAGCAGCCACAGAATGTCTAAAATGGAGAATGGTTCATTTTCTGGAAGAGGCCTCCTTGGAAGCCCTCCATGATCTGCGCTGCTCCAGGAGGCCATGCTAATATCTGTTATCCATTATACAACTAGGGGATGTGCTGGCATCTATATGGTCTGTGCCATGTGAATGTCTGTGGTTTATGTTGCCACCAAAGGCCTTGGAGATGTCCATGGCCTATGCTGTCACCTGAAGCTATCCATTGGCTGTGCTGTCGCTGGAGGCCATGTTGTCTGCGATCCATGTTATCCCTGAAGGCTATGTTGATGTCCATGACCCATGTTACCAGCAAAGGCTGTGGCGATGTCTGGGATATATGCTGCCACCTAAAGCCGTGTTGGTGTCTGTGACCCATGCTGCTACCTATGGCCATGTTGGAGTCCATGGTCCATGTTGCTGCCAGAGGACATGTTGTGTATGGCCTGTGCTGCTGCCCAGGGCTATGTTGGTTTCCATGGCCCAGCTTCAATCAAGGGCTGTGTGGATATCAATGATGTTGTTATCACTGAAGGCCACAGGAATGTCTGTGGTCTCTGCTGCCAACTGAATCCATGCTGATGCTTGTGGCCTGTGCTGTAGACAGAAACTACATGGAAGTTCATGATCTCTGGTGCCACTGATGACTGTAAAGGGAAAGGAGGTCTTTTTTGCAGTGGTATCAAGGACTATAGACTCACAGTTGAGAATGAGAGCCATAGGAGGCTTCCGTGACAACCCCTCCCCCTAAGATACAGTCTAGACATGAAGCCATCAAAGAGAACTCTTTAAAGATTATGATAGGGATGCTGAATTATAGCTCTTCATGGTTGGTGCCTTCTGCTGGGTGGAGAAGGACTCAGTTTTCTTTAAGGGGCTAGGCACTGGGAGTGTGAGCATACTCCAGTGAGTATATTGACAGCATAAATTGGATTTCATGGTCTTCCTTATCCTCTTCCTCCTCCTCCTCCTCCTCCTTCTTCAGTTTTGAGGAAAGTCACAAAGGTGAGGGATTGGATTCAGAAGGACCAGAAAGTGAATGTGATCAGGGTGCATTATTTAAAATCTCCAAATAACCAATAAAATATTGTGTTAATTAAAAAAAAAAAAAGACAGCTGGAAGAATAGACCCCAAAGAAATGGGAATTTCCCCAGAAATCTCATGCTGGCAAAAGGAAAATGCCATAGAGGAAATTTGTCCCCCAGAAAGAGATTTCACACAGCTGACAATTTGTCAGAACACCTTACAGGGGGAGACTGAAGTCCAGACAATGGGTCAGAGTGGGTGGGACCATACCTTGACCCAGGGCTGCTTAGACATGATTGATATATCTTTGGCCCTCTATTTAAATTTGATCTCACTTCAGGTCTCCAAGGCTGACTTCAGGTTTCACTGAGAAACTTTGTCCCTCTTACCAGTGTGACTACATTGAATAAATTGCTTTTTTTTTCTTTCTGCTTTTCACTTTTAATTTGGCGCTTTAAATTGAATTATTAATGACTGGGTAGCCAGGCCTGACTTGGGGCACAGATTGTGAACCTTGATCTTGATAACAGTACAACCATTATGGGAAACAGTATGGAGAGTCCTCAAAAATGAAACTATCGCATGATCCATCAATCTCATTACTAGGAACAGAGACAATGGAAACGCAGTCAACATATCTGAGGGATAGCCTCGCTATTGTACTATTTATAATAGCCAAGAAATAAAGTGCATCCACCAAAATGATGATGACTAGATAAAGAAAACATGGTACATATATAAAATTAAATATTCAGCCAAAAAGAGAGAATAAGAGAAAGTGAAATCTTGCCATTTGTGCCACCATACACCATGAATGGAATCAGAAATTACTATGTTCAGTGAAATAGTATGGCTGTAGACAAGTGCTGGCTGATCTCATTTACGTGGAAAACCTAAAAATGTTGGCTTCATAGAATTCGAGACAAGGATGATGGTTGCTAAAGGTGGCAAAGAGAAGAGCGGAGGGGGGGGCGGGAGCACTGGAGAAATGTTGACCAGTGAGTACTAAGTTAAATATGAACCAGAAATTCTGCTCTGCATCTACTGGGCAGTGATCTGCCTGACAATAATGTGTATTCCAGAAAGCTGCAAGAAAAGAATTTAAATATTTCACCACAAAGAAATGATAGAAATTTGAAGGGATAGACAAGTTCAATCTGACTTAATAACTATACAATGTACATATGTATAGAAACATAACATGGTACCCCATGAATATGCACAACTTTTACATTCTTATGTATACATTTTATAAATAAATTTAATTTAAATGTAAAAATAAAAAAAGAAAGTATTCACTTCACAGACTACAATCAGGGCTCAAAGTTTCCTGGCACAGGTTTGTAGCACTCAATTTGCCATGTTTGTGAAATCAGTTTCAAGTTACCTTCTCCCCAAAGGAAGGTCAGATAAAGGCCATGTGTCTGGGCCACACTTGAAGGCTAAGAGATGGTCCCTACAGCCTTCTAGAGCTACTCTTGCTCACTATGATTATGCAGCATCTGACATCTCATCTATTCAACTGAATAAAGGAAATAGTTTTCCAGTGAAAATTAATCAAGCTGATATTGCATTTCATGGTTTCACCTGCTCCCACGTACATAATAGGTTTTTTGCTTTTAAGTTGAGGATCTGTGTTTGCAAAACTTACCCACTTGGGAACATTCTAGACCCCTGCCTGGGGACTGCGGTACATGGTTCCAAAAGCAGCTAGCTGCGTTGCAAGTTACATGCTTTTTTAATTCTTATTTATTTATTTGTTTGGTTTTTTTTTCACACTCAGTTGGCTTTGGGTGGCAGGAAAGCTGTTTCCACTTTGCTTAATGAGTAGATTAAGCCTGAAAGAATGCAGTGCAAGGCAGGGGGGTCCTTTCCCTCCACCCAGCTAGATTTCATTCCTGTAATGCAGGCGTCTGGCATCTTTTACAGCCTGAACAAGTGCTTCTTAATCTCCACAGGTGTTTGTCCCCAGCAACTTTGCCTGCAGCTAAAACTCAGCGGTCCTGAACCTGGGAATGACCCATCTGATGAAATGGATCTTTGCTTAGGGGTCTGGCAGCCACAGTGGTCACTAGACTTCACATCAAGCATGTGATGATGCCTCAGTCGAGAGTTACAAGCAGAGTATGAAACACAGCTATAAACTGTTTTATTTTTGTTGGGAGAGAGCCTGTCTCTGGATGAAGTAATGATTCTTTCATGGAGCTTCAGAGACTTCAAATCTGGAATCTGGCCTGAGCTTTAACGTTTGCTGAGCGTGATCATTTGGTTCTTTCAAGACAGTGCAATGGGACTTTTGAAAGTCTTCATTCCCACAGTTGGAAAGTGTCCACTTGTCTTTAGGTGGTATCTGCAGTACAACTTTGGAGGACCACTGATACCACAAGAGTGGGGACTGTGCCTCTGGACCACAGAGAAAGCTAAACCATAGTCCACAGTGAGAGAGGAGGGGAGAACCGAGGAGTTAAGCCAAGGCGCAGTCCTCACAGCTGTGGGAAAGATTAGTTCCCTGAGTTTGTTTGACACCTGTATGTGCGTATTCTTCAGAAAACTGAGGGGTAACCGTGGCAACAGCATCACCAATAACAAAAGCCCAAACATAGCCACATCCTTCTCCAGCCTTGTACTTTTGTCAAGGATGCAGAATTTGCAGACTATCCTTTAAGTCAAAGTCACTAATTATGTACATACTGTCACCTGTCTGGGTTGAAAGTTCCTTGAATGGAGAAAGCAGATTCCAATTACTCTCATAACAAGCTTGAGGGAAACAGAACATAGCCTTGGAGTCAAATTGACCTGTTTTGAATGTCAGACTTTCATAGATTCTTGGCCTTGTGCTATGATTTAATGCCTAGAGCCTCCGTTTACACATCTGTTAAAGAAGCATAACAACGTCAGCCTCAACTCTGTCCTTAACTTGACAGTAAAAGTGCCAACTATAGTGCTTTGTATGCACAACAGAGATATTTGAACAAATTTTCTAAAAATAAGCAGCTAATGTTTTCAAAATGGAAAAAAATACACTATGCAACAATGCTGCATATGAGTGAAAGAAAGGACAAAGAAAGCCTTCAGGCTATCCATTGTCCATCATCACAGGGCACACTGGTAGACCCCCAAAAATTAGATCTCCTAATGCTAAAGAGATTGCTCAGTGGTTAGGGACACTTGTTGCTCTTAGAGAGAACCCGAGTTTGAGTCCCCACAATGGTTCATAATCACCTACAATTCCAATTCCAGGGGATCTGATGCCTTCTTCTAACTTCCTTGGACACCATGCATGCACATGGTATGTATCAATACATGCAGACAAAATACAAATAGAAAAAAAAAGTAAATATAACTTTAAATTAAAATAAGATCAGTCAAAACCCATGAATTATAGATTTTTTTCTTAAAGGTAATATAAGGTCTAAAATGTCTGGTTTCTCAGTCTGCAATGCTTCATCAAGAAATAGAACTCAGCAGGCAGATGGCAGATCCTCTGGGGGTGGGAATCTCATCTGAGCTAACATAATTCTCGCATCTACCTCACATCAGCTTTGTAGCCTCAACCAAAGGCACTGAAAACAGAGTCAGACTCAAGAATGAGAGGTTCCTTTTCTTGACTAGAATGATAGCATTCATGCTGTGTCTTCAAAGGAAGGCAGGCTTAAGATGAGCCAAAAAGAAACGTAATACCAAGATTTTCCATTTCCACCTATACTTCTATATTAGGTCATTTTTCATTCCTGTATCATCATACTTGGAGTTTGTTACCTTATAGATGTAGAGAGACAACAATTTTGGTGGCCAGAAATTCAAGATAGGGTTGTCCCATAGATTTACCTCTGTTGATAGCCTTGGCTGAATCCCATTATGACTAATAGCATTATGGTGCAAGAGCATGGTGATGTGGGAATGTCTTTCTGTATGCTGTACATATCAATCTTTAAATAAAGGAGCTGTTTTGGCCATGGCAGGCACCGTAGAAGAAGTAGGTGGGGAACCAGAATAGTTAAGAGACAGAGGGCAGAGTCAGTCAGATGGAGCCAGATGTCCGAGAAGAAACATGTAAGGAACATAGGCGAGCCACTGGCCACATGGCAGACAGATTAATGGAAATGGGTTGAGTTAAAATGTAAGATGCAATGTGCCTGAGCCATAAGCCAAACAGCATGAAGCTAATATAAGTGTCTGAGTCATTTCTGGGGGCCTAAGCAGCGGCAGGTGGCTAAGCACTCTGGGACTGCAGGTCTGTGGGTCTGGACCTCTGGCCAAATGGGGCCAGAAACCATATTGTAACAGTATGTGAGAGAGACAAAACATGGGTCAGGGCAGGAATCCAGAGACTGGGTACCCCATTGATGACAAAGAGTGACCCAGGAATCAGGAGAGGAAGGCTACAGCAGCAGAACAGGAAGAAGACTGCTCAGTGCAGCCTCCTTAGATGGACAGTGACTATGGGCTAGGTGTCACTGAGTCCTCTGATTTTTTAAGAATCATTTTGAAGTCCAAACCTTTACATGAGTCATTCAAAATTCCAAATATTGGTAAAAATTTAATTCTTCAGTTAAAATGCATCTTCGGGGCATGCTGGAACCAAGATTAAGCCTGTATGGTGAGGAAGGGGCAGCAGAAGAATGTCAGATACCAAGAATAAGGAGCCAGAGACTTACTGGGAAAGCAGCAGGTGTTGGCTAGGACATTTTGAAGCAAGGGACACAAGCTTGGAAATCGCTCAACTTTTGCTGTATTTGGGCCTGTAGTCCTTCACCTCTTCTCTCCAAACGGCAAAATAATAATGGCCTCGTATAGTCAGTGAGATTGCTAGAGAGGCCGCCCCATAAGAACATGCCTGCTATGTACTTGATGGGTTGGGTCTAGGGAGAACATGGAGAATGGGACCTTCAAGGCCTTTGGGGGCTAGTTTGAGAATCTGAGTTTCTCTTTAATGACCTAGCAATTAAAGTGAGTCACTTGGAAGCTTCAGGAAACATCTTTGGAGGACTCTTGGCCATTGAAATCCCTAGGTTTTGAAGGAATGTGTTGCTATCTGTACCAGACTTTCTCTTGGGCCACCAACCAGCTCCCAAATCATGACACAAAGACTTATTATTAGTTTTGAATACTCGGCCTAACTTAGGCTCCTTTCTGGTTGGCTCTTTTAACTTAAAGTAACCTGTTTCTTTTTATGTACCTTTTGCCTTGGGGCCTTTATGTTCCTTTCTTTCCCTATATGTTACTTTCACAGCTTCTCCTGTCTGTCTGTCTGGCAGCTGCCTGGCTTCTTGTCCCTGATGTGTCCCTCATTATCTCCTCTCTTTTCTCTCCTTCATTGCCCAGCCTATTTTTTTTCTCTTATTTATTCTCTCTGCCTACCAGCCATGGCCACCCTTTCTCTGACCAGTTATTAGCCGCTCAGCTCTTTACTTGACCAATCAAGCGCCTCAGGCAGGCAAGGTGAAACAGCAACACATCTTACATCATTCAACAGACAAAGGCAGCAGACACTAATGCAACACTCCTTTACACAGTTTAAGTAATATTCTGCAGCACAAACAACTGTAACACGTCTTTGTCTAGTTAAGATAACATTCCACGACAGCCATCATTAGTCCTGTTAACTCTGAAAACAGAAACCAAGGGTTTTGCTTCTTATTCCTGTTTTCAGAGTTTTCCACCTAATGCTAATACAGTTTCTCCATTTTTCCCCTTTTCAGTGTTCACTGTGAAAGAAACCAATGCAGCTAAAGGTCCACATCTGTAAACATATAAGACTAGCACCACATTCTTGGGCTCTTTCGGGAAATCCTGGACGTCGCGTATTTTACAGACTCCAATGAACCCAGCATGGGCCTGTGTACAAAGGAAGGGTCCTCCGCCCGGTGAGGTCAGAGGCAGCAGCGAAAGTGGTGATTTCAGATGGAACCTAGTGAAATATGTCTTCAGTTTGACTGAACTTCTGAGTTACAGGTTTAAAAAACTAGAAACTGACCCCAAAGATGAGATGTGAAGTCACTTTGTGTTTATTTTTGAACTGCCATTTTTGATTTTGTTGTTTTGTTTTTTCTTTTATTGGAAATAGCTTTTAAATACAGCTTTTGTTATTCCACAAAATATATCCTGATTATGGTCTCCTCCCTCCCAGGCTTTCTTCACCTCCCCTCCCCTCAAGGATCCACCCACTTTCCCTCTCTAATTAGAAGGCAAACAGGATTCTAAGGGATGATAATAAAATGTAATGTAATGTAATAAGATAAAATAAAAACTAAAACACTGGAATAGAACAAGACAGACGAAAAGAAAAGAACCCAAGAGAAATGGGAATAGAAGTGAGACTCCCTCACGGACACACTGGGGATCCCACAAAACCACAAGCATGGAAGCCATAATACATACGCACAGGACCTGTAGAGTTTAAAAGGAGCGGGGGAATAAGTAACTAACTAAATGATAAGGAGATAAAATTATACATAAAATACAAATTTAAAATGCTAAAGGAAACGCACACACACACACACACACAAAACCCTGACATGACACTCTGAGTCAAGTACTTCCAAAGACGACACTGATTTTGTTTTCTGTGGCATTTACTGCTGGGAATGGGGTCTACCCTTAGGAGAAGGTTCTTCCCATGGTAGGACTCTCTTGGGGAAAACTGAATTTTCATTTGCAAGGGTGTGAGTTGAAGAGTGTTTCTGCGTTTGGTATCGGGCATGTGTCCACTTCTTTCAGCCCTAGGGCCCCACCTGGTGGAGACCCTGCAGGCCCTGCGCATGCTGCCACAGTTTTGGGGAGTTGATTTGTGCATCAGTCCTGCTGATTTAGAGGACCTTGTTTTCTGGAGGTCCTCCATCCTCACTGACTCTTACAGTCTTCTCTTCCACTGGATTCCCTCTGCCCTGAGAGGAGGAATTCAGTAGAAATATCCCATTTAGGACTGAGTGTTCCAAGGTCCCGCATTCTCTGTATATTGTGTGTCGTGGGTCTCTGTATTTGTTCTTATTTGCTGCAGGAAGAAGCCTCTCTGAGGATGGCTGATCAAGGTGCTGATCTATGCGTATAAAAAAATGTCATTAAAAGTCATTTTAAGGCTGTAGGTTTTTTCTTTTGTTTGCTTTTCCTAACAGGGCTTTTCTTTTCATTCTGTAGATCTGGTTGGCCTAGAACTTAGAGATCTACCTGCCTTTGCCCTCCAAGTGCAGGCCAACATTGCCCCTGCTCAGCAAAGCTCACCCCCTCCCCCGGGGGGGAGGGGGGTTGAGAAAGGCTTTCTAGTGTAGGCTTGGCTGTCCTGGACCTCAATCCGTGGACCATGTCAATCTCAAACTCTCCTGCCTCTGCCTCCCGGGTGCTGCCCACCACCTCCAGGGTGCTATGTTCTTTTAGTAAAACAGTAGTAATTGGTTTTACTGTAGTCTCTGGGCTATCTAGGCCCAGATCTTAGTCACCCATGCAGTGGGTTTCATCTCATAGAGTGGGTCAGTCAAATACAGACTGGTTTCTTTGTGCCACCACACTAGGGTATCTTGCACGCAGATCACCATTGTAGATTAATGTTTGTATCTGGGTTGGTGTTGTCTTTCTCCTTTTGTAGAGTGCCGTCTGGAATTTTCTACCACTGACATTACCAAAAAGCAAGTTGGGGAGGAAAGGGTTTATTTTGTTTACAATTGTGGACAGACAAACAGACAGACAGACAAAGACAAAATTAAACACATCAAAAACCTAATATGCACCAATCAATAATTCAATAATTGCTTTTAAAAAATAGATGATTCAAAACAGTTACAAAATAATGCTCTATGATTGTCCTTCATGTCACATCTCTAATAAAAATTCCAGATAAATTTACCCAATACTCTAAAAATAGTTATAAATATATATAGTCAGTCCATTAAGATCTAATCATTGTTTTAACTTTTACAAAATCCCAAAGAGATGTCATTGCCCTTAAGTCAACAAAAAACACTATAAAAAACCACGCCCCCTTTCCCAATAAGTTTTGTACTCTAAAAGTTATAAATAATTATCATTCTGATAAAGTAGTTATAAGTTAAAATTAAGTTAAAAACAAAATAATAATATAGCCTCAAATATCTCTTTTAAAAAATAGACAAAATAAATAAAAATAAATTATTCTACCTACCTATAAACAATTTTTTGCCAAATATATAAACTAAGCCTAAAATAATTTATGCTGACATAAATATTTATATATTAATACAAATATAAAGTCATTTTATATATTTAGCTAAAATAATTTATATATTAATGCAAATTTAAATCTAAAATTATTTTATATATCCAAAACAACTTATACATTATTATAAAATTAAATCTATAACTACTATATAAAATTAAATCTATAACTACTATATTTTACATACACTTCTACCTCTGTTTAAAATATTTGTACATTATTATCATGTTCACTATACAATTACTACCGCCATTTAACTATACTAGACATAATATATAATTACACTAGTTATAATATATACACAAGATGTTTTATATACCTCTATTTAAATAATATGTATATACATATCTAAAATACCATTATATTTTATATGATATATATCTCTAATGTTTAATAGTCATACTAAAAGTCATTGTTTAGAGATTATACACCCTTTATAAATAACCTAATTTTACAATACATATTCCAATCCTTAAACTGATAAAAACTACAGCAACATTATTTAAGTTACCATGTTAGTCATCTCAGATACAAGTTAAAAATACCATAAATAAACAAAAATCTTCAACCATTTCATAAACCCCAAAAATATAACATTTAACATTTGTTATTCAAAATTTAGCCATAAAAAGACACAACGACTCCTAGTGTCACTGTTCCTTTCCCAAAATAATGTTAAACATCAAAAACACTCCTTTAAAGCTTGTCCTTTTGACAAAAAATGACTAGTTAAATAAAAAACTGCCCTCACCTCAATTACTGACAATACACACACAATATCCAAACTAAATAAACAAAATGACAGATAAAAACTAACAAAACCTACCTAAACAAAATAAAACAGTCCCTCCAAAAATACCTGCAGCCAAAATGATAAATGCTCCAACGACATAAAAACCATAAATAATTGTCCAAATACCTATGTTGCTGTCTTCTCTCAAATTTTAAAAACTACTACTCCCATGTGCTTCTAACTTTCAAATGATATATTTTCCTTCTCAAGTCTTAAAAGAGTTAAAAGATAAATATTTAAAATTACTATCCTATCATGCCTTAATAAAAAACATTCAAATGTTAAATTTTCACTATCCTATATAAACAATTTTAAAATAATTTTTACACCTCACCATCTACCAATATTCTAAAAATATATAATATACTTTATATACATTAAGTTTTAGTTGTAGTTTGCATTTTTTCCTCTCCCAAATATTACCTCATAATAATTCCTATTAATTTAAAACCTTCTTAATTAAACAAACAAACAAAAAGATGTGATGGGATTCAGGTATCAGCTGATAAGGTCTGAAGACACTTATCCAGGGTCCCAGGCTCCTGAAGGGGGAGTGGCCAGCTCCATTCAAGAGGGGCTGCTGGGATCTTGAGGGCTCCTTTGTTCCTGCCTGCTTGAGAGAGTAGATCAACATCCATCGCTTAGACCATCAGATTGCTCAAGTGTATTCCTAAGCTATAGCCTATTATCGTGAGTGTTAATTTGTTTTCCAATAAATATTAATCTTATATTGATATATTTAAAATAAAATTTACTGCCTTATTCAATTCTACATTGTCCATCAGGACAGGAACTCAAATACCAGAAACCTGAAGGCAGGAGTTGATGCAGAGCCCCTGAAGGGATGTTGCTTACTGGCTTGCTCAGCCTATTTTCTTATAGAACCCAAAACCACCAACCCAGGAACACTACCACCTACCATGGGCTGGGCACCACCCATAAATCACTAATTAAAAAACTTCCCTACGGCTGGATTTTATGGAGACATTTTCTAAATTGAATTACCCTCATTTCAAATGTCTCTAGCTGGTGTCATGTTGACATAAAACTAACTATCCATGGCAAGTGCAAAGTATCTCCTGTACCAAAGATGCTATAGGTGTTGTCTTCAGCAACAGAGCCTTTTTTCCAGTCTGTGGAGAGCTATAGTCTTGGCAACTGTCTGGATTGTTTGGGGGTTCCAACCAGACCCCTTGGGCCAACAACTCGATTAGATGTAAACCATTCCCAATACTGTAAAGTTCATTTGGTGATAAGAGATGACCAGTTGGAGCCATGTCACCCCCATTATTTGAAAATTTGACTTATATTCTCTCTCTCTCTCTCTCTCTCTCTCTCTCTCTCTCTCTCTCTCTCTCTATATATATATATATATATATATATATATATATATATATATATATATATATATATATATATGTGTGTGTGTGTGTGTGTGTGTGTGTGTGTGTGTGTGTGTGTGTGTGTGTGTGTGTGTGTATGTATATATTTAGGTTTCTACTGTACTAGATTTCTATATTATCCCTCAAATGGCCCTTGACTTTAGCCATCTCTCCCCACATTCCTGCCCTCATCCTCCCCTTCACACTTCCTGCCTACTTAACCACCACTTTCCACTTCCCCAACTCATCCATCCATAATTATATACTCTCCTTTCCTTTTCCATAGAGATCGACCTACCCTTCCCAACCCCAGCCCCTTACTCTATGCATAGCCTCTATGGTTCTACAGCTCATAGCTTGGTACCTGTTGTCCACAATAAGTGACTACATACCATGTATGTTTTTCTGGTTCTAGTTTGCCTCATTCAGGATGACTTTTCTCTAGTTTCATCCATTTACTTGTGAATTTCGTTATTTCATTTTTTTTTTAACTACCCAGTAATTCTCCATTGTGTAAATGTGCATTTTTCTTATCCATTCATCTGTTGATTTCAATTTCTGGCTATTGTGAATAGAGCAGCAATGGACATGGTTGAGTAAGTGTCTCTGTGGCAGGATGAAGTGACCTTTGAATACATACATGCTTAAGAATGGTGAATAGCTGGATCTTGAAGTAGACTGATTCCCAATCTGAGGAACCACCGTATTGATTTCCAGGACAAGTTTGTCTTGTTCCTGACTTTAGTGGAATTAATTTGAGTTTCTCTCCATTTAAGCTGATGTTGGTTATGGGTCACTGTGACATTACAAGTTCGCACTCTCATTTGCTTTATTGATCACAGACATTTTGACCAGTATAAGTTGAAATCTCAGAGTAGTTTTGATTTGTACTTCCCGGATGGCTAAAGATGTTGAGCATTTCTTTAAGCATTTCTCAGACATTTGAGATTCCTGTTTTGAGAATTCTGTTAAGATCTAAACCCCATTTTAATTTGGATGTTGTTTTCTTGATGTTTTGGGGGGTTGTTATATATTTTTGTTATTAGCCCTCTATCTAATGTGTAGCTGACAAGAATCTTTTTCTATTTTATAGGCTTTCATTTTGTCTGGATGATGGTGTCCTTTGATATGCAGAATATTTTGGTTTCATAAGGCCTCATTTATTAATTGTTGCCATCATGCCTGTGCTAGCAGTGCTCTGTTCAGAATTTTTTTTCCTATGCCAGTGAGTTCAAGGCTATTTCCCAGTTCTGCCAGTTTAGTGTGTCTAGTTTTATGTTGAGGTCTTTGACCTACTTAGAGTTAAGTTTTGTGGAGGGTGGTAAGTATGGATCTATTTGTACTTTTTCTGCACGCAACCGTCCAGTTTGGCCAGCACCATTTGTTAAAGATACTGTCTTCTTTCCAGTGTGTATTTATAGATTCCTTATAAAATATCATGTGTCCCTACGTATATGGATGTATGTCTGTGTCTTCAGTTCCATTGATCAATATGTTTGTTTTTGAGCTATTACCTTGCTGTTTTTATTACTATAGCTAATAGTATAATTTGAGGTCAGGGATCATGATATCTCCAGAAGTTCTTGGATTATTCAAGATTGTTTTAGCGATCCTGGGTTTTTTTCTGTTTTCATATGAGATTGAGAATTATCCTCTGAAGATCTGTGAAAAAATGTGTTGGAATTTGGATAAGGATTACATTGAATCTGTAGATTGCTTTTGGTAAAATTGACATTTTTACTATGTTGAACCTACTGGTTCATGAGCATGGTATATCTGTTACAATGTGTTTTTCTCGGCCCCTGGCTGCCAGAGGCCCAGACTCACAGACCTGCAGTCTCAGACCTCTTAGCCACCCGCTGCTGTTCAGGCCCCAGAAATGACTCAGACACTTATATTAACTTCATGCTGTTTGGCTTATGGCTCAGGCACATTGCTAACTAGCTCTTTTATCTTAACTCAACCCATTTCCATTAATCTGTCTGCCACGTGGCCCATGGCTCACCTGTGTTCCTTACATGTTGCTCCTTTGGGCTTCTGGTTCCTTCTGTCTGACTCCGCCCTGCTCCTCCTACCTATTCTGATTCCTCATCCTACTTTTTCTATGGTGCCTGTCATGGGCCAAAACAGCTCCTTTATTTAAAGATTGCTATTCACAGCATACAGAAAGACATTCCCACATCAGATATCTTTCCATCTTTTGATGTTTTCTTCCATTTCTTTCTTCAAAGACTTGAAGCTTTTGAAATACAGATCTTTCACTTACTTGTTAGTTTTATTCCAAGATATTTTATATTGGCTGAGGCTATTGTAAAGGGCATTGTTCTTCTCTCAGTCTGTTTATCATTTGTATATAAGAGAGCTACTGATTTTTATGAGTTTATTTTGTATCCAGCTATTTTGTTGATAGTGTTTATCAGCTATAGGGGTTTCCTGGTAGAATTTTTAGGGTTACTTATATATACTAATATATCATTTGCAAATAAAATACTTTTACTTCTTCCTTTCTGGTTGAATAGTTAAGGAGCAAGTAGACAACTTTGTTTTGTTCTTGATTTTAGTGGAATTGCTTTGAGTTTCTCTCCATTCAAGTTGATGTTGTCTATGGCCTTGCTGTAAGCTCATGTAGGGTCTTTATATCCCTAACCCCTCCAGGACTTTTATTGTAAATGAGTGTTGGGTTTTGTCAAAAGCCTTTCCTGCATTTAATGAGATGCTCATGTGGTTTTGCCTTTCAGTCTCTTTGTATGGTGAATTACACTGATTTTTTTTTTCCTATATTGAACTGTCCCTATATCTCTGGGATAAAGTCTATTTGAAAATGGTGGAGGATCTTTTTATGTGTTTTTGAATTTGGTTTGCAAGTATTTTATTGGAAAGTTTTGGATCTATGCTCATAACTAAAATTGGTCTGTAATTTCTTTCTCTTTGTTAGGTCTTTATGTAGTTTGAGTAGTAGGATAATTGTGGCCCTAAAAACAAATTGAAGGGTATATTCCTTCTGTTTCCATTTTGTTTGATAATTTTAGAAGTGTATTGAGGTTAACCCTTCTTCACAAGTGTGGTAGACTTCTGTGCTAAAGCCATCTGACACTGGGTTTGTTATTGCTGGGAGACTTTTAATGACTGCTTCTATTTCACTGGCACTTCTAAGTCTTTTTAAATTGCTTATCTGATCTTGATTTAACTTTGATAAGTGGTATGAATTGAGGAAAATCAAAGTTTTTTTAGATTTTCCAATTTGGTAGAAATTGTCTTCACACGTCTCTGGATCTCCTTGGTGTCTACCTCTTTTACTTAATTTGGAAAAGGGTTTGTCAATCTGACTGATTTTTGTCAGAGAACTAACCTTTGTTTCATCGATTCTTTGTGGTTTTTGTTTGGTTCTGTTTTATGGATTTCAGCCCTGAGTTCATTTCTTACCATGTACTCCTTTGGATGTGGTTTCTACTTTCTGACTTAGAGCCTTCAGGTTCTTTGGCTGTTAAGTGACTAGCGTGAGATTCGGAGCCACCTTCATTGTGTCCGTAAGTTTGGGAATGTTGTGTTCTCATTCTCGCATTCTCGTTCAGTTCTAGGAAGTCTTTCACTTCTGTCTTATCTCTGTCATTCAGCAGTGAGTCGTTGGGTTGCCATGCGTTTGGAAGCGTTTTCTTGTTTCTGTTTTTGTTCCTATCCAGCTTTAATCTGTGGTGGCCACCTAGGATGTGGGTGTTATTTCAGTTCTATTGTGTCTCTTGAAACTCTCTTTACGTTGGAGTATAAGGTCAATTTTGAAGAAAGCTCCATGAGGGGCTGAAAAGAAGCTATATTCTTTAGTGTCAGGTGAAATTTCACAAGGTCCATTTGGTTCATAAGGTCAGTCAGCTCCAGCATTTGTCTGGGTGACCTGTCTGTTGGTGAGAGTCTGGTAATGCAGTCTTTCACTATGAGTGCATGAGAGTCAATATATAATTAATGTGTAGTAGGGTTTCTTTTACAAATGTGTGTGCCCTTGTGTTTGGTACACAGATGTCAAGAATGAATGTCCTCAGGCTGTAGAGATGGCTCAGAGGTTAAGAGCACTGGCTACTCTTCCAAAGGTCCTGAGTTCAACTCTCAGCAACTACGTTGTGGCTCACAATCATCTGTGATGAGGTCCGTTGCTCTCTTTTGGCATGCGACAGACATGCAGACAGGACACTATAGGCATAATAAATAAATCTTTAAAATAATCAACGTCCTCTTCATGAATTTTTGCTTTAATGAGTGTATAGTGTTCCTCCCTATCTCTTCAAATTTTGGTTTGAAGACTATTTTGTTAGATATTAAAATGGCTACATGAGCTTGCTTCTTAGGTCCATTTGCTTAGAATAACCCTTTTCAACCTTTAGCCCTGAGGTGTGTCTCTCCTCAAACTGAAGTCTGTGTCTTAGATGCAGCAAGGATGAGTCCTGTTTTCAAGTCCATTCTGTTAGTCTGTGTCTTTTTATTTGTAAATCAAGACCACCGACACTGAAATTTATCAATGAGCAGTGATTGATTTATGTTACTTTGCTTTTGTAGTGACGGTGGGGTGGTAGTGGGGGGTGTTTCTCCTCTTAGGATTTTCTTGTTTGAAGTTAGTTATTCCTTGTGAATTTTGGGGTGTGAATAACCTTTTTTAAAAAATGTGCTTTCCTTCTGGTAACTTCTGAAGGAATGGATTTGTAGATAGATGTTTAAATTTGGTTTTAACGTGGAATGTCTTATGTTCTCCATCTATGATGATTAAAAGTTTTGCTGAGTATATTAGCAGTCTGGGCTGGCATCTGTGGTCTCTTATCCCACATGTGCCCAGGCTCTTCTGACTTTCAGAGTTTCCATTGAGAAGTCAGGTGTAATTCTAATAGGGCTGCCTTAGTGTTTAATATTCTTCCTTTGTTCTGTACATGTAGTGTTTTGATTACTATGTATTGAGGGGAATTTCTTTTCTGGTCCGGTCTGTTAGGTGTTCTATGTGCTTCTTGTGCTATGATGGGCATCTGAATCTTTAGGTTAGGAAAAAAAATTATTCTATGACTTTGCAGAAAGTATTTTTCTGTTTCTGCTTCTTCCTTTATTCCTATTATTCTTAGATTTGGCCTTTTCAGAATGTCCCAGATTTCCTGGGTGTTCTGTGCCAAGATTTTAGATTTAGCGTTTTCTTTGGCTGAAGCATCCATTTTATCTTATTGTATCTTCGGAGCCTGCAATTCTCTCGTCTGCCAGCCTCTTGGATTCTGTTTTGAGACTTGCCTCTGAGGTTTCTCAAGTTCCCCAAGTTTCCATCGCCAAATCCCTCAGTTTGGGACCCTTTTCACTTTTATTAACCTCTTTGCATTATCTTTGTTTTCATAGATTTATTAAAGGTATTTATTCACTCTATCTTCAAAGGCCTCTAGAAAATGCATAAAAGTTGTTCTAAGGTTCTGTCTTGTGCTACACCTGCGTTGCAGGTCTTGGGTGTGCAATGGTAGCCTAGTGTCCTGGCAGCCATTGATTGTCTTCTGATGCTGGTGTCTAGGCACTTGGGTTTGGGATGACTGCCAATCCAGGTGCCTTCTGGTCCTATCTTTATTGGATGGGTGTTTTGTTCTTTTGTTTCTATTGCCCTCTCTAGTTCTTAGGATGGTATAGTGGCTGTGTATTGTCTGGGTGAGAAAGCTTCTGGGTTTCTACCAGGTGTGGCCACTGAGGTTTCTAGGCAAAATGTGTTTCTAGGGTATTGGGATCAGATACTGAGGAATGGAGATGGTCTAAGGGAGGGGATATGAGAGGGTCCACAGAAGGAAGATCTGATTAGTCTCCTGGGAATGGGAGCAGAGAGTGAGGAGGGGCCACAACAGGTAGCCTGCTCCAGAGAGCCTGGGATGAGATTGAGGGATTGGATTTGGAGAAGAGGGGAGAATGAAGGCCTAAAACTTGCCTGCCTACTTCATCGGCCTACTTGCTTCTCTGCAGGTCTGACTAGCAGGATCCTGGGTAATGTCTGCCGGAGCTATGGCTGTGGTAACAGGATGAGTGAGGGCGGGGGGCCGAGGGGAAGATCTGCTGCACTTCACAGTGAATTCAAGTGCGATGGCATTTTTTTTCCCCTCCTGAGGGGATGGAATAGTGCAAGAAGCTTTGTGAGAAAGAGGAAAATAATCGTGTGTGTGTGTGTGTGTGTGTGTGTGTGTGTGTGTGTGTGTGTGTGTGTGTGTGTGTGTTGCTGATGTGGAGAGGGCTGAGAAATGTATACATTCACATAGAAGTGGCCAGACTACAACTCAAAAGTCACACATCCATTTCTCTACAAAAAGAAGACCCGAATGCCAAAGGCTTATTCGACTGGAGTCACAGTGTTGCCTAAAGATGACTTCACTTCAAGGGTCTCAGTGGCTCACAAGGCTGAAAATACATGCTTGGAAATGACACCGTCCTTCTCTCGATCCCCACAAGATGGCAGCATTTCACCAAAGATGTTCCTCTAGTCGCCTATAAGAGAAAGAAGTAAATCAAGTAGCCAACTGGTTGAGAATTTATAGAGAGAGCTCAAAGGGGTTCCAAACCTTGGTCGTCTCCAATTAAATGAAGGCCTTTAACGTGGGTACTCACTTCCAATTATAAACAGTTTAGGAAAAGTTCCATTTGCTCCCGCACTGTCCTGTGTTGACCACATGGAGGCAGTAAAGACCCTTCCAAAGCCGAGTCTTTTTTTTTTTTTTTTTTAAGAGTTGATAGTTCTGAAACCATCCTGTTCAAGATGGTTTGGGCTATTTTGAAAGAAGAATGTCCAGTCATCTCTTGGGGCTGCTACTACCCTGAGCTGTTACTGGCACCATGGGAGCAAGGGCAGGGTCACAGAAGGACTCACCCTTCCTCTTTAATGAGCCTAATCACTTCGGTAATTTTCTGCCTTCAATCTTCATGGCACCAAGTTGTCTAGGGCCTCTTCGAGCATCTCCTGAGCTCCCCGTTCATCCCACTTTGATTCTATTGGGTTTCTTAAGAGAGACGATGTTCAGCATTTGCAGTGAGTATACATAGCACATACCTTAGGGATCCATGAAAATGATAACAAGGTGGGTGATCCAGAGTCACACCAGAGACAGACATGTGAGGAGAGTCCTAAAGAACTATACAGAACCGATGCCTCCAGTAACAACAGTAGCTTTAAGTACAATATCAAGGCTGCTGTAGACCTCATACCACTCCCTCACCCGACATGTGTTAGTTAATTTACACACTTATAAGGTAACATGCTCTTGCTTTGGCTCAGGCAGTCACTACTTAGGTAAACATTGCTGGAAAGAAACAATGGAGAGAATTCAGAAAGTTCATTCAGAGATGAAGAAAATTGAGGATAAACGATGTTTCTGTGAGTAGCTTGCAGTTTATTGGGGAAAGTAAATAACTAGGTGCATGGACAAACAGATCGGTGAATGATGTCCTCAGAAAGGAAGTAGATTTCATGAAATCCCTTCAGTCTCTGTTCCCGGCCCTTGTGATTCAGGATGCTGGCCATCTGCATCTCTGTCTGCCTTGCTACTGCTCAGATCCTATCTGTGCTGAGTGAGGCAATGGCTTGTTGGCACTCTCATCATCCACACTGGGTGTTTGTAGACGGTTATCATATCATTAGTCACCTCCTGGCAAGTTCTGCTTTCATGTTTCCACACAGATGAGTCCCTCCCACCCCCTCAGCCATGTCTGCTCCACTCTCTGATCCCCTTCCAGCTCTTCCCTCCTCTTCCGGCCCCAGATCGCTTCACTCACAACTTACTGTCTCAGGTAAAAGATCAAAGACCTGAAGAGAGGACCAGGATGCTCTGTAGACCATACAGATGCTGAGGAGAATTAACACTGTTCACACCATTCTAAAGCCAGAACCAGAGTCAAAAAACAACTTCATTATTGGCCACCTCATTTGTACAAAACGTCTAAACTATATTTGAAGCAGTAGTTGTAGACCACATTCATACATTTTGAAAGCACACCTCTAAAACGTATTGAATCTATCTAATGCTTTTCTTTCTTCTCATCAGAGAAAATCTATTACAGAAACCGTAAATTTTTGTAGAACAAAGGAGACTCAAGGTGAAAGGCTTGAGGATCGCTGGAAGAGGCCTCAGCCTTGAACCAGAAGAGTCTGAGCTCAAAAGCCCCAGCAGGGCGCAGGCATGAGCCAGTTGGAAAAGATGGGGAGGAGGTTCGGGGAAATGGAAGGTTAGTTGATTTATGTCTGCTGGCCTTGATTATCTTGCTGAACCAGGAGGTGAGAGCCAATGGTAATGAAGTAGTTGTGAAGGAAATCAGGCCAGCACAGACCGGAAAAAAAGAAGCAATTAGGACACTCTCACCCTGCTGGGCTTTTAATCTGAAAGTTCAGTGTCCCCCACCCCACCCCAACACGCCTATGTAATATCACCAATATGTGTTCACTTTGAGCATCCCTGTTTGGCCTGGTGTACCCTTCCCCACATCCTAACACCCATTCTCTCAGTACGGGTCCATTGTTTGTCTGCGGTGTCATACAGTCAATATTTCCCCTCTGGGCTCCCCACCCCCACCCCACAGGTCCCTACCAATCCTCACCTTATGATGGCAACACATTTTTTTCAATGATATAAATACATTTTTGCAAGGTGGTTTGAATAAGAATACCCCCCCCACACACACACACACACACTCAAAGATTTAAACACTTGGTCATTAGAGATACTACTTGACAGACAGGGATTTGAGGTTTCAAATGCTTAACCCCAGCCCAGTGTCCCTTTTTTTCTGTCTGCTGCCTGCAGATCCAGATGTAGAACTCTCAGCTACCTCTCCAGCACCATGTCTGCCTGAGGGCCACCATGCTCCCTGCTGTGACAATGACCAGACTGAACTTCTGAACTGTAATTAAATAACAGTTTTCCTTTTTAAGAGTTGCTGTGGTCCTGGTGTCTCTTCAAAGCAATAGAACATTGTCTAAGGCAATGTAACTATAGTAACTTTTCGTCTCTTCTTTATGAGAATGGGGCCCATCCTGACTTGGACTTAAATATGTAACTTGAAAACCACTAAAAATGGCTCAAACAAGAGTCTATCTGTGGCACTTTAACTGGCTTCTTGGAGCCCATGCCTTGTGGGGAGAACACCTTTCTCAGCCTCGAACTTGGGCGAGGTACTTGGTCCTACCTCATCTAGATATGCCAGATTGAATTGACTCACGCTGGGGTTCCTTGACCTCTCTGTGGAGTACACATGGGGTGGGGGTGAGGACTGGAAAAGGGTAGGAGAGGGAGCCATGGTGCATATGGGAAAATTTTAAATAAAAAAAAATAAAAAGAAAACTGCTAAAAATGTCACACACACACACACAGTGGGGGCTAGGGAGGGGAGAAGTTTAAAAACATGTTTGTCCTTAATCTTCCTTGACACCTGGAGAAGTCCATGTGAATTAGCTCAAAGAGACTGAACATCATCTATATTACAGACAAGGCCATCATCACCCAGGCAACTCTAGCTGACCACAAAAGAATGACCCAGGTGAACCCACCCCAAAGTATTGACCAATTGGCTAATAAACTAAACTACCAAGGATTGAGAAAGCTGGAAGTCATTGTTTCAATGGAGTGGCTAAAACATCTGGGATACAAGTTCCAAGACAGACCTCTCGACTGTGACCATGAATGTTCCTTAAAGTTCCTATTGTTAAGTCCACCTTACCTGCCTCACCAGGTCCATTGGTTACATGGTCGTGGCAAATGGATACAAGGATCTCCATCAGGTTCCTGGGAAGTTATCCCAGCCAGTCAGCAACTGGACCATAGCCATTACTCTTCTTCACCTTCACTATAACTTATATTACTATGCACTCCTCAGGGTAGGCATTGTGATCAAGCACCTGCCTCACACTTGGCAAGCAAGTTAAGAAACATGCATTTGGGGTGCAGAATCCCCGTGAGTGCAAGACCAGTCTTCTCTATATATTGATTTCCAATCAACCAGTAAGATGAGACAGAATGAGGTGGGGTAAGGGTTGGGGTCAACCAGATTTTTGACCTTGGAATTTAAACAAGGAAAAATAAAAATCTACCAGTAGCAACCCATTACATTCTGCCTGTGAAATGCCCAGCTCACTAGGACACTGAATTGCATCCTAGAACCTGCATCCTGGAAAAGTATTGTCTTCTCCCCAACAAGATGTCCATGAGGTGGTTGCGTCCCTTGACTAGCTGGCTAGGGCATTTTGTCTTCCATCACTGCCTCGTCCGGTGACTGCCTCATCCGGCGAGACTAGTTATTCGTGGGTCTTTGGTGAGACTAGTTATTAGTGGGTCTTCGAAGAGGTGCCACCTGAAATACCGATGGGGGGAGAGAGAAAAGAGACCAAGCACGCTAAGAAAGACAGAGTCCGTCTAGATTTTGTCAAGGTCTCATTATTGAACAAAAGGCAGCACCATTTATACTCCAAAGGGGTTACGCTCATGCAAATTAGGTGTAGGTGTGCACGGACCAATAAGGGCCTAGGGGATGGAGCCCCCAGTGGGGAGGGGTTTGAGGGGAAGGCGGGAACCCGTCTTCTTTGTTTTGTTCTCAACTTGGTCCACCATGCCATTTCGCACCCTTACAATCGCTAGCCAGGAAGGAGCAGGGACGGTTAGTTGCAGGGAGGGGTGAGTGACTTGCTATTTTTGGCCACTGTGCTTAACAATACAGGAAATAGCCTAAAAGGGACATCTTGTGGTTCTTTAGAGAACTGCCTTTAGCAAAACCAGGTCAGCCTTTTCCCTATTCTTTGTCCTTTGAGTTCCTGTGAAGTTGCGTCCATCTGACTAAGAATGCATTCTCTCTGTACCTTTGCTTGACTATTTGTCCTCATGGAAGACTCTTTCATGCTGGTTATAAAAGATGCTGTTGTTGCTCCTACTAGAAGACAGTGTGTATGGCCCTCTGTGTGATATACCAATCCTCCGTGCTCTTTCTGCGTGCCTTGATGCCAATGGCTCATACCCTATACACATCGTCTCCAGAGAATTTCAGCACCTGATATGCTAGAACTTTTCAACTTCAGTCTCCCTCCACCAAGGTAGCTCATAACTAACTAATGGGGGTTCAGGTACAAAGCCCAAACAAATATTGAGATGTACCACATGTTCCAGAGTTCCCTTGGGAATCGAGCTACATCTGGGACTTGACTTAGAATACCTCCTCGCTTGGTTTCTTCACATTTTTATATGATGCTCTTAGCTCACCTCTGCTTCCTATTAGAAGCCATTTTTGCAGCCTCTATTCCCTAGAGACTCTCTTACTGTGTTTGTAAATTATACTTAATTATCCTTTCTATCAAATGCCCCTGACCACCTTAAAAGAGAATTAATCACCCTTTCCTCTGGGCCACTACTGATGTTCATTCATAGCAATGCCAATGATTGCAATTAAGCAAATAAACATCGATAATTGAACAGATTCCCCCCCCCCATAGGTTAATGAATGTTAGAGGAGAAGTATGTGGTTGTTGCTATGTACTGGTATATTTTCTGTAACCAATCAGGATGAAGAATATACATGTTGATTAGGAAATTTTTGGCATTGCCTTGAAATCTGCCTCTTTCTGATTTTCTTAATGGTACCAGCTCTTGCCTTTTCACACAGCACAGTTAACTTCCCATCAAGTTGTGGGTCTCCACAACTCTGGACCTAGAGAGTCTTCCATGTGACCTGATGTTTCTGCCTAGCCTTATCCCAAGGTCTGGACTGTCCCACAGTGGCTTAGTCCCAAATAATCACACAAAGACTTTTTAAATTATAAACTGTTTGGCCTGTGGCCCAGGCTCATTACCAACTAGCTCTTATAAGTAACTCAACCCAATTCTGTTCATCTATGTCTTGCCTTTACCTGTGTTCCACTGCAGCTCGCTTCCTTGAACAACAGCCTGTGGCTTCTCCCTGACTCCGCCCTTCTCCTTTATCTACACTTGGATTTCCTGTCTCCCTCCAAGCTGCCTTGCCACCGGCCAAAACAGCCTCTTTATTAACAAATGGCAATAAAGCACGTTCACAGTGTGCAGAGAGACATCACTCTCAGCTGCTTTCAGTTCACATGATTTACCATCTCCTGGCTACCCTGAAGTCTATCACCGTCCTCTCTGAGCCTGATCATCAAAACTAAAAACAAGAGGCTGACAGAGAGATCCCTGTCACCTGACTCTTCCTCAAGCTGAATCTTTGTTTTCCTTACTGAGACTAAAACACTTGCTGAAGACACCAGTGTGGCGTCACCCTGATGGTCCACATGAAGAAAACAATCACTAAAAGCCCCCATGCTCCCTTACCTGGAGATCTGGAGCTTGTTTCTTCTTCGTTTGAAATAACGAAATTGAGTTTTGAGCCTAAACTGAAGTTTTCATTCACATCGACTATCAGGCTCCAGCTTTTAATCTCGTAGTATGCATTATTGTCACAAAGGAAACTTTTTTCCCAACACTGACATATCAGTTTGTGATCTGTCCAGTCGTTTTCTTGATTAATAAGAGAGAAAAGAGAAGCAAGTCGAGGGAGGAGCCAGAAGCTTGTCCCTTACAACACATCTGTATCCACAAGGACAGTAAGTCATTAGCCTCCATGCTTACAACTCTCCTAACTACGATGATGTCATCAGAATTCATTTGCTCATATAGTGATGCAAATACTTACTTTTTAAATTGTCAGAATCAATTTTTAACGTGCACTTGAGATATTCCTAATGGAGAGAAAATTATATAGCAAGCAGGATCATAATTTCAAGGGTCAGCGTCAGGTAAATCTGAGCTCTGC
The DNA here is from genome assembly GCA_033318265.1 of Phyllotis vaccarum. Lineage (NCBI taxonomy): Eukaryota > Metazoa > Chordata > Mammalia > Rodentia > Cricetidae > Phyllotis > Phyllotis vaccarum. The sequence goes on along the minus strand of JARWLC010000001.1, from coordinate 77,243,304 downwards.
CACTTACCAGTTTTGTGACCTTAGGCAAATGCTAATATAGCTAATCCATAGTTTCTTTGCTTCTTAAGTAAGAATAATTATAGTTTCTATTTCATAAGAAAGCTGAAGTAAATGAAATTAATCAGAAATTTAAGAGCTATGGAACCAGTCTAAATGTTCATCCATATATCAAAGGATAAAGAAAATATGTTATATACATAGTAAAATTTTTTCTCTAATGAAAAATGAATATTTCAGAAAAATAAATCTAGAAATCATTGTATTAAAATAGCCAGACTTAGGAAGAAGACAATAAATATTATTTTCTTTCAATGAAGAATCTGAATTTAAATCTGTACAGATGTAGACATGTAAATACATACTGTATGATCTATGCAGGACATTGAAGCAGAAAGATGGTTATGAGAGCTAATGGGGAGCTGATGGAGAGAGGAGAGAATATGCACAGAGAGGGAGGGACAGAGGAGGGGGAGATCTAATGGGGAGGGGAGGGAGAGAGAAGAAACAGTAAATGATGCTCGGTGCCAGGACATGAGAAGCAGGACTATTTAGGGAGAAGGGGTCCAGCAAGAGGGCAAAATGGGTCAGGAGGGACAGCACTTGGGGGGCTACTAATCACAAAGTATAATTATACACGTGTATGAAAATGTCACAAGGAAACCCATTTCTTCGCAGTTTAACCAAAATAATAATTTTAAAAGTATCACCATTAGAAGGAATTTAGTAGAGAACCTAATAATGCAGTAATAACATTTTGTCCTCTTCTTCTAAAGCAACACGGATGCCAAGGAGAGATTAGCTGATGGAGAAGGGATCAGAAAGCTTCATGGAAGAGACTTTCCAGCAGAGAGTTGATGGCAAAAGGAAGCCCAGGCATACTGCTGTTCTGGCAAGAGTGTCTCAAGTCTCGGTCAAGAGCTCAGTCTAAATGACAGGATCTGGGATGTGAATGATCATGAAAAGGGGGACCACGAGGGAGAGGATGAGGAGGGACAGGCAGCAAGGGTGTGGATCTCATGTGACCTTGTATCCCACTCTGGAGGATGATAAGTCACCATCAGAATATGAGTAAATGTATTAGCAATGTAAATGAATTCTGCTCTGAATAACCACCCTCTTCTCTTCGGCATGTGATTAGGAGGCCATAGGAAGTCAAAGTCTGGGAAACTACTGTGAGAGTCCAACAGAAGACACTGATGTCTTGACCTGCTAAGAGTTGTAGACATGGTGAGCGGTGGTCAGTTTCTAGATATAAAATTGAAAGACACAGTCTTGAGGACAGGTCAGGAAAGATGCATGAAGGATAATTTTGTGGCTTGGCGGAGCAACTCCAAAAATTATTTGTTAAGTTGAAAAGTTCACAAGAGGCACAGACCTGAGTTATGTCACTCGGAACAAGAAAATCTCTGAGTAGCTCTTGCAAGCTGAGGCGCTCTAGTCCAGTGACAGACCTTGATTCAAAAACAATATAATGTGGGTGGCGTCTAAGGAATGGCAGCCAAGGTTGTTCTCTGGCCTTTATAAGTGCATGCACACGCTGCCACCACTATCAAATCTGTACAAATCTCATAATGTTTAGAGTAAGGTTTTAATTTTTATGTCAGGCCACAATCACAGCTACCTCTACTCACATCAGGCTTGTCAACTGCATGTTGGACGTGCCAGGAAGAGAGAAAGCATTTTCTAGTCTGAAACTTTAGAGGATGGTAAAAAAGGCATTAAGGCATAAGGGAAACAAGTAGCCTCCCAGCCAAAAGAATGAGATTTACCTGCAGAGGAGGCACACAGCCATTGTCTTCCTTCTTTCAGGGTTAATCCAGTTGTTCAGCCATCATCCGGTCAAGGGACCACCTTTCAGAAAGGTGGATTTACCTTAAGCCATGGTAAAGGGACCAAAGAATTAATGAGCCCTTTAGTGAAACAAATTTCTTCCCAGAATCCCTGACCACTAGGGCACTCCTAGGAGCCTCCCTGAGGTCTGTTAGGACTGTCCCCCTTTCTGAGTCCTGAGTCAGACAGGTGAAACCTTCCCCTTTGTGTTTCCTTCTGTCTCTTTCAGGTATTGACCAGAACCAAAGTACACCTTTTCTTAGTCTCTGGGCTTCCTCACTCTTCCTCGGAAGCCCCACTCCCAACAAATGGCTGCTTGTCCACCGTGTAGCTCACACCTGTACCTAACTCAAGTATCATGGCTCTTTCTCCCTCTTTGGCTCCCATCTATGAATCTATAAGACACTTGTCTCTAAATCTCACCTTTGGTGCTCTGTAGACTTTGGGCTTTGGATTCATGAGACAAAACCCTGAAATTCGCTAGTTTGAGTGACCAGTTTCCAGAACCCTAGCTCTTGGGAAAGGTGTTGTTCTCAAAGGCATTCCTATATAATTGGGGGAGGCTGAGAAATCCCTGGGTTATTCTGTTTCCAGCTCTCCTTTGCCCTTCACAGTGGCCTTGTTAGTTTTTGGACAGGTAAATAGCAGCTGCTGATATCTGTTTTCTAGTATTTTACATCATTCACAGGGTCAGTTCAATAAGATGCTATCAATGAAAATAAGCCTCTACATTATCTAGTTCTATTCACTTAACCTGATACCTAATTTAATAGCAAATAGTTTGTGAGTTCCCAGGAGAACCGGTTTCTTGGCTTCATTGTTTTCTCATTAGGTTTTAAATGAGTTTGACTATTTCAGATGCTTAGATATACGTTAATGCCTCACCTCTCCCCAAGCTCTCCCACTCACCCAAAGCTAAGTGCTTTGCTCTTTGCATATCCTTTTCCCTGGCTCACCCATCTGGAAGAGTGTGTGTATCTTTTTCAACCTTTGAGGTATTCTTTGTTACTGAGTTCTAGCTAGGTTACAATTCATTGAATACTTAGCCACAAGGAAAGGTCTTCATCATCCAGGGAGGTTTTATTTCCTTTCTGATGTCCTTAGGTTGATAGGACTTTGTCTAACACATGTGTCATATTCAGCATCTCCATTTGGACAGCCTTCAAAGGAAGCCATCTTGTGTGTCCAAAAGAATGGTGACAGATTCAGGACAGGGCTGGGATTATCACTTCTCTAGACCTTACTCTGGTAAGCCAAGTTTTGGAAATGACTTGGTGCGAACAGGCACCTTATGATTTTTATCAATATGTCTGTATTAGCAAACACAGTTCTGACAGCTGCAGTGACAAAGACGTATTCTCTACAACAGAGTCATTTGTGTAATCCTTGCGATTTCTCCATCTAACACCTCGAAATTACAGAATAGATCTTGCAGAAGCCTATTTTCAACTTGTGATGTGGTTAAGAGCCACTCTTTTCTATGAAGAACTCTATCTTGGCTTGTGGCTTGCAGCTGGAGGGGTGAACTGAGCTTTTATCTTGCCTTTGTCTGCTACCAAGTAGGAGCAATTAGCCTCTTGCCCTTTCTCTCCACAAACACAATTGAACAAAACACAAAAGGATTCAAGCAGGGGAGAAGGTGGCAGTATACAAACAGGATGCTGCATTTACTTGCTAATTCACCTTTGAATCCATCCAGCAAGCTGAGAAAGTCCATTCTAATACTAAAGACCTTTAAACCCCCAACAGTCCCTCCCATTTCAGTTAGTCTGAGACCATTTACTCACAAAGAAGATGCTGGAGTCCTGAGGAGGAAAACATCTTCCAGAGTCCCAGAAAAGTCATTTAGAGCAAGGTTCACTAACTAGTCCTCAATTTGATCTAGTGTTTTCCTAGGTGTTTCAAACTTATCCCATGTCCCTAAACTATATTAATCGCTTCACTGGGTTTTTATATTATTGATAAGGGTAGGGTAAAGTCATGTACTAATAACTACGGAGAGTATTAACAACCATTAAAACACATACACATACACACACACACACACACACACACACACACACACACACACACACACACGCTCGTGCACTTAGATTTTCTTTGCTGGTCTCTGTGGGGACAGTGCCACCCAAGATAATTAGGTTCACTTTGATTTATTTAATTTCCCAAACCCAGATATGTTAATTATTTAACTAGGGAAAATGAAATCTGTGACTCCTGGATGATGCCCAGACTAATAATTATCTTGCTGATGTGTATGTTTACCAAACACACATTATCTCGCTATCTCCCCCCATCTGCACTTAGAATTCGTAATCACTTGAGAAAAAACAAAACATAATGCCTGTCCTCCACTCGCTTTGTCTCAACTGCATTGACAACACAGTCTACTAAACTTACTTTCCCACAATGATTCATCAGGAGACAAATGATTTCACACTTTCCTTCCCCAGCAGCGTAGGTGGGAAGGGGAAAAAAAAAAGCAAACCTGGCTTAGGGAAAAGGCATGTTTGGTGCCCCATGGAGGGGAAGGTAATTTCAGTCTTTATTCTAATTATTATTTCTCTTTCAGTTCCTCTGTTAGGTTAGGATCTCCACTTTTCTCTAGAAGTGCTGAGCTGGACAACTCACAGCTGATCCTAAGACAGATGGCAGACAGTACACACTTGCATAGAGAAAGTAGAGGCTCACTGAATGCAGAAACGATGCCTACAAATGGCTACTAGTATAAAAGGAATCAGCTCCCAGGAAGGGAAGCGTCAATAATCCTCTAAGAGGCCTTGGTTCTAAGTACAGAATTGGGGCTTTGTTCTATTTCACATAGAGCCAGTCTGCAGATTTGAATGACAGTTCCTAAACCATAAGGCTTGGAGACATAGATCTTCAATCCCTGTCAGCACTGAGTGGTCAAGTGGCTTTGACGATGTGAAGCAGAGAAGTGAGGCAATTTTCAGTCATCTAATCACAAGCACACAGCAAACAAAGTTAACCCTTTGTCTTGAAATATCTGGAAACGGCCTGCTTTTCCGCCCATCTCTAGATGCCAAAGTCTGGCCAAAGCTTTGCCTTTCAAACTTCCTCGGGGTAAATAAAGCACATGACTCTTCACTGTCACATCGTTGACTTACATGTTTAGTTAGTAGTTTCCAGGTCACTGACCACATTCTTATTCAGGAAACCCATTCGGGAATTCTTCTGAACCCTTAGGTATAGCAGAAAATTAACCTAACCCACTCAGTCTGACATTCTCCTTCTCTTAGAACAGTGAGGGTGTTTTGGAACACAGGCAAGCAAGCTTTCCACAGGGGGAAAAAAGCATCCATGAATGTTGAAGGGTACTCGGTCTACAACTATGATACTTAGTGGAGCAGCTGAACTTCTTCTGATGGAGTCTTCACACAAGGAACAGGGAACAGTAGTGAGAACAGGAATGTGCCCAAAGAGAAAGAGGTGTTAGGAGAGAGACCTGGACACAGCAGAGGTCCCCGCTCAGTAAAAGTGAGGGTGAACTTGCAAAACCTTCCAAGACGAAAGTTAACAGGTTGTTAATTGTGGTATCTTTGTTAGATATGGAAAACAGGGCTGCGTCCTCCAAAGCAAGGGGTTATTTGAAGTAGCGACATATACACTCCTGGTATCTACCTACATCCATCTTCTGCCAGGCCCCAGGTAGGCCCCAGCTCAAAGCCCTGTAGGTTTGGACTATGTGGTGGGCATGCCTCAACAGAGCTACTGACACAGCCTAGAGCTGTTTACACTTGCACTTACATAGGCTTCCAGCTAACCATACAAATCATAAATATAAACTTCTGTGAGAGCCACATACACATGTGGCATAAAAGTGAGAAATACTTAGTAGATTCCATAAAAGATCACACATGGTTTGAACCTCTGGCTCTCCTGCATAGTAAAACATAATGGAAAACCTCCTCTCTAAGCTGCCATAAAAATCACATTTCTAGTCTTAATATCACTTTAGAAAAAAAAAAAAGCCAGTGAACATATTTAGGTATCTAAAGCCACAAGGGTAGCAGTTTTGGAAAATTTGAACATAAAGAACTACTTAGAACAGGTAAGTTTTCCATAAAGAGACAAAGTGTAAATATATGGCTTTGGGGCTATATGGTCTCCGCCACAACTATAACACTGTGGTTGTAGCAGATAACAGCCACAAGAGAAACACCTAAGTGGCTAGCATGGCCATGGGTCACTTAAATCTTTATTTATGGGCACCAAAATTTAAGTTCACATCATTTCCATATGGCATAAAATGGAATTTTTTTTTTTTTTTTTTTTTTTTTTTTTTTTTTTTTTTTTTTTTTTGTCTTTCAGCCTGTTACCTGCAGACTATACAGAACAAGCCACTGGCTAGATCCTGACAAAAGACAGATGAAATATAAAGATTGTTACTACCAGTCACGATTATGGAGGCCAGGAGAAGACAGCGCAAAAAGAATGGGAAGGTACTGTAGAGCTGTATCCATCCATCACATCACCTGTGTAAAGGTTTCTGTAAGATGTTCTAACATCTTAAGAATCTGGCTTGCTGGTGATAGACCTTCCTAAGGCTAGACGGGCCTGCAGGGAGTGAAGGGGACACCTTTCATAAGCCACCTGACTTGTCCTGTGTCCCGCTGACATCACCTCTCCATCATCTGACTCCCCACACAGCATTTTTCCTCTTAATCATTCTAGGACACCTAAGCCCCCCCCCCCCCCCACACACACACAGGTCTTAGGAATTCATGGTTGATGGTTACCTTGCCATGCCTTTCCTAAAGAAGCCTCCCTCTAGGGCAGGTCTTGTGTCCCTTCTTTTCCACCTCCTGCATTTGCTGATTCCCCGCTGATCCTCACTGGTATGTCATGTCTCCTTCTCTCAGAAAGTATAAGATCTCTTTCAATGGTGCTAGCTCACCTATGTCATTACTCAGTCAACAAATGAGACAAAGAAGCCTGGTGTCTATTGTCTATGCTGGACCCAGGACCTCAGCATCCCAAAGATCCCACTCCAGTCTTGCAGGTAGAAGATCTTCAGGGAAACAAGATTCCCCAAGGAATCTGGAAGGGTACAAAAGATTGGGATGCCTTGGTGGTTTAAAGCCTGAGCTCTGGATTAAAAGACCTAGTTTAACCCTGTACCACTCATTAGCTCTGTGACCTTCAGCAAATTATTATCAGGATATACCCATTTCCTGTCGTGCACCTAAGGGTGGGAATGGCAACAGCAGAATCCATGTTTAAACACTTTAAAAAGTGTCTGAAAAATGCTAGGATTTCTTTTTAGGACAGAAATGCCCACCCATGCCCATAGTCCTAAGACCATTCCCTCAAGAGTGCATACATTTTGAATCAGTGGAATGATCAACAGCCATAAGCCTATCTACCCACCCACAATTCCATCCAAAATGCAAAGAAAGACACCACAACTCTTGGCTGCAGGGTGTAAAATGTATTGACGTTGTAAAGGGGCGACTTGAAGACAGTTCAGGCCTGTTGAGATGACATGCTGATTCTCCAAACAGTGTCAGAAAGGTTAATGAACACGTCTGGGGCTGGAACTTGGCACTGTGCCTTTTTCATTAGCTGGGATCACTATTCTAAAGTTTCTCCTAGGGCATACATAATCGCTGCTTGAAGGACAACTATAGGCCTATTTAGGTGTTAACAAGGTGAACTAGTTCACAATTAGACTGATCATAGAGTTAACAGCAACCTGGTTTTCATTTATTTTGTTCACTGTGATGGGGGAGGAGGTAACTTTTCCAATTTACGCCTCGTTAACATGTTTAGTCATTGACAGACTCCAGAAAATAATGAAAAATAAGCTAGTTAAAAACAATTGTGATTATGTCATGGATTTTTTTTTCCTCAAGGCCCTTCATGTCAGATCATTTACATTTACAGGGGTGGGGTATTATGGAAAATTAAGTAGCAAGAAAAGCAAAAACTACCAAAAAATACATCTATAGAACACAGTGGTCAGTTGTAAACAGCTCCAAGGGGCAAAGAAAACACCATTCTTCCAGCAGGACGAGCAATCCCACGCGGCCAGCCTCAGCTTTGTTTTCTCTGTGTTTGGTCTTTTCCTAGTGGCTAGTTTCCTACCACAGTGTCGCGCTTTCATTATTATATTAAATAACTTATATGGGCAAGGCAGAGTGTGCTAACCAGCAGCCAACTCAAAACCTCGAGGGAAGAGGGCAAGAGATGTTTACGACACTGCACACGCTAAGGGAACATCTGGGGCAGACATCCACCCAGTCGCAGCTTTCACTGGAATCCTGACTGCTCCAGCATAGATCTGGGATTCAAATTGGGGGTGTGTGTGTGGGGGGGGTGTTCCCCAGCCTCCTCTCCCTTTTCATTTAAATTAACAAGAAACAGGAGCTTCTACAGAGCCAGCACTTAGCTGGGTAAGTTCCATTAGCAGCAAATGTTCAAGCAAAAAACCAAAAAACCAACCAACCAAACAAACAACAACAACAAAAAAAACTAAAACCACACACGCACACAAAAGAAAACTCCATCCAGGTGCAGAGCTGTGATTCACGTGGAAATTCCAGGAGATGAATCATGTGCGCAGAGCCGGGACTTTTAGAGGATTCTTTCTCAAGTGTCTTCAGTGAACATTTCAGTCTCAATGATCTGAGTCCAGATCGGTAGGAAATGAGCTTTCCAGCTGCTCCGCAGGTGGGCTTGCTTGCAGGGTCTGAGATTGTTCCTAGGACAAGATGCCAGAAAACAAAGGCCAGGCCTTCCAGGGTCTGTTTGATGCGGCAGCAGCAACAGCAGTGGCGGCAGCAACAATTTCCATATGTTAAACTCTGCCCAGCAAGCTGGACCTGTAAGGCAGAAAGCAGAGGACCACTTGTATTGACTCAGACTGCCTAACAAGGTCATAGCAATGCTCATCTCTCCTATATTCTAAATGTATTTGTACACGGTTAAAGCATGTAAAAAATGGAAACCAAGGACTGGAATCTTAGCAGGCAAACTGATAGACCCTTAAACAGATGGTAACGCAGACAGCCAAAGCAGCGCTTACGGTAAAACTTTATCTTGAGTCCTTTTATATTAAAACAAAAGGTGAACACCATTTATGACAACCAGCTTTTACATATGTGTGATGCCCACATGATACAGAGGTTTGTGTCTTAAACAGGGCTTCAGTTCCTGTTATAAAACACGATGGACAAAAGCAACTTGAGAGGAGAGGGTTTATTTGGTTGACACTTCCACATCACAGGCCATCATCAAAGGAAGTACTGGCAAGCACCTGGGGATCCGACTTTGATGCAGAGCCCACAGAGGAGTACAAGTTACTGGCTTACTCCTCATGGTGTGCCCACCAGCCCAGAGCTGCCTTCGCTCAAATTGGGCTGGCTTTCTCGTGTCAATCATCAATCAAGAAAGCTCACCACAGGCCAATCAGGGGGGGACATTTTTCAATTAGGTTTTCTCTTCCAAAGCTATTCCAGCTTGTATCATGGACATAAAATTTGACAGTACAGTTTACTTAATAGATAAAGGCAATTTCCACAATCTGAACTATGACCCTCTGAAAGTAAATAGGTAATGAGAAAGGTGTAAGCCTTGAGACATAAACTCAAGGCTGCACTGATGTGTCTGAACCTAGGAACGGCAGGGAAAGCATTTATGGACAAGCAGCTCACTACTTCAAAGCTACTATGTTGAGGAGTTTTCAGGCAGGAACTGTTATTCTAGAGAGTTCACTGACATTGTTTTGCAATGTTTTGCAATTGTTTTGCCTTGGCCTGCACCTTCGATGTCCCAACCTTCAATCATGACAAGGAAATGGGGCTGAGGAGCAATGGAGGACAGTGTCTAGGGCAGGAGCAGCCATGGCTGTTCCCGTGTGCTCGCTCTCGGGTGAACTACACAGTGGCTGTCAAAGAAGCACACACACACTAAACAACATGTAGCAGGCTGGAGACAGGAGTGTGTGAGGAGTGTGCCCTCAGGAACAGTTGCTGCCTCAGGGTAAGCAGCGGAGAAAAGCAATGATTACAGTTCCGGGAAAGGCTTAGATATGAGGAGGAAACTTCCTCAATTAGAAGACAATTTTCACACAGAAACTGGTCTTTTATATTTCCCATGGTGTACACAATATGTTTTCTCAGAAAGCAACTTTCTACCATAGCAACGGTGCCTGTACTACTATTATTCTGGTGAAGGGGATGTGCTTCATAGCCCAGGCTGGCCTCAAATTCACTCTGTAGGTCAGGCTAGCCTCAAAGTTGGGATTCTATTGCCTTAACCTCCCAAAGCCTGGCTTTTAATCCCCAAACATACTCTGACCAGATAAACATTATTGCTGAACATTTCTGAGTTGTAAACAAATTCAGACATGAACTCAGCTAGCCTGCAGCCTCTCTCACATTACATTTCTATTTCCACCACTAAAATCTTTGATGTTAAATCTGTACAGTCTACAGAGCCATGGGGAGAGAGTATTGAATTTATTCTTTCTTGTCCAGCCTTCTATTTGCAATCTAAAGACTGAAACAGAAAAGAACAGCTAGGAATTATGAGTGGGCTTGGTTTTAAAAATATATCTGGGTTCCGTGTGTAATATAGCAATGTCTTCAAGAATCAATCTGTCAACTTTAAATTTACAAAATGAAGAAGGCGAAGAAGAGGAAGGAAGGAGGGAGGGAGGGAAGGAGGGAGGGAAGGAGGGAGGGAGGGAGGGAGGGAGGGAGGGAGGGAGGGAGGGAGAGAAGGGAGGGAGGGAGAGAAGGAAGGAAGGAAGGAAGGAAGGAAGGAAGGAAGGAAGGAAGGAAGGAAGGAAGGAAGGAAGGAAGGAAGGAAGGAAGGAAGGAAAAAGTTGGGGCAGTTGGCTGATACCTACTATTAAGTGATACTCCACCGTTAAATGACCTTAATTTTAGCCAGTATTTTGTTGGTACCCCACTCAAGTAGAGTTTTAAGATTAGAACTATTAAATAATAAAGTCTGAACTTTTAAACAAAGGAAAATAGGTTTTTAAAATGTGTTTACTTTACTATACCATGGGATAATCTCAATTCCATATTCTATTACATAATAGGGGGAGAAATGAGTCATGCTATGATCTGTCAGTGTAAAAACAAAAAGGCAATGAAATTGAATGATGGCAATGAGAACTTCAAGCTACAGGGATTCAGTGAGCTGAAGCTAAAAATCCACCAACTTGAACAGGTAGGCGCGGCCCTCCCACACAGGCACACATGGCTTTCTTGAGGTGAAACTGACATTTCCTTTAGACTCCTACAACAAGAAGCACTGAGACTCACCTTAAAGACTTCCATCTGTCCTTCTCTATATTATTTTCAGGTCCTTCACTCTCGTAGGAAGCCAAGTAGAGAGCTACAATCAACCAAAGGAAAGAATGTGTTATATGGACGCCTTCTCCTGAAACCTTACCCCCACTGCTAAGAAGCCCTGCTTGACTGGAGCCTAATCTCCAGCACACCCTTCAGATACACTGCATTGTGACTCATCAAAAACATGGACCAGCACTTTGCTTCTGATTGGACATCTCAACAAAACCCCAGGGCTCTAAGCTAAAAAGGCACTTCCCATTAAAAAAAAAGAATTTATGAGGCAAAAAGCTTTCAAAATACAAACCATACAGTGCTTTCAGACCCTCGGACTTATAGCCTTTACTAAGGAAAGGGTCATAGCCCTTCCAGAAATTTAATAAAAATCATGTGTAGGTTGTTTAAATCAGAAAGAAAATCATCTCAAAATTATTTTTTAAAAAAACTTGTTAATTTATTTATAGAGACAAAAATAATCAAATCCCCTCATCTCCCCCCTCCACCTTGAAACAGATAATATGAATTCAAAATGGCAGTTGAGTAGATACCATCAGCACACCATGAGGTGTAATAATTCAGTAAAGTTCCTAAGTCTTCTACAGACTCTCCTGGTGAATCTTCCTATACAGAACCAATCATTTTTTCTGCCTCCATTGCTCAATATTTTAACAGGCTCAAGACTTTCCATAACTTTCTGAAATATTCCTTAATAGCTTTCCACTTATGTCCATCACTTTGCAAGACAGGCATTAGGAAGGATGTTCACATGAACTATAGTTTGGCTGATTAAAACATTTTAAGGGTAAATCATGAGACTTTCTATGCAACAGAAACTAAAGAGTGGATCAACTCAGGGGCCTGGCTTCATACACGAGAGGCACCAAGCACAGGCATTTATACACGGGATTTGGGGGTACTCAGGACAGGTATGAGCTAAAGGCCTTACCGTCTTCACTGAACACGGGCACTGACAGCAGGTACTGTAAGACCTTCCGGTCCCTCTCGAACGGACACTCCACCTGTTTCCACGTCATAAACTCGCTCACTTGTTTGGCCAATTCCCAAAATTTCTAAAAGAGAATTAAAGAATTTTAAAGGCAATTGTCAAGAGTTATGGGCTTGCAAGACCTGATTTCATTTGAAACACAGCCGGTTTTGGAAACCTGGAATCTTCTTTTCTTCACTTAATAAACACTGTATTTGCCAGGTAGGGAAGATAAGGTTTACTCACACTCCCTCAAGTGTCAGTGCTGATGGAGTGGCATGGCCACCGTGCAACCTGGTGTTGTTAACTTCTTACAGGCAGGAAGGGAACAGCAAGTTTGTCCCAAGCTGCGAATCTGCCTTTGCTGCTGGCTGGGACGCTGAGAAATAATCCACTCATGGTCCTGTGCTCTGGCTTTTATTTTAATTTTTTAGTATGTTGAGAGAGGCTCCCACTATGTAACACTGGCTGCCCTGAAATTCTCTATGAAGACCAGACTAGCCTCAAACCTGTGGTAATTCTCCTGCCTCTGCCTCATAAGTGCTAAGATTACAGGCCTGGGCCACCATACCCGATTCCCACTCAGACATTCGCACCCTATTCATTACACTCACCTCAAAGTTGACATGGCCATTTGGAAGACGGTTGGCACAGCCCTCGTTGAGGAAATAAATATCTTTGATTAAGAGACTGAAGAATGGTATTACAATCTGGAAAGAAAAAGATTCAGGGTTGCCTGGGTAAATAAAACATCTAAGCCCTTCACAGATATTAGCAATTAATGAACAGTGTGAGCTTGCATTACACAGAGAGGGCAGTGAGTGGAGGGTATACTGTTTTGCACACTCCGAACTACAACACTTGCTGCCTCACTCAGCTCAGATGCTAATATCATCGATACACAGGCTCAGTAGGTGGATGGATGGATGCCTTCCATACAGTTTTTCCTATTTTCTTCAATATTTAACTTGATAAAATGTAAAGGTTCTTGCCAAAATGAAAGTATACTAAGAACTCTATTCATTTAGCGACTCCTAATTACAGCAAAGCCTTAAAGGCACACGAACAACCCATCTTCTTGCTGCGCTCCATATTAGCCATCTACATTTTAGTTAAAGTGTGTCGCTTTCTTTCTTTTCTGTTTTACATTTTATTCTTGAAGTTGTTGCTCAATGGAAGGCGGCAACTGAAGGTTTTAAGCAATGGTTGCTATACTTTCCTACTGAAGAGAGCTGGCTGTGTGAGAGACCAAGCGAGGGCCTGCACCCTAGAAAAGCTCCTTGGAAAGACCTGGCACTGTCTGTTGCCAGACAGATGCACCAGGAGTGAGAAACGGCTAAAAATATGTGAATTAAAATTAAAGACCTGTTCAAATAACAGCACTGGTTCCCTAATGATACCTTCTTGCCCTCGATTCCTTGGCTTGAGGGGTGTACTTAGCTGGTTAACCTACAGCAGCAGTCTGACCACACCCATCACAGAGATCAAAGTTCAGATACAGTCATTTTTATTTTTTTTCTCAAATGCAATGAATGTATTTGAAATCAAAAAGTTTTGCAATTTAAATAATGCATCAAAAAGATTATTTGGGAAATTCTGAAATCCCCAAGATTAGGTCTTTGAAGTCTCCTAAGCTCATGACTCACTGATGTGAAAACAAACTTTTTGGCTCACACACAAACAGTAAGCATCAATTCACTTTGAGAGAGAAATTCCGATTCTTCCCCTGAAGTCATTTTCAAAAAGCCAAAGCACCTTTCAAACGTTTGTTTCATTGATCTCTGAGAATAATCAAATTTATCTTCAGCTTCACTAATGCCCCCGACGATCTTTTATGTGCTTCTGTCTGTGAAGCCCCGACAGCAGAATTAGTAGAGGGTGGGTAACTCCTCCCCCCTCTAATGTTCCAGGCTATCATTGTACCGTGCTAGAACTAAGATCAAGACAGATTTGAACATGGCCGCTTCTGAGGGAGAATGGCTGGGAAGTGCAGGGCTATGGACTCCACCGGACATCACTTTAGAAACTGACTGTATGGCTAGCTAGAGGTAAAAGCTAGGGGTTGGCAAAAGGTTTTTGTTTGCGGGTTTTGTTTTGTTTTAAATGTATGTGCTGTTATTTTGGGTATAGCCCAGGAGACATGTGTTTTTAAGTATCTGGGAGGGGGGCATCAAAGAATAATAATTTCAGGGTGCAGGAAAATGACAGTGCCCAGAGAGTTTCACTGGAGCAAGGCCATGCTCATTCATCTAGACACTGGCTGCCTTTGCTTTCTGCTACTACCCAAGCTGAGTGTGCATTCAGAATGCAATAAACACACATCATCCCGTGACAGACCCAGGGAAATGGAGACAGGATGACAATCAAGACGTAGGAATTTACATAGTGCAACAGCTTTTAATCAAGAAATCTCTGTACTGGTCCAGTCTTGGAGCTGGGCTGTGAGCCTCATTTACTGTCTTGTACTGGTGCTTAGGCTAACTTCTATCAATGAGGTTTCTGGCCTGACTAGCCCACGGTCCAGATACCCTCTCCTGACATGTAGACATGCATACAGACAGAGCTCTCATGTTCATATACATAGAATATATATTCTGAATTCATTTGAGTCTGATAATTTTAGCTACTAGAGAGGCTAAGGATGGAGGATTACAAGCTGAAGCCTGCCTGGGCTACGTGGTAAGATTCTTCCTCAAAAACAAAACAGTGCAATGATAGGTGGGGATAGATTATAGTTGAATAGTAGTGTGCTTGCCTGGTAGGCATAAATCCCTGGGTTCATCCCTTAGTACCATAAATACTCATAATTCAGAGTCAGCCTTTATCCATTAAGGTATTATCAGTTCCGTGTCTAGAAATAGATGCTAATGAGGAGAGCCAGGTTTATAGAAGAAAATAGACTAGCAAAGGTACTTACAACCATGGAACCATGTGAGCCATGGTTACAAACCGAGAGATACAAGTACTCTCAGGGAGGGAACTATTTAGAGAACACTTAAGGACTCCCGTGTGGGAGAAAAATTTGATTTGCTTCATAATAGGTTCCTGGAAATGTGCTATTCTGACCACACAAATCTGAGATTTGAAAAAGATCAAACACCATTACTCAAGATGTGCCTCCAAGGAGACTATAAAATGGGACGGCACTTTGGAATAAAGTACACCCACAGCTCAAAATAAGGAAAATAATCTCATTTTAAAAATAGGATAGATTTGACCAGACATATATTTTTTTTTGTATCTTATCTTTTGAGCCCAATTATGAGAAAACGAAACAGTATACTTCTTCAAATGGGTAACCCTGCTTGGTTTTTATCAGTTACAGGGTACATTCTATAAATTTAAACAGAGCTGGCTTTTAAAGGTTAAACAGAAAGAATTTACTAAGTGATATGAAGTAAATAACTGAATTTGTTTTCTTTCCTGGGAATAGCTGTTGAAGTTTCACAAGTGACATTTCTTGGCGGCTGATGACAGAGAAGCAGCCCTCTAACCGACAGGACGCCACAGCCCCTTCCCTACTCACTGAGGGCCACGTGGTGAGATGTGACAAGGTCTCACATCCTCCCTGCATCCTTCACTTCAGGATGCTAGGATCCTCCCACACATGTGCTCATCTTTGGAAACTTAGCCCAGTTCAGATTCACTCTTTTCAGCAAAATATAAAACTCAACAAACCCTCGGACAACTGGACGTTTCCTCATTTAAAAATCAATACATTTGATTCTTAGACTCATTGGGGATGGAATTTCAGCTGTGATGGAAGAAGCGTCACACGTTTAAAAGGAGTTTTCGCCATAGTTCTTTAAGCCAGATGATTCTGTGGGGGTGTGACTGAGAAGCCAGGGGATATTTTAAAATCCTGTTTTCCCAAACTGATTGAAAATACTGTTTAACATGGGGACAGAATTCAAATAGATGATAGCCGCCACTAAGAAGTCAGTATTAGCTGTTTATCATTACTTAAACACTGTGACAATCTGTCCTTCCTTTTGAGGAACTGAGGCAGAAATGAACCAATGGGACCCTCAGAATCCAGAACTGCATAAGCCCAGGGTGGTACTAATGAGCAGGGACACATACATACACACAGACACACAGACACACAGACACACACACACAGGCTCAGTAATTTTTTAGAAAATGGCCCTGTATTTTTTCATGCCACCTACATTTCCAATTAGTAACAACAGTCCTAATGCCATGGCAACTAACCTACTTTCTGAGAATAAATGACTTAACTGTGGGAGGTAAGCTAATTCTTTTGAAAGAAAAGGTGACATTAAGTGAGCCCCTTTATTCAGAACTTAAAAGTCTTTTCCCCATTAAACCAAATTACTCTGTAATGCTATTAGCCACCTTATCATATGACTTAATTTATTGCACGAAACACAACTAAGGTATACTACAGAACACATCAAGAATATAATAATGCAGATAATTTAGTAATATACAATTGTATTCCAAGTCACTTCCTTTTGTCCACAGCTCAACCCTGTTCTATGTCCCCTTTCTCACGTGCCAAAGGATAAGGTGTTTATAAAATGTACTCCTCTCAGAGCTCAGCTGCTAAAAACAGCCCCGGGTTGTAGTCTGCATCACGTCAGTGTAAAATGTCGCAAGTTTATAACAAGTAATACAGCCTTTCCACAGCATACCTTCTCTCTGCTACTGTGAGCAGTTAGGGACCTTTGTGCCGCCCCTCGGAGAGCTGTTCGGTAGTTATAGAAATTGCTTGAAGGGTCCATCTGATGCTGTAGAAACACAACGTTATTAACCACTCATTTCTCCACTATAAATGTTTACAAGATCGTGCTTTTAACTATACATACAAATTCAAAGTAAGTTAATGATTATCTATCACATACACACACACACACACACACACACACACACACACACACACACACACACACACACACACACGCCACCTCAGAGTTATTTGGGAAGAGCTGTTTGGCTTGACCAAGTTTGCTCAGAGAGTGGTGAATGAATACTCTAAGTCAATGAGAATACTGCACAGAAGTATGCAGAGCCAGCTGGGATGTAGATCTCCCCTGTTCAGGACTCCGAGTCTATTCTGGCATACACAACCATGTACCCTACTCCGGTCACAATATCCCTGTCCTATCTCTAGGTCTGAAAGAAAGCCTTTTTCTTTTATGGTACTATCTGATCAAAAAGCAGCATCACATTGTGGAATTTCATCCACGTGCTTTGCTCTTTGCCCAGGCTGCTCTGAAACTTAATCCTCCTGCCTCAGCCTCCTGAATACTGAGATCACAGGCATTCGCGCTGCATTCAACTCTAAAACATCACTTCCACATACCTCAAGAATGTCAAACTTCGCAGTCTTCACTTTAGCCCAAGTTTTTTTTAGTCTCGAGACCGGGCTCATATTCATACCAGCTTCCCGTTTAAAAAGCACATAAAATAAAAAAAGCCAAAATCGAGATGTAAGAAGTCACTCTAGCTTGGAGTTCTAAAACATGTACGTTACTAAGCATCAATAACTGAGTTTTGCAACTAGTACTGGAAGCCTCAGCTTGTTACAACATCCCCTTGCAAACTTTTCCTCAGCTCAGAAGCAACGACTGAGCACATTCCTTGGGAAAAACAGTAAACATTTTAGGGTATGCATTTTAGGGTATTCCATATGCAGAGCCACGACACTGCTATGCCGTTCCACACAAGCAGCCATGGTAAATACGTAAACAAATGGCCATGGCTGCGATCCATCAACACTTGGATGCTGGAGTTTACGCTTGGTTTGCTTGGTTTTATTTGCTAAGGCAGGGGCCTCATGTGGCTCAGACTGGCTGGACTTGGCTTTAGAGTTAAGACTCAAATTCCAGCGCCTCCTCCTTCATCTCCTACATGTTAGGATGAAAGGCAGAAGACTCCACACCTGAATAGATGCTGAAGTTCGAATTTATATTATATTCAAGCTAGAAATTCTTTTCGTAGAATTATTTTTCTCAATCACTTCAAAATATTAGATCTCTAGGTAGCTCATTGGTCATGAAATAAGCCAAACAAGACAGTGAATGACTGGGCCACAGGATGTCAATTGATGACCTGCTTACTGTCACCTAACATGCCATCCGTGCTCTGCGTATATCTCCTCACATACCCACTAGACACGGCTGCAAGAATAAGCCAAGTTCCCAGGTTGTAGATTTCCCCAATGTCATCCGCATGTCTCAGTAGTAGTCATCAGACTGATGCGATTTCATAGGCCATACTCTACCAGCATGCCACACTATCTTCCCCCAGTGAGAACCTACAAACTATAGCTACTTGGTAGGATGCTGCAGTGGAAAGAGGGGTCCACATGGACCTAAGTGAACACACATATTCATCTAATGACACCAATGTTTCCATCAATTGAGGAAAAACAGACACGCACAGAGATCTTAAATGTACAATCAGATGAATCTGATAGGTGTACAAGGTCATATATCTCCACCCCAATCAAGTTATGATAGAACATTATATCACTCATAAAACTCACTTGGATCCACTTCTGGTCAGGTCCCACCCCCAAGAATTCACAACAGGGATCAAGGGTTACCTACTGTCAGACATTCATTGGCTTTGTCTGTTCTAGAACTTGGCATAAGTGGACTCATATTGCACATATTCTTTTCCTGCCTGGCCTGGTAAAGGTTCAGCACAATGATTGTGAAATCTTTTCCAGTTTATATATGTTTCAATGATTCATCTTTATTGCCTAAGAGCATTTATTGTATGAATATACCACAGTTTCTTCAGTCATTTATTTGCAGATGGGCATTTGGGAATTTTCCAAGCTGGGGCTATTAGGAATAAAGCTTCATTTATAATTCTAGCACAAGTCTTTCTGTACATTGTACTCACTTTTTATGGAGCAAATATATCAGTATTGGAACTTCTGGATTATAGGGTAGGTTTATGATTAGCTTTATAGGAAATTGCCAGTTACTAAAGCAATAAAAATATCTCAAACTCCCTCTGTTCCTGTATAAAGCATTCCATGTGCCCCTTACCGTGGACAATGTTTGGTGCAACTTGTTTTGATGATTTTAAGTTATCTTCATGTATAAGATGGTACATACTCGTAATATCTCCCAGCTATTTATCTCATATGGTTTAGTGGTTCTGTATGGACTGTGGATATAAGTTCTTTGTCTGCTATGTGTTTAAGACTTTCTCCCATGATATGGCTTTTTGCTATTTTCTGATTGATGGGCCAGGCAAACTAAGGAATCCTTTACCACTGAGGCTGTCAGCCTTTCAGGGCCCTGGACTCAGATGAACACTTATTATTTCTCTCCCTCCCTTCCTCCTTCCTTCCTTCCTCATTGCTTTTCCTCCCTTTTCCTTATGTGCTTGTTCATTTATTTACTTTTACATATATTGGGGTTTTTCCTGCATGAGGTTTTTCCTGTGTGAGGATGCCCTGGACCTGGAGTTACAGACAGTTGTGAACTATCATGTGGGTGCCGGTAATTGAACCCAGGTCCTTTGGAAGAACAGCCAGGAGCAAATATTTGCTGAGTACCTCAAGTTATTGGGATGGAACCATAAAGACTTGCTGCTGTATATGTGTCCCTGGCTGTCCTGGACCTCCTTTTGTAGACCAGGCTGACCTCAAATTCAGAGATCTGCCTGACTCAGCTTCCCAAATGCTGGGATTAAAAGTATGTGCCATCACTGCCAAGCTTTTGCGTATGGATATTTAGCTGAGAATAAATGAACTAAAGGTATTCAATGAATTCAAGCTTACTAAGTAAAGAGTATACATACTTGTGCCAGTTTGGCTCCATAAAGCATTCTGAATGCTCTGAATTAACTCTGGCCTAAAAAAAATACAGTTTTTTAAAAAGAAAAGATTTTTTAAAAGTTTTTTCAAGACAGAGTTTCTCTGAAAATAAAGATTTTCAATGGAAATATTTTGCAAGACGCATAAGACTAGTGTTCTCACAAAAACACTCACAGATTATTGCCATCAAGGAATTGAAGTTCCCAATGTTGAAACACTCTCGAGCCACATCAATGAAATATTCAATCATTCTTGCTCTGTGTTTCTTCTTCACGGGCTGTAAGAAAAATGAAAATGAGCAGTCAGGAACGCAGCACACAGGCCCAACAGGTGGAAAATAAGCAGAAAAAATGTCTATGAGAAAAAAAAAAAAGTCATTGTCTCACCATGCAGATTTCTGTAGCAACCAAGTAACTTAGCCGATTAAACCACTCTACATAAGCTTCTAAGTTTCTCGTCTTCTTCCGTTCACTGTAGCACGTCTACAGAGAAAGCAATGTGGATGGGTGAGGTCTGATGCACTCATGAGAATAACCATCCCTCTCTTCCAAGAACCTCTGGGTGCACCTGCCCTCAGACCCTCAATTCCAAAAAAGAATTTGCTGGTTAGTTTTAACCATCAACTTGCTGCAAGCTAGAAGCATATGGGAAGGGAGTCTTAATGAGGAATTATCTAAATCTTGTTGGCCCATGAGCAGGTCTGTGGGAGACTGTCTTGATTGTTAATGGATGTAGGAAAGCCCAGCCCACTGAGGGCTGCACTGCTTTCTGTAGGCAGCGGGTGCTAACAGGATGAAGGGCAAAATCTGACTGGCAGCACAGCAAAGGAAACAAGTACATAAAAAGGCCTGGCTACACTTAACTTCTCTCTATCCCATATTTTATCCCCTTTAAAGGTAAAACTTTTATTTCTGAAGAACTTGTTGATGTACTTTTTTTTTTTTTTTTGAGAGAGCAACATAAAAAAGCAAAAATGTTACCCTCCCTTCACCCTAGGAATAAATAAGGGCAGAAAATCTCCCCTTAAATTGCGGCATGTTTCTCTCTGTTCTTGACTGTGTGGTGTGACTAGCTGCTTGGATTCCAACCTTGGTTTCCCTTCAGTGGTGTTCTGGAATCTGGAACTGTGGGCCAAAATTAGCCCTTTCTCCATCTGTTACATATCTGGATGTTGTATCACAGCAACAGAAATGCAGCTAGAACATGGCTACATGCTCAGACAGGATGCAAATACCATACCAACTGTTATCCACACAGCAAGGGGAGGCTGACTTCATGGGGCTAGAGACCCCTTCTCTAACATTTAGATGGGAAACAAAACGCTGGAGCCACCATTTGCCCAAAGATAAATGGAAATCTACAGTGTTACTCTCTTGAGTAGAGTGAATGACACACTGTTCAAAAGCAGAAAGTAATCTTATCATGGAGTTCAAAGCCAACCTTGACGAGGTTCATTAGCCCCTTTTTCCTTCCTCTCAGAAGACACAAACAAAAGCCCACTAGCCTCCTATTGAAAAGGACTTCACTTCCCATACTGACTGAAGCTAGTCTAAGGCCGGAAACCACTGTTGGCCTGTCTCCCAGAGAGACTTCATCAGTAGGTGAAGCAGTCAGAGATAGCCTAACAACTCAAAACGCTTCTAGAGGTCACTCTAGCAGGAAAAAAAAAATCGTGCATGTGTTCATGAAATGTCTGGTGTAGGTCCAGTACCATGTTCTTCATATGTGTGCTTTGCCATGGCGATGTCATGAGGGATTCACTGACAGCAAAGGACCAGGACAACCTGCCTTGGCTGAGCAAGCTGGATACACACATCCTGTCTTTCCTGCCCCTGTTGCTGCTGCTGAATCACAGGCAGACTATTCTCTTTGACTTTCTTTCTGGCTTAATCTGCTAAAACCATTATGCTTTAATGTCTACCTTCATTACCACAAACACCTCGATCTTGCCAGGAAGAGCTTACTAAAATCCCCAATTCGATGGAAGTGATGGGGTCAGACTATTGTATAGGCACTTAGAGACCCAGCCCAAGAAAACTACAGTGAATCACACACAGCTCATGGAAAACACAAAAACCAGTAACTTGATACTGATTACCTTATCATTGTCCAAAGGGTCCTTCTGCACGAATGCCTGAACAAATTCTTCGGGACCAATGTAGTTGAGTCTCTCCTGAAATTAAAGACAGCAATATTTAAGAAAACGAGAAGAAACTGATGGTCCCTTCCTCCTATTAATTTTGGCAGCATCCCCAAACTTATTAGAGCAGATTATAAAATAAGCTTTTATCCCCAAAAGCTTTCTTCATCTTTAAGATGTGGAAGGAGGCAGAAGATAAAAACCGTCAATCAACTCTGCTTTTTCCATCTTGTTTGTCTGTTTATGAGTAAATTCTCAGGGTATCAGAAACATCCAATGCCCAAACAAAACATACTTCAGCTGTTTTGTGAACTGTTTCCCTTTGGAGTTATTCTGACCTTTATTAGCAAACACACTTGTTGCCAAAGCAAACTAATCCATGGCCTCAAAGGGCAAAGAAGATAGGGCCTTACTAGTTCAATGTGAGTCAGCTGTTGGGCCAACGTGTAAGGGTCGCTGCAGACTGTCATGATATCCCGCTGTATGGACTGTGGCTTGGTCTTCAGAACGGTGAGTCGGTCTGTGGCTGTGGAACTGAGTTTTGCCAGGACTTCCTCATATTGGCTGAGAGCGGCGAGTTTTCGGATGAGACACTGCATCATCTGCTGGACATTCTTCCGGTATGTCTGCTAGGAAGTAAATGAAGGATGACATTCTTGTTCTGCATATTCTTTACCAGCATTGTGTGACCTTAGGTGCCCTGTCTTCAAATGTTTGAGCTCTATTGGCTTAAAGAAGACCCATACACAGCAAGTGTTCAAAAACCTAGGTTTGTTGGATTATCCTCTTACGATGCCTTTGAAAATATAATGCAGGTTGGGCCTTGAAAACACCTCAGAAACATCAGATTAGGTATGGGCTTAATCCAGTGTAATAATGGATACATACAATGAAATGTCCTCTAGTGGGACTGGACTTGTTTACCTCTGTTAGGCTAAGACACAAGGATCTCAAGGCAGATCCTCCTCTTCCCGTGTTTTTATAGCCTCCTGCACGGGCTTCCCATTCCTATCCATTGCAGCCACATTTTGCTATGTGCATGGAAGCTACACGATATGAACACATCACTGCTTTCCACGACCCTGTCCATTCACCTTCCTGACTTTCACATCTAAAGTGGAACTGGGTATTCATTTTTGTTAGCTGATCTATTCTTGCCTCATATCCACATCTTCCTCCATTCATGAGTTGATCTGATGTCCACAGCCACTTTGTCGTACGGCTGTTCCCACCACAGTGCTAATATCAGATGCTACCTTGTTCATAATTTCATCGTGCTTTATTTGTGACACACTTTTGATTCAAAAATATTTCCTGTATTGTAGGTAAATATCCACCCCTTGCCTTCCATCATCCATTCACCTATCACCCACCTATCCATTCATCCCTACCCCCTCCCTCTATCCCTCCTTCAGATACACTTATTTGATATGGCACTGCTCTTGTCTTCATTTTCTGGCACCAATCTGCTAGCAGCAACTATCCTTCTAGGTAAATTCTGGTGCTTTTGTCAGCAAGAGGAATGCAGGGTGACTTGATGCCAGCTGGGCACTTAAACTGACAAGGAGTCTCCCAATTCAGACAGGCCTATTCCTCACTTGACTTTTTTAAAGGTGCCCAATACTATCTGCCAAGATTAGCAATTAAAAATTGTAAATCTAATAATAATAATAACCTTTTTTCTAATTTGGCTTAGAAACACACACACACACACACACACACACACACACACACACACACACACACACACACACACACCCTGCACCTCTAGCTGTTTACAATAAGGAAACTACAGATCTGAAAATGGCTAGTTCTCAAGGAGAGAGGGGTCAAAAGCAACCCATGCCTTCTCCATCCTTTTTCTTCAATGACATTCAAACAAACTCTTAAATACACCCACGATATAACCTTTGTTTTTCTCTACATTCAGAGTAAGTGGAACATGAGGGCTGGGAATTCAAAGTCATCTTCAGCTCCACAGTGTTTGGGACTAGCCTGAGATACCTAGAAACCAGGTCCACCACCACCAAAAAACAAACAAACAAACAAACAAACAAACAAAACCACCTTTAAACAACTTATCTCCCATCTAGGACTAATGTTGTAAGTTGGTAATCTACTTATCACTCAAAAAAAAAGTGTCTTTCTTTGGTACCCAAACCAGTCAAGGCTAAGAAGTGTGCTATTTCAACCCCACCTCAAACTCACCTTCTTTAGGAACACTGAGATACACTAAAACTAACTTGTGTTTACTTGAGCCTTTTGTACCAAATCCTTATAAATGCCTCCATGAGTGTTCCCCCTGTTTCTTAGAATTATGCTAAGAGTTCTCAATATATGACTCTTCTTGAGACACTTTAGTTACCATCCTGAGTAGAAAACACACACACACACACACACACACACACACACACACACACACACACACACACAAAGGTTGTATTTTTACAGTCATTAAAAGCTACTTACAAGAGTAACCCAGAACTGTCATTACTAAAATATGAAGCACAGTATGGTGTGAATAAGGGACATATTGGTCAAATTTTTATGAGAAGAATCCAAAATTTTCTAAACAAAAACTTAATTTTCTAAGCTCACTGTTCATACAATTGTGCTTACCCATATATAAATACATACATGCCAAGGAGGCACTGTGGGGACATACTCACACAACTGGTGGTGCTCAGAGAAGCAGGATTATGTAAACTTTTACTTCGAGTAAACTTTTGTATTCAATACTCAGAACAGATTCTACACTACAATTTACTGCAAATAAAGTGAAGCCTACCCAGTGGTATTTCTTAGATACCATATGTATGAGTCGTGTGTAAGAAAGTTCTTTTTCACTTAGAAAAGCAAAAGCTCATCTTTAAAATGTCCATTACTTTATATCCCACATGAGTTATTTTTACATCTCACACCCCACCTCTCCCCTCTCAAAGTCCCTAAGACAAGAGACTTTTGGTAGAAATGGCCACTTTTCTTCAGGTTACTAGCTGAAGGTTCCAACAAAGAAACAGTAAGTAAAGGAAATGGCTGGGTAGGCATAGCCTGCAGCCTGGGTCCCACAGGGATGAGCCTGACTAAAACAGGGTGAAGCACAGTCTAAGCAGCACACTATAAATGTACCTCAGATGATTTCAACAGGCAGTAACAGGTAGGAAGCAGAGCTGGCCCAGAAGAGCAGGTGAAAGAGATTTGTGTTCTCCCAACTAAAAATATTATTTTCAGAAAGAGGTGGAGGTCACTAGTGAACAAAACAATAGCAAGGTGTAACACAAAAAGTACACAACGGAGCATATTGAAATGTGCTGTGTGGAGAGAGAAAGATGAAGTGGGGGGTTACTGTGACCCTTTCCAAAGTCTCCTGCTTTCATCCGATTCCATTTGAGAAATCAGGTTCTGTGTCATTAAGCATGCCTCCTCACTGAGTCATGAACTGCTAAATGCATACTTATTCTTTTTTTATAACTTCAGAGACAGTAATTACCTGGCGAATAAAGACAGAAGTTTGTATTCTAGAGAGCAGCCCCTTAAGGAAGAGAAAATGGCATTCTATCCACCTCAGTCATTTGTCATGTAATTCAATCATTAGCTTCACCCCGTTTCTTCCAGGCGAGTCTTAATGTACCACTTCATCTGGGGCAAATCCCCAGGGGAGAAGCATAGTAAGCCAAATTAGGTGGAACGGTCCAGGAAGATTCTAAAGAACCTGACTAAATTATATACGGGGCACACCTGGATTCACCAAGTGCCAAAACACTTCCCTAAAATCAGAGGCAAGAAGCAACAGGCCCCCGTTCAAACCCAGGCTTCTTCCACTGAGAGGAATAATGTTTCCCCCTTCTAGTAACTGACTTCTTTGATCATTTGTTTCTTCTTGCATTCAAATATTCTGAGAACCGTACATGCCAGGCATTCAGACAGGAGGTAAAAATGCCACGGAGAACAAAGTGGGCATAACATAACGTCCAATGGAGAAGCAAACAAGTACAAACCCCAGAGTACTATGAAACAAAAGGCATAAAGCCAAGAACGGGAGGGATGTGACTGGAGTTGGGAAAGTCCCTCATATTGGAAGGAGGCTGCCAAGACAGTAAATGCATCAAGAGCCCCTACCTAACACACTAACACAGGGCAGTCAGTGTCATGAGTTATGGGGATGCAAGGGAGCTGGGAATTTAGTGGACTAGCAGGCGCACAGTAGGCCCTAAGCAACTGTTATGTGCAGACCCAATCCCTAAATTACGAATAAAAGCAGCCAAGTAAAGGCTGCTTCCTGTGAAGCCCTCACCAGTCAAGGCAGACCCAGCCTCCACTTACCCAAGTTCAGCATATTCCTAGGCAAATCCTGTTTCCCCAGTAACCCTTTCTCCTGTCATACACCCGCAAAGCCAGCTGACCTATCCGTGGTGAGGAGACAATAGGGTAGGAACACAAAAGTGCCAACAGGAAGTTGGAGTCAGAAGGCTGTTTGCTGCTTTCCTCTTTTTTACCCAATTCCTGAAGTCTTGACCTTGCTTATAAATACCAGATTTCAATCGGCAAACAAACAGAAGAGATCACCAGTCTTTGATTTCCATGATAAGAAAGACCAAAAGCCATCAACTTGGCATTCGCAAATCACTGCGATTTATCTTAAAAACAAAACAAAAACAGTCAAGTGTACCTTTTGGGAAGAAACAAGTTATGATTTCTAATTTCTACCTCTAAAAAAGCAACAGAGAACAATTGGCTGGTAGGCTCAGTAGCTCTGTATAGTTGAATTGAAGTGAAAAATTGATTATGACTCAGATCCTCGCCCTCATACAAGAAACAGCCCTAGGATGGCACTCATCTTTTGACCAGTTTGTCATAAACCAAAGTCACTGAGCCATCCCTGACCCTGCCAAGCAGCTGGTAACAGTCACCCATAATAGAATGCTTACAGCAAGATTGCTCTGTTGGACTGTCACCTTTGTGGATGTGTGGACAAACTGACAAGAAGACCATACAGTCAGAATCAACAGGCAGTTCCAAAAGCATGAACTCCTGAGCTGATGCCATGAAAGACAGCCAAGTGCAGAGCTTTTCTGTTGGTTTTAAGACAGCGTTTCTCTGTGTCACAGTCCTGGCTGTCCTGGAACTCACTTTTGTAGACTAGGCTGGCCTCAAACTCACTGAGATCTGACTCTGCCTTCCAAGGGCTGGATAAAGGCATGCACCACCAGCGCCCAGCAAGTGCAGAGCTCTTAAGAGCTGAATTTTTCTAATTTTGCCCATCTCAGGTTAGGAAAATGGCAGCCTGGGCATTCACGGCCAGGGTCTTGAGCTTTTATATCTGCAGCACAAAGGTGAGAGAACCCTTCTCCTCTGGAGAGTTGTCACCAAGGCGGCAGTGTGTCAATACAAAGGACAACCTTGCTCTGTCAGGCACCTCAGCTACCTTTCTCTAGGTGGCAGTGTCACATGCATGCCAAACTTGTTCCCAGACACTTCTCTGCTACAGGAAAACTGTAAACACATCCTTGTCCAGCAAGCCTCAACACACAAAGTCAGCCCTCCGGGCCTGCTTCAAATAACCTCGAATCTGTTGTGGCTGGTTAGCGCCTGCTATCAAAGGCTCAGTTGACCGAAGTGATATTTACAGGATGACCTAAGAGACTTACTTTGAATCTCCACTTACTCTAGATGCTAGCCTTGAATCAACTTCTGGCACCAGAATTCCTGGATTGTTTCCTGCATGCCACCCCCCAACCCCAGACACCCCAGCCCCAAGAATTACCATGGTTAATTACACAACACTGCATGCTCTCCCTTTTATCAAGGAGTATTTGCCTTAAACACTAGAGCACAGCAAGCTGAGCCTCCTGGAAATCCCTCTTGAGAAGGCTTTTCCTCTGCTTGTTTTTGTCAGACTCTTTTATCACAGTGCTTTATGTATGCCAGGCAAATGTTCCAGCAGCCCCAAATTTCTAAGGTTTTAGTGCTTAGAATCTTTGGTATGTCTTTTCTTTCTACCCCTGAAAATTATGGAACCAAGTGTATTTCCCTATTACCAGAAATGGACCAATCACAGCAGTCTTGGCTCTCAACACTGGCATATGTGCTTTCCTCCTCCACTGTCTGGATTGTCTACTTCTACTTATGAGTTATTAATATATTTAGTTATATTTACGGTAAGTGTAGGCAGACATAGAGAGAATGAATATGTGAGCTGGGTCAAACCTCTGTATAAGACTGAAGTGAAATCATATCAAAATGACCTGGCAATGTGAAATACCATGAACGCGGAGAGAAATAACAACATAAAACTCCAGATCCCACTCATTTGAAGTTGGGTGGAATAATCATTCTCCACACGACAAAGCATAAAGGCCAATATATGCTCTGTAGAGGACCTTTCCAAAGGCAAAACCAAAAGGCAGTGTTGGATTGTGGGACAGTTTAGCCCTGCTTCCCACCCAGGCTCCATGTGGAAACAGCACTGGTTTTCCTCAATTCCCGTGACCAACCTCCTCGCCACTGGCCATCCTGTGTGCCAGGTCCTTTAGGTTTCTCATCATTCTCTCATCCCTGAAGTCATAAGGAAATGTTTCTGTCCACTCTGTCAGGAGCTGAAGAATTTTGGGTGCAATTTTTCTCATCTGGTTCTAGGGAGAGAAATAAATCTTCATCAGAGAGATCTACCACCGTGATCTGCATTAAATAAATAACCAGATTACTGTGGCATTGATTAACTTCTAATGCTGCACATTCTCTGGGGGAGAAGCAACAGCTAAAATCATCTATAAAACAAGGCCAAGCACAGTTAGCAACAGCAGGTGAGGAAAGAGGGTTCCTCGGTGACTTTTATACTGCTCTTTGATTAATTTTACTCTCTACAGTGCTGGGCTCTAACCTAGGTCCTTAAACATAAAAGGTAAGCATTCCATCACTGAACCACTTCAACAGCCCGACATCAAAATCTTTACACCATTCCCAATTCCATATGCATGGCCCATCAGGCCATTTAGGCACATCAACCTGGAGCTAACCTAGGATCTTACGGAAACCATCATCACAAATTCTGGGCCAGAGTTAGCAGACATAATAATAACAATAGTAATCCGCGGAACTCAAATGTTGCATTACCTTATCACTATCTCCTTCACTCAGTCGCTGGTGCTCAACACACAAGTGGCAAACTTTGGCCATTAGCTCATACGGATGCATGAATAATCGAGAGCTAAGCAGGAAGGTGAATATATATGTTCTCTGCAGCAAGAGAAAAAAAGTCGTCACTGTTAAAATCTCTCAGGATTCATACCATCCCTGCATATTATAATCTTCTTCTACATTGAAGTAAAGGGGCTGCAGGTTCTGGTAAACGCCTGTTGGCAAAACAGCATGAGACAATTCTCCTTCATCATCACCTTATCTTTCCCTTAAGACATACTAAAAAGAACAGGATAAATTTGACTCCTGAAATGATCCAGAGGACATTTTCTTATCTGTCATCGGCGAACCCGGACATATTCATTTTCCAGTATAATCAAGAACGAAATTCAGCCCAGAGAAGCAAGACTGTCTTAAACATGTTGCCCACATTGAACAAGGTTACGTGTCCACATACTGTTGTAGCAAAAAACAAAACACAAACAAAAACAAAAAAAAACCTAAAAACAAAAGCCCACCTACCTAGCATTCAGTCAAGATTTGTCCAGTGTGCTCTGTGTAGGACACAGTGTTTTTGTCACACCATTTGAAGGTTGACTTTCAACTAACCTGGCTTGCTCAAGACTAAGAAATTCGATGGAGCACACTCTAATACCATATACTTTTCTTTAACCACACTGTCTCCCACGAAGCCAGCAATGAGGCGTGCTTATTTGTTCTAACAGTTTTAGGCTCTCAGTGAAAAGAAGAATTCCATGGATTGTTTGCTTGCCCCAACCCTTCTTAGGGACCTTTAGTGGTTCATAAACACTTACAGTACTCAACAAGGGATTCCTTTTACTTTTGATAACAGGTTTTCCCCTGTGTGGGAACATATTTGAAAATGCTATGTAATGAATCACACTGAGATAACTAGTAAGGAATATTATGGTGAATTACCACTGCCAAGCACACATTCTCCTCTGCACACAAGGTTATTATTGTATTTATGAAGACTAATAAATGTGGTCTCTAGGTATTTCCATGAACTCACCATCAATAAACAGCTGCCTATTAAACTCAACCTTCTTGTCCTTCTAAATTCAGCTCAACAGACACACAAGGGGAGGGGAACACACTTGGCTGAGAAAGGAAACCTGGCTTGACTGCTGATATTACAAGGAACCAATGAGTATATATGTGGTGTTGAAATTCCATTGTCTCTTCTCGCCTCATAAACAACCAAATGTACAGCCAGAGGCTCTCCTAGGTTAGAAAGCGCCATGTATACAAAGTGGGCTATCAAGAGAAATCCAAAGTGAAGCAACACCATCCAATGGCCAACCTATAAATCACTGTGTGTCAGCTGTCTCTCTGTGTACTTCCCCTAGCCACATTAATGTCGTGTGATAGAAGCACCCAATGTGCTCTCTAACTGTATTTTCACTTACGGAGCAAGACACAGACACAGATCAAGTCTACAGATCCCTCTTCACTTAAACTGCCTAAAATGTGATGGGCATACTAAAAAGAATCAGATACGGAGTCTTTGCCACAATCTGGCCCATCCCCAGCCTCAATTTGGTCTCAGAACTTTCAATGACTACTGTATAATTTCCTCTTTGAAAAAGTTCTTAACAACCAACGTAATTCCACAGCAAGGATAGTATCCATGCACAGTATACAGTCATTTCTAATCCATACCAAAAATGGGCTTCGGAGGAATGTCAATACCTACATCCGGATAGTAGTCCACATTGGGCACTAAGTGCTGGATAAGCGCCTCCAGAGATCCTGACAGGAGGTTATTGTCATGGTAGTACAGGCCCCCACAGCTGTCCTCTGCAGACTGGTAGAGGTTTCGGTTGTAACCACTGCTCTCAAACATTGCTGAAAAGGGAGGTGTCTGAGGCATACTTTCCTAAAGGCAAAAAGAGAACACAGCCATCAGTGACATGTGGTATTGAAAAATAAGTTCTGATGTGGGAATGTCTTCCAAAAAACCTTATCATAACAAAGATTTCCTCCGTAATTCTTGTCAGAGTGGAAGACAGGCAATTTAAGAAAATATCTATGACACACTGTCAGAACTATGAAGAGCCAAGCTGTTCTGAGCTCACAGGAACACATACATTCAATCCAATATTACGAAATGCTTAGATCCAGTCTGGACTGTAATCCACACGGTGTCATTGTCACAGTCCTGTACAGCCACTCGTGTACAGGTGTAGAGGAACCTGGTTTCGGTTGCTTAACCTCACTGAGTCAAGGACTTTCATGTCAAGGCGTCACGGGGATAAATTATATAAACTTGAGGAAACTCTGAAAGGTACTGGACACATGGAAGAGCACCGAAGCTGAAGCTAGAGTGATTTGCAAGAGACTAGGAATTAGCGCAGAGTTTGTCTTTGCCTGTGTGCCTAACATGTGTGTTTATGATTGCACACGTCAAGAGACATAATGCTGGCTCCCCGGCATGTTATTTGACCTCATCAAATCTCAGGTCTGGGATTCTGTGTGTGCGCCGTGTGCAAAGTCTCCATCTCAGGCAACAGGCAGGCTGAGAAGGCTCTTTATGTTTGGGAGCAAGGAGAGCTGCCTCAGCCTAGATAAGTCGCTCTTGTCCATCTGTGTGTTTTGTCGCTCACAAAGCCCCTGTCAGACAGCGCTCGGCGCAGGCCAGTGACCATTAAGTTATTACTTGGATTGCTGGGGACCAGTGTAGGGTTTGTGTCCGGGCAACAGAAGTATTCAAGATTTGTGGAGGGTGGGGATTCAGAACTGAGGAAAAGCCAAATGTCATGCCCAGGACTGACAGAGAGCAGCTTGTGAAAGCTGATGGAGGACACAACCGAGTTAATTCTTTTTTTCAAGATGCTGAAAGGTATTTGCATCTAAATGAGGGGGTGGGGCTCAGTCCTCCAGTCGCATCTGCTCCCCCTGTAGGGCTGGGGTGGGGGCGGAGCTAAAATCGTCATAATAAGGTGCTGTGCACGACTTGGGTAAAATCTGTAATGCCAATGTAGCAAATAAAAACAGCATCTAGGAAGAAACTATTGAGAAAGATATAGAGATATAAAAAATACTAGACATGGCGGTGTGTAAGTTTGATCTGAGCACTCCTGAGGCAGAAGCAGGCAGATCTCTGTGAGTTCAATGCTAGCCGGGTTTACATAATGAGTTCCAGGACATCAGGAGCTACCTAGAGAGACCTTGTCTCAAAAAGAAAATAAGATATAGAGAAAAATAGCTTCATGTTGTGACCTCTATCCAACCAAAAACTACAAGTTACACACACACACACACACACACACACACACACACACACACACACACTAACAAAAAAAAAATATTGCTAAAAATGGGGGAGGGGGAGTTAGTTATCCTTGTGAACCACTGAGATTTTCACCACCCGGGCCCCAGGGTTATCAGTGTTGTGTTTCAGGTAGGTAGGATATGATCACAACATCCAAAGATTACAGACTAGACTGTTAAGTCAGTAGACGGATGGTTAAATAATCAGGACAGCCACTCCAATGATGAGACCTGATGTGCAGGAACTGTAATTAAAAACAAACCAAAAACAAGAACAAACAAGACCTGGGTGTTATTGTTTTATACGACATAGATAGGCCTTAGTTTCTCTCATCTTCAAACTGCCAATTTTCATGAATATAGTTCGGGTGTAATTCACTTGTCACAAATCATTGGTCCCTGAGCCAACCTCACACTCAGAGGCTGGGACCCGAGAGGTCAGGTCTAGGCTCCTTCTCCAGAGCAGCCCTGTCTGGAGTTGGGTGTCAATACAGAACAGCTTCCAACACAGGCAGTCACACAGCAATCCTTCCCAGAGACGGTAAAGAGTGAGAATCTGAGATGGGGAAGCTTTTCTACCCAGAACCATGAATTTACCTTGACATCACTACTCACCTGTCACTGAACCCAATCTACTCGAGTGTCATTGGGAAATGATTGGTCAGGACCTGAGAACTCCAGAAAAATTAGAAAGAAAGGAAGGAAGGAGGGAGGGAGGGAGGGAGGGAGGGAGGAAGGAAGGAACAAAGGAAGGAAGGAAGGAAGGAAGGAAGGAAGGAAGGAAGGAAGGAAGGAAGGAAGGAATCCAAAAAGGCCACAGAAACTGTCTCAAGAGGTAGAAACTAGATTCCATTTTAAACTATAATCAATTAGAAGTAGTAGGTCGAAAGGATCAAAGATGGCCCCAAGGATGGAGGGTGAAACTCAGTGGTCAAGTTTGTCAGGACTGACTGTAAGAAAGCATAGAATAAGCCATGAGCCCTCACGGTCAGATCCAAACTCCTCTGTCTATAAATGTAGACCTGGGGTTCGGGAAGGTGAACTGGGGTTACCAAGCTAAAAAAACACAGCCATGTGACTACAGTTCAAAGTGGGTCTCCGAGGAATCTTGTACACCAGTGTCTGGGGCTTATTAGTAGTAAAGAGCTTACAGGATAGTCGCAGGTCACCCCAGTTCCCTTTCAAGGGATCATCCCCAAAGCTACTGGTATTTGTAACTCCTATTTACCCTCATGTAATACAGATAAGGAATTGGATTCCACCCCCACCCCCTACCCCTACTCAGTGCTGGAGAGATGGCTCCACAAAGAACACTCACTGTTCTTGCATAGGACCCACAACGGCCTCTAACTCCAGTTAGAGGGAGCCCTAAAACCTACTTCTGGCCTCTGAAGACTCCTGCAAGCATGTGCTCATATATACTCATGCAGGTTCCCACAATACACAAAAATAAAAATCTTTATGAAAATAATTCAGACTTACTGAAATAGTCCTTAGAAAGATATTTGTCCCACATCCCAGGTACATATCCCACCTGTCATTTTCAGCTGTGTCCGCCTTGACTCAAACCCTAAATGGCGCGCGCACGTACGTACACACACACACACACACACACACACACACACACACACACACACACACACACACACACACGTTCTTCTGTATTTATATCCTGTCTGCTTGACAAAGTTCTCTTTAGAACATTATCTTTAGAGCTGTGGCAAAAGCTTTTGGGGATCGTATCTACTCTCTGATTACAACAGCAGCACTCAGAAAATACCCACCCCAAAGGCTCCTCACAAAATACTCTAAGTAGAGATGGCAGCCTAACCGAGGTAAGTTCATCAATATTGTGGCTTATTATACCTAAAACATCAAGGAAAAAAAAAAAAAAAAAAAAGAATGTGCCTCTGGTGGTTATTTGCCTTCAAACTGATCCAAGACCTGTGTTACAGTTGACTGCTGAGATCCAATCATGACAAGACACCTACATGCAATAGATCCTTCCTTGCCTTGTACTCAGAGCCATACCCTCTGATATCTACATGTCCCGCTCTCTTCCTGAATCACCTTCTTCTCACTATGGTCTCATATACTGGAAAAGTCTTCTACCTTCTATGAACTTCATTTCCCCAAATTCCCCACTAAGCTGTCTCTCCGGAGGGACACAGTGTGCTGGGCTCTGTGAGCCTCACTGGCCTGCCTTGCTCTAAGTTACTCACTACAGATATCTTTGTGGATTACCATCCAGCAATTCTTGTCCTGTCCAGCTTACCGATAAATGGGGACCTGCTAACCAAACACTGTGTTTTAAGAAACAGAGACTATTTCAAAATCAGAGTATGTGACAATAGTTAAATCCTGGCTTGATTTATACCCAAAAACACATAAAAAGCGTTAATTACCTTGAAAAGGGATCTGTATGAGAGATATGAAAAACCTGTTTACTATTTCAATCACTACTCAGTATATATTGCAGGCTGAAAAATAATCCTTACGTTAGAAAGTTTCATTTCTAAGTTGGCTGCTTGAAATTCAAGATTCATTCTAGTAAGCTAACAGAACAGATCTTTTCAAAGAAATGTCACACCTCTCTGGCACCATAGCCACATAAACACACTGACATGTTTGCATATACATTACTGGACCTCCTGTCCAGTACAGGGTGCTGACCTAGCGAGAACCTAGATGTCTTACATCTACTCCAAAGTAAGAGAGTAGGGTTGATCTACAGAGAACCTTCCTCCAAGATTTATAAGGACTAGCTCCTTATAAATCGTGTGTGTGTGTGGGGGGGGGGGTGCGTGTGTAGCACCAATTCAACTAAGTTAAAGAGAACACAAGAATGACAGGTTTTAAGGGTAGAGTTCCTGAAATAGGCTCCCTGCCCCCAGTGGACTCCAGGTAGAATGCACAGTAAGAAAACAATAGATTTTCATTTTACAAAACAATAAACTAGAAAAAAGAAAAAATATCTTTCTGGCCACCAAAATTAGCTCACAACTATAAGTTATGATGAAAAAGTTTCCAGTAGAAACAAGATACACCCAACCCAGGCAGAGGAGACCAATATTCCTTAAAATTGACTTGGGAAGCTAAAGTCACTTGACAGATACCTCACAAGGGCTTCTATTTGGGCACAAACATAGATCATGTTTTTCCAAAGACCCTGAAGAAGTTCAGCCTGACATTGATCCCAAAGCAAGGGAGCAGGCTGTGGGTGATTTACAGGATGAATAGATGTGAAAGGCATGCTTAATGGCTTCAGACCAACCAAAGCTTCAGATGAAAAGCTGCCTTGCCCTGAACAGCAGATTGTGTCTGAATTAGCAACTGCCTTTTCAGTATTATTTATGATGAGGCAGGTGCACCGGGGAAAGGGTGGCTTCAGGTGATAAGTCAAACTGAGGAAGAAGTTGGGGTGTGGACAGGAGAAGTACATCAAAAAACACCCCTTACTTCTGGGCAGATGCTCTGTAAATAAAGACTAGAACAGGGCGTCGGCGTCTCTTTCAGTCTCAAAAGAAGATAGAAATGTGTAGGTTAGAGAAAAACACTTTCCAATCTCTGTCACACAGGACGAGGCCTTTATAAACCCAGCAGCTCTACACAAATTACAGTGTGTTAGCATCAGCTTAAATGCTAGACAAATGTCCCGACTTAAAAAAAAAAAATAGTAGGCAAAGATCTCCTTATCTCAGCTGAACCTTGAAAGTGTGTTTGTTTAGTGGGAAGAGATTTCATTTAATACCTGGAGTTTGACCTTTCTCAATTCCTATCTGGAGCCCAAAGGAACTTTGTACTTTAGGATGGGCACACTGGGAAACTCTTTCCTTTCTCAGCTGACATTGAAGACACTGGGTAAAAGCTCCTAACATCCTCCAGATAATATCTTAGGACTGACAGCTTCCTTCTGTGACACCAGACATGGGAATGCAGACTGACTAAAGGCTCAGGTGACTGTGCATCTGAGCCCAGGTGAAATGTAAAAGGTAAGCTCTGACACTGTCTATAGCACGGCTTATTTTAAGCCTGGAAATGTTCGGATGGTTATCTTCTCATTTCTTCCCTTAGACTGAGAAGCCCCTTCAGCAGAGATCGCAGAGAGCATCTGTGAAGCCCAGGATGCTGCACTAGCCATCTTTAAGGTGTAGCACTGAGAGTGAGAGAACACATGGCTGCCACGCCACAGTGTGCTTTTAGAACTGAATCCAAATGCTCAGTACGTTTCCTAGTTAATGGCAAAAGAGGATTACTTATTTAAAAAAATGTTTTTAATGTGCATGTGGGTACGGTAGCTGAGAGGCCGGAAGAGGGTGCTGGGAACCAAACCTTTATCCCCTGCAAAAGAACTGTGATATTTCCTGATTTGACTTGTCATGTGTGCCACCCACCAATACACAAATCAATTTACATTTTGCTTTACCATGCATTATGCTAATTAGATTTTTTTTTTTTAACTAATCTCTAACTCGGGAAGGAAAAGAATTCTGACTCAACTAGTTACGATTTTCAATTGGAATTACAAAGGAGATTAGATTTCTGAGCTTTTGTCAAGGGGGTCATGAAGTCGTGGTAGCAACTGATGAAAGCACAAAATGAGATTTTGGTACATGGCAACTCCGGGGGCGGGGGGGGGGGGGGCGGGGGGGCGGGAATAGACCATGTTGACAGTCTTCATTTAAAAACCTCGTCATCTATAGCATCCTTGCAATTCTCGATCCTAGCAGTAGGTGGCGCCCGCTTCCCTGTCTTTGACAGCACTGGTGCTTTCCAGCACTAACAGCTGGTGCTGGTTCAGAAAAACAAGAGAAGGGCAGCCAGGGCTGGGGGTAACTGTGAAGATCTTAGCATATTAATGAACTTGGGAAGGGGCACTGCCCTGCCCGTGCTGAGCAAGTAAGGCACAAACTAGCGGACAGTGCCCATCAGCTCCATTTCCTGATGTCTCTGATGCCCACCTGTGATGAGAATTAACTATTTCAGAGTCCTAGAATAACAAAACTCATCCCCCAATCATCATTACCTAATCAAGTGTTGCCACAAGGGCTGGACTCTTAAAACATTTGCCCCTTCTTCACTGTCTGATAGTCACCACTGGCCAGTGACGGAAGGGCACTTCACACTGGCTAGTGGGCTGGAGAGTGCCCAGCTAATGTGCAGCATTGGTAAGACCCTGTGTTTCATCCCCAACAGAAAACAGCTGGAGGGAAAAAAGGGGGGGGGGAGGTGAGACTACTGAGAAGACCATAATTTTGTTCAACTTAAACATGCTTATATTTAAATATCTACACGTGGCTAGAAGCTGCCATATTAAGCAGCACAGACATACTGACATTATAAAAGATATATTTAAAGCCAAACCCTGAAATATCACACGGGGATAACTTCTATTTAAATAGTTTACTATTTTAATAGTGTTCAATTCATTTCAATAGGGAGATGGCTTGAGACTTGGGGCGTTTGTAAAAAGCCAAGATTATTATAATTATGATTTTGTATTTTACTACATAGCATGGCAACTGGGATATTTAATGTTTTTGGCCATAAGTTCTTGAAAAACTGTTTTTCCCCTTCAATTTTTGTCTTTTAGATAAGTTGAAAAAGGCTAACTGTCCCTTTTTACAGGACTAAATTTGTGTCAAATTTTCACATCAGGGTTCTCGAACACAATTTAAATAAGTTGAATCATTTCCGGGTATATATTTAACTTAACATTTGGTTGATAAGAAAGGTAAGTTAATAAGCCAAGAAACATTTTCTGGCCCCGCTTTACTGATAATCAGTCATCTTTAATACTCTCACCGTGAAGAAGCAAAAGAGGAAAAGGCAATTTAAAAAGTACTAAATTCCACATAAACCCACCAAAGAGCAAGTGTTACTGGTCCCTCTCCATTCCCAAGTGCTCAGAAAACAACCCGCACATCTAACAGGCTCTCCCATCCAGGCCTGGCCCACGCTAACATGGATGAAGGACACAGCAACAAAATAAGCCAGCTGTGCCAATACACAAAGGCATCATAAACCATCTCTTTTGACCCCCCATGTCCATTTCACAGACATTATAGCTACATAAAGAAGGTGCGGGGTCTTGTTAGGGCTCCCATCTGTCCAGTCTCAAGTCTTTTCATTTCCAGGGCAGAGACCTGCTAAGCTACACAGTCTTTAGAACAAGCAATGCTTGGACATATAATGCTTGTAGGCTCAACTGATAAACCAGTAAGAAGATGGGCCTCTGTGTGTAGTGTGTGAAACATATGCCACTTAAATTCATTCGCTCAAATCCTCACCGGAATAATTAGCCAATTGTAAGAATTCACAAAATCGTCTTAGAACCTTTAATTTTCTAATTATTTGTGCTATCAGAATGAAGATTACCAATTTTTCTCCCAGGCGAGGCCTAGAACCTTCCCCTACCCTTGGAAGTCATCCAAGTAGTCCAAGTTCAACTCTCCCAGGTAGCCTTTGGAGACTGAACAGGCTGGTCCCATAGCTTTCTGAACTGTGCTGGGGACCCCACCTGGCCTGCATAGGTCTTCCTGGCCCACATCTTCCTCTATTTTCTTACCTGTTCTCTTTCCTTTAGTGGTATTTAACTGGCTCAATTTGGCCTATTGTACTCTACTAAACAGTGAGGTTAATGTTGGATTATAAGAATATGATGTTAATAACAGTATAAGGGATATTGTGATAAACAATGAATACCTAGCAATATTTCATCATATGTATCACACACTTAAAATACATTAAATTAGATGCTAAGGTTAGGAGAAAGACAATGCAGATACATCGATGATTCTCCTCTACAGCATTTCACCGTATAGTACAGCACAGACATAGTCGTATAGCATGACATAGAGCAAAGCTGAAGTAAATTCTAAGAACTGAACATGCCCCAAGTCCAAGGCCAGTATTCTTAGTAGCCAGAAGGGCTGGCACCTCTAGGAAAACAAAGGATTGACTGACACAGTGAAGCAACTTGCTCACAGGAGGCTGATGTTATCTCTCATACTTGCCAGCAAATCTGCTTGAAAAGGATAAAGCAACCAGCACTGTTTGTGAACTCCGACTTCTGTCAAAAGTGCCCCAGGGTCCTCGGTGACTCAAACATTGCTCTCTGCCCCAAATAAAACTGTCATTAATGAAGAACAGTATTTAACTGGTCTGCCATTTTTCTTCTATACACCCTCACCAGCTAAAAATGTTTATTGCTTAAAAAACAAAAAAAACAAACAAAACAAAACAAAAAAATCCTCCTATGCTCTGACTGTCACATTGCCCCCCAAGTCATCAAATCAGGCACACAGGATCTTCATTTTTAGACCTCCCTGTTTAATCCAATCCTCTTTGGATAGGCTGACCACCCCGGTCACAACTATGCTCAGATTAAGACACACTTGTCACATGCCACTTTCCAGCTACTGTGCTCATGAGGAAAGAATAATTATTCACCCATCTGAGTCTGACTGTGTGCCAAACATCAGGCAAGAGCTTGGTCCCTAGACTCTTCCCCCTTTACCCTCCGGGCTAGAGACCCATCCTCCCTGTGAGACACCATCAGGGCTAAATATAGATCTACGCACACCAGCAGTTCCTGACCATTGTCACATGGCGCTGCTGACGAAGGACTCCTTGGAGACGCGTTCACCCAAACATACATACACAACTATGCGTGCATATTTATCCATATACATCAGACCCCGCGAATTCACTGCAAAGTGGTCCATTTACTTTCTCAAGCGAAAACTGCAGCCGAGATGCTCTCTTGGCTCTGTTTACCACACCGGTTCCACTCCCATCTCCCCGCACTGTCTATGGGCTTAGCCACAGTGCTTTGCCTAAAAGGCACCAATTTGGATGGGGTAAGGTGGCAAGCAATACTCAAATCACACCGGGGGGGGGGGGGGCGCCAGCACCTTTGTTTCTCATTTGACCTTTTTTTCTTGTCCAATAAAGACGAGCCTCCCTCACGCTGTCAGCCCACGAAGCGTCCAGGTACCCCAAGCTACGTTGGTATCGCTGGGACTGGTGTCCGAAAGCAACTCACCTAAATCCCAAAGCGAAACAAAACAAGACAAAAGCCAGGCTACTTGGTCAAGTTTGCATAAGAACAAGACTTCTATTTCCCTGTCTGATCCTGAGAGTCAGACCTTAGATTATAAGGAATCTGCAACAAAAATAAACAACAGCCAGTACACTCGCAAACACCCTAGAAAACTAGCCAAAAAAAAAAAAAAAAAAAAAAAAAAAGGATATAGAAACAACCTAGGAGCAAAGGAGCAAAGGAAGGAAGCTTAGAAGGAAAGCAAAAAGGATGAATGTGACTCCGACAAACCCAAACCCTCAAGATCTCCAAATAGAAGGCCTGGCTGGGCACTGGGGCAAGGCGCACACTATGCCCACGGATCCCCGGGTCCCTGGGGCTCAGCCCCGCACCTGTTGGGACAGCCGCAAAGCCCTAGCACGAGAGGGCGCGGGAACTCCTAAATCCCCGGCTCCACCAGCGCTCGTTGGCTCGAGCCACGCAGGAACGTAAAAAGCAGCTAGCTGGATCCCGGAGCAGCATCCATGCAGCCCGGGGGCTCCGTGCAGCCCGCTCCTTCCATCCCGCCGCGGAGGAGCCCGGAGCACCTACCAGCACACAGTCCCGGGCCTCTGCCTGCTGGCTGCTGAACCGCGGCGCCCCCGAAGGCGAGCTCAGGGCAAGGATTCAATGCAGGAAGAAAGGAAAAAACCCGCCGATCCAGTCGGGGTCCTTGTTTATACTGAAACTCCAGCCAGAGACGCGCACACCCCCTTGCTCCTTAGTGCCCGCCTCCTCCGCTGCCGGCCCCGCCCCGTTTCTGGCCACGCCCATCCTCGCTGGCCAATCGTGGCGCTGCTCTCCTCCCACGCCGCCCTGCGGCTGGCGCTCGGGGACTTGCTTGGGCCCCGGCGGGTTGGGACTCCCGTGACGCGGTGGCCGAACCCGCCCACGCCGCGGAGGCAGGCTTGCTGGCGCAGCGGGTCTCGGCAGCCAGGGCTGGGCTCGCTCCAGCGTGCGTTTCCTCCTTCGTGCCGCTCCCCGCGGCTGTTTGTGCAGTCATGTGTCCCCGAGTGTGTATTCATCTGCTTGTGTGCTCTACCTGTAAATACCGGCTCGACTCGTTGTACAGTATCTATTATCATACTTAGGAACTGAAGGTTACTACTGTCCGTGTAACTTTTGGAGGAGGTCCGAGGGGAACCACAAAGCGCTTGCTGAGTGCTAGGCATTGTGCAAAACGCTGGGGGCATCCTGGTGGCAGCAACCTGCTAGTCCCAGACTCCTGAAGCTTACTGGCTACTGGCGGGCAAACGCTAAGTAAACTACCACTCACTGTAAAAATTACATGTGTTAGAACTTTCGCGGAGGAAAGGTGTCTACTTAAGATGCGCGGCTTGTCCGCAGTGAAGGTTGTGCTATCTTTGTAACCACGCAACACTGGATACTTGATAACTATTTTAGAAGAAGGGATAGGAACTCAAAACTTCCTTGGTGTGTATGATAATTAGGTAAGAGGCAAAGGTGGAATAAAAGAGACCCATGGGAGGAAAAATGTATAAGATCTGGAAACTTGGCAGCATTGTGACCCTGGGTAAGAAAGGGTTCTGTGAGCTTCAGTTTATAAACACTGTTGGACCATCCTATAGGTCTGTGATTGGGATTATTAAGACGGAGAGACACTGTTTGTTCCTGCTCTAAGGTCCCTGCCTCCCTCTCTCTCCATCCTGGGGTAGAAGGAACCTTCATTGCCTGTAACTCACACCTCCTACTGCTCTATCCTATGCGCTCCTTCTATTGATGGGTCTCCCAGGACCAGCAATTTATTCTCAAAAATCTGAGCCTTTTGCTTAACCTAGCGTCTCTGCACTGT
The DNA here is from genome assembly GCA_033318265.1 of Phyllotis vaccarum. Taxonomy (NCBI): domain Eukaryota; kingdom Metazoa; phylum Chordata; class Mammalia; order Rodentia; family Cricetidae; genus Phyllotis; species Phyllotis vaccarum. The sequence continues at coordinate 77,200,892 of JARWLC010000001.1, read as the reverse complement.
GAAGGAGAATGGATCTGGACAAAGGGGTAGTACTTCAGGTCCTACAGTCATGGCTCAGCTTTCCACCCTGTGTTTGTTAACAAATAGACTATATGATACATGAAGCAAATCACACTCTTTCTGGTCCTGTAGCGAGACACTAAGAGAGATGAGCTAAACCAGGATTTCTTAATGGTGCCATCAGGCATAACCTTTGTAACCTCTGCATACTCTCACAAGCCCAGAGATTGCCTTTTTACTTTCTGAAGTCTTGTCCGCTAAACAAAAGATAAAGTTCAGTTTTAGACTCTAAGAATGTAAAGTGGCCACTATAACATTGATGCAAAGTTATGTTTTGTTTCCTGAAACACATTTCCGCTCCCTAATCTGTCCAGGGCACTAGCTCCAGTGTAAGAACCATCATGTGCAGATTCCTAAGTGATGTGGAACATCTTTATGTATGCTGTGAATATCATTCATTAATAAAGGCTCTGTTTGAGCCTAAGGCAGGGCATTTTAGAAAGAGGCGAAAAATCTAAACATAACAATAATTTAAAAAAGACAAAGTAAAAAAAAAAAAAGAGCTGCCCAAAAAAACAAGATATAAAAAATGAAATAAGTCATGGGCCACATATAAGAAAAATTAATAAAAATGAGCTAAATTAAGATACAAATGCTAACTAACAACATGCCTGAGCCATAGGCCAAACAACATATAATTAATATAAGCATTTATGTGTTTCTCTGGGACTGCTAGTCTGAGGTACAACCCGCCTTTATTACACAGCCGCCTCTGAAACCCTCCACATGGCACTGAGCTCAGCACCTTGAGAATCAAGCAGCTTCTTCAAGGAACACTGAAATTATGAGATAGATAGACATGAGAGGGACTTAAAATCATGTCTCCCAGAGACATCTTCCTTGATGGTGACCTTTTTCTTCTCATACTGTTCTCTGTATAAGTCTTGCCACCGTCTGATACGCTGCATTTTGCTTATCACCGAGTCTCTTCTGTCATTGATACTTGGTAAAATGTGAGCTCCCCGGAAGCAGAACTTGTTGTTTATCTGCCCTGTTTCTACTGTAAGGACAGTAATCAACATATAAGCCCTTGATAAGCATATGGTGGCTTAATAAATAAATGGATGGATGGGTGTATGGCTGGATGGATGAATGGGTGTGTGGCTGGGTGGATGGGTGGATGATGGATGGATGGATGGATGGATGGATGGATGGATGGATGGATGGGTGGATGGATGGATGGGTGGGTGGGTGGATGGATGGATGGGTGTGTGGGTGTATGTGTGGATGGGTGGGTGGATGAATGGATGGATGAATGGATGGGTGTCTAATGGTAAAACACAGTATTTAATTTTGTTCCAATTATGTCTTCCATGTTCTATACCTCATAGTTTCTTCCTGATCTTTAGATTCCATTGGATCAATTTGTACCTTCTTGAAAAATGTTGGAAGTCTGATGAGATGACTTGGCAAGTAAAAGTCTTTGCTACCAAACCTTGCCACCTGAATTTGATCCCCAGGACCCACATGGTGAAAGCTGAGAACCGAGTCTTTCAATGTCACACACATACACAATTAATATAATAAAAATGTAAATATTAGAACAGCAGCAGTCAAGCTGATTCAAACAAAGCCCTGCAGAGTAGAACCTCATCCCAGTACCTCTACAATGACTATAGAGCTATGTAGGGAAGAGCTGCTTTTCCTAAGCCTCCTCCACCTCAGGCACATGAAAGAGGATCAAGTATCATCGTGAGTGGTATAACCCCAACTTCCTTTCTTTCTGTCACTTTCAATTCTAAAGAAAAATCCCAACTGACATCATACTATATTCAGGATATTTTTCAATCCATCTTTGTGAACAACGACACTACTGTTGTACAAGCCACATGAATACATGGACCTAAATGTCATTGTGCAGTCTTTTTTTTTTATCTTGTTTTCTCCCTTCTGTTCACCTTGTGTTTTTCTTTAAATGACTTTATTTTGTTTATTACTATTGTGTGTGTATATGTGGGGTGTGTGTGTGTGTACATGAATGTGGGTCCCTACAGAGGCCAGAAGATAATGTTGGATTCCTTGGAGCTGGAGTTACAGGTGGCTGTGAAATGCCTAATGTGGATGCAGGGATCCATACTCCAGTCCTTTGCAAGAATAAGTCTCTCTTAAGCACTGAGCCATCTCTCCAGCCCTGGAGCTTACATTTTTAAATAACGTATCCATGTTAGTGTATGTTGGTGTCACTGACCCCCTCCCCATTGTTGAATGTTTTACCACACCTGTGCTATGTTTGATTATCTAGTTATGTTTAGTCCGCAATAAAACCACAAGAGGCGGGTACCAATTCCTGCATCTGACAAGAAGGAATGAGACCCTGGAAAGAAAAAAGCCACCTGTCCCGAATCCGGTGCTCCTGTTCTTCCAGTTCTTAATTGTCCGTGTAAGAGCTTGTAAAGAACATTTTAAAGAAGAAGACATTTATATTTAAGTCAGAAACAAGGTGTTTTCTTGCAAAACAATGTTTATTATTTGCCTACAATAGGGAGTTTAATTCAATTAATTAAATGTGTTATAATTTGCTATTTCATAATTGAACCTTAGGTGAAAATGTAAACATAACTGTCTTCAAATATCAAGACTCATCGTGAGAAAGGAAGATGAGACGCCAAGGCATCAGTCAGAAATGAAGAAGAAAAGGCGTAAGGAAGTATGTTATAAAGTCGGTGCAGTGAAAATGCTGAGGACATCAGACACAAACTGGACTGACAGATTTTCCGTGGACCCCGCCCCAGTGTGAGTGATTTATTTTTTTAGGGTTTCATACACAAGTACACAGTATTATATTATTCCCACTCACCCCTCTTCCCATTTCAACTCCTCCTGTCCCTCAATCTCTGCAATCATGGTCCCTTCACTAATTATTATTCATATATACATACACACATACAGTGAAAGAGAGAGAGGCAGAGACACAGACACACAGAGAGTTAATGACTGAGTCCAATTAGTGCCCTTATTTATGCCTGTGTTTACAGTTGACACCTCAGGATCGGGAGGCCTAATTAGAAGCTTAGTCCTTGAGAAAATGGTTTGTCCCTCCTTTGACATCTATGGGCTGCCTGTAGCTTTTCTTCTGGACTAGGGCCTTGTGAAATTTCCCTCCATCCATGTTGGCATGGCCATTTCTATGGTCTTGTTAGAGGAGCCATGTCTAGAAGATGCTATCCCACAGCACTCATCCAGGTCCTCAATGTCTTACAGTCTTTCTGCCCCCTCTTCCACTGTGTTCCCTGAGCCTTAGGTGTAAGGATTGTGTTGGACACATTCCATCTGGGGCTGGAATCTCAACTGAGGATTTCTAGAGTAGCATTCATCAGTGGTAAAAAAAAAAAAAAAAGTATCTGGTGAGGAGTGAGAACTTGTACTTAACTGTGGGTGTAAGGACAAGTATTTAGCGTATAGTTAGAACCAATATTAACTTAGCAAAACCATCATAACGGAATCTTCACTGAAGCCTATGACCTCTTCAGACATGGCTTCATGGCTAGGTTCACAGTACCAGGAATAAGTCCTATGCTATGAAGAAGCCCTTAAGTCCCATTAAACAGCTACTGGTTACATTCACATCGTAAGTACCGTTGTTGCAAAGCTGGGGCTGTCTTTACTATGGTTCACACAGCACCTTGTGATACTGTGAGTTGCTACAGATCTTTAAGGACTTTATGAAACGGCCATGTAATTTCTCAGAAGCTTTTTACGTTTTTTTCACTGTTTTGATCTCAGTCACTCTGGAATACAGCTATGGGCCATTGAAGGTGTGAAACCTGAGCTCCACTTTGCAAATGGATAGAAGCAAAAGCACAGGTCACATTACTAGTCACCAGTTAGCATGGACGCTGCCTGTTCTTCCAACTTTCAAACCAAGAAAGGTGAGCTCACTCTTGGGAAGGATCATTTATGGGGCCTTGCTTATGTGTTGACAAAAGATTATGAGAGCGGTGTACAACAAAGCCACGAAGAACAAGCAGATAAAGTTCCTGAACATTGCTTTGCAGCTTCTTAACCTGCAGTATATTCAAAAATAGCTTCTCAGTGACATACAAATGCAATAATTTTTCTTCAACAGGTAAAGAATAAGAAGGAAAAAACCCTCTAATGCCTGAAGTATTTAACAGGTGAACCACTTTCTCTTAAAGAATGGAAAAACCTTTATTTCACAACAAATAGATTTTAAGGAAAGGGAGAGAATGGCACACCCACCCCTACACGTAGCACAGAGGAGGAAGCAGTGCGGTTGTATGGCCACCGTAGTGGAGAGCACTGGGCCTCTAACTCTGACCTCTCATCTCATTGGTTGCAATAGGAGTTGAGTTCCCGTGCCAAGGTCTTAGGACAAGGAGAGCAGTTAGGCTCCAGACCATGGAGAAAGTCCGCTATTTCCTTCCTTGTTTTTCTAGTGAGGTTTCCATCACTTCCCTTTCCTTACTGTCTGAGGACCCACAGCAGACAGGGAAGGGGTTGCTTGGCATGCTTTGGTTTCATGGCCTCTTCCTGCTTTGACCTAAGGAAAGCTTGCCGATGACCAACCTAGCTTAGAACAAGGCCTTGTGGGATTCCATAGAAATACAAAGGGGGGGGGGGGTTTCCAAACATCCACGCCCCTGGATCATGGTAAGAAGAACAAGGAACAGCTAGATCTGAAATTGTATTTATTTATGATCCTGACTCCTTGCCTGGTGCCATCAATTCTTTGAATAAACCTTGCTGCTTTGGTGAATTTTCTGTGATAAGACAAATGACCATGTTAGCTTTGGAATGAATATTTCAACAATTATCAACATTTGTCAGTTCACACAATTCTTTCCCATCTATTAATTGTTTTAGGGATAATATGAACTGGGTCTATGCTACTTATTCAATCCAATAGCAGCCATGACTAAAGATACACAGTTTGGTTTTCTTGGATTAGTGAAAAGATGATATCCAGCCACTAAGACTTTCCTCCTAAGTGGGAGGACTTGAATACAGAAGATAACTTCAGGAAGTTGCTGTCACATATCTTTGCTCATACTGTTATCACGGCTGCTCTTATCTCCCAGCCTGGAAAGTTCCACAAAGAATATAACAACTGCATGGGAAATTCCACCATATCTAATAGTTTTTCAATTCTTTTAAGGATGTGTAAAAATTCTAAAAGTTACTATAGTCAATGACTATCATAAGGCAATGCTACTGTTTTCCCTTTAATGAGTGTTATTTCACTTACTTAGCAGTTCATATTTATTCTTAGAAAGTAGTTATGTGTGACATGGACAGCGTCTCTCTTTATAGTAAATGCTGACAATTGACAATATAACTTGACCTGATCACAAGGTCATGGAGCAATGCATCTCTGTTGATAATTGTCATACACAATGACATGCTTTTTTGTGCTGACAAAGAAATGTCTAATAAATGTAGGTTGTTTGAGGAAAGTGTATTACCATTTTTATCGGGAGTGTAACTATGCATGAATAGCTGTTCTTCGCTATATAAAATCATTATAGTGAATAGCCAATATATTTCTTTCATAATTTCTGCATTGCCAAGAATTGTCTGTTTTCTTCTGAATGAGTTGATTTTAAAATGAATTAAGAATAGGATATTTTATGTTGTTTTATTTTGAGACAAGGTTTCATGTGTCCTAGCCTGCATCAAACTCTCCACTTGATCAAGAATGACAAAATAGTTTTATATTTGAGATACTTACAGCTTTTTATATTAAGCTTTTTTATTTTTCTAGAAGGTCCCTTCAGTTTTAACTGGTTATCACTCTATGTCCTAGAACATTGAGTAAGAAGGAAGAAGGGAGAAAATGAATAATAGAACAAGACAATTTTAGAGGTGAAAGGAATATTAATTATCATCTCTTCTAAACTTTCCTATCCTCATACCCCCAATCAAAGCATTTCTGATATGAAGAAATTGAGTCCCAGAGAGAAAAAGTGATTTCTCCAAGGCTAACAAGATAATAGCAAAGTTACACTTGTCCAAGACCCAAAAATAACTCAAGACTTCAAATATTACCTCATTTGACTTGCTAATTATTATCCCACAGGGGGAATCTGTAGGGCTACCTCCACATTACAGAAGTAAAATTTGTTAGCAAATACTGAAGACAGATAGTTTACACTGAGGATTCCTGATGAAATGACAAAGTAGAGTTCTCCAGGTCCCGATGACATTGAAATTCTCTAAATGTTGCTAATCCTGGCAGTTTATGATCTTATGTTTAAGGTATGAAAGAATAAACTCTTTAATACCTTTACAGTAAAGTAATTGTTTTCTGGTTATTCTATTAATCAGACCTCACAAAATTACAGTGATCAAAAGGCTTCTCCAACTAGCATTTACTGTTGTTGTTATGATGTCATCCCTAAGAAACCATCTCTTCCATAGTGTCAGAGAACCAATCAAAAAATTATATAAGCTTTTAATGAGACCAGGTTTCTCAACCTGGGGGTAAAGTGACCTTTCACACGGATTGCACATCAGATATTTACATTATAATTCATAACAGTAGCAAAATTACAACTATGAAATAGTAAGGAAGATAATTTTATGGTCGGAGGTCATCACAACGTAAGGAACTGTGTTAAAGGGTCACAGCAATAGGCAGGTTAGAACCACTAGATTAGACAACTGGTCTAAAGCAATGACTTCTGGATGATTCTGTGAAATTAAAACAGGGAAAATATCCAAATATTCATTTTGACATGTGGATAAACATTATTTCAGTAGTAGACCAGCATTCAAACACAATATATCTAGATACATATTGTATGGAAAAGCACAGGGTTAAATGTATTTCACACTCACTCACACACATTCACTCACACACTCACTCATACACTCACATGAACAGACTCTAGACGTTACCTATATTTCTCTAGATGTCTTAGATAATCTCTATCTTTGGGACCAGCCGAGACTGGGCATGGGGAGCTGAAGCTGTAGAATTCAATTCTTCTTATAAAGAAAGATTTAACAGATTAGACTGTATGTTTATGACGATCATTTGAGTGCAGACAAATAGATACTTTTGTGTTTTTGTTTTGTGAAAACCTTAAAAATGGAAGAATTTATAATCAAAATGTATTTTTTCCATATAGCTATACTATATAAGCTTAAACTTTTGCATTTACTTAAACACAATATATGCTGATGAAGTTAAAATTTTTTCTTAACTTTTTGCATTTATGGAGTAATCACATTTATAAAGTTTAAGTACCTACTAGTAGTTCAGGTAATTGTATTTGGTCCCATTATGTAAAATGATAATGCACACAATATAAGTTTATTAAAGAATATGATGGCCCTCAATTGTTTATTATATTAGCTGCCTCTTGTGATTTGATGTGACAGTATGGTCCCACTCTTTGATGGGTACTGTGACACACAGTTAGCACACAAATTAGCTTGGCTTCTTGACTGAAATCTGCTTTAAAGTCAAATCTCTCACAGTAACACCATTAGCATATGATTAATGTTTCCAAGGCCTGGAATTAACTGGTGATAATTTTAGAATCTACAATTACCCACACAATTGTCTCTAATTAGCTGTCTCTAAAAGAGTGGTCAAGAATGGGAAGAAAATGGAGGCTGGCTGTGGATCTGTCTCCTCTGTAAGAGTGGAATGATGCACTTATTTGAGATCTGTTGCAAGAGCGAAGAAGATGTGTTGGAGTGGAAGATAGGCTGGAAAGCCATGGCCCTGAACAGAAATAGCACTTGAAAAGATTTAGAAGAAGAGAGGAAAAAAATTGTCTATGCCAGACCACAGCTCAGTGATTTAGGAGATCATCTAAGTGTGCGAAGAACTAAATCCTAGCAAGCCCAAGGCCTTCCCTTCAAAGGTATGAATTTAACACCTCTCCCAGCAAGAAATTCACAGCTAAGGGCAAAACAAAATATCCCAGTCTAGACAAAAATCCCACAGAGAAAGAAAACATTTGCCTTACATTCTGTGTGTTGTTTTATAAAAACTCACAACAAATTCCTTTCCTAAATATCCCAGTTAAAAAGTCAAACACCAGCTGTTGCAAGTCATAAGCCTAAATTTTTCTGACGTCCAAAATACTAACGAGTACCATTTTCCTCCAAAATACTTGAACTAGGACATCGTGTTTTGAAAACATCTCTAAATAAATATTGTTTGGTTAGCCCTGGCCCCTAACACTTCAAAGTTAGTCATAACCTTTTGGTTCACAGTACATAGCAAAATAAAAATGAACATGAATTTTGTTCTTTCTCTTGATGAGACAAAACACTGTCAAAGCCAACCCAGTAAAACATGTCACAGTGTGGCAAACTTGAGGAAAGCAACCTAACAGTCAAGGGGCCTGCTGGGTTCCATGAACGTTACAGGAAGGCTGGCGCTCTCTCTCTCTCTCTCTCTCTCTCTCTCTCTCTCTCTCTCTCTCTCTCTCTCTCTCTCTCTCTCACTCACACACACACCATAAAATGATGAAAACTCACTCCAAATCTAGGAGTAGTCAGTCATCCATGTCTCAAGGAATGGGGAGTGCCTGACCCATTATTCAGTAGCGCTTTGGGGAAAATAAATGGCAGAGGTTATTTGCACAAAGGCTAGCAAGACTTGTTCTAAAGAGCTCTGGATAGAAGCAGCACAAACCAGAGAATCCAGGAGGGCATTGGCCCACCTGGAGAGCCTTTGACAGTATTTAATTTCAAAAGGACACTCATCAGATCATAACAAAACACAACCAGCCTAGAGAGGCTACTGTTTTCAGATTCTCAGGGTTCTACATGAGGTTAAAGACTCCAGCTTCCTGTGAAGGTGGACATTTTTTTTTTTTTTGAGACAGCTTTCATAGAGCCCTGGCTGGCTTTGAATTTACTACATAGCCTGATGATAAACATCTAATCCTCCTGCCTCCACCTCTCTAGTGCTAGAACTGCAGGTGTGCACCATCATGCCCAGTTTACATAGCCCAAGGTCTTAAACACCCTAAGGAAGCACTCTGCCAACTGAGCTACACACATTCCTACTCAAAAACTGTGTTTAATCCATAGCTGTCAGACTCTGTGATCTGCAACAATGGAGTCGCTTGACAAGGCCCAGGAGTGACAGGCTTCCCCAGCCCTACTGACGTCAGCCGGAAAGGGCACAGCTATGCTCAGAGCGCATTTCTGCATCGTGACACTGGTGTCCGCGATGCTCTTAATCTGTTCCTAGAAATATGCTTTCCCAACAATGCAAAACAAATGAAAAGCTAAAAACAAAACCACAGCTCTGACTGTTGTAGAGAGTTCGCGGGTCCGGGGCAGCCAGAGATCTGGGACCCACAGCTGCCGGGACTGCTTATCTGCCCGCCGCTGGGGTCCCCAGAAACAACTCAGACGCTTTATTTATTTTAGGCTGTTTGGCCTATGGCTCAGGCACATTGCTAGCTAGCTCTTACATCTTAAATCAACCCATTTCTATTAATCCGCGGGCCACGTGGCCCCGGCCCGTAGCTCACCCGTGTTCCTTACATGTCGTCCCTTGGGCGGCTTCCGCGAGGTCTGCTTGACTCCACCCTGCTTCTCCCACCTAAACTCTGACTCTCCTCCCACCTATTCTAAGGTACCTGCCATGGCCCAAACCAGCTCCTTTATTTAAAGATACAGCACACACAAATGCATTCCCACATCTGACCTCAGAGGCTTTGAGAGCTTATTTTTGAGCCAAATGTGAGCAACAATGGTCCAGGAACATAAGTTTAGATTATCCCAAATACTGTGTTCCAATGTGGTAACAATTCAGGAAAGGTTTTGTAGTATCAGAAGAAAGCAGGTCATAAAGTAAATCATCTTTTAAAGACACTGGAGCAGAGAAATGCTGCAATAGGCCTTCATGCTGTCTGAAGACACTTCGCTTTCGGGTTGCTGGAACCTATTCAAAATGGTTTACCTAAAAGTTGCAAGGACGTCGGTTACACACAGGAGATACGCAACAAATAGTCACTTAGGAACCAAGATAACCCAAGGTAATTTGGCTGTGGACCTGCAACATTCCTACTCTCCATATTATTAACATTCTGGTCAGTTAATTAGCCTTATAGAATGCTTGAGAGCAGTGAAAATTTTTTCTGGGCTGTCAGTATAACAGCTCAGATCTACAGGACAGCCAGTGACTAGAACTTAGTGTATTATCAAGGCATGGTAACACCCTTGCTTTAGTCTGGTTAAAACAGACTTAAGATTCAATTTCTATGATAGTGTACTGTGACATTAATTCTTTATTCAGTGCACATGCATGCCAGTCAGGTAATCAACTGTTCTGCTTAGCCTAGGACCAGCCAGATTTAGTACTGAATTTCATTTCTTTAAAAGATCAAACAAACAAACAAAAAAAACCCCTTTTCTTTATTTCGTGTGTTGGGGGCATGTGGCATGGTGCTCCTGTGACATCACAGGACAATTTGTTGGAGTCAGTTCTGAGCTCTGGGGGTCAACCCTGAGTTGCCAGGCTTGAAGCAGGTGCCTTTATCCACTGAACCATCTGACTGGCACTAATCCCAAATGTCTTACAACAAATCTTCAGAAATGGGTTAAAAAGGGGTGGCTGGTTAATTAAACTCCAGACATTACTAACAACTTTCTGTAGGCCAAGCCCTGGAGAAGGCATTAACAAAAACTACTGAGGAAAAAAGCAGAGATGGTGGCTGCCATCATGAAGTGCCCACCCAGGAAGGCAGGGCAGACAGAAGCTGAGATCCAAATAAGCAGTCCTTACAGAGATATGCTCACGCCTGGGACAGAGATATGCTTTCCATGGGGACATGCTTGGAGGAGTCTGGGATGGCTGCTTTAGACCCGAGTATGAGACAGTTAGCAGTGAATTTTGTCAGGATAGGGCCATGCTACTTCATTTTTAAGTATGAAAAGCGCTTCAGGATCTCTGGAAGAGATTAATGCTGTCTCCAAAATTATATGTCTATTTTTGTATCTGATATCAGAATAAGAGTGAGGAAAAAGTCTTGGGGTGGAAATGTAGCCCTGTTGGCAGAATACCTGCCCAGCATGGAGAAAGCACTTGATTTTGTCCCCAGGGCTCACAAACTGGAGCACAGGAGGATCAGAAGTTCAAGGACATCCTCATCTATGGTGAAAACTACTCAAGGTCAGCCTGATATACAAGGAAAGAAAAGGGGGGGGAGAGAAAGAGAGAAAATATTCCAGTAGAATAATTAGAAAAGGCACAAGCTAACAATAACTTTTTCTCTACCCGGCCCTTGATAACAAAACAATACTTGGTATACAGTAGGTACTCAATGCTTAATTAGTACCTACATGCATAAAAATATCACTGTTTTTTAAGTATTATGTTCTGTCCCTAAATTCACTTTCCTTGAACACTTCTTCTCACTAGCCTATCCATAGCCTGATGTAATTATAGATCAAATGAGCCATGGGTCACCCATAGACTTCAGGCTAGAGGTATCATGGGCCAGACTATACCTGCTGATTCAAAGAGAGACTTTGCAAGCCTTTGCCTTTGCTCTGTCCCCACATGTCAAGCTCTCTGCTACCTAAGCTGGGGTGAGATCTGTTTCTGTTTTAAGCTCTGTGTGTTAGGATCTGACTCTAAAGATAGGCTGTGCAATGACCAATGTTAACCTGCAAAGCTGCAATTTGGCAACTTCACGGTGTGCATGAGGGAATTTCTCCCTTCCCCTTGTTAATGCTTTCCATCACGGTCTCCCTTCCGACCACGCCTCCTCCCTTTTGTCAATTGGGCTTGATAGCTTGGGGCCTCAATGCCTATCCCAATGGAGGCTCTCACCACTTCATTTTACTTAGGAGAGTCTCTCTCTTACCCTTTCTTGTTCAACCCACTAGATGATTATCTGTACACACACGCACACACACACACAATTTACTTTAAGGTCAGAGTGTCTTGTATGTCTGGTGTGTTAGGAAAGGAACTAATATCTTAAATGGACAATGGCTTGATGTGTTCAACAATCTGAGTTCTCCAGTGTATCTATGTTCTACTTTTCTATACATAATGACCCCAATGGTGGATTATACACCTGTGAAGAAAAGAACCAGCCTATGTTTTCCTCTCCCAGTGATCCTCATACAATTATATACACATGGGATAAACTTTCAGAGCCCCCAGATAGATTACTAATAACCAATGTTTCTTTTATTTTTATAATATTTATTTTTCACTTACACATATGTATCTGCAGGTACCCTCAGATGACAGAGGAGGCTGTCAGATCCTTGGAGCTGGAGTCACAGGCAGTTGGGAGCCACCTTGTAGGTGCTAAGAACTGGGCTCAGGTCCTCTGTAAGAGCAGCCAGTGGTCTTAATTGCAGGGCCATCTCTCCAGTTCCTTTGCTGGGCTTTGGAAATCTACTGGCAACCTTAACCTTCAGTTCCTACATAACATCTATAAATACCTGGCATAGACTAATAAATTATAACAGTTAACAATAACAAATACAACTGTCGGTAGACCAGTTGAATAGATTTTAGGGATTTGATGTCATAATGCGTGGTACCAAGTTGGCATGGACATGCTTGCAGAACACAACATTGCATTCAGTTTAACACAGGGTTGTTTGTTTGTTTGTTTTTTCCTGTGTCAACTAGAGTTCTTTGGGGACATCCAAATTAAATTTAAAGAAAGGTACAGGACACAGCTGACAGTTATGAACAATTTTGCTCCATGGCTTCCTACTGTATAGTCTCTTAATCTTTTAACAATCATATACAGCCCATATACAGTATTATCCTCATCATCCCCGAAGAGGAAGCTGAAGGTGGGGAAGTTTTTTATGGACTCAACAGACTTTACTCCAGAGAGCATGCATTTGGTGTCATAAGTGGAGTCAGCAGGACACAGAAACATTGGCTGACTTTCAAATAAGTACTACAACTAAAGGAAAACAAAAAGCTATGACCTTTCCACTACCTCACAAGTGGTTGTGCAGTTTGGGGCAGACAACATTGTACAATGATGAAGATCAGTCATTGTGGAAAGAGGAAGTGACTGCATACAACTCTGGCTCAGAAGGGACTTGAGCAGACTCTCGGTCACTCTAAACTTCATGTCTAAAACGTCCCCCACATCGAAGACTAAACTAATAATTGTTTTGAAAATCAAGTTAAATGATGCATCCAGTCATTAGCACAAACTCTGGAAAATGGAATTCAATGAATGGTAGTTAATTAAATATAATTATCACAACTCTTCAGCAGCCTCTTTCATGCCTCATGCCTTAGCCTCTCCCTGATTCCTTTAAAAGTCAGGTGATCCCAGTACATAAGAGGAGGGAAGAGAAGTGGGGGAGTGCAAGGCCAACCTTGATTACATAAAGAGTTCGAAGCAATACTGAAAATATCTCAAAAAGCAATACATACACACACACACACACACACACACACACACACACACACACACACGCATGCACACACGCACTCCTTCTTTAAAATGTGTGGCTAGTCAGGAATGATAATTCACACCTGTAAACTCAGTACTTGTGAGGATGAGGCACAAAGGAAAGAGATCATTGTGAGTTCAAGCCAGCCTGGGCTATACAGTGAGATCCTATCTAAAACCAAAACAAGATAGAAAAAAGACAAAATAAGTGTGACTGTGTATCATCTTACTCTGTATAAGTTTACTTTGTGTTGCTAAAGAACTATTTAAATATTTGAACATTATAAACATGCTTAAAATACATTTGTTTGTATCTCCTAAAATAGGAATATTATTATATATAGACTATAGTATAGTATCCCTGAAGACTATTCAATAACATCTCCTATCACCTAATTTCTACTACATATTTAAATTTCCTAAATGAGTCTCAAAATTATCCCCAAGAATATTTTAAGCCTCTTTAAGAAATGAGACAATTTGTCTTAAAGAAAGCACCACTTTCAATATTTGCCTGATATTTTTCTCTAAGTGATTTTTAATTGTTCATCCAACTTCTATATTTCATATAAATCTGAAAGGCAATTTTTTGGTTTTATTGCTTTTAACTTGAATATTGTGGTGAGGATGCTTTAAAGTCAATCTTACGTAGTTTGTACTAGACCTTATCAAACTTTCCATGACCACTTCCTTTTCTAAACACAATGTGGCTTCCCAGCTTTCTCTAAGGTATGGCCAGACCACTGGTTTTCAACTGTGGCTTCACTTAGAATCATCTACAGAGTCTTACAAAATATTTGTTTCTGAATAACTCCTCTTGGCTTAAACAAAGGGACTGTGAATCTTCCCAGGTCATTCTTGTGAGTAACCCAAGACAGTGAGTGGCTTGGACCCTACAAAGTCAATGGTCTATTTTTCTTGTCTAACATTGTACATTTTCAGTGTTAAACAGACTCTGCCTGCCTCATAACTGCTTCTGAACAAGACATGTGAACTTTGGCATATAGATAACTTCAACCTTTCTTCATGGTCTGGCTTTTCCTTTTTACTGAGTGTCATGCTATGCAGCTGATGGGCTTGCGGGGGGGGGGGGGGGGGGGTGGGGGGGTGGGGGTGGCGGGACTGGAGCTTTGCCTTAGTTGTCATTGTTTACCTCGAGGAAAGCTCCTGGGACCCTAGGTAGCTGTACTTCAATGTGTTCAAACTCAACCTGAGCCAAGTCTGACAGCAAAATAAATAAGTGTATGATTTGTTATTGCCACAATGGAACATAAGTCAGTTCAAATAAGAAGACTGGGTACTATCCTCCCCTAAAGAAGCCTGTCTCAGGGTTAATTCAGGAAGTAGCCAACATACTTGTTTACAATTTAAACTAAGTGAAAGTCATCAATAACTCAAGAGGAAATCTGTAAAACACAAAAACTACTCCTTGTTTCTGAATGGCGTTCATACAGAAGAAAACTGCTCACTCTTATTCATAATAGCAAAATAGTAAATCCAAAGCCCACTGTATACTCCCTAGACTGGAAAAGCCTACTCAGACTGTGAAAGGTTGTGAAGGACAGCCCTTTATTGCTATTTTGCTTGTTTGGTCTTAGACAGGATCTCACAATATAGATCAAGCTGGTCAGGAACTTACTTTGTAGATCAAGCTGACCTGAAACTCCTGATCTCCTGCCTCAGCCTTGAAACTACAAGTGTGAGGCACCAGGCCCAACTGAGGCATATATCTGCTAAGAAATTCCAACTAAGGAACACGACCCCGCAGATATACTTCCCTTGTCCTATGAGAAAACACTCAGACAAACTTACCCATTTTCTAAGGGCAAAAGATAAAAGCCTGTTAACATGGAACCATCTGAGATGTCCATAGCAACTGACACCTTTCAGGTATGATGGATGTTCAGCAGAAGAGGACACTGGGGTGGTATTCCATAATAGACATGAGAGGAAGAAACAGGAAGGAACAAGTGTCTGCACTGGATTTTTTAATGCACAAAAAGTCCCTTGCGTTGGTATACAAGAAACTGGTAAGTGGCTTTCTGGAAGAGGAAGAGAGACAGGGGAAACTTTCACAGGATACCTTTTCATATTTTATCCTGTTTAAACTGTACATATATATCACATATTCAAATTTTCAAAAGTTTTATTATATGTTCTTAAAGATACATTTTCTTTTAGATAGAAAATATTCCAGATATTCTCATAGCACTTATTCCTGTTGTAGGGTCCCAGAAATTACTTAATATTTCTCTAGTTTCACTAAAAATGAAAGTGAAACTTTGCATATTTCTCATACCCAGGCCTAAAAATGGCTCAGAAGAAAACTTCTCCTGGTCATTTCCAGCCCTGAGTTGGGTTCCTCTGCTTCACTTAACATTCAGAGTTTATACACACCTGATTGAACATCTTAGAGGTGAGTGCTCATAGAACATTGAGGTAATGGTGTCAAAGCGAAGATAAGTTCTTTATCTTCTGAAGTATCTTTTAGGCCCCACAAAAAAACTAGGTGGGTAAAGAATTTCTATGTGTGGAAAAAAAGGGGGATTCTTCACAGATAGATTGATTCCATCAAAAGTCATTGTTATTGATTCATTTTTCTCTCAAGACCTACTACTCTAGGTTACGACTTATCTTGTGCATGTAAAATCTGGCCAAAAGAACGGGACTTTAGCTATAACCATTGCCCTTGGCCCAGTGCAGTACATCCAACTGTGTCTAAGGAATCTGACAGCCCACAGCTCACTCTCTGTGATCTTGCCAAGTTGAATATCTGAGTGTCTTCACTCACTCCCATATCTAGGAAAGAAGGGGTGGTGCCTAATTTGAATGCATCATATTTTTTATATGGTGACCAATAACACAACTAGCGTGTCAGATGTTTGAAAGTGTACACTGAAAATAGTCCCTACTACTTCTGCAATGATGACAAAGGCAGAGGAAGAATGCCATCCTGGAAAGTGAGGGAAGGAAGCAGATAAAGGTCAAGACAGAACTAATCTTGATAAAACCCAAAACTAGTCAGAAGCACAAGTAAAGATAAATTCCCACTCAGATGTTTTAATCAGCTGCCTTGCTCCCTTGTTTCCACTGTCTAATCCTAGAGAAATACATGGGGAATGTGAGGAAGGAGGAGGTAGGGTTACACTAAGGACTCTGGTCTCCAGAGGGATGAAGAAATACTGAAGCAGAAGGCAGAGAAGGCTCAACAAACTGTAAAGTGCTTAGTCCTGGCCTGACCAGGACAGTATAGAGAAGAGTGCCCTGGAGTGAATTTTGCAATAAACTTATACTCAGTGTCTGGGATCTGCCAGGGTTGTAGACACTCAAATCTATCTCATTTAAGCATGCGATTGATGTCACCTCCATTTTCTAAATGAGGAAACAAGTGAAGACTAATTGTCTCCAGAACCTTGATGACCACTAAGAGATGTGGGAATGTCTTTCTATATGCTGTGAATAAAGGACTGTTTTGACCACACGATAGGCACCATCAGAGAGAGAGATTAGCCCAGCTGCCCAAGGAAGCAACATGTAAGGAACACATGGCAGGACAGATTAATAGACGATGGTTGAGTAAGATGCAAGAGCTAGCTAGCAATATGCCTAAGCCATAGGCCAAATAGCATGAAATTAACATAAGAGTCTGAGTCGTTTTGGTGGGAAAGAGCAGCCATAGGCAGATCAGATTCATGGAGCTGGTCAGGGCCAGAAGCCTCTTGTTACAACTGAGATGGTGTGACCCTGCTGGGACCACTCTGTCTCATACCACAATTACTGATAAAGTTGCAGATGATGTGGCCCAATGGAAGAGAATTCAAAATCAGTTAAGGAAATATTAATAATGCATGTTTTAAGTTTAAAAATAATTTTTGCTATTTCCTTTTCTGAACATTGAGGGTTAAAAAAAAGTACAGCTATCAAGATGAACTGATTCTAAGTGTCTTCTTTCTGAGAATGAGAGGGTCTAAGTTCTTTAGGATGGACTTCCAGAATGCTCCTATCAGAAGGACCAGAACAGGGCTTGGGGGTTCTTAATAAGCACTGCAACACAGCAACATAGAAACCAGTGGATACGATTAACCAGGAATGCTATTTTTTCTGTACTGAAAATGCTTTTGCTGAATGATTAGATCCAACACGTGGCCAGCCACAGCAAGTTCCGTGCAGTATTCTGAGGGACCGAATGAGCCTGCAGTTAATCCTCCCAACCGTCCTGAGGTGAAGTTTAATGCTAACTCCATTTTGAAGGCAAAGAAACTGAGACATGGTGAAGTTAAGTAATATGTTCACACGGCTAAAAGTGACCTGGCTGAGATTCAAACTCAGGCAGCCTGGGTGGAACATCTCTGCATCACATATTATATAGCAATTCTCTGTTCTTCTCACCTTGGGTTCAGTTTCAAAAGCAATTTTGCTGCCTAAACTAAGAATCTGAAGTTTTATATAGACAGATAGAGGTTCATTTATCTATTCATTAAGCCATTCTGTCACTTTGTATTTATTATGTATTATATTCCTGTTATAGTAGCAAAAATAGACATGATTTCTGGGATCCTTGCACTTAGCATCTACGGAGATGACATACTTAAGCAATTACACAAGTAAACATAAAATTGGACCTGCTCATAAGTACTTAGAAGGAAAGATATAAGATGTTACATTGAGGGGCTGGAGTGATGGCTCAATAGTTAAGAACACTGGTTGAGGTTTCAGAAGACCCAGGTTTCATTCTCAAAACCTCTATAATGGCTCACAGCCATCTTTAACTCCAGTTCCAAAGGATCGGATGCCCTTTGGGGTCTATGTAGGAACCAGGTATACAATTGGTACACAAACATACAAGTAGGCAAAACACCCATACATGAAATAAAAACTGAAATTAAAAAGCTGTAATGTAATGTAAAAATTTAAAAGCATTTAATTAGGACCATGATCTAGTAGAGAGCAGTAAATCCTGAAATAATGACTTTTGAACTGTGTTTACTCATCTAGGCTCCTCTTAAATTCCTTAGAATTTCAAAATCTCAGTTCCCCACCTGAAAAATAGGGCTAGAGGATTGTCTCTGGTTCACCATGAAGATGATAAATAGCTAGCAGGCATTCTAAGAGTCCAGCTAAAGAAATATAGCTAATGACTGCTGCTGTTTCTCATTGTTGCTGGCCCCATCTCAGCAGAAAACTGGGTAAAAGATTTAGAATGATAACAATCATGGGGAATTGGGGAAAATATGGGAAGTATTTCAGAAATACTATGGATTTCACTGTTGCAAGAAAACACTGATTTGATAGATTTTTATCCTTTTAATGGAGTTATTCAATAAAAAGAATATCATATCCTAAGTTAAACAACCTGGAAAATAATTACATGTGGGAACTCTATTAAGATTTCTGGTGCAATGGATAAATGGAGAGTATTCAACGTGGTTCCCAGACATACTGCATGCAGAGTCACGCCCCTTTCATCCATATGCACGAGAAGGCGTGACCATGTAAACTCCACAGGCTACACAGGCTTTACAAACCAAAACTCCACCTTGTTCTCTCTCTCTCTCTCTCTCTCTCTCTCTCTCTCTCTCTCTCTCTCTCTCTCTCTCTCCCTCCCTCCCTCCCTCCCTCCCTCCCTCCCTCCCTCCTTCCCTCCCTCCTTCCTTCCCTCCCTCCCTCCTCCTTCCCTCCCTCCCTCCCTCCCTCCCTCTCTCCCCACCCCCACCCCCATACATGTCTATGGGCATCCAAATCACAATCTTTCCTGTTTAGTAAACTCTAGTGTAGGTTGCTGATATCATCTATTCCCGTGTGTGTTAACGACAGAACCTAATGCCTTGTTAATGCTTGCTGACATCTCTCGGACTCAGTCCCAGTATTGGCCACTGTTGTATGCTTTTCCTGTTCTGTTAAGCATTTCTCCCAGCACAAATCCTAGATTGGATCATCTTCTATCCAGAATTTAATATTGAAGTACAGTGGGTGAACACCAGGAAGGTGGACTATACCTGGGTGCTCAGGGGCAGTGGAGGGGCAAGTGATACTTCAAAGCCAATTGTAGGGTTTTAACCTGATTGCTTGCAGCTTCAGCTTAGGGAGAAAGAGGAGGCAGGCCGCCTGGTGAGTCTGTCCTTGCAGAAATGGACTCTTTCCTGAGCCATGAGGGTCTCTGGAGGGATCTGTCTGGGAGGGTTGTGTCCTGCTGTATTTTCCTGGCAGAAGTGTGTTTATGTGCCCTTCGGGAGAACACATCAAAGCTTGGAAGGCTACTTCAAACACTCCACAGCCTCCATCCATGACTGGAGCTAAATCGATTGAGGGCTGAGCTCTGGAAACCTTGAATACACGGGCAGAGCAGCAGAGCAGCAGGTAGGCCATATATATAAATGCTTACCCAGAGCACCAGCCTCTTCAGAGGGGGGGTGGGGGGAGGAAGCAGCTGTATAGTGTGAGGCTCTCTGAAATCTGGGAAGGGGCCTCTTTGTCTAGGTTAAGTCTAGACTTAGCTATGCTCTTAATTTAACCTCCAGGTTTGTCTGCATGGCACCAGGCCAGTCCAGCAGCATCTTCCAAGAATTCTGTGAACAACTGCCCTGCTTCCTGCTGCTGAGCCTAGGCACCTCTAGTGCCGGAATTCCTATTAGTTAACATTGACTTCTCTTTGATTAGTTACAAAATAAATAAATAAATTTAAAAAGTGTCCAATTTCCTCTGTCTGATTCCATCTAGGAGAGATTCTAAAATATGAAAAAGAGCTAAATGGAGATGTGGGAAGCTGGGTGTAGAAAGCTCCTGGAAGCCGTGTTAAGCACAAACACGCCACCAGCGTTCCCTCCAAATGTAGTCGGTTTTGTTGGTGGTGGTGGTAGCGTTTTTGTTTGTCATCAAAAGAGTGAATCTCAGGTTTCCAGGTGGATTCCTCAGGGCTCAGTCTTTCATCCAGAAGTCCATTCATTCAATGCAACAGTGATGGAGGCCCTTCCCCTTCCATGCACATAGATATAGCATACACTTGAGGAATGGACAGGGCTATACAGACCAGTAAAGGAATGTGATAGGCTAAGTATGGTGGCATGAGCCTAGAACCCTACCATTCAGGAGATTCAGTTAAGGAGGTTGTGGTTTAAGGCTAGACAATACTTTACAAGAAGACTTTATGTCCAACTCAACATACATAGAAGGGAGGAAGAGGCTTGAGAAATGGAAAGAAGGGAGGGAGAAGGTGAGAGATGAGAGAGAGAGAGAGAGAGAGAGAAACTTTGCAGGCATAAGGACCCAGGGGAGATCATGAACACGGGAAATCAGAACTGGGAAGCATCTCACTCCCAAAGCAAGGTCTCCAGTAGTCCTTACCATGCAAGCACGAACAGACAGCCTGTAGTTACACAGAAGGCATGCCCTTCAGTCAAATACCCCATCAATAAAGCTTTTCATCACTTCTAAAATATAATAGTTGTTGGAAGTCAGTATTGAATAAAATACATAAAATATGGAACCCTGATGTGTTCTGGGAAACTGATGCCTGCTTCTCCCTCAGGAAAACAACTCAGATGATTTGACTGAGGTCTCTCACTGCCCTGTTCTCATTCTATCCCGGGAATAGAAAACACCTTCTTGTTTATTGTGTGACCTGTGTGACTGCAGCACCTAGAGTTCCTAGAGTTTCGCTCTAGAAATGTAAAGAAGAGAAGAATGTCTCCAAACAGTTTTTCTGAGATGGGCCCCTCCCCCAGGGCTGTTAGCTGTCGGGATCCTCTTTTCTTCTCGGCTTCCGCCCTTCAGCTTGATGTCTTCTCAAACGCTACCTGACAGACTGCCGCCATCACCCCGTGAATGTAAGTAATTTCCTTATTGACAGCCCCCCATTCTCTCTGACATCTGCCAGCACTCTCTGACACTTGAATAAGCATTAAGACATTAACAGTCTGGCGCAGGTTTAAGGGCTGGAATAGTAATGTTTGGCAGGCCTACTGCATGGAGCCATAAGCAAAAAGACCCCCACCCATTCAGACTCCGCTGTCCTTCTGCTTGGAGAACGGAGCAGAGTCCGTAGTAAATGCCGATTACTCGCTTCACTGCGCTGGCATTTTGGTGTCTCCTTAAGCAGGCCAGATTGGACATTAAAGGAAGAAAAAAGAAAAACACAAAAATGCCTGCTTCTGAGGCAGTGTGAAGAGCCAGTGTGATGACGAGGCAGGTTTGTTTTGTGGGATGAGTTAATATTTCAAAGGGGTTGATTTGGGAAAAGAGGCAAAAATCTAGCTCTTCTAACTTCCAAAAGGAATGTTTGCATCAGACTTTCTTCTGATAATATCACATCCGTCACACATATTCAAGCTGCCAAATGCCATCTTCTCGAAGAGGAGTTTTGAAAGCAAATTTGTCAAGTCGAGGATGTTCAGAAAATGATTAGAAAAGAATACCCTGGCTGCCTTTGTTGCTAGGATCTGTTCAAGACAAATGGCAAGGCTATTCACACTCAAGGTATTAAACCATTATGTGAGTCACTGGGCTGCCTCAGTTCTCTTCTAAAGAGAGTTTATTTGGGACCTGAAACCTGTAATCCACCCAGGTAATGCTAAAATTAACATCAAAATAGAGAGGCAGGGCCCTGCCTGAGTAGGACACTTTCTTGAGTCAAAATGGACTCAACGTGACTACAGGAGGAAAAAAAAAAAAGAATTAAAATGGGCTTCAAAGAAGCTCAAGGTTGTCTGTAACCAGTGGGCCAGCAAGTTTCTGTGACTCGTGGCTTTCTGCACACCTTCCCGGGCCTGAGTCCATCCATCGCTTCTCCATTTAGCACCATGAGGACAGGGTGGCTGCAGCTGCCGTTTGCAGACCGCCTGTGCGCAGGATTACTCACTGGCTCTTTTGCTAAGTGCCTTTGTGTACTTGCTTGATCTGGGCCAGGGGTCACTGAGTCAGAATTGCAAATGAGGAAGAGAAAGAAGTAGTTCAAAAACAACAGGACACTTTCCCTCAGACCACACAGGTAACTGGGGTCTGTGGCATAATTTGAACCAGTCTCTTAATTCTCACGTTGGTATGTTTTAGTTCCATTAAGTTCCAGCCCCAGGTAGCTGGAATCAAATTGCCAACAGCAAGGTGTAGTAAACCTGGGAGTGCAATAGTCATCTTTCTGGGGCTGAAGGAGTTGTCTGTGGTCTTGATAAGGCTGGAGGAAGCTTTACTACTGAAGCAAGGTCTCCAATCCATTATGGACTCTGATCAGCTGGATGGGGCAATGCTGTCTCCTCAGAGGTAACTCTGTCGGGACCAGTGTGGTCTATCTGCAGGTGAAAAGGAGGAGGCTTGTGTGCTGAACTAAATCAGGTGCCAGTTAACTCTGGATCTGGAGTCAAAGGGACTCATTGGCTGGGTTGTTTAACTCTGGTCTCTTCAGTATAGCTTCATCCTCTTCATAGATGCATGGTCTAAGAAGCTAAGCCTTCATCACGTGAAATCTAAGCAAATGCTTAGTGTAGTAAACACTCAAGAAATAAATGGCAACATATTCTTAGTATGTATCCACACCGGTGCTTATGTAAAGTCCCTCTCCCACACTGGCCACTCACCCCTTCTTTTGGATGCCCTGTGGATGAGATAACATTAGTTCCTCTGGGGTTCACTTAAGGCCCCATCCTTGTGATTTCACACCATTCTTTAGATGTTCTGTTCAGATGCATACCCCAAGCCAGTTCATCAACCACATGGCCCTAATCATGATAATAAAAAAATAAAATAAAATAAAAAAATAAAAAAAATAAAAAATCAACTGTGGAGCTAGTCTCCTGGGCTTATTGCCTTGTTTATTCTTAAGTTTGAGCTGGTCAATTTACAGATGGAGGCTGATGTGGGATGTCTTTCTATATGCTGTGAATATCATTAAAGGAACTGTCTTGGTCTATGGCAGGCATTTTAGAAGTAGGCAGAGAATAGGGGAAGGAGGGTGGAGTCAGAGGAGCTGCCCAAGAATCAACATGTAAAAGTAACACTGGTGAGCCACGGTGTGATAAGACAGACAAATGGAAATGGGTTAAGATGCAAGAGCTAGCTAGCAATGTGCCTGAGCCATAGGCCAAATAACATGAAATTAATATAAGCCTTTGTGTGACTATTTGGGGCTAAGAGAGGGTTCGAACCACTTTTGAGAACCTAAGAGTGGCAGGCAGGTCCAGCCTTGGGGCTAGTCGGGGCCAGAAACCTCCTTCTACAGGGGGCCTTAAAGTTTTGAGAGGCTGAAGAAGCTTCCCAGTTGTTCAGAGTCAGTTGATGGGAGGGTCACCTGACTCCAGAGCCTGTTGAGGCTAACCAGCTAAGCTGATGCCTACCCTTAACAGAGACACGGCTACCCCTGCTTTGCCTTTCCCTTCTCCCTGGGTCCCCAGTACATACAACAGGAGATTCCTTTCCTTCCAGCCGTCACATCTGTTGTGGGATAATCTTTTTGTAGACTGTGAAGATGTGTCTCTGCCTAAGGTCCCTTCTGATTGGTTGAATAAAGAGGCTGAATGGCCAATAGCTAGGGAGGATTGAATAGGCAGGACTTCTGGAGAGAGATATGAACTGGGGAAGAATCTGAGGTACACAGGCATGCAGGATTGAGGCAGCCAGACACAGAGGGAGTCTCATACAGAATGGAGGAAAGGTAAAGAGCCACGTGGCAGAATGTAAATTAATAGACATGGATTAATTTAAGTTATAAGAGCTAGTTGGGAACAAGCCTAAGCTAAAGCCAAGCTTTCATAATTAAGTCTCTGTGTTATTATTTGGAAATTGGTGGTACAAAGAGAGCCCAGTTAGGACACATGGGATCTGTGAATCTGGCTGGTCTGGTTTAGGGTCACTTTTCTATCTGCTGGACATCTCTTTCTGGATGTCTCTTCCTTCTCCTAGTCCTTCCTTCTCCACCAACCTTCTCTCCCTCCCTCCCCTCTTTTTATCTCATTCCTTCTTTTTCCTTGAAATAATGCTATCACATAGCTTATATTGAAGTAAAAATATAGCCCAGGATGACCTTGCATTTGCAATCCTTCAGCCTCAGTTTCCCAGATGCTGGGATTGCCATCATGTACCACCACATCAAGCTTGGCCATCTCCTCTTACACTCGGCTCCTTTTCTAGATCATTTTGCCTCCCCTTGTGTAGCCAGACCGTGCTCTGTACCATATGCCTTCATCATGCCCCAAAGAAGCCCTGAAGAAACCCTCCATGACTCCCAGTATGCTGAAAACTAAGACTGTGGTCAGCCGCAGTGGGGAGTGGAATCTTCTTCCTTCACAATTCTGCAGCTTAGCCTTGCAGCTTCCCCCACTGCCTTCTGTGATGCTTAGTAGAATGCCCATTCCAGATGGCCATAAACTTACACCCCTTGATCACTGAGACATCCTCACTCATAGACTAGTGCCCTGTTTATACTAAGTGCTCACTAAGCATTTGCTAAATCAGTGAATCCAATTATTTTCCCAGCTACTGTGATTATAACATTTCTGTGTTATTTCAACAAGGATATATTGAAAAACAAAATCTGCTGTCAGTTTTTTGGGAGATGTTATTTTTTCAAATAAAAATATGAATAAGAATTCTTAAAATATGTTATACTTAATGTGGCTGTTTGTGTATCTACTGTGTTGTGTTGAAGGAAGAACCCAGGGCCTTAAGCTTGCTAGGCAAATTCTCTTCCACAAAACAACATCCTTGGGCCCAAAACTTGTTATATTTTAGGAGTTAATATCTGCCATGTTAGGGCTTTAAATGTTTTTGGAGCACTACATTTAATTGTGCTATTCCAAGATAATGACAGTATTTATATAAAAAATTATTCTTAGTATTAAAACACCAGCTTAAAATAGAGT
Organism: Phyllotis vaccarum; assembly: GCA_033318265.1. Classification (NCBI taxonomy): domain Eukaryota; kingdom Metazoa; phylum Chordata; class Mammalia; order Rodentia; family Cricetidae; genus Phyllotis; species Phyllotis vaccarum. The sequence continues at coordinate 77,175,607 of JARWLC010000001.1, read as the reverse complement.
GACAAATGAGTCCTTGCTCTGGTCAGTAGATGCTGCCTAACTGAGTCAGGTGATGTCTGCTGCATGGAATCTTGGGACTAAGGCTCTTCTGTCCACATGCTGTGGGGCCATATTTACTTGTATTCTCTTCCTTTCTATGGGTGTTTATTATGTGCCCAACCTACCCATCAAAGATTAAATCCAGTGCCCTCCCATCCTTTCATAAAAATTTTCTACTCACAGAAATTTTCTCACTGTTACAGCTTCCCCATAACACTGTAATGTGTTAATGTATGGTTTATTCTATGTAATTTTGGTGTATGGGCCTTCACAAGTTTGTGAGAACAGGGCCTGTCATCCATCTCTTTTCTATTCTGCCTCCTACTTTGTATCACAGAATGCCCATGGGTGCTCAAGATGTACTTTTTGAATAAATAAACAGCTCTGTCAACGCAGGTAGACATAACAGATGGCTGACGTGTTGGCGTGAGGCATTAGATGACTGCCCCAGCTAGTGAAGGGAGAGGCAATCAGCATATGTTGGAGAGTTATCAGAGGAAGGCAGAAGACACAGAGACAGACCAGGGCAAGAATTAACGGGGTATAGGCACATTGCTGGGGTTCAAAGCAATTCCGCCACTTGTTATTCGTGTGAACTTTAGACACCCATAGGTCTTTTCTCCTACATCACAAATCAATATTAAGATCAAAAGAGAAATGAACATAAAGTGATGATCCCTGTTATAGACAGCAATACTCATCCACGGACTCTGAGGCTGATCATGTTGACATCACATTCATATATGCGTACATCTGCCTTAGGACCATAACAAGTTTAAAACTGGGAAACTTAAACAACATACCTTTATTCTTCACATTTCCAAGGCTGGAATTCTCAGACTATGGTGTGGACTCAGGGAGATTTGAATAAAAGTACTATTCCATTTGATAAGGGCTCCATCCCATGTCCTAGCCACCTCCCAAAGGCTCCATCTCCCAACATCATCACATTGAAGGGTAACGTTTCATCACAAACATCCAGTCACTGTGACTTTTCTGGCTATTGTCACATGATCTGTTACATTCTTTTCACTGATACTGAACTTGCCAATGTGACTTTCCATTTGAATGTAAGTGACTGGGTAGAAGCTTCCAATGGGCATGGTTTTTGTTTTTGTTTTTTTTTTTCCTTCTAAAATAATAGCACATCTCAAACATTCGCATTGGATCTGGTGTCCAGGAGTCAAATGGAACAGAACCTAGCATATCCCAACCCTTATGTGCGTGTGGTTATAGATCTGGGCACGGGAGTGTCACTGGGACATAGACTGGTGAAAGCTGACCAGTTGGCCAGTAGCCCAGCATCTGGAAGTGCTGTCTCTGTAAAGTCCTACAAGAGTGCTTGGTAACAAAGGCTCAGTAGTGACCACCAGGGCAAGTGTACTATTACTTTGGACATAACTTTCTCATTTGTACCTGCCTTGTCTTATCAGGAAAAGCCACATCCCTGAACTCGCTGAGATAGTCCTTCTGATGTGAGCCTCTGACTAGAAGTAGGAAGTGAAAGTTCCAGTTAAAATCTGCCCTTTGACCATGGTCATGGGCCGTAATTTTTCTGGAGCTATTTCTTTATAGATAATTCTCAAAATTTCTTCCAGTTTCAAAGAAAATTTTACATCTATAGGTAAGCAACTGCTGAAATCTTTCTTATAAGTGAGTGTCAGCAACAGCATTTGTAAAACTGGGCCATCAGGGGCTTCAAGTTCTCGGTTCTTTTCTGCCTCCATAGGGCTTGGGTTAACCCTTAGCTGTGGTCAGCTTTCTAGGTAATGACATTTTTTATAGGAACCAGAAAAATGGCACTTTAAAATTATTTTATTTTATTTCCTCTAATTTAAGGTCACAAAGCTCTTGGACGGGGTGGGGGTGGGGGGAGCTATTTCCTAGGAAAGGAGAAACCATGCTGCTTTGTGGGATGTGAAAGCCCTTTGACTTTTAAAGGTATGCCTTTGGCTTAAAGGGCTTAAAATCAAAAGCAAGTACCAACTGGAGAAAGCCAGCAAGGCTGCTGTAGTAAGTGAAGCTCAGGCTGAGAACCAGAACCCCAGCTGGCATCTAGCCAGGTGACCTTGGCTCTCATTTCCCTCCATTTGGATTTCCCCACGTGTGACAATAAAGGATCTACAAACTCCTGTTGAGTGCACATTAATGTCTTATCACTATGATTCCATCAAAGCTAATTGACAAGGCTGTTTATTGCAGGCTTTAAATGGTAAGTCTCTTAATTTGCAGATGGGGGAGGGGGCACCTTAACGGAGGGAAATATTTACAGTGGAAACTGGGTCCACACAATCTTCTGCGTTGCTAAAATGTTTTGATCCTCAAGAAAGAATAAAAAGTGCCTGATTTATAATCACGTGACAAACAAACGTGTTCAGACTACTATAGCAGCAGGAGTGTCTGTCCCTGCCCACCCTGGAGCTTCTAAGACCTCATGAAGGACTTAAGCTTTGGCAGATTCCTCCAGACCAGCAGAAATCATGATGTGGCTCCCATCCCCAAAGTCTTAGCTAGAGATTTATCAAGCACCAAATCTGGTCCATGAATCAATTAGTAGGGTAATAGTTTCAGGACCCGGGTCCATGTGCCATTACCCGGACTAGCAGGTGGCTGCTTGGCCTCAGCAGAGGTGACAGGTCTTCTGTGCTGCCTTTCCTTAGATTCCCACAGCCACTCTCACTGATTACCAGACTTGGTTCTAAGATGTACTCATATATACAACCTAAGCACAAAAGTAGGCTCTAAGACATGTGCGGGACATGCTTCCCCATCCTCAAAAACATCATTCTTCCTACATAGCGATTCCAAAAGCTATTGGAAACCCAACCTCAGCATCAGGAATCAGCTCTGTTGCTTGGGAGTCTCTATGGCTGCCATAGAAGATGGAAAGTCTCTAGCAGTGTTCTCATTCCGCTTCAGAAGATACTGGAAGCTTATGGCTGGCCACTGCGTGCATGTGTACATGTGCCTGTGCGTGTGTATGTGTGTACATGTGTGTGTGTGTGTCTGTGTGTGTGCACATGTGTGTATATGTGTGTGTCTGTGTATTGTGGGAATGCCTTTCTGTATGCTGTGAATCTCAATCTTTAAATAAAGGAGCTGTTTTGGGCCATGACAGGCACCATAGAAGAAGTAGGAGGAGGAATCAGAATAGGTAGGAAAGGAAGGGCGGAGTCAGAGGCAGATTGAGCTGAAGCCGCCAAAGGAGCAACATGTAGGAGCACAGGTGAGCCACGGGCCACGTGGCAGACAGATTAATAGAAATGGGTTGATTTAAGATGTAAGAGCAAGCTAGCAATGTGCCTGAGCCATAGGCCAAACAGCATGAAGTTAATATAAGCGTATGAGTCATTTCTGGGGGCCTGAGCGGCGGGTGCCTAAGGGGTCTGGTGCGGCAGATCTGTGGGTCTCGGACCTCTGGCCTCCTGGGACAAAGAAACCCCACTACTACATCTGTGTGTGTGTGCACATGTGTGTCTGTGTGTACATGTGTGTCTGTGTGTATATATGTGCTTGTGTGTTTGTGCTTGTGTGTATGTGTCTGTGTGTGTGTTTGTGCTTGTGTGTATGTGTCTGTGTGTATATGTATGTGTCTGTGTCTGTGTGTCTCTGTGTGTGTTTGTGCTTGTGTGTATGTGTCTGTGTGCTCTGTGTGTGTCTGTGTGTGTTCTGTAGCTGGACCACAGCTGCTTAAAGAGGATTTCTCTGATGAGCACATTTGTTTCCGTGACTCCTCCAAGATGGCCAACATTTTTTCAGTACCTTTTCACCAGAAGCAGTTTCTGCCTAGCCCTTCCTCTGTCTTTTCACCATGTGTCACAGGCACTGGGTCAACAGGAACTAAGACTGAAGGGAGTTGGGCTCAGTTAATTCTTCCCTTGCATTCTGACTGTTCTTACTTCTCTGACTCCCATTTTTACAACTTTCCATCTGGAGCGAGCAAGATTATCTTTCTTCTTAAGGGACTCCCTCACTGGTGAGCTTGAAGTCAACTCTCTTTCCACATTGACCTTCTTCCACATGAGGACATGGGGCCAGTTTTCACTTCTGAAAAAATTCCTCTAAAAGTGGGACTCTGGAGACGCTTCAGTAAATGAAGATAGACTTGGTGAGGAAATTCCAACCCTACAAGCAGATAATTAAGAAAGATTTTCTAAGCCTGGGGGATATCAAAGACCATTATGTATGTATGGTTTGTGCTAAACCACTTTTATTACAAATTGAGCCCCCATGCAGCTGTGCAGCCTTGGAAGGGGGAGAACACACAGCCAATGAAACAATTAAAAGCCATGTGGAAGCGGGCCTTCCAGTAGCTAACAGGAGCCATACATTCTGTTTTCTGGCTTGTTGTAAGTAATTTCCAAACCCCAAACAAACTCGATTGCAGTTCTAAGAAGGTAATGACGGGGTGGGGGGGTGGGGGGGGGTGGGGTGGGGGGGTGGGGGGGGTGGCTAAGGATAATAATGCAAAATTTCCCCTTTTCCTACTCTACAGTTCTCTCACAACAGAGATGTGGTAAGACATATGATTTGTGGAAAGTCACCTGAAGTCTTGGCACATGTAGAGGAAAATCTGGAAGCAGGAAAGTTTAGAAATGCAATTCGTTTCTGCGCGGCCCCCTCCCCCAAGAGCTGTGCAGTCTTGGGCAAGTTACTCAGTTTCTCAATGCTCATCTTCCCTGCCTGACAGAGCTATTGTGATAAGTACATGGACAAGATGAGAAAAGCGCCTGGCACCCACTAGATAGTAGATAGTCACTGCATGATATCTGTGCTCTTTTTAAGGAAAATACCCAGAAACTTGCTTTCCCCATGTTTTCTAATAATTGTGAAAGAAATTGTTATCAAAAGGTTTAGTCACGATCACAGATCACCATCGAGTGTTTCTCTAAGCTTTCATTTTGTGATTCCACTGGAGCAAAAAGAAGGCAAACAGGAAGAGCCTTGTTATATTTACAGAAAGCAGCCAGTGCAAGGGAGGTCCATGTTAATAATGCCTGTCGCACTAGCTAGAAAACCTAAATTAAGTCAGCAGAACACATGTTGAAAAAAGAAATCTGGGTGCCTTGAGTATGGGCTTTTAATGTCAATGCTGGGGAAGAGGAGGAAGGAGAGTCCATGGGGCTTGCTGGTTAGCCACTTTGGACTGCTTGATGAATCCCACTTCAAAACCAGGGTTGATCTGAAGAGATGGTCAGAGGTTAACTACTCTTTCTATGCAGTTATAAGGCCTGGACTTCAGACCCCAGCATGTACATAAGAAGCATGCCTGTTACTCCAGCTCCAAAGGATGTGGGGACAGAGGGCATCCTGGCTTCCAGACTAGATGGGAAAATTGAGTGCCAGGTTCAGAGAAAGTTCCTTCTGTAAAGGAATAAGATGGAATTGAAGAGGGGACATTTGTCACTGTTTTCTGGCCTCCACACAGATACAAATAAGCATATCTTACAAAGCAACAAAAAAAAAGGTGGACACACACACACACACACACACACATGACAGACATATAAACACATATACGCACATAGAAAAAGAAAGTGAGAGAGCGAGATGCATGCATGCATGCATGCATGAGAGATACACATATACCCCAACATGCATGTACATATACAAAAACAAAGACAGATGATAACTAAAGAATTTATATCTGATTCAAGAGGGTCTATATCCCTTCTAAAGGTGGCAGTGAGCTTGAGCCTTATGGGTGTGATGTGGAACCAGTATTAGCTGGAAATTTCACATAAAATGGCTTCTAATATAGTTAATAAGTTCAGAGAACTCAAAAGCACATCTGTAGCTTGGCTATACGGCCTGAGGGCTGCAGTGTTACTTCTAGAAGGTGAGCATTCTATGGTTACTCTCTGTATAGTAAACTGTTTGGGTTTGAATACAATTCTTCAGATAATTTCATTCAGTGCAAACAAACCAATGTACAAAATATCCCTTTTTGAATATTTCTGTTTCCAGGAGTTGAAGAACCAAAAATAGCCTTGATAAGCGGTGGTGGAATTTGTTATTATTTATTCCTGGGAGTCAGCTGACTGCTCCCAAGCATGTGTACATAAGATGAGCTCATCTATGCTGACTGAGATAGTTTCAAGGTATGTATATGCCTACAAAATACCATGCTTCCATCACTTATCTACAAAACAAGTATTGCTCCCCAATACTTGTCTACAAAATACAATGCTCCCCAATATTTGCCTGCAAAATATGATGCTTCCAACACTTACCTACAAAATCCAGGGCTTCCCAATACTTTCCTGTAAGATATAATGCCTCCAACACTTGTCTGCAAAATACAGTGCTTCCCAACATTTTTTCAGGACAGCACCAAGAAGCAAAGATATTAACCAGAGGTATGAACATTAGTCCACAGAATCGTTGCCTTCAAATCTTAAAAGAAAGAGTTAAGAAGAAATCACTTTGTCTTATGGAGTTTTCCAGAGGCTCCAACGGAGCTTCCCAGTCACAAAGAATGCTCCAGAGAAGAGCTAGCTGGGAACCATCCCAGGCTGAAGGCATTAAGCAGCCAATCTTTTAATTAACTTGCTCCACTAAATTTCTGAACCATCCATCCACAGAGGGAAAAGGGGAAATCTTATTTCATATCAAAAGTCAAATAAAATGTTAAATTTCATTTTTGATTGACAGTCTCCTACATAGTCACACACCCTAAAACTAGGAACTATGAATTTGGACCATTTTAAAAACCCAAGGTGTTTCCCAGAATATGAGACAATCCAGATATATGTGCCTCATTTCATAGAAGCCGTCTCCTGTGGAGGAAATATGCCAGCGACATTCATCTTGACAGGAAATAGGTGTGTTAACATGGGCGGTACCTGAGTTACAGAAGGGTTGTGAGAGCAGGACACCTAACGATATAAACGGGTTTGTTCAGAATCGGCCGAAGGGAGTCAAGTCATTGATATCAGTTCCCACCGTATCAATGTGTCGGGCAGTCACACCTTCATCAAATACTTGCTCAATACATAACTGTCCACACAGTATTGTGCAAGTATCGGATCTGAGGTCAGACCCACTTAATAGACTAGCACCCTTGGTGACACACTGCACGAGTTACTCAGACATTCTTATTTTTTTGAGCTTTTGAGGCTAAATACGCGGAAATTACATAAAGAAAATGAGTCTGGAAATACGTCCACATTCCTGTCCCCCCTAGACACCACGGGATTCCTTTCCTTCTCAAAATGCTACTCTGACAACAGTGCCAGTAAGGATCTATAAAAAGGAACATTATTCTACCAAAATGATGTTTCAGAGAACAGCAGCAAAAGTTCTCTCCTATTACCAGGAAAAGTCACACAATAGAAATTATAACATGTTAAGCCTGAGACATTCACTACCAAGGCTGTTCTAGTGAAGTACACTGAGGTCTCTCTAGAGGCAGACACCAAAACAAAGCTGCTTCTCTGGAAAGTAAACCATCAAATCAAACCGTTATTTCCAAAGCTCGTCTACAGTCACTTTCCATATTCCCCACTTTCTCCCTTTCTCAGGACCCGACAATGACTACTTATCTCAAACATTACGGTGTCCAGATGGTAAATAAGTATATTTCATCTTGAGGATCTACTCATTTGAAAGGAAAATACAGCACTGGGAATGCCTTCATTTGAGGAAGTTGTTCAGTCAGATTTAAGAATTCAGAAACCAGTTTGCTGACCTTTTGTAACCATCCACGTCCCTGGGATTATCATGTTCCCAGGGTATTTCATCATCTCCACTGGGTCATTGTGATAGCTGGCTTGAATGGCGGAAATCCAAAGCAAATGGCTAGGCCAGTTTGGATATTTAGTGATGCTGCATTTGTGACTTCTGTTGAAAATAGCACCTCACAATGAACTCTCCAGTGTCATTTATTCAGTTACCCATTCATTCATTCACTTCATTATTTTCATTTTACTTAAAAGGGTGGTGAAGACACGAGTTTGCAAGGTTAGTGAGGTCTGTTAGGTTGTTAGTATAGAAGACAGGATATGAACTTTAATTGAGATAATGGTAATATTTCAATGCAAATTGCTGCATTCTGCTCAAATATTCCTGCTGTCATTCCAATTAGAATCAATGGTCTTCTTTCTTACCAATTCCCTCAAATGTGTAGGTTGCTGCTACCTGCTAAGAGTGTATTAGATTTTCTTAATAAAGATAGATCTATCACAGCAGTGGGCTAAGTGGTACAGTGAACAGTTAATTCTTGCTTCATTAAGCCAAACCAAATAATTCTCTTTAAATGAAGAAACTCACCCTGCTTCCCAGTAAATATTTGGTATTGAAGCAGCAATAAGAACCCATGCTATGCAAACCTTACTTCTCTTTAGGAGGTCCTGGGGGCATTTCTGCTGGTACCCACTGAGAATAATAAATATTCAAAATAAAATATTGGTCTGATGAATGAACAAAATTAACCTTTGAGAAAGTGACCCCCAGAGTTTGTGTTTTTAAAATACATGCATCTACTCTCTCATTTAGTCTTGAAAATATTGTCATCTTCTAAGGGTTTCCCAGACTTATGATGAATTAGAAAGTTCTACTGGATAACCTCTGTAGATCATCTTGTAGGAAGAACATGGGCCTTTCCAACTAATAGCACATTATACACACACACACACACACACACACACACACACACACACACACACACCACACACATCATTATTCAGGGTTTATTCACAAAGGACAGATATTTGTAATCCTAGAAGTATGCATGTGCCTATGGCTACTGATTAACTGTTTCAAATTAATAGCTTGAAATTAAAACAGGCCTGGGGTTAAAATAAAGGGAAATGGTTTTCTCTGTAAGAAAAGCTTCAGCACTTTCAGAAATCCCCTTGCCATTTTCCCTTCTTATTATCCAGCCCTCAGAGTGCTGTTTTCAGGGCTTTGCTGATGCCTTGCTATGTGAGTTTCCCGATTTCACAGGCAAGAGAAGCAGCAGGCATAGCTAGGCACGGAGATTTTTCTAAAACGCACTCACAGAGCTTGAATGCTTCCTGGGGATGTCACCCTGCTTTGGGACAGAATGACCTGTCTCTGTGGTCTTTCATATATGTGTTGATGCAATTCCCTTCTACCTAGCACACCTGCTACACTATACAAGTGCCTTCCATCATGGAGCATCACTCAAGAGAGACAATGCTCAACAGAGAATAAAAAATGAAACAAAGCAGTAGAACCGGAACAGCACAGAGAGTAGATAACACTGAGCTGGAAAACCACACTGGATTTTAACAATAATAAAAATGTTAAATGCTTCTTGCTATGGTTTGCTCCCTTTGAAGCTTATACTAAAATTTGATTGGCAGTTTGGGGAGGTGGAGACTTTAAGTGGTGACTGGGACATCAAGAGGCATTAAGAGCTATCTCAGAGCGGGTTATCTTAGGACAAGGCTACCCCTCATATTCTGACTGCCCCACCCTTGTCCACCCACTTACCCTTCTGCTTTCTGCCATGAGGTGAGGCAACAGGAGGCCTTTGCTTGGAGCCACCTACTCAACACTAATGAAATCATGGGAACCACTCCCCTTATGACCTCATGTAATGTTAATTACCTTTCATGAGCCCACTTTCCAATACCATCAATCTGGTAAGCCAGCACGGTTACTGTGAAGATCATCATATTATAGACCTCATGACAGCCCTCATCACATGCTACACCACAACCTTAGACATCCCAAACCACAGAATTTTGAGTTAAATAAGCTTCTTTGTGTCCCACACACCCACTCCCAGATGGCTCCTTCTAGCTCTGCAAAATGGACAAGGGTACAGTTCTTGCTATTCTGTCTCTGGTATAGCAGGCTTAGGCTCTGTTTGGAAAGTGTTAGTATTTAAACTTTAAAGGCTGCTGCAGTTAGCCTTCTAAAGCTAAATCAGACAGAAAAGAAAAAGAAACCGTATCTTCAAAAGAACTGAATTGGGGGGGGCAATAGAAATGCTATCTCAAAATTCTTGCTGCCCTGAAATTCTATGTGTAACTCAAGATTCCATTGTAGATTAACTATAATAGAGCTGTAATGGTCTGAGGTCGCTACACTTGCTCTGCAGACCTGAAGACCTTAGCTTAATCTCTGGTACTCACATACAAAAGCTGGGCATGGTATCGCAGGGATTTTGGAATCCCAGTCCCCAGTAGGCAGAGGCAGGAGGATTTCTAGGGCTTGCTAGTCAGCCAGAATTTAAAATTTAATATTCTTCCTTGAGATTCAGTCAAAATGTATGTGCTATGGTTTAAACATGATCCTACAGAAACTCAGGTACTACTACGCAGAGGGATTTCAAAGGTGTTTGGCCCATCCGTGATTCCCTCACAAATGAGATTAGTTTCCCTAATAGAAGGGTTTGGTGGGGCAGACTTATTTTTGTTTACCCTTCTGCCTTCCATTGTGTGAGAATAAGGCAGCATTCAAGGTACCATCTTGAGACAGAGAGCATTTCTCCTCCACTTATGGAGCCTACCAGCATCTTGATGGCTGACTTCTCAGTTCCCAGGGCTGTGAGAAAAAAAAAAATCTCCATTCTAAATAAATTCTCCATCCTATAGTATTTCATCATAGTGGACCAAATGGATTGATATAATATCCTGAACTTCTGTTCAGCCCTGCTCTGTAGGAGGTACTATGAGAAGTGATTCAAAACAAAACAAAACAAAAACAAACAAAAAAAACAAGTTATTTTTTAGAACTTTCCATTTCAGATGACAAGATATTTCAATAAAATGCAACTGAGAAGTAATTAGGTCCCTATAGACAAGTTATTAGATGTGTTAGTATAAACTGCAGATGATAAGAAAAATTATGAGACACAAGGGTTTTACTTCTGGTTTCCAGATATGTAGAATTTTAACTCGCACAAGGAAAACAAAGTGTTTTTAAAAATGAACAAATCTGAGCACTTAATTAGTGAGGCTCAAGGTTTAAAAGCAGAACAGAAGAAACTGACCTACCTGGGACAAAGAACTGTTTGTTAAAAGCGACTTAATAAATAAATATTTGGGAAACGGTTGATAAAGAGCCTTGGCTGTTTTTCTAATTAGCAATCTGACATATGAGCTCTTCAGAAAGGCAGTGGAAGTAGCACTTTGGAGAAGCTGTTGGTGTGGGGAAGGGGCGGGAGACACTAGTGGATCCTAGCCAGTTGTTAGAATGAGCTGCCCTGCTTCCCTCCTCTGGGTCTTGTTCTAAACCCTCAGTTTAGAATATCTTCAATGCACAGCTCATCATTAAATGGAGATTTGAACCATACTCTAGTGAGTCAAGAGAGACTATTCCTAATAGTCAATTTAACTAATTAATAATTTATAAAGTTGTATGTACTTTTATATTGTTTAATTCAGTGGTAAACACTTAGTGCCATGTCTAGTACAGAACTGTAAACAGTCCAATAGAATGCTGTGAGCCCCAGCCTGATGAGATTACTCATTGGAAGTATTTACACAGACAAAGAAGTTGGGTTTATTGTATTTTTAAACCCAGGAAGAGATTAATTCTTAAGTGGAGAGAGCGAAAATGGGAGAGAATCAAATCAGTATGGGAATTGCCAGGAAAGCGAGGAGACCTGTCTACCAGGGAAGGCTCAGATTAAGGATTACGGATTTGTGATAGCTAGCACATTTACAAACTGAAAACCAAAACGATGCCACAAATATACACAGGAAACCCATTTCCCACCTCTGACCACATCTGCCCAGGACTTCCTCTGCAGCCCTTGATATCAATAATAACCATATTATTAATAATTGTTACACCCTTTTTACTTTTTTGTTTTTGCATGCCCCACATAATGCGTTGGTAAATATAAAATTTAATTAGAAAAACGAGGAAGGAAAACAGCCCACGGCTATGAGGGAACCGTAACAGGGCAGACACGGGTAGGTGTTTTCTCAGGTAAGTCACCAATTCCTTAGAACATCTCTGGAAGTCAGCCTGTATCTGTCACAAGGCCAGACAGACTTCCCACTAGGTGGACAGAAAACCAGCCCTTTGCATGGAACACCCTAGACAACCCTGTTTCTGGAGTCCCCCGGTCACATCCCTGACCGCCTCCTTTTATCTCACCGTCACCTTCCCAACAGTCTGAAAGGACCCACCTTTCAGCACTGATTTGAGGACTGAGTCTTGGAGGCTGACTGAGACAGCTTGGCAGTGTTTTGTTTTAACTAGAAGCTGCTACCGCTCAAACATCCCTGGGATGAACTTCCTGTATGAGGCCAAACTCATTCAACATGAGTTCATTTCTACTTGACACATGGAGATGGTCTTTTCTTGGAGTTAGTCCATTCTGATACCAGCCTTATTCCTGAGCAAGTAATAACCACCGGCAACTCTTTATATAAATAGAAATAAATCCAGGAAGCAGGTGAATGGACCCTCTTTTGGATGGCTAAATTGAAAGCGTTGGAACAAGAGTCACACACCCCCCTGCCCCCCGAGTCAGAGAACATCTATAAAGAGCTAGATAGGAATATTTTGGACTATATAGGTCAAAGTAGAAACTGCTCCCCTTCCCTTACTATTATGAGCAAACAAGGAAGGAAGGCCAGGGGCCCCATTGGAAGGGATTATTTTAAAACCCAAGAATCTACAGTTTTACCTGTTTCAACACCAGCTTAGGGTTGTGGAGAGACCAGTTAATGATTTATGTTCTAACCCAAATACAGAAATGAGTTAAACTGACAGATAAAACAGTGGACAGTTTGTTCCGTGTCTAGGAAATCAAGCAGCCACAGTGTCTGAGAATGTGTCCAGTCATGCATCTGAAATGGAACCTTCAGAAGGTAAGTTTTGTGTGTCCCCTTGGCAAGGTCTCATTATGCAACTCACACTGGCCTTGAACACACTCCCTTCCCTAGCCTCCAAAGCGCTAGGGTTACAGCTGTAAACTGACATTATAGAAGTTTTTGGGTCTTTTTTTTGTTTGTTTGTTTGTTTTTTGTTTGTTTGGTTTTTTTTCCTGTCTTGCTGCTTGTGTCCTAGGAAGGCAGGAGTTCTGCAACACTGTCCAGTTTGCACAGAGACTCGGCCTGACCTCTGAGCTTCTGCATTGGCTGGTGGCCTAGGGTAAGACTTGGTGACATGCACAGGCACTACCACCTCTCTGGACCAGTGTGCAGCAGCCTCTGCCCACTCTAGAGACCTCAGCAACATTGTTATGTCTTCCTCCAACCTCGTCCAATCCTCCCTTACTCCCACTGTGTGTCTGCTATAACTGCAGCCTCTAGAAAGAAAGGCTAGACAGCATGGTGTACATGGGAACCCTGTGTTTTCACCCACACACCCTTCCTCAAGGCAAAGGAACTCAAATGCTTTTTTTCCCCCCTACCTGGACAGGAAAATCATTCCAAAATTGCAGTAGGACATAATTATTTTTCTGTTATCTGGACACCAATTCTTCCAACAGAGCAAATAGGTCCCATATATTCAGGAAACATCTATCTGCACTTATTTAATTTTTAGAGTTATGGACCCTTAGGCTCATGACCTGGAATGCTGGAATAATCAGCAAATATGTTCAGAATTAATGTAGTATCTTAATTGCTAGTACAAAATGGGTACTTTCCTATAGTTGAAAAAGTATACATGTTGGAATTTTGAAGAAATAATTTCAACTGGAACTGAAAGAATTTACTTCTGGGAGTTGGGGGAGCCTTGGAGATGGCTCAGTCAGTGCTGTCTTTACAAGCATGAGGACCCAAGAGAAACCCCACAACCAGGTAAAAGGCACAGCAACAGCAGCATTCCTGTAATCCCAGAGACAGAGGTAGAAACAGGAGGACCCCTGGGGCTTGCTGACCATCCAGGCTCTATGAATCAGGGAGCTCCAGGTTCAGCAAGAGACCTTATCTCAAAAAAATAAGGTGGAGACTGACTGGGAAAGATGCCTGATAGCCATCTCCAGCCTCCTCATACACGTATATATATATGCACAGGCACACACAGGAGCACGTACACACACACAAATAACATTTTAAACAAATTACAATGCACAAAAGCTTAGTAGGGAACAGGGGATGAATCTGAGCAGAGACATAAGTTAGTTCTACGTGCAGGAAAGCAATGACCCGTGTCTCTATGATACCCTTAACTACTAGCCTGCTGATGAGTAGTCAGCTCTATGAATATCTGATCAGTAAAAGCATGCATGCACATATGCAGGGAAAAGGGTGGACAATGACTAAAGTCTGAGTGTCAGTGGGGTAATTCTCAGCAGGAAAATGAAATTCACTCTCAGCAAGCCAAGAGAAGAGGCCTCAAAGGGAGGATTCCTTACAAAGCTTTGGCAGGGCTCAGGGAAGAAAATGGGCACCAGCCTGCTTTTAGCACCCAGGCTTCAGCCATATGGGACTGATACCAGCTCCTGGGTCAAAGGGGCAGGAGCCCATACAGAGAAGGTAATACTGGACTGGTGACTGGGGCCCATTATTTGTAACTGGAAGCCAGAGACCTTGAGAGCAAGGCAGAGAACTTTAGCACATGGCTCAGCCAGGTCTGGATCTGGGTGTAGAGGCAGTCCACAGCTCAGAGGCTGAGCAGAAATGTGCCTTCATTCCAAAGACATCCAAGGCCCATTTCCCTCATGAACTGGATTCAGAAGCTATTAGCTATTGAAGATGTTAAGTTAAAAGGAAGAAAAATACACAGCTCTGGGAAGCATGATTCATGTTCAAATTCTAACCCCGTCACTCCTTATCACTAATCTGGGTTAGTCACTTCAAATTTCTATACCTCTGCTTTCTTATCTGAAAAACTGAGAAAATTATAGTTGCTACCTCACAGCTTTATTATGAAGTTCACTCGAGACAATCTAAATAAAGTTCTCTGGTCTAACAATACGGCTTAAAAGAAGTCATCTTGGACATTGGCTTCAGAGCATTTGCCCTTCAGAAATGACAAGAAAGTGCCGAGGGAAGAGAGGTGGGAAAGAACATGGTGGGCTGAGCAGGATGGGAGAGGGGGGAGAATCAAGATCAGCAAATTTTGTTTGGAAATGCCACGATGAAACCTAATGTGTACACTGGTTGAAAGGAATTTCAGTGAAAAAAAATATTGTCAGGCTGGAGCAGTGGCTTGGAGGTTAAAGGCAGCGACTGTTTCCAGTGGACTTAGGTTTGATTCCCAGCACCCATATGGAGGCTCCCAACTGTCTGTAACTCTAGTTCCAGGGGATCCAATGCCCGCTTCTGACCTCTTGGGGCACCAGGCCTACATGTGGTATAGATGTAGTCAAAATACCCATCCACATATAATAGCATTAATAAAATAAATAATAAATAATAAAACAACATTAATAACAAAGGTGTCTTATGTACTGAAGGATTTGCTCTCAACTCTGTTAGAGCAAGAGCTTTGAGATTTTGACTATTAGAAGGAAGACTAGAGTTTCTGGCGTCTCTGAGAATCATTCGGTGGAACTTGGTTTTGCCTCTGTAGGCTGAGAAGCTCTCTTTTTCAGGAATTAGCTTTTCCTACTGTTAATGATGGTGGGATGTTACAGAGGCTTTGGGGAACACCAGTCAACCCCACCTACCTGCCATCCCAACACACAGCTGAGAATTAGTTCCCAGTGCAATCTCATAAATTGCTTCCTTAGCATTTCAGCGTTTTATTTGAAAAATAAAAATAAAAAAAAACAAAGCAGAAAGAAAACCAAGCAACAAGAGAGTTCCATTTTTAAACTCATTAGTTGGGAAGCTGAACATTTTGCTTGGATCGGCAGGGTTTTGAATGTCAGATTCGGCTTCTGAGAGGCGACTCGGTAGCTACAATCTAAGGGCCTTTCTCCGCCTGCTTTCTCATTTTTTCACAAGTTCCATGTGCTCGTTGACACAGCAATCTGTATGCTTGACAGTATCAGAACTGAAACAGACAGACAGACACTCCAGGGAAAGCCCTGATTATTTATGAATTTTACTTCCCCCCCTCAATTTCCATGTTTAATAGAATTTTTATTAAAAAACAAATACTGTACTGAGTTCTTGAACCACTTTAGAAATTTCTAAAACTATCCATCATGTTTACAGTTACAACATACAAAATTAACTGGCACAGGAGAGCCAGAGGGTGTACGTTATCATTTTGATAACTGGGAGTTGTTACTGATTCTTCCTGGTGATTCCTTGAGTTATTCACGATCCTAATATAATATATGCTTTATAGAAATAGATGACTTCTAGACATTACTTTTCCTGCAAGTCAGACTTTTATTAATGTCCCTAAAATACATCCAGATCCTTTAGACCAGAAAACCTTCAGCAGTGATTTTTGTAAACTTTCCCTGTCATTATTTGATGATATCAAGGCCTCTGGAGGCCGAAAATAAAATAATACATTATATATAAGCTATGGTATTTAATCAGAAGAATCCATTGCATAGAAATACTAAATTCAGCTAGCATGGGAGACAGGGATGGCACAAAGGTTTACCTACTGAGGAAGGTCCATCCTTGGACCCTTTTCACACCCTTCTTTTAGAATACATCATCAGGGAATGTGGGGACAGGCCCAGGTTTGGATTCGATTCCATCACTTACTGCTACATGACAGACAACTATGGCATCTCTTCTGTGCCTCAGTGTGATTACCTCAAATGGTACTGCCTGCCTTCTGGGACTGTTATGAGGGTATGTGAGTAAGCTAATGCATGCAGGAACTCATGTGGAATAAATACACAGAGCTGCTATGTTGTTATTTAATTGCTTCAGATTCTATCTTTTCCCATCGACTGTGACATCCTGAAGGAAGTGTCCTGAGTCTCTAACAAATATATCTAACAAATAAGAAATGGACCTTAAAGAGCTGTGTATACATTCCACACAGCACAATAGTGACACAGTCTAGGTTTCTACAGCAGTGATTCAGTTCCAATTGTCTGTTCTCTTGTCTACAATCTGTCCTTATTTTAGTCTTCATTTCTGTTGAAAGCCCGTCAGCACTGCTCAGTTACTAACAATAGGTCAGCTGATGACGACACTCATACAGATTGGACAGAGCCCGGTGGGAGAGGACCATTAGACCAGTGTGCTGATATGCAACTGGAATCCCAGCTTCTTTGAATACTGGAATACTTCTTTGAGACCAGCCTGGGCTACATAAGATTTCCAGGCTATCCAATACTATACAGAACAGCTATTCCAATAAAGCAACAAAGAAAAGGAGAAAGATGGAGGAGGAGGAGGAAGGAAAGGTGGAGGAAGCAGAGGCGTTGAGCAGTAATTTTAAAATATCAACCTTACTAACATTAGAAGCTTTAATCAGTTTCTGGTTCTTACGTGGGTCACAGAAACTAGGTCACATCTAAATCACAAGCTCAGTAGAGTCAAAAGGCACCTTGTCCAAGTAGGAAGTCGAGGTTCAGTATCTTGCCTGACACCACTCTCCTCCCCAGAGCTATGGCCTGAGGCTATGAGGCAGGCCTGCACTGGTCTCACTGAGAACAGTACGTGTATAAATGACTGGGTCATGACATTGTATTTGTTCTAAACTTTCTTCCAACTTCATTTTCCTTTATTTTAAAATATTTTTAAAATGAAACACATATTTAATCTTTTCAAAAAATTATATGGTCTGTGTGTGTCAGAGAGAGAGAGAGAGAGAGAGAGAGAGAGAGAGAGAGAGAGAGAGAGAGAGAGAGACTCATGAAGATGCATAAGGAGGCCAGAAGGTAATGTCTGTGTCTCTTTCTCAATTGATTCTCCACTTAATTTCTTGAGACAAGGTCTCTCTCCAAACCCAGAGCTTCCTGAGTCAGCTAAAATGGCTGACTAGGGCTGGTTATCCAGCCCCCAGTCTCTGCCCCCAGTGCTGGGTTACATTGTATACTGCCATGTCCAGCTCTCTCTCTCTCTCTCTCTCTCTCTCTCTCTCTCTCTCTCTCTCTCTCTCTCTCTTCTCTCTCTCTCTCTCTCTCTCTCTCTCTCTCTCTCTCTCACACACACACACACACACACACACACACACACACGTCTGTGATGTGCAGGGGTATACAGATGTGTTCACCAACACCTGCACATACCTGCACATACATGCAGAGGTTAGAGTGGGTGTTGAGGATTTTTAGCATATGTTATTAAATCTAATTTAACTCCATTTCTTATCTTTTTGCTTATATAGAGATTTTGCTTAAAAAATATTAAACAGATTCACTGCTATGTATCTGTATGCTGACTTATGGAGATATATATTATCCATACTCCTTTGTAAAATAGGCAACCAGAAGGAATGAGGGCTTAGCATTTGGCACAGCGGGAGAGTGTTTACCTAGCTTGTATGAAGCCCTTGATTCTACTCTCAGTATTAGAAAAGTAAATAAAGAGAAAAAGAGGTGATGAAATCACCCTGGGAGGGGACCTTCAGAGGACATACCCTAGCTCTCTAACTGCCCTTTATTAACCCATTAGAGGTCATTACTTAATTAAATGAACCATCAAAATACTCAGGGGATGAGTGGGAGAAAATAGACTGGTGGAATTAACAGGTAGCTGGAAAATTCATGCAGTGGAGGGAATTCAATAGAAGAGAGGAATCCAGTAACAGCTCACATGGAGCAGCACAGTATTAAAATATTACACAGTAATTTTACATAAACAGGGGTGTATAAAAGGCGAATGAATGACTATCTTCTAAAAAGACAATTGTGTTCCCTTCTCTGGATATCAGTCTATTGGAACATAGACTTCAAGAAATTAGAGTCTGCTGGGCAAAATCTTAGCACTCTGGAGGCATCTCTGTGAGTTCAAGACTAGCCTGGTCTACAGAGTGAGTTCCAGGACAGCCAGGGATGTTACACAGAGAAACCCTGTCTCAAAAAACAGGAAGAAAGGAAGGAAAGGAAAGGAAGAAGAAAGGAAGAAAAGAAAGAAGGGAGAAAGAAATTAGAATCTCTCCAGAGATTTGTGCGAAGAGGAAATGACCAATGCCCTGGAGGCAGCCAGAAGAGATTCTTGTCTTCTGGACAAAGACTCACAAGTTGTCGGATGACATGGATGGAGAGATTTGGAGCTGAGATCATGGTGGGCAGGGGACCACTCCTTGATGGACTGCTAGTTCAACCCTACTTTATGTCAGGATCCCTGAAGATGGATCTAGGGGAGTCACTGCATCCCTACATTCTCTCTTCCCCATGTGACCATATTGAATAAATTTGCTTCTGCTTTTCACTAATAATTTGACTCCTATAACCAGCTAATTGGGGAAGAGTGGTCCAACATGGCTTGTTATGGCACAGAATGTAACTGCTTGCTACGTCTGGTGACAATATAATGGCCATGAAGGGACAAAAAGGAACCTTTGGGGGATATTTGTCGACTTGACAGTGGGTAGACAAGGGGGATTGGGAGCTGCCAGCAGTAGCTGGAGCCCATTTCCCTCTATTTGGTGAAGAGTACTAAGATAAAGATTCCATTGTGTTTTGGATTCCAGAGAAAGTCTTAACCCCTGGTGAGTTTCTACCCACTGTGTACCTTGGGCTTTGCTTTTCTCCTATTCAGAGGTTCTTTTGAACCATTGAGCATGAGGTCCATTTGTTAACTGGCCTTGTCTTTAGAGGTCCTTCTGTTGAACTCTTTAGGGCGATTAAGGAGAGACACAGTGACCACAGCAAGAGCAAAGAATGGGAACACTCAGAGGCACTGGGAATCTGGTCGTAATTTAGGAACTAGGGAGACACTGCTCCACCATTCCTGTAGGTACAGCCTTCAGGAGGGGACGCATGCTTAGGTCCCCTTTATCTTTGCTTGCTGCCCTGCAGGGTATTGGTGGATTTTCATGCTCACAGAAGGCTCCTCTAGAAGGCTCTAGAAGGGAACAGGGCTTGGTTTCTTCAGGTTATGAAGTCTGACTTTACATAATAAACAGTGTCTTAAAAGGACAGGCCCATGATCTAACAATCACGTCATTGGTGGGACAGGCCTGGTCAATTTAAAAGGTCTTGGGAGCAATTTTGTAGTTCTGTTGAACTATTTGTAGCTTCCATGTGATGAGAAAGCTGTGGGCTCTTCTGAGTTATTGGGGATCTGCTGACTTCTTCAGAAATAGAGGAAAGGGGTTGCTAAGATCTCTGCTGCCATTTTTGCTTAGTTGATGTTGAGATGGGCTAATTTTGCTTTGAGATAGTGGCTGAGATGTCTTGTGTCATCCATAATTTTATAGAATTATATATTTTAACATCAAAATTTGTTGCTGGGAGAATCAAGATTTCTTTTTTTCTGGGTTCTTAGTCTTACTGATGTAAGAAATTAAAAACAGGACTTAAGGATGATTACATGAGAGATGGACAAAGTGGGTCGCCTCAGAAATGGTGTTCTGTACAAAGCTACATGGAAGAATGGGGTCTTCAAAGGATGGATAAAAATGTCCAGTGGCAAGACATATGTTTAGGATCTTGGTCAGTGTACAAAGGCATGGAGGGGGAGCAATTTGTGAATTGGAACTGTGAAAAGCAGGCAAGATCCTATTCTTTTAACAGGAGAAAGTAGTTTTCTATGACTGGGCCTTGGCGAAGGCTGACACCTCTACTCCTTCTCCTCTTAGGTGGTGCATTGTTTCTGTGTATGCTGCACTGAAAATCTGAGATGGGGCCCAGTGCTGACTATGAAGGAAAGGCCTGTCCTCATCAACCTCCAAGCCTGCTAATGGTCGTCTCCTATCTATCTTAATAGTTTAGTATAAATTTCATCGCAAATTATTAAGATAAAACCAACATTGTTTACAAGCGGCAAATTAGAGTTTCTGTTCACTGAATTATGAAACTTGATGCTCATGTTTGTAGATAGGACACTGCTATGACACATGCAATGTGCTATGTAACTCCGGCAGATCAACGTGAAGAAACTAGACATTTATGTTCAGATATGTTTTAAGTAAAACACACTGGTTATAAATGCATGTCTTTATGGCTGCTGGCAGCATGCAGTAGAGTCTGAGCCTCAGAAATCCACTTAGGAGCTAGCTTCTTTTCTGGCTTCTGATAAACCCCTATTCCCTCCTAGCAATGCAGAGCTCACTTTCCCCTCTGACCCAGAGCTTTGTTCACATAGTTATATTTCTAGGTGAACTGAAACTTGTCTGTTGGAGATCTTGGACTTTTATCTGGTGCTGACTGTTTGATATGTTTTTAACTGACGTGCTGTGTCTTTGGTTGTTCATGTAACCTCTACCAGAAGAGGATATTTTTAAATATCTTTTACTTTAAATATTTCAATATTTTAAAAGGACAAAACCAATCCTAACACAGCGTTTATCTTCATTATTCAGTGTCTGTTCAGTTTAATTTACAGTCTTTGCTTTTCCTTTTGAAACAGAGAAAGGGGGAGACCTATCAATGGCTGTAGGCTCTGCTTCTCTTTCTCTCTCAGCCTCTTTGAAGAGAAACAGTTTCTGGAAACTGGAAATGACAGTTCATGTATGATGTTCTTAGGACTATGGTTGTTGAAGAAGAAGAAAACCCAGTAGTTGTTGTGTGGTTTGTTTGTTTGTTTAAGCTTTTGGTCTTTGAAAAAGTCTTAAAATACTTCTGAGCTAAAAATTAAATAAAATTCTGTTAGCATTTTAGAGTACAGGCACCTAGGACACACACCTATACCTTGCTTCCCTCAGCAGCTCGAGAGGTCCTCAGAGTTTTAGGGGCCTCAACTTGGGTCTAATCAGGGATACAAGACTAAAGGCAATTTCAGGACTAGCTGGTGCAGTAAAACAGAGATGTAAAGACATTTTAATATAGGCCTAAGCATGTTTGAGATTGCTAGGCAATGCCAGGGGAAAAAAGTCAGAGACCACTCAAGGCCAAACACGTGCAGGCTTTAAACCTGACTCGTGGCTCTTCTAGCATAAAATATCTATATGTGGAAGGAACATCACCACTCTGTGGGAAGCCCTTATCTGATCACATTGTTAATTATGTTGGAACTCTTGCTTCTCAGCTGGTGAAGGCTCTAATAAGCCTCTAAGATGGAGGCTTCTTTCTCTTTCATGGCCTCCCAATTCCTCTGTCTTTTTCTGACGCCACAATCCAACCATTTGAAAACTGGAAGTATAAGTCAGATTAAAAGGTTTCTTGCTAGTCATCCTTTTGGCAGTGGATAGTCCTGGGGATGCTGAGAGAGCTATCTGAGCTTTGCTTGGCTCCCAACATGTATAACGGGTAAGGATGGATGGTTGTTCATAAACTAATTTGTATGGTTTGTATAGTATTTGTCTGTTGGAGGCCTGGAAAAATTATAAAGCACTCCACATCAATGGCTGCCTGTCATCTTCTGACATTTTGATACTTAGATACTGATCATTAATATTGGTGGATCTTTTGTGTTTATTTGGAGGATGTGGCCTGCCTTTAAAACATGACTTGAAGAAGAGAAATTAGTATGTCCACCCTAACTATAAAATTCTACAGTTTGGGAACTAATGAAATAAGATTCATCTATTTTAAAAATGCTAGTGTTCTAATACAAAGAGGCCAGTGTAACTAGAAACTATTTTCTATATTTAAAGCAATGAGATTTTCCTAAGGATATTGTGCTGCTTTTAGTAAGGTTTTGTAACTGACTTGGAAGACAAAATTCTGTTGTTGTTGTTTTTTTTTTTTAAATGTATTTATATTTCAAAATTCTCCACCTTTTCTGCCTCCTCCTTTTTCCTGAGACAGGGATTCTATGTGTAGCCCTAACTTTCTTGGAACTTACTCTGTAGACCAGGCTGGCCTTGAACTCATAGAGGGATTAAAAGTATATGCCCAGTAGCTTTTGCCTTCTTAGGAAAATATCTTAACAAAGTTAAGGTTTGCTTGAGCATCCATTTATGTTGAAGCATTTTAAATGACACTTTGTAGGCAGCTGTTTTAAGATGATTTTAGTACTTATAAAGTATTCTGCGTCTGTGACTGGAAATATACATAGCTACGTATCTATCTTCCCTTTACACATTATGAAGACCTTGCAGGATCAAAGGAAAGCCTAAGCTTTGGAGGACAGCCAGGAGATGCTGTTGCTTTGAACCCAGCTTTCCCGGCAGCCAGATCTGAGCAGAACCTTTGGCCATGGGCATACCAAGCCAAAGCACTGTCCTGCTTTGCTTATGGTCCTGCATCAGGTCATATAATTTGTGTTGACCCCAGTGGACATGGAGAAATGCAAGGCAGCCAGCCTCACAGCTGCATCCTTGGTGAGAAAGAGGAAAACTCAGGGAGACTGTGGATGAAGGGGGGTGGGGGTGCAACCAAAACTCCCATCCATACAGCTGTGCCTGACTTGGAGCTTTTAAAGGAATACATGATGACATTTTTCCATGCTGGATTGGTTCTCAGTACCATTTTCTCTCTGGTCTCCTTAGTCACTGACTCCAGAAGCCAACTGGAACCTGCTTAAAATGGGTAATGTTGGGCCTTCGTAAATCCTGACCACCCTCCATAAAAGGGTTCATTGCACATGTGGTATAGTTCAGACCTTTTAGTGTCTTACAGACTGAAAAAAGACATCGGGGAATCTACCATCTGGATAATTACTGTTTGGAACTCTGGTACATATATGTTTGCTTTGACAAAATAAGTATTGTTATTGCATGTGTAACATACACTTGTGCATAATATGCTTGTAGTAACTATCACTGTTTTTGAATTAGTGTGATACTTAAAAATTGGTACTATAGGCTTATCTTACTAAACCAAAGATTCTAAATACTGCTTTAGAAGTAGAAACAATATAAAATGGGTTCCTACACAGTTCTGTGTAAGAAGGGTAATTAACCTATTAGGACCTATATAGTCCCTAAAAGGACATAGGTTTTCTTTGTTTCCAAAGCTGCTCAGGCTCATGGCCATGGGAAATCCAGATTCCACAGGGCATAGGATGGGGAAAACATGACTAAAGACTCTGACAACCTGGGACCCTGAGGAGACTGGCTCTGAGCATGGGCTCTTTCTAGGTAGACACTTAGTCAGTGAACTGGTTACATGAGCGGAGCCAAGCAGTGGGGAAGACCTAGAAGAAACCAACTCTGACAGCTCTTGTGTTTAACTGGCACACTCAAAGCAGCCCTAATCCTGAGGTCTGCAGTGTTGGGAAGAGGTTGGAAGTGAGTAGGCAAGGCTACCCAGGCAGGAGGCTCTTTGCAGAACTTTACTGCAATGTCTCCTGGCTTTGTTTCCCCAGTGATGCATTCAGCTACAACACATGGAGAGAAATCCCATTCAGGAGACTGGACTCATTATCTACATACAAAGGGCCATTTAGGGAGAGCACAGCTCTGCAGTTCAAGCTGTGGCTGCCGGAGTCCAGCCCTTAGAAAAAGGTTAGCTGTTTAAGTGGGAATGTGAAACAAATGGGCCCACTGAGCCCCCCCCCCCCCCCCCCCCCCCCCCCCCCCGCAACAAAGCTGCCTGGGATCATAAACTAATTTCCCTGAAAGTTCTAAGCTTAGGGGAAGCAAATCACAGATTCTAAGTGTTAACCTTCAGCCCTAGTGGCTAGGTAATGTGAAAGTGCATTCCTTTAGAAAGGAGAAAATAGAAGACTATTTTTTATTACAAAGGAATGGGTTATGTATACCTAAAGTTATTTTTAAAATATTGGTTCTGTCTGAGTAGTATTTCTTTTTAATAATATTTTTATTGTGCAAAACAATTTTAAAAATCTAAACATATGTTGGCCATATTCTTCCCCTTCCCAAGTCCTTCCAGATTCTCTCCATCCCTAGCCACCCATCTTCATGTTCTTTCACAGAAAAACCCCAATACAACAACTCCCCAAACCAAGTAAACACAATAAAACAACACCCAAAAAGAAACAGACAGAAGCCCACCAAACTATAACCAAATAAAAGCTCATTAAAAAAAAAAAAAAACAAAAAAACCCCCAAAACCATGGAGTCTATTACCTCTTGTGAACTCTTCCTGAACATGAGGTCTGCCCTAGCATGGTTGATAGACTCAGTGGCACCCTATTGGAGAAAACTGATTTTCCCTTTCCCAGCAGGTAGAAATGAGAGTTGGAGTGTTAATGTTCAGCCCAGCGTCTAGGTTTGCATTCATTCACTTTTCAAATGCCTTTTGGGTATGATTTTTATTAGATGTATCTTTTATAGGGTTGGCTGGGTTTTTTTGTTTTTGTTTTTTTTTCTAGCTCAACATTATTGACATTTCATATCTCTCTGTATGTGGTCTGTGTGGGAAAAAAAGTAAGAATACATGTTTTTAAATTAACAGTGTTTCATTTTGAAGATGAAATATAGTGATGCCAGAAATGAGCCCCCTCATCCCCAGACATAATCGTCTTTTATTAAATACGGTTAAAATAGAAAAAGAGCAAAGAGGGCAAGGGTGTTTTGCACAACAACTTCTAACCTGTGTCAGATAAAGGAGGAAAAACAAGTACAGCTTCCCTATGAATAATCGCTAGAAGGACAAATCAGAGAGCGACAGTGTCCTGGAGATGTGGGGACTTCCAGAGAGGACAGGCAGGCCTCAGTGCCTTCTAAACAACCACATTTTCAGATGTCATTATAACTAAGAGAGTCAAGTATCTACCATGTCCATGGGTCCAGCGTGCTGGGCTAACTACTCCAGACATTTTCTGTGCTCCGGTTGGCTGGGATGTTTCGGCTACTAAACACTAATCATAGAATAAGGGTATGGATAAACAATGATGTGGACCTCAAATGTTACTGATCATATTGAATAATTTTAGGATGAGCCTTGACTAATCATTCTGCATATAAATAAAGAAAATAACACCGAATGGTCAAAGCGTGAGTTCATGAGAAATCCCTTCTGTTAGATTACATGATGAATCTCCTTTTTAATGCACTATTTCTAAAGTAATCTGCAGGAAGTACAGAGGTAGAAATTAACTGCTTGGAAACTAGAGGTTAATAGTTCACTCATACCCTTACGGAAAGCCATTATCACCCACTCACATTATAAAAACTTTCATGAGAAAATATTTACCAAGTCCTAGGCATTTAACTCCAAATTGATATTGCCTGTGTCCATGTTTTTTAATTAAGAATTTAGAATGTATAAAAGGATACTGACTTCAAGTTTCATGAAATTCTCTTAACATTTTAACATCAAAAGTTTTATTCAGAACCAATGAGATGGCTTAGTGGGTGCTTACTGCCAAGCCTGAAGACCTGAGTTGAATCAAATCTCTGGGATCCACATTGGGGGAGGGGAGAGCAGAACCAACTTCTGTAGGTTGTTTCTGACCTCCACACACAGGTCATGGTACACACACACACACACACACACACACACACACACACACACACACACACATGCATGCACACATCCATACTTCATATTATTTTTAAAAATTTCATCCAGATATATAAAAGAACAAGCAAGAAAGAGTCTTTGAATCTTTTGGTTTGTAGGGAAACACTTGAAGTGAATGAAAGGGTATAGCCTAATCCAGGCTTGAGAAAAGGTTTATTTTCTTTGTGAATTTTTGTCAAAATGCTTTCTGTATGCCAGGCACTAGTGTGAGTGCTTGTGTATATGGGTTTTACAGAGAGGCAGGGGAGTATAGTAATTCAGGAAACAAAGCTAAATGGTATGGTCACTACAAAGTAGAGCAAAGCATAGTGGGTTTGGCTTAGGCTTCAAGCAAATTTTTGAGCAAAACCTTGAAGAAGGTGAAGAATTCAGCTACAAGGATATTGGGGAAAAGAGGTATTCTGTAGTGGAACATTTCTACCTTCCAGCTACCAAATATCCAGCAGCAGCTTCCTAAACAATAACTCAGAGGCTTAATATTACATATAAATGCTTGGCCAGTAGCTCAGGCTTATTATTAACTAGCTCTTACACTTGAACTAACCCATAATTAACCCAAGTGATGTGGCTTGGTATCTTTTCTCAGTCCAGATTCTCATCTTGCTTCCTCTGTGTTTGGCTGGCTACTCCATCTCTGCCTTTATTCTTCCCAGAACTCTTCTAGTCTGGTCATGCCACCTATACTTCTTGCCTGGCTACTAGCCAATCAGCATTTTATTAAACCAATATGAGTAACAAAACTTTATAGCGTACAAGAGCATTATCCCACAGCAGAACTCTAAGCTACAAGAGGGATACTGGAAAAAAAATATTTGTTAAAGATCCTGTCTCAAAAAAAAGCAATTTGTCCAAAATGTAATTAGCACATGTGACACAATCCTACAAAATAATAGATAAATACTGCCAACATCGGATTATACTTACAGCTTCCCTGTTTATTTTATAGTTAGGAATTAGCAAATTAACTGTCATATATGTTCTAACCTTCACGCATACCATGCTCCCTGTTAGGGACTGGTATGATGTTATGTTCATTATTAAGTGACTAGTTTCATATTTGTTATTGTATCACAAAAGACATGGAACATTATGCCAACTTAGGAGGGCATGCTGCAGTCACTCAACCTATTGAAGGAGATCTTCAATGAGGAATGAGATTTGAGCTAAGACTTTTTGATGAGTAAGAACTATCTAGACAGAGGTAGAAGGAAATATAGAGTTTCTAAAAAACATGAAGATTAGCTCAAGGAGGGAGATCCAATTTGCCAGGATTCCAGCCCAAACCAGAGGACATACTTAGGCCATCTGAGGACAGTTTAATTAAAGGGCTCTTTATTGTGGTGTCTAAATGGTTAAGAGTAATCAACAAAGGATGTACAGTACCCTAACATAGCAAGCATGAAAAGCTACAGCTGTGCCTGGGTACCACAGTGGAAGGCAGGGATGCCTATGAGGAGATAGTTACAGGAATAATTTACCTCATAGTAATTGTGGCCTTCTGTCAATACTTGGACCCAGTCTGAGGCTCCACAGCAGGGAGCAATCCAGGGGGAAATTATATAGTATAATAATACTCAGCCTCTTCCCAGGGAAGAATGCAGGGTAGAGAAGGAAAGAGTAGATCTTCAGGGTGATAGAAAATATTCTGTATGATGGGAAGCAGATTCCACTGGCCAAGTGAAAAATTCCAGTATCTGTTTTGTTTTGTTTTAAAAAGATACAGACAGCAAGGGATGGTGGGATCAGATCCACATTCTCTTGTAATCTGAGAAGGTTGGAACCATGCATGAAGATGTTGGAATCTTGGTTGTTTGTAATAGGTCAGCCAGAGAAAAGAAATCTGCTCATGTGGTGGTTGTGGGTAGTGGGAAAGGGGCCTTAGAAGGACACACATGGTATGGAAATGGGAAGTGAAGAGGAGGAAATGAGACATGTGGAGAAGTCAATAATGAGATGGCTGGTGTCATCTTCCCTACAGGTGAATTCCCAGGGTTTGGGAATGAAAAAGGTTATAAACTTGATTTTAGATATAGTGGGAGTCTTCCAGGAACTGAGCAAATATCAAATCAGCCCCCACACTTAAATGGCAATGTAACAGGATGCCTTTTCTTGAGTTTTAACAGAACTCAGAGCTGGGCATTTTGGATGAAACATTTTCTCCATTCTTCAGTTTTTAAATGCAGGACCCCCCCCCCCATTTTATAGATGAAAAACATCCTGAGGTGCTGAGATGTCAAACCCCTTGCTCACATTTAGAACTGGAGCCCAAACACCTCAGACTAGCTGAGCTTCATCTCCATACACTGCTGGGTCTACAGGTCACATTGAGTCAGGGAAGTCTGTGGATGTTCTCAAGAAAAAGTGAAAAACTTTCTTTTGTGAGGTCTCAGTTCAACTGGAGGAACATATGAGTCTTGTCACTTTGGACTCTAGAGTGAGCTGGCATGAGGTTTTGGTTGTTTTTCTCTGCTTTTGTATTGCTGGTGCTTGAACCCAGGGCCTGGATATGCCAGACAAGTGGTCTACCACTGAGCTACAGGTGAGCTCCAGCCTTTGGTTACTTAACATAGGACCTTGCTGTGTAGCCCAAATTAGCCTTAAGTTCACAGTGTAGCACAGGCTGCCTTAGAACTTAGTACCATTCTGTCTTACACTCCTAAATATTGGGATTATAGGTTCAGGCCACCACTGTCTGTTTATATTCAACTGAACAGTAAGTCAATATTGACTTCACAAATGTTATAGCCTGAGGGCTTTTATGGACCCCCTTAGAAGGTTATGAGTAGTATATGCTTTGTTACATTTCAAGGATTTAAGATTAGTTGTGGAAGCAAATGAATACAGGAAACACTCTTACGTGTGATAGATAAAATTATTTGAAATGACAAACTATATCAAGCTTATGGCTTGAGAAAATGGCAGAGTGCATCCTAAGTTATACGGAAGGCATTTGATCTGTGAAAAATCACTGTTGTGTGTTGATGGTCTCAGACATTTTGGGCATCTAAGGATTGGTTTGCAAAGGGATGTCCCCTTCCCAGAAAGTTTCTTAAGGGTATAATTAGTTATACTTAGCGAAAGAAAGTGTATATCAAATGGCCTGAAAATGAAAATTTCTTGACTTTTTAACATTTACTTTTGAAATTCCAGTAACCAAGAGTGGTCTGCTTCTTTTATAAACAAGGGGAAATAATCTGTTTACATTTTTGCTGAAGGAGAAGCTGAAATTGCAAATATGATATGATCTCAATCCTTATCTCTTTCAAGAAAAATGCCATTTGCAAGCCTTAGTCTGAGATCTTAGAGGCTCCATAAATCACACGGGGTGTGGAAAAAATCATCTCAAATCCATTTTCAATAAAAAGATAAGGCATCTCAAACAATGGTACCTAGAATACCTTAGTAGAGTGTATTATAGCGGCTGATACCCAAAGAGCATCTTTGTGTGACACTTTGTGTACTGCATCCCACTGGTCAACTATGGAAGCTTATTTGGAAAATTATGTTAGAAATGAAGTCCCCCAAGCAGGAAAACAGATATTGCTTTAATATTTATAAACAAAAAGAAAATTAGTCTTACGTACCTAGACAGTATGAAGGATGCCATGTGTCATTATTTAGTAGAACATTGTAGTAATACAGAAAAGATAGCAGTTACATGTACAGGAACTAAAATAAATTGAGCCTTGGTTCAACATCTGGTTCTAGTACATGTACTTCTATATGCCAAATGCTACTCACTTCTATATTCTGTAGATGAGAGAACAGAGAGATTCAGAATTTGCCAAAATAACATACACAAGAAGTTAACAGAGGTGCTGGGTTCTAAATTCAAGCAGATTGTCCCCAGGTTTCTCATCCATTTAATCTACACAGGACCTTGCTATACCTCTCAGGCCAGCTTTTAGCTCAGTGATGCTTCCTCGATCTCCTTATCACACAGATTACAAGAACATGTCATTCTTGAGTTCGTACTCCTTTCTCCAAAGACCTTACAAAATAGACAACTTCTCTTCATGAACAGAAAAATTATAAGATGCCAATGATTTGCAAACATAAATAAAAATTTAAAAAGCAAGGCAGTTTTATGGCTATGAATTCAAACTACTTAATAAATAAATATATATGTATGATGAAATATAATCAAAACTAAAAGACTTGCTGGAGAATAAGAAGTGGAAATTTTCTACTTTAAAAAATATCTAGTCTTTTTGGAGAAGAATGAGATGTTAAATAGGAAGAGGTTAATTTATGCTCCAAGGCTGACTCAGTGCTCTCATAATTGCAAAAATATGGTCTTAATTCTTCCTAAAACATTTCTGATTCACTTGGAAAAGAAACCAGAAGTTCTGTCTTAGAAAAATTCTAAGAGAGAAAGGTTCTAGAGTCCCTGCTCAATATCCCCCTCATCCAAAACTTAATTTGTGGATTTATTTATTTATTTTTTTATGGTGCTGGGAATTAAATCCAAGACCTCACATAGTTAAGCATGTGACCCAGAACTTAGTTACATTAAGTCCTAGATAAATCTCAGAATCATAACATTGGAAAGAAGAACCAAAATGCAGAGTATACAGACAATAGTTCAACGCTCAAACACTAAGCAGCAATCGATAGCATCCTAATTATTAATAGTGATTCATTTTTAAAGGAAAAAAACGTTAAAAGAAATCCACACAGGGACAACAGCATCAAGGAGTTTGGTCCTCAATGTGCAGAGGTTGGAGGGGACAGAATAGGAGACAGATGATGTCATAGGAGACAGATGATGTCATGGTAGTACATACATATTCTAGCTCTTAACCTGGCTTTTCCTACGCTTCATAATTTACATATTCTTAAACTATGTCATTTATGTTTTCTTTTACTCAACAAGAAAAGTTATAAGGAAATAAATCTATTTTACAACTTTTTTTTATCTCTGCCACAAATCTTATAATTAACTGTGTTTCTAAAACAGCACTTTCCCTCATAATGGAGTGGCTACTGACAATTCAGACACCTATGCTTCTCTAGAGTAAAGTTAGCCTCATGCAGATAGGAGAAATTTTTATTTTCTCAAATCACAGACAGCCTTTCTGAGATATGAAAGATTGCTGTTTCATAACTGGATACCTGTATTCTTTTTATCTTTGCTCTAATTTTTAAGTATAGGATCAAGTGTTTCTATAGGCCATGTCCCTAACATATCATCCAATGGACATACCAAACAGACCTCAGAAATTCTGCCAAGGTACCGAGGCCACAGGAGACATGCAATTCATCTCATAGTTAAGCTTTTAGCTGGAAAGGAGCAAAGTGATTCTTGGAAGAATGAAGAAAGAACACTGTTTCTTATCCTTACAAAATCAGACTATTCACATATATATAAGTGATTGAGACGGCAGACAGAAGTTTGCACTCGTGAACCTACTTTCTCCAGATGAGCAAAGTCAAGTAAGGCCTATATCCCAGCTCCATTGGAAAGCATCATTTTTGTAATACAAACTGTCTTTAACAATGGAGATAGCATTAGTAAGGAGGAGACGAGTCCTTCTCTGGGTCTCTAAGGAGAAAGTACTGATTACCCCCCCCCCCAAGCCTCCTGCTGGAACAGGGCTATCCAGAAAACAAAGAAAAGTTGGGTAGGGGGAGTCCAGAGGGCTTTGTAGGGGTGGATCTTCCAGAGGAGGAGACCAACAAGAGGATTTCAAAGGCAGGTAAAGCTACAGTGGACCACCAGCAAAGCGTCTCGAGGGTCCACATGTCAGCACCAGCCAAAGGACACCTTTCAGGAGGGCTCAAACACAACGTGGATTTTTATTTTTGTCTTCAAACTGTTCAAGACACCTAGGGCAGAGAAACTAAGGACTAACATTTAGTTCGTTCCTCATTTTAATGAGAGCAAACTGCTAAGGTCCTAAATCTACAGGTGTCAGACTGTCCAAAGCCACAGCCCTAATCTACAGACAAGTGGGGTATTGGCAGTGGCAGGTCAAGGTTGGGAGAGGGGCTGGGTGGCGAGGGTTGGGATCTCAAAGAGAAGACTTATGGGTGTAGGAAGATGCTGTACTGCTATATTATACCATTTGTTATAGTCAAAGCAAAATCCTTTCTGTAGCATGTGAGTTCATAAGGGTATGTCAGACACAAAACAGCAGTACTGTCCCTGAGTCACAGTGGTTCCTTTGCATTTGTGGAAAAAAAAAAAAAAAAAAAAAAAAAAAAGGCACTCTGTAAAGTGAGCCTGCCAGTTCCACTCCCTGGCTGCAAGGGCCAGGCATAATAAATCAAAAACTGAATACATGTTAATGCAACCCTTCACACGCAAAGGTTGATATTAGCAAAGAAAGAACTCACTGAATCTAGGTCAAGCTGGACAAAACCTTGCAATTTCTGGAAAAACTACCAAGACCTGAAAAGCTTTACAAATATGTAGAGAAGTAGCATTTTTAAGAAAAATTCACCCTTGTCTTGGGCTTTGGGTCAATTTTCCAGATTCCTGTTTCAAGCGACTGGCAGTCATTTTCTTTGCTTCAACTCTTTAATACCAGGGTTGGAGATTCACAGTGTTTGGAGAAACGTAAAGGGATGAGCGGTGGCAGCCGCGGCCACACTGACAATAGCTGCCATTGTTTTCTGAAGTGGGCAAGGACAAGGAGGAACTTGGCTGATGTACCTTCAACATGCTCTGAAAGCCACAGGTAATAGGGAAATGGCCAGCAGAGAAGGTGCGCACCTCAGTGTGCTTCTTTACAGATTTGACATTAGTTATTAATTGAAAGAACCCTTTAAAGGGGAATAGCGAGTTGTGTAAAAATAAGAGAAAAGACTTTAGTTTACTAACTTGTACTCCAGAAAGACAGGATTAGCATCAGATCAAGTCTGTACCATATTTTAAACATACTACCATCTAAAATGAAGGTGTAGCAAATTGGTTTTGTTTTTTGTTGGTTTTTTTTTTTAACAAAAGACTCATCAGTAATAAACTGTTAACATAGTCAATTTAGAATTTGACAGTCAGCAGTTATTTCTTAGCCGCAATCAACTAGTCTTAAAACCAGGACACCTAAAGCCTTCATTTAATCAGAAGTGTGATGGGTCAGCTCATTCACTCATTCCTGAGATACTTACTAAATGGCCTGTGTGAGCTATGGTGAAGGATACAATGATCAATCAGTCAGAAGCTTCATTTTTCTAGGGAGCCTGTATCCAAAGGCGAGGCTACCCCTGGTCATACATGACTACCATACAAGGTTAAGTGCAATCTGATTAGGAAGGACAAATCAGGGGAGACCCGATCTGAAAAAACTCCCCTAAAAGGGAAGAGACATGTTGGGTCATGAACTTGACAGAGAGTAGACAGGGGTTATGAGCCAGGTGGAAGGAAAGGTACTGAAATGGATGTGGGTTGAGAAATCGAACAGTTGGTTAGGACAGAAAGGACTGAATGAGTCCTTCATGGAGTAAAGGCGAGGGCCGTCAAGTTCAAGAGCAAGCTTAGACAATCAGATCTCAGCCTGCAGACAGCATGCTTCTCTCCATACACTCCCAGCATCACGGCCAATGATTCCTCTTTATGGGACCCAAGGGGTTAGTGCATGCATAGAGAAGTATTAGAAAAATTATAAAATAATATGTAATATTTTTATTATTATACAAAAGCAATTTACTCTTCTATCTACCTTAAACCTGGATAAGCTTTGTTCTTAATGACAGTTTCCAAAAGGGTAAAAACCCACATAAATGAACATGTGAAGGAGAACACTGGGAATGGAGAGGTAGAGGCATACAGAACATGGGAAAAAGGTGTAGGAGCTGCATGTGACTGGGTAAGGGGATTGACTGGCAGGTGATAACTAGGAGAGTCAGTGAGGTTTTCTAGGAGCTAGGACCTTGGTATCTAAAGCAGTGGGTGATTTTTTTATGTGATATTATGATTATGTGCTTAACAATTATTATGCCAATAATACAAATCTTAATTACCAGTAAAATTGTAGTTTAATTAGAGGAGTCAATTACCATTTTTAGTATGTGTTTGGAATGAATGCACACTTCACTTTAGTGTAGAATAGAACTCAAAGGAAACCCCTCTGTCCCTTTACTTCTAAAATTATTCACCAAGTCCTGAATTAGAATATTATTCAAAATTTCCCACATATCATTTAAGTGAAATAAGGGAAAGCCACTGACAGGGTAAAAGTAGGTTTTAACTCATAAATATAGAGTGATTTTAAAACTGACACAGGATATTGTGTTAATTCCAAGGATTCAACCTTTAAGAATATTAGTAAAGACTTGGTTTTTCTGTGAGGTTTCTTGAGTCAGTACAAACTGATGTGAGAGATTTGGACTTAATTAGATATCATTGGAAGTCATTTTAAAATAACTATATTTTCTAATAGAGTTAGCTGGTTCAGTTTTTAAATTATGTTTATTGGGCAGGGTGTGTATTTGGAACTGAGTTCTCTCCTTCAGCAGCTATCTGGATCCTGAAGATCAAATTCAAGTGCTTAAGCTTGGTGACAAGTGTCTTTACCCACTGAGACACCCCTCCAGTCCAGTTCAATCTTTTAAACCAATATTTTGAACATACATCTGGACTCCATTTCCCTTCATATCTTCTGACAAATTCAAACCCATGTCCCCCAGCCCCCCGCAACTCATAGATCTAGGACGGTGGCTTCTTCTTTCATCAGAGACTGAACTTGAGGCTAGAAATGTTTGTTATTGCCCATCTTGCTTCAGTCTAAGAGTCTTGAGAAGGCATAGAACACGAGTAAGGTGATGCTTAAGGATTTAAAATGAGACGATTCTTACACATGATTTATCCCACTCTTTACACATAGAAAACTGAACAAAAGAAACTTTCTCACTATTCAGGTTTCTATTGTCTTGATCCTCTCTCCCCACAGGTGAAACACTATTCAGTTACTTAACCTCTGAGGAAGATGTTTAGCTCTGAAGACCTATGACATTATTATGACTGTTACAAGGATAAGCGACATAGTAAATGCATAGAGGCGACGCTCTATTGGGTATTAAAACTGTCTGATTTTTGTTCCTATCACATTACAAAGAGCCAGCAATTTTGTCTCACTTATGCCTAGCACACAAACACAGTTGCCGTTTCACACAGTGTCACCAAGATTTAGTGGGCTGCAGGCACTTACATAGAACTGCATGACTAGTAAAGGGCAGGGCTGAAGTTGAGGCCAGGTCTCCCTCCAGTCCTTAAAGCATCATGATAAACTCTCTCCCCATCACCAAAGCACCATGGCTAATGCCTCTGAGGTAAAGATACTAGTGCAGAATCTTGAATCTTTTTTATTTCCTAATTTGTCATCAGAATTGCAAAAGTATTCCAAGGATTGCCTAACCAGCTAGAACACAGGTCATTTTGTAACTAATTCCTAAATTGATGGAATAGATAAATGATGGAAAAGTTCACTGAACTCATTTTAGACTTTAGCCATTGGAAAATTCCAAATTATAACTTTGTTCTAGGGGATAGCCAGTAACTACTTATATATTATTCTTGTGAGCATGTGTATGTCCGTGTGTTTGTGTGTGTCTGTGTGTGAGTCAGTGAGAGAGAGAGAGAGAGAGAGAGAGAGAGAGAGAGAGAGAGAGAGAGAGAGAGAGAGAGAACTTGTTCAGGTTTGTGAATATTTGAGGATACATTTGCCCTTACATGCATTTGTGGAGACCAGAGGCCAACTTTGGGTATTTTCCTCAGTAACTCTCCATTTTAATTTTTTTGAGACATGGTCCCTCATTGACTCTGAGACTGAACTTGTCTTTTTGACTACACTGGTTAGCTTGGAAGCTGCCTTCCCTGCCACTTCTCCTAGTACTGGGGTTACAAACAGGGGACTGCTGTACCCCAAATTACATGAGTGATGGGACCTTAACTCAGTTCTTCAGTAGTTTACCTACAGTGCCATCTTCTTAGACAGTGATATTATCCCTTCTAAATAAAATTTTCAAATTTATTTTTATTGAGGCCTATTAAGATTTTTTTTTTATTTTATCAGTGTTTACCTGTACACTATGTGTGTGCCTGGTGCCTTTGGAGGCCAAAAAAGGCAGCAGGCATCAGATTTGCCATGTGGCTGCTGTAAACTAAGCTGTGTTTTTAACCAATAAGTCATCTCTCAGCTTGCAATATTATTCTTAACAGTTAAAAGAAGAGCCAGGCATCACGGTGTACATCTGTAATCCCAGTACTTGAGAAGCTGAGGCAGGGGGATCATTGTGAGTTTGAAGCTAGTTTTACCTACAAGTTCTAGGCAATCCTAGGATACACAGAGAGAACATACCTTACTTAACCTTCCCCCATATCTCTGAGGAAATAAAAGAGATTAAAAATAACAAAAAGAATATGAATATTTTAACACAGCTAAAAATATTTTATGCTTTCAACATTATATTAGGTCCACTTTTATTGAAAATGGGAAATAAATATTTCTACTATCTGGAAGAAAATGAGTAATTGTTTGTTATAGACATGGGAATAAATAACAAAACTTGAGAAATATCTAACATTGTAGAGAGAAAGCTGTATTTATTGCAAAATAGAAGAATGTGCATGTTTGCATATTTTAGGTACTGAGTTGAATTTTAAAAAGAGTACTAGTGGCATTCACTTTTTGTAATAGATTTTAAGTATAAACTGCACGTGGATTTGGCATTATCTTTTGAAATAATCACTGAATAAATTCACTTTGAAGAGAAATAGTTTTGATCTGCAAAGAGAATTTCTTCATGACAGAGAAACTGCATTAGATAAGGCCATCATCTTTGAAAAAAATTATTTAAGGAGTAAGTATTCACTTCTGACTTGTAGGCTTATATTTTGTCATATTCAAGATTCTGGGGTTCACAAAACTACACACACACACACACACACGCACACGCACACGCACACGCACACGCACACGCACACGCACACGCACACGCACACACACACACACACACACACAGACACACACTTTTCCACTAGAATATTAGTATCTTGTCATGACAGTGGCTTTATTTCAGTTAATCTGCTTTAAACGTACTATGTGAAATGGACAGGACCCCTCTAAATAAATCAACCTCATTTTTATTCTCTGATTGAGGTTGGAAATACATGCTGTAGCTTGTAAAATGAATGAGATTGCCCAGAACACTCGTTTCCACCGGCTCTACATACCAACGCAGCTCAATAGTTAGGTGTGATGGTCTGAATGAGAAATGTCCCCTGCAGGCTCATGTATTTTAATATGTGCTCTTCACTTGTTGTCCTTTTTGGAGAGGTTATGGAAACCTTGGGGGTGGCGTCTTGCTGGAGAAAGTAAGTCACTGGCGGTGGGAGCTGAGGGTTCACAGATTCACCCACTTGCTTTCTGCTTCCTGTGCATAGATAAGATGTGGTGTGCTACTGATTGTTCAGCTCTTGCTGCCCACTGCCATGCCTCCCCACCATTATGGATTCTTTCTTTAGAAATGTAAGCCCAAATAAGCTCTTTTATCTATAAGTTGCCTCTGATCATGGTTTTTCATCCCAGAAAGGAAAGGTACTGAAGTACCAAATGAAGTCTCACCATTGCCCAACATTTCCCAGAGTCCCCTGCTACCATCTCTTTCTCACACAAGTAATCAGGACAGATGTGTGCTGGACACTGCTGCTCTGTCTGTGCTCAGGGAATCTCATGCTTCTCCAGTAGGCAGTGTTGTGCTTGATTCTTCATCAAAAAATCAAGTCTTCCAGGCTTGCTGTGAGGGCACATGTCATTTCTCTGCCACTTCCATGTTGGACACACCTCCCAATTCTCAGTACCTCTGCAGTGTCAGAGAGACCCTAATGAAAGCTGGGCTGTATAACCCATCCTCATTCCAACAGTTAGCACACAGACTTAAGGAGCTGGTAGCTAGTAGATGGCCACCTGCAGGGTTATCAGGAATCAGATTAACTAGCTAGCTGGCCAAATGCCCAAAGGCTATATAAACTATAGGAAGTATGAACTGGGGATGTAATTTGGACAGAAAACTAAAATGTGGCACAGCATCCCCATTAATATTTGGGACATAGGGCTGTCTGCTGCCTCATATGGACTTGAAGAATTAGAGATAAAGAGACTTTTGAAGAAAGTTATGCCTCAGTCAGGTACAAGAGGGATCACAGGCCTGTCTCACTAGCCCTTCTCCTGGCTAGCCAGAATGCAAAGGGTAGATGTCAGCTCACCTCTTTTGTGTTCCATCATAGAGACACAGAAAAAGCTTCAAAATGTGGGTGCTGGCATTGACCATAAAGGGACATGGGTAGGAGAGGCCTAGTCTGCCTAAGCTGCTCCTTTGGGCTTCACAGGGGAGGAGCTATGCTGTTGGCAGAGACACTAGGAGATTCTGCACAAAGCCACTTATCTAAGGAAAGAGGCACAGAAATTTTATGGTCTCTGCAGAGAGGCTGGGACAAAGAATTGCTTCTCAAGAGTAGATAGTTGGATGGGATAAAGTGTTAGGATGTAGGTATAGGTGGCCACTAGACCCAGTTGCATTGTATGTTCCATAGGAAGGACCCTAAAGTTCTCTACCCCACACCTACATATCAGAAAATGCTTAGGAAAGCTTTGGCTCCAATGGATATAGTAGACTGGTAGAGAAGACCAGCTTGTCGCCATCATTGTCCATGGGCTCTCCTTTGGGATCACAATAAAGAAGATCCTGTTGGCATGATTTGCCATACTGGACTATTTTTCCTTTGGAATTAACTCTCTCTCTCTCTCTCTCTCTCTCTCTCTCTCTCTCTCTCTCTCTCTCTCTCTCTCTCTCTCTCCCTCTCTCTCTCTCTCAGAAGATATCAGAATACCCTTCTCCCCCTCCCCCCAAAATCCTTAGAACAGAGCTAAGAATTTGCCAAACATATTGGTATAGGTCAAATGTCAATAGAAGATAGAGGTGCCTTTTTTTAGTGTAAATTAATTGTTAAAACTAGCCTCAATATCCAACCTCCTCCATTATGATGATTTATGTCCCGCAGCTGACCCTTCTATCTATGTCCTTCACCAACAGAGTTTTTTTTATTTGTTTGGTTTTTTCCCCACAAGTTTATCTGGGGAATTCTGCAGACATTGCCAATCACACCTGGTTCAAGTTGCCATCTCTGCCGCTCTCTTCACAAGTCACAATCTAATTCTATAAGCAGGTATATACATGAGGACTGATTAGTATAAAACTGAGCTCCAAGGAATTTAACAAAGATAAAAACCAGGAGTTTGGAAAGACACAGGTAGAAGAATCATTAGTTTGTTTGTTTTTATATTTGCTTCACTCAGTATTTGGCAGGTGCTAAACACAGTGTCTAGGGATAGAAAGATAATGTACCTTGTTTCTGTCCTTACTGAGCTCACAGTCTAAGTGTAAAGGTAGATGTCAAAATATACGAATGCCAACTTCCATAAATCCTCCACAAGAAGGTGGGCATGAGAAATTTTATGAAATGTAACATAAAGGCTGCAACAGACACATGAATGTGAAGTACAGGGAAATGGCTAGGTTTGAATATACTCACTAGACTGTCCCCACACTGGAAAGATCTATGAACTTATAAAAGATTCCATGCTTTGCTTGGTTGCATGACTATTTCAAGCTCAGATTTCTATTACATATTCGCTCAGTGTGCTTCTGTTTTGATTTATTTATGGTACACTCATGATATCAGTGACTGGCAATGGCCTCTGGTTTATGGAAATATATCTCAATAAAGCAAACTCATTTACTAGGAAACTGTTGGAACATCTTGGTCTGGTGGAAAAACACAGTTATGTGTTTACTGATAATTTATTTCCTGCTTATATAACTGACCTGCCATGCTAAAGATTATTCAAGCAACATTTCCAAAAAAAAAAAGCAACGTTGTTCTCCAAAACAGCAAATGTTTTTCTTGAAGAAGAAATATATTCCAATTAAAAATTATTTGTTATTTTTATGGATTTATTTATACAAGACAAAAATACAAAAGTCATAAAACATTTTTTTGTGCGTGGGTATTTTTAATCACTGTACTTAGAAATCAAAATAACTTATTATTACATCAAAAAATTCTCTGTGTGTGCATGGACATATGTACATGTCTTCAGTAGTTAGCTTTCCATTGCTGTGATAAACGTGCCTAAAAGCAACTGTGGAGGAAAGATTTGCTATTAGGTCACAACTCATCGATGAGAGAAGTCAGCAGAAATTTAACAAATAATTCAGTGGCATCAGGACCATGGTACCCATTTATCCCTTCATTTCTCACCCTTCCTGTCAAGTATTTGCACTCATATTTCATTCTTTGAAATGGTAGCAGAAACCACCAGAAGCAATGGAAGCAAGAACCACTGCATACTGGTTACACTCCAGAATCATTGTCAGTCACCTTTCTTATATAGCCAAAGCTCACCTGCCTAGGTAAGGCCCACAGTGGGTGGAGCTCTCTCCCACATCAATTAGCAATCAAGATCACTTACAGGCATGGTCACAGGCCAATTTGATCAGAGCAGTTTCTCAACTGAGAAAATGTGTCAAGTCAACAACCAAGATCATCCACTGCAATGTGTATTTGATGTGTGCATGTGTTTGTACAGGTGCACTTGCTGGTCCCTGTGGTCACACAGAGCCCAGGAGAGGATACCAGTGTCCTCTATATCACTCTACACCCATTCCTTTGAGATATGGTGTTTGCACAACCTACAGTCAGGCATCTGTAACAGGAAGATGCCTATTTACATTTCCTACAAGGCTGGGCTTCCAGATGACCAAACTTCCATGACTCAATTTTTAGTGGCTGCTGCTATATGAACTCAGGCCCTCGTGCTTGTATAGCAAGCCCTCTTACTGACTGGCCATCTCTTCAGCATCTCCTTCCATGCCTACACTACTCATATAATCTCCTTTATGTTTCTGTGCTTGTGAGACATCCTTACGGCTGGTGACAAACAGCTTCAAATTATCAGTTGAAGGATTTGGAAGTAAATGCTACTTATTCCACCATCTACCTTCTTGTTTTCTTTGCAATTTTTTTTTCGAACAGCACTTTCTTTGTCCCATCTTGCATTTTGACACCAATCTTCTGACGCCTGTCTCTTGTTTTTCACTGTGTATTCTTCCCACCTTGAGCTTCCAGTGGTTTACAAATATTGCTCAGGCCTTTGATGGGCTTTAGCTTCCTTAGAAGGTTTTTGTTAGTTCATCTCAAATAAGGTAGTGTAGAATTCTTCTAAAATATAGTTTTTGTTGCATTTGGCATAAAATAGAAATTTACACCAACCAAAGGTTCTTGGGAGCGCTTTCTATTTAACACAATTGCTAGTCCCACATGATGTAGACCTCCTTTGTTCTCAGCAGCATCTCTGCTACTTCTTAGAGATTTACCCATCCCTAACACAGTCCACAAAACCAGAGAGCCACCGAGAATGGTGTGTCACTGACCCCACAGTGCTGGCAATGGAAAGTGGACAGGTGGCTTAGGAATGGTCAACCAGAGCCAGCCCCGACACTTGCAGGAACTATGAGTTGCTGTTCCTGTTTCTGTGACAGCGACTTTGAAGTTCTAGAAATCTGTCTTCTGCTGAAGAATGCAATTCCCAAAACAGGGAAGCTGAGAGAAGCAGCTGTTATGGTACTGATGCAGTTGCCTGATTCACAAGCCTACTCAGCCCTGTGGCTCGTATAAATGCTTATGAATCTGATGAATTACTAAACTTATCACAATATTTATCCTATTGCCTACACTGCGCATTGACCACATTAATGTTTTATTATCTCATGTCTGTGTCCCCTGGTAGATTTCAGAAATTTACTTTTTACTTATTTGTGTGGACAGTCTAGCTGCATAAATGTCTATACAACCCATTCATGACTGGTGACCTTGAAGGTCAGAAGAAGGCCTAGCATCCATGGAGACCAGAATAAGGCATCAGACTTCCTAGAACTGGATTTGCAAATGGTTATTAGCCTCTGGCTACCAGGACTCAATCCTGGGTCCTCTGGAAGAGACAGTGCTTTTAACTGGTGAGAGAGCTCTCCAGCTTCTTTCTGCCCCAGAAGATTTTCAGTGCCTTGAGATCACAATGCCCCATTAGCTGGAAGTAACAAATGCTTAATAAGTACTTATGTGAGGATCTAAAATCTATCGTTAATATAAAGATTTTAGAGGAAATTAAAAATTTAAAACTAAAAAGATACATTTAATTTTTTACTCAATGTATGGAAATATTAAGACAACATGAATCCAGGTTCTATAATGATCAAATATCAATATTTATGAACAGGAAATTGGAAGCTACTTGATTTAAACATATCTAAAAATGACTGAACCAATAAATTTTCTGTTGATAGAATTGCAAAAATAAAGACATATAAAGACAAATAGCATCTCCACTTTAATTGAAGTTATTGGCATTTCAAGGACAGATTGCCAGGAAACCTACATTAAGACCCATAATTTAGTTTCTACTTATGGCTACTGTGGTGGTTTGTCATGGGATTTTGTTGATGTTATGGTCCATTTTCTAATTGAATAGAGCATTTGGTTCGAGAGGCAGGGTTCACAGATAGCTGGCCAGAATGTATCAGAGAGTCCTTGGCCCCTGGAAAAGAAGAGGCAGGGTTGGAAAGTTACCCAGCCCATTGGAGCTGGGAGGCAAACAGTGGTGGGTGTGATGTGGCAATAGTGACTGTCTCAGGTTCTTATATTTGTCCCTGAGTTTTATATTATAAT
The DNA here is from genome assembly GCA_033318265.1 of Phyllotis vaccarum. Classification (NCBI taxonomy): domain Eukaryota; kingdom Metazoa; phylum Chordata; class Mammalia; order Rodentia; family Cricetidae; genus Phyllotis; species Phyllotis vaccarum. Next base: position 77,132,558 of record JARWLC010000001.1, on the reverse strand, counting down.
AAGTGGCAAAAGAAACATTGGTTTAAAAGAAAATGGCCCCCAAAGGGAGTGCTATTGGGAGGTGTGGTCTTGTTGGAGGAAGTGTGTCACTGTGGAGGTGGGCTCTGAGGTCTCACATATGATCAAGCCATGCCCAATGAGACAGACTGCTTCCTGTTGCCTATGAGTCAAGATGTAGGACACTCTGCTACTTTTCCATCATTCTGTCTGCCTGCATGCCACCATGTCTCATCATGATGATAATGGACTAAACCTCTGAAAAGGTAAGCCATCCCAATTAAATGTTTTTCCTTCATAAGAGTTATCATGGTCTTGGTGACTCTCTACAGCAATAAGAACCCTAACTAAGACACCTTTAATATAAAAATTATATAAATATTTAATAATCTAGCACACAACTTCCTTTCCCTAGTCTATGCTGCTGTGATAAAAATACCTTGACTAGGGCTGGAGAGATGGCTGCCTGCTCTTCTAGAAGACCTGGGTTCAATTCCCAGTGTCCACATGACGGCTCACAACTATCTGTAACTCCTGTTCCAGGGGATCCAACATCCTTACTCAGACATACACTTAGGAAAAATACATAACAAATTATAAAAATAAGAAATTAAAAAAAAATACCTTGACTAAAAGCAAATTAGGGGGAGGAGCTTATTTTTGCTCTGATAACAGGCTGAGCTCCATAGCATGGAAGTTAAGGCATCAGGAACTTCAAATGTCACATGACATCCAGAGTCAAGAGCGGAGAGTAAAGAATGCACATACATGCATGCATGCTTCTCCATGCTCATACAATTCAGGGCCCAAACCTAGAAATGATGTCATGCACTTTTAACCTGGGTCTTCCCACACCAAGGCCATGAGAAAGCCCTCACTGAGTCTTGCTCCAGTTTGTTCTAGATGGTGTCAAGTTGACAAGATAATCATATTCCCTTTCTTTCCTTAACTCCATTAACACGGCGTTCCTATACTAGGAAATTTATCTTTCCTTTAGCTAAAGGTAGACCCAATAATTTGGAGACTTCCTTTAGGTCCCACCTATGGAAACTACAAATAGAGCATTAGAATTACCAGCATCTGTCATTGTCTGGGTTGCTTATTGGTGCGGTTCATTTATTTATACATCTCTAGATGAAAAGAAATGAATTAAAGGGCTTAATGACTCACAGAAAGTTTAACTTGTAATTCAAGACAAATAGTGTCTAGAGAAGCAGAGAAAGGCAGAGCCTAATCACAGGACTTCATTAGAAAGAACTATATAATTAATCTGCAACATACTTCCTGTGTCATGAAATGCTGATGCCTGAAGGCAACAGCATATAAAAATGAGCAAGTCACGATTCCATCTATGGCCCTGACACACCTATGGCAGTAAACACAGCTTCTCTCCTGGAGTCCCTTACCCTCTGTCAACACCAGCCTTTAATCCACATGGGGTGTGGCCCACCCTCTAGGAGGGAAGGGGTTATCGAACCTGGCGCCTCTTTCTCTTCCTTACAGTATTGTTTAACAGGGATCTAACCACAAGTTCAATGTCCATTGGCTTCCGGCCAACAGAGTTCACCTCCCTGATTTCTTGGTTTCAGCTTGGAAAAGATGTTTCTTATCCTGCTACTGGGAATATAAACCTTTAAAACACAGAACACTCATTATTACAGGACTGGTTTTGTCTTCCCACTTTAGGAAGGGGTCATATTCTGGAAGATTCTGTGGTTGGGTGTTTAGCATGATTTGTTCTTTGGTGGGCATCAACTATTTAGTAAGTTGTTATGTTCCATTTTCTGACTTTTACTTAAGATCTGAACTTTGGGAGGGTCCACAGTTTTACCTTTTAGTAAAAGTATCTGCTTCCTACAGCAAATATTATTTCTTTTCTTCTTATGATTATTAAGATAATTTTCTGTGTGTTTGGTTTTCCTGGACATCTGAGTTTAAAGGCTCTGCAAACTTATCCCTGACTGGAGAACCAACTGCCCACCCTGAGACCATCTCATACCCTCATACCCCCCTACCTCCACCCTGTGGAGACAAGCACACCTTTTCTAGTCTGGAGAGACTCTTATAAAAAAATGACACTACAATTAAATATTGAAGGATGTATGTGGGTCTCAGTAACCTGATTAGAGACCATTAATAATCTTCCATGGAAGATACTCATGGAGATGAAGAGAAAATAGGAAGTTATCACTCTCCCAGGTATCGATACACATAGGTACGTGCACACATGCCACACACACTTTATGAGGGCCTCTCCACCTAGACTGTCTCTCTGTAACTTCCCTTATATCACTTTGCAACTTCATCCATAGCCGAGATGACATGACACTTGATGTCAAGAGCTACCAAAATAGTTCCTCTTCACTGGGGTAAATTCAGAATTGTATTCGCTTTACAATTGTGTGTGTGTGTGTGTGTGTGTGTGTGTGTGTGTGTGTGTGTGTGTGTGTGTATGCCAGGAAATGACAAGGTGGGGGGACCAAAGGACAGCCTTGAGAGTCTTTCCTCCTCTGCTCTGTCCACCTTGTTGTTTGGAAATGGAGTCTTTGTCACTGCCCTGGAGCTTGCTGATTGGCCTAGGTTGCTGGCCAGTGAGCCCCAGGGATCCATTTGTCTGCTTTACAAGTGTTACAATACGGTTTCTTGGTCCCAGGCGGCCAGAGGTCCAGACCCACAGACTGAGCCAGCCATCCAAGAAGAGGCATGTAAGGAACACAGGTGAGCCACGGGCCATGTGGCAGACAGATTAATGCGAATGGATTGATTTAAGATGTAAGAGCAAGCTAGCAAGGTGCCTGAGCCATAGACCAAACAGCATGAAGTAAATATAAGCATCTGAATCATTTCTGGGGGCCTGATCAGCAGCGGGCGGCTAAGGGGTCTGGGCTGCAGCTTTGGCTCAGTTTCTGTGCTAAAATACAAGTGCTGGGATTCCAAGTGTGCACCAAGCCTAGCCTTGTTTTGTTTTCTTTAGTGTGGGTTTAGGGGGATTAAACTCAGGTTCCTGTGCTCCAGTATTACTAAGTGAGCTTCCTCCCCACCTTCTTCTTCACGTGACTCTCATTACACAATGCACATGCGTATCTGTTTTAAAGTTAGTAATAATCATACAAAAAAGAAAATGTACCACTCCCTCTTTGATATTTATAAATCTACATTATCTTCATTTTCTAATCTATCTATTCATGTGAGTTGTGAACAGCTTTCCAAAATATTTACAAAACCCGCCCAACTTTGATTCTAGGAGCATAGCCTGTGATAATCTTCAGGAATTATAGAGGCATAATTACATGTTAAAAAGTAAGTCCCTCCTACTGATAGCTGACTTGATAAGAATTCTCTTCCTGTATGTCTTGGGCAGGATAATTTGGAAGCTGCCTCTTAGTTTTTATGAGTCATGTAATGAGTCACATTCCCAGCTCTAATTTTTTTTACATCAATAAAAATTTTTTAAAGTAATTTACTCAGAGCCTGGACAAATGGCTCAGTGGATGACATAGATGTGAGGACTAGAGATCAGATCCTTAGCACCCATGTAAATGCAGTTGCCTATAACCCTGTTACTCAGGAGGCAGGGATCCTTGGTCAACCTGGCCAGATAGACTAATTAAATCAATGAGCTCTAGTTGCAGAGCAACATCCTGCCTCAGTCAACGAAGTGGAGAGTGATGGGGCAGGACACCTTTATGCCCAGATCTGTCACACACACACACACACACACACACAGAGAGAGAGAGAGAGAGAGAGAGAGAGAGAGAGAGAGAGAGAGAGAGAGAGAGAGAGAAGAAGGGAGGGAGGGAGGGAGGGAGGGAGGGAGGGACGGAGGGAGGGACGGAGGGAGGGACGGAGGGAGGGAAAGGAGATGCTCTGCTAAGATGAGGCATCAGCTAGCTTGTAAGGGACCCCACACGAAGAGTTTTCTTAAATGCCCATAACAGTGCTCTGGATCCATGTGTGAAATAGCTTTGCACTGATACTTGTGTTTGCATGAGGACCAGGAAGTGCAAATACTGAATGAAAGTCAACAAGATAAAGATGAGTTCTGTAAGAAACCCCAGTTCTATGTTGATCATGGTGCTGAAACCCAGAATGTGTTTCAGCTGTAAATCATCAGATAATATGAGATACCAATGGCAATTATTTAATATTTAATAATTTTAGAAAACAGATTATAAGTGACAATGTTAATAAATGCCAACATTCTAAAGCACTTTATATGTACCCGATGACAAATAACAGGAGCCTTTTCATATAGTTCACAAACACATTTCACAAGAACCCTATGAGGCAAGTGTTTTACAACTCATTTTACAGATGTGCTAACTGAGGCACAGAGCTAAAGTAAACCCCTCAACCTCATTCGGGCAGCAAACAGAGGGGAGATAAGTCAGCCTGTGACTCAGATGCCTCTTGCATCATCACGTAATGGACCAGCACTCCACAGAGGTTTCTAGGTCTCCAGAATCCATTCTGCTTTTCCCAGGCCATAAACTCCACCATGATCTCTAAGGAAATCTTCCTATGTGCTTTAAGGTAACGTGAGTACCTTTTGGATTATGAATACCTGGATGCAAATGATTAGTCGCTGTGAAGACTCCTTGAAAAGGAATCTCCTGCCTTAAGGAGTCTCTCCCCACCATTGGAAGAGTAGTGTCAATAATAAGGAATCAGAGGAAGTTTATGACAGCTGGTACATCCATAGTACATTCGAAAGGATAAAGAAAACTGCAATTCAAGGAAAATGAGCAAAACAAAGTAACGTGACATGTTTACCCAAGACAATATTACAGCGGCAATAAAGTGCAACAGCCTTCCAGAAGGGCCTCAGAAGGCTTGGAGTCACAAGCCCGGGTGGCTCTGACCTTTTGGGAGATGGGATTTTCTCCCAGATACTGCTAATAAACTTATACGACCTATTCCCTAGTCAAGGGTGAATGCCAAAGGTCAGCCTGGATCTACAAAGAATTTGCAGCAGCACAGGAATGAATTCTCTGCATGTTTATCTCCTATGTATTTTTCTCCTATTTATTTCTCACGTGTCTGTCACGGGACAGTAAGAACTGACCCCAACTGTAATAGAATCTTTGTAGTAGCCAAAGGACCCTTGGCACCTTCACATTTCCTAGGCTATGAGACACAAAGAGAAACGTGAGCAGCAGCAGCCAACGAGCATACCAGAAGGGAGCATGGGTCAAGGACTCTCTGGGCTCCAAGGCTGGTCGGTGGGGAGGAGTGTGGGCAGAGCAGGGGCAAGAAAGGTCCTCTTGAGAGAGATTTCAGAAAGGTCACGGAGAATGCAGGTGGAGAAGGTCGTGATGCTTGGACTAGGCAGAGGAGGCTGCAGACAGACACCGAGAGTGTGACAGAGTCTGTGAATTATCTCTAATGGTTAAATCTGCTACATGTTAAGGTACAGTGAGTGTTGAAGCAGTAGGCCAGTCTGAAGCCAAATGCCCTGTCCCGTCAGGTCATCACTGGATGAGGAACCAACCTTCATGAAAGAGCAATAATAGTTTTGATGCTCACACGTTCTTTCAAGTATCTCAGTGGTGTGTGTGTGTGTGTGTGTGTGTGTGTGTGTGTGTGAGAGAGAGAGAGAGAGAGAGAGAGAGAGAGAGAGAGAGAGAGAGAGAGTTGTGTATGCATGTGGGTGTCTGTGAGGGTGTGTATGTATGTGTCTATGGATCAGTGTGTGTGTGTGTGTGTGTGTGTGTGTGTGTGTGTGTGTGTGTGTGTGTGTGTGAGTCTCTCTCCCTCTCTCTGTGTATCTTTATCTTTCTCTGTGTGTATGTGATTGAATATTTCTTTCTCCTGAATACTTATTCCTAAGGAAGAAAGGCACAAGAGTCAGGGGATATGTCCGACTGAGCATTGTCCTTAGGTGGAGTGACAAAGTGCCTTTAAAAGGATACATTGTATAGCTGTTGAGATCAGTTAGAAAACATCTTTCAAGTAAATTGCTGAGTTAAAACAAACAAACAAACAAAAAAACAAGAATATAGCATATGTTTTAAGAACGAAAACAATGATAATTAAGGGATGTTAACCAGAAAGGGCAAATGTTAGATTTAAAAGAAAGGGGGTGGGAAGACAGGGAGTTGGCTAGAGAAGCATCAGTCAGCAGTAAAAGAGGGAGGGCCATCATCAGAGGTGGATGTGAGATATCCTTACACAGTAAATCAGGGCACTAAAACCAGTGGGAAGGAGGACAATATGGCTGCCTAAGTAAATAGAAAGCTAAGCCAACTGTAATCCTTACAGGAAGATGACTGTAGGCAATAAGATGACACTGGAAGACCTTGGTCATCTGACAGGAAGTAAAAAGCTGCTTTTTGCTAAATTCCCTCCTAAGTTCTTGAGAAGGAATAAATACTGAGATGGAAATGATGTACATAAGAAGCAGCTTCATATAATAATTTATGCTTCTCCTTAGAATAGAGTCACTGAACTCAAAGGCAAACAGTGACAGTATTTCTCACCCGATTTTGGACCTCACTTTTATATGACCAGTTCCATATTGAGGAGAAGATGACCAGACCTAGGACTTTGGCTCAAATCTTCGTTTCCTTTGGCTACTATTTTTCTTCCCAGTCTATCATTTCGATCTCTCCTTTATAAACTTCCTTTGTGTATCTACTTGCGTCTGTTGTCCGGGGTGAGTCACATTACTTCCTACCTATGTGATTTTCCCACTGTAACATAAGGAGGACAATCTATATTGTCACTGAGACAGCCTTTCAAATTTAGGATCTATGAAACAGCATCAAATAAATAAAACACATTCCTCCATACTTTCCTCCACAAATGAAATAAACCTAAAGGTCCCATCAAGGACAGTAGCGGGGACCTAGAAGGCTTGTATTACCATGTGAATCACTAACTCAGGTTGATAACTTGGTTTTTTTTTTTTTTTGTATTTTAACATTTCTGTCAAACGTGTTAAAATCCATGGCATTTTACAATCATAAGCTTTTCTTCTTCTTAGCCAGCTCATAAAATGATGGTGTGTTATACACTTGAATTCTCTGCCAACTTCCAAATCTGAGGCCAGAGTATATGATGGAGCAGCAGATCTGTCAACCATCCAACCCAACATTATTTAGAGAAACCAGGAGCTCAGGTGAACTACAAATGGCTTCTGGGACAAAAAAAGCTACTTTGATGCCTTAACTGTCATCCCAAACACTCCAGGAGTCCTCTCCTATAGATCTCCTATTCTTCATAATTATTACTAATCTCAGTTAATGTTCCCAAACTATAGACTGAAACTCATTTGTACACTCAATAGTCAATACAATGAGTCAATGTATTTGTGTGTTTTTGTTTTGAGACAGTCTCTCTCTAAGTAGCCCATGCTGGGTTTAGACTCAGGATCTACCTGCCCCTGCCTTCTAGGATTCCAGCTGTGTGCCACCATGCCTGCATTTTAAACTTCTTATTTATGATGAAGTAAGAGATTGAAGGTTTTCTCTCTTCCCTTCCTCCCTCCCTCCTTCTCCTATCCTTTTTCCTCTGTCTTTAGAGCTGAAGATTGAACTCAGGGCCTTGGATAGGCTAAGCAAGTACTATACTCTTGATTATACCTAAAGGTCCACACCACGCTATTTTAACAAATAAAGCAACAGCATCAAAAGGTGAGAACCTTAGACCATATCAATATGGTGAATATATAATTTTGAGACGTTTTGGTTATATTTACATATATATGTACCTATGTATTTATGCATTCACATACAATAGTCCTGGCTCATGGTTTAAGATGAATTTCCATGGCACATAGTGGTAAATAACCACAGGAAGATGTAGAAATGCTATTCCAGACACAGCATCAGAGGTGTGGCGATCCCACTAGCTTAGTGCCTGAGCTGCCACACGGAGAGCAATGACTATGGCCTCAGGAGCAGTGGATCCATTACCTAAGTCAAGTAAGTGGTACAGGTTTAACATTCCTAACCCCAAATCTCAAAGTGTAAATATTGAGAATACAAACATGTGAGTGTCGAAATGATATCACAAATGGAAAATTCCATTGTTAAGCCCATGTGATAGCTCTCAGGTAAAACAGACAAGCTCAAATATTGTTTAAAATTACCTCCATGCTCTGAGCATCAGGTGCGTATGAGACATATGAGAATTTTGGACTCTGACTCAGGTCCATCTCTAAGGTACCTTGTTATGCACAGGTTTTTGAGTTTTTTGTTTTGTTTTGTTGTTTGTTTTTTTTAAATCTCAAATGTGTTGCCAAGCATCTTTTGTACAGGAAGATCAGCCTATAACCTGGGTGGGGCTTGAAGTAGCCACTCAGATACGAACCTTTGGTGGATTTATTTTCTTAATAAACCATCTCTGCTATAAGCCAAGATCAAAAACTTGTCCGTGTGACTGACTGTCTCCTGACTATTTTGTTGAATAAAGCAATTGATGGTATTTATAACAAACATTCCAACTGACCTTCTGAGAGCCAGTAACTATACTCTTTTTGTTTTGTTTAAAAAAAAAAAATCCTAGGGAATTTCTGCTTTGAAATCTGGTTTCGAATGTTTAAAATAGACAGAGAATTCACTTGAGGAAGGTCTCATGTGAGGAAATAGATATTGCTAAGTACCTTTCCTCCTAGATGAGTCAGTACAGTAAAGACCAGAGCCCTTGCAGGCAAGCACCTTCCTGTATGGTTTCCTATATGGCCTGGGGTTTCTGCTTCTGCTTCTATTTCGAGCATCCTTCCTGTACGTCAGTGAAGGGAGGTTCCTACAAAGGAGGAAACTAAACCAGCGCTTGTGATCATGAAAGTGAGAAGGAATTTCCCCCACCCCCCAGAACACACACACACACACACACACACACACACACACACACACACACACACACACACACACACACATCCACTATAGATTGGGGAGTCAGCTTCACAAATGATGGATACTAATAGTCTTAGCTCTTCAGCCCCACATTTTATGCTCTTTTCAGAGTTCAGCCAGAGGCAGCCTATGACTCTCCTAAATGTCCTCCTCTAACCATTTTATTCTCACTAAGGGAACTAAGGTTTAAAGACAGCAATCAAAAAATCCTGTTACCTGCAGATGTGTCTACCATGTCCCACAGTTTATGTGAGCTTAACCTACTGCATTTCGAGTCTTTCTCAAGGATACCTTGAATTGACAAACACAGCAATACTCAGATATTTTAATCCTAAAGCTGGGTTTCCAAAACTAAATGTGTTTTTCTCTCTTGGCAGGAATGTAAAGTGCATACTTAAGCTATTAAATTCCAATAAATTGGGCAAGCGATACAATTGGATCTTTACATTTTTAAATTGGATTTTTCCTTGCTGTGTGTCTCACATGAAGTTTAGAAGCAGGGGAGTAAAACCTTGTTATTTTTCTCAATATATTTGTGAAGAAGATCGATGCTCAACAGATTTCCCTCTTTCTGGACATTCAAAACATAGTAATTTTCGCAATTCATTTGGGCAATGTAACACCATTGTCTGTTAGAAAAAACCATGAACAAATATACCTGTTTCAATACAGTTGCCGCTCTCTCAAGGAGAGACTGAAGAGTTTATTCACTTTATTTTATTTAAGTAATTAACTTTATTAATTTAATTGGGAAACATGGGTGACCAAGAAAAAGAATAGCCTTTTAAAAATCACCATTTTGAAAAAGAAAAGAAATGTAGTTTTCAATATGCAAGTAAAGAAAGAAGAGCCTTTGACAAGCAGTTATCTTTGATTAGTATTCCCAGAGTCTGCTGTCAAGACAATTTCCATCCAAATGGGATCTCTTTCAGCTCATATCTTGGTAAAGTATGATTTACTTTAAAAAAATTATCTTGAACAGTGTAGTTAAAACCAACAAAAGGCTAAGAAAAACATTAACGGTCTGATAAAGGAACTATGTCTTCTGAAATACAAAGCTTCATGAAGATAAGTAAAAAATAGAAATAAACTGGTATGCATAATAACCCACAAACGTGTACCTTAATATCCATTTCATGTGTTCACGGCATTATGGAATAACTGAACTTAAAATAAAAACTGAATAGCAAGGGAAGAAATATTTATGGCATATCAAGTAGAGGTTACAGATCCCTATAAAATGAAATGATAGCATGTCTTAACCAGTGTGTCAAAACAGAAGTCATATAAATATGGGGTTTTATTTTTATTTAATTTTATATAACTTATATATTCTTAAGTTTTAAGTGAATTTATGCATTGCTTGCATGTATGTCTATACGAAGGTGTCAGATCCTCTGGATCTGTTACAGACAGCTGTGAGCTGCCATGTGGGTGCTGGGAGTTGAACCTGTATCCTCTGGAAGAGCTGCCAGAGCTCTTACCCCTTGAATCATTTTACCAGCCCCATATTTATGGGGCTTTAAAAGACCATAACATTAACAGTAGGTCTCTTTGGTGAGATTTTTGAGCTAACTTTTGGTTGTCTTTACTTTTAAAATTTTATAAAATAGGTGAGGTAGAGTGTCTCATGCCTTGAGAGGTAGAGGCAAGGGGACCCCCAAGTTCAAGGCCAGCTTAGGTCACAGAGTTGGACATTATATTAAAATAAATGTGTATGATAAAGACAAGTGGGAATTTTGGAAGTAATAAATGTGTTTTGACGATTGTTTCAGTGTTACTTCATAACTGTAGCTTTGCTGCTGTTGTGAATCATAATGTAAACATCTGTGTTGTCTGATGTTTACCCTTCCCTCTGTAACTATTTTTGCTACCAAGTTTGTGTTGAAGTCATAACAATTGTCCAGGATATCCTCAATTTATGCTGAAAGTATCTCATTATTCCTGAATGCACCTAGGAGTCTTAGTTAACAAGATCAGAGATAAGAATATAAATAAAACAAAATCAGCTTTTAGCATCTGGATGACTCTGCAAAGTTCATACATTGAATCCCAGACTGATAGGCCTGGTAGCTGAGGTTCAGGCCTCCAGACTAACAGACCTGATGGCTGAAGTTCAGGTGTCCTTCTCTTCTTGTTAGATCAGAAATTGTTCCTATTGCATTGCCCATGGCTTTGTATGCACAGCTGTTTACTACCAAACCCTCAGTAGGTTAGAGATTATACATTAGAAGAAAAATGTGAAGGGATGCAACACCTGCCGAGCTATTGGCAACAAAAAAGACAGAATAAAACTCAAGAGAAAAACCCGTAAACTGGTGATATGCAATCTGTGGGTCACAGCCCCTGGGGGAGGCTAAACAACCTTGTCTCAGGGATTACATAAGACCATCAGACAACATAGATATTTACATTATGATTCACAACAGTATCAAAGCTACAGTTATGAAGTAACACTGAAACAATTGTATGGTTGGGGGCCACCACATCATGAAGAACCGTTTTAAAGGGTGGCAGCATCAGGAAGGCTGAGAACCACCACTTTAAGCACTTAGGTAACGAAGGAGGTGCGTGCATATGCAAGCTCACATCCTTGAGCAGGGCCCAGACTGTCTGCAGATGTGCAGAGGACAATCTCAATTTGAACAAGAGTTAACACTGAGCAGCCAAAGAAAAGGTGAAACTATAATCCAAATACATTGTTTTTAAAATAAATAAATCTAAGAATGTGTTACGTTATTTAATACATTTTTTACATAAACAGTGAAAATATTCTAGCACTTCAAAAAAATGTCACTTTAAAAAGCCATTCGTTGATTTTTCTCGTCACGTGAGAACTGTTTCTTTTTTTAAGTTGTGTGCATGTGCCAAGGCCAGTTCATTAGGAACTCCTCCATAGCTTGATACCATATAGATGAAAGGTAACAGCAGCTAAGGACAAGATTATTACTAAGCTGTCCCATCTAGAGATGCTGGTCACAGTATTCACTGTAGGCTAATTAGTGTCTTAAGCTAGCCAGTCAGGAAATTACCCCTGAAAAGCCAGCTCTATTGCTGCCTCCTGTGACATGCAGGTTCCACATGTGTGGCACCAGCAGATCTGTGGTTAGGGATTACCTGATTACCAGAGTCCAAGTGAAACAAAAAATTGGGGGTGGACTCCATTTGGGAGATGCTAACGGAATAAAAGTGCTAACAGAATCGCCAAATTTACCGTCATCACGGGATAAAGTGCCTTCCTCAAAATGAATCATAAGGGATCCTGAAGTTAAGATGCAGTTGGGCGTATTCTTGTCTCAGTGCCTGCCCCCCCTTCCAGTCTTGTTCCCCAAATTTGCTGCTCCAGCTTTTCTCCTGCGAGTTTCAGTTTTGCTAACAGCAGTCCTGCTTTGCTCTGCTTTCAGATTTTCCATTTCCCCAGTCTGGAGGTGGTTCTGCATACTCCCTGCCTCCTACAGCTACTTGGCCACAGTCCAGTGGGTGGGGTGCTTTTTGTCAAGGACTGTCTGGGTCAGAAGTGCCTGGGCTGATGCTCAGCTGGAGAGACAGACGTGCTGTCTCCAGCTGCATGGACAAGAGATAAATGGTTCTTTCAGTGTCCCTTTCTCCTCCTCAGTAGATAAGGGGTCACAGAAGCTTCTCCCTCCATTTCTGCCCCTCTTTCACCCATGCGATTTCTATGCTCTTTGATTTCTGGATGTAAGATGTCTACAGAAAGTTAAAGGCATCTGAGAGCTACCCAGACAAGGTCTACACGTGTAAAATGCCTCATCACAGTCAGAATATTCCTGATATCTTCTTGTCAACATGCCATGACTCACTCAATTTCTGAACTTTACAGACTTTCTGTTGTCAGATTTTCATTCCTGTCTCCCTTGGAGCCAAAGTCAGCACTCTCTCCGTGACTTCCCGAGGACACAGTGACTCCCCACATCCGCTGGTCTTTTGCTTTTGTCCATTTCCCCTTGTTCCAGCTTCTAGTTTTCTTTCCCCTTTCCATTCATCCGTAGCATCCTGCTTTCAGAGCCTGTACCAGTCTTCTATCGTCCCTCTTTCCACATCTCCCCGTCCCCTCCCATTTGAATCCTTTCTCATGTTCTTTCTGGCACTCTGCTAATCATCCTTAGCTTTTCTTTCCTTCATGTTGTTTATCTTTCTTTTCTCCCAGAACTAAAGGCAGGGAGGAGGGAAGAGATGGTGTTTCCTGCCTGTGAAGTTTTATCCCTTCCACTTGAACAAAAATAATCACCGCCAGTAAGATTGCTCAATACTAATGAAAAGATAAATGTTTGCAAAAGGATGGGAAGCACGACAAAAAAGTACTCCTCTGACGAGCCGGGGTTAAAATCTCAAGCTGGACTCAGGAGGAGACAGTCCTTTTAACTGATAAGGAGCCAAAATTGGGAAGCTCAGCATTCTGTTCTGAGGGTCTGTTCTCACAAAATGTTCGCCTAGTACAGGGTAGCTTATCACTTCTTTGTATGATTTTTACTTTTAAAAATTATTACAAGACAATATTTCAGACTGGGTATGGATGTATAAGCCTTTAATCCCAGTACCCCAGATACAGAGGCAGGGAGATACCTGTGAGTTTGAGGCCAGTCTGATCTACACAGTGTGTACCAGGCCAGTCAGAGATACACAGTGAGACCCTGTCTCAAAACAAACAAACAAAAAACTAAAAGTTTTACATAGTTTTCATAATAGCAATAAGTTCAGTGAACAATAAATTCATCGTTGAAAATTTAAAATATATGAAGACATAGCATAAAAAATTATTCTGTAATCTACCCCAGTTCTAGACTGTTTTCTTAGATATAAGCAACCTAATTCATAATGTACTTATAAATACATACATTAATAATGGCTATATATACGTGTATTTTTCTTTATATAACTATTTTGATAAGTTCTTATTCTCTCCTTTGTATACAAACAGGAGCACATTGTACACACTATAACGAAACATGTTTCATTCACATAACAATATATAGTATAGCAAACTCCTGATGAGCACATATAAATCTATTTCAGTTTCTCCCCTGCTGTAGATCTCTGTTCTGGCAATATAGCATGTATGAGTAATTCTGGGGCATTTTAGTCTTTAGAAACTTGATACTCTTAAAAATTTCTAAAGAGGGCCAGCAAGATAGCCCAGTGGAAAAGGTTTGCCATTTAAGCCTGATGGCCTAAATTTTATCTGCAGAGCCCTTGATAGACGATCTTTTGAACTTCATTTGCATATCCTGGTACACAGGCACCCACATTCACACATCTATATCCCATACATAAAAGCGCACTTATACATACAATAATAAATAAAATTTTAAAGTTAACAAAGACCTTGGAGAGTTCTTATTAATATATCAATATAAGTGCCTAATTATTAGAAAGTAATCTTAATAAATTTTACAAGTATATTAATGAAGTAAATTATATTTTAAATTTAAAAGAATATTTTATGAATGCTGAAATTAACCATATTTCCAAGATAAAACAATTTAGTAAAGAAAACTGACATTGCTTTATAAAATTTACAAATCTCTTTGATTTTTGGCCTAATTAAAAATATTAGAAGTCTTGTATTTGCTTCTGCATTCAATCTGTTACAAAAATTGTTTTAGTAAATTATACAAAGAAAATCTGGTCCCGCACAGATCATTGTTGGTAAAGAGGAGTGTTTTAATAAAACAGTCAGGCAGTTTTAATGGTGCAGGCCTTTAATCCCAACACTCACTGGCAGAGGCAGGCAGATCCCGAGTTTGAGGCTAGCTTGGTCTACAGAGTGAGTTCCGGGACAGCCAGGGCTACACAGAGAGACCCTGTCTGGAAATAACAACAACCAAAGACCTTTCTGGATCAATGTGATTACTCTTCTCTGACCAGACTAAAATTCAATATATTAGTAATTTCCTAAATTTAGTCACAATAGAGAATCCAAAAACACATCAATAAACTTCTGCTTTATTACATCAAAATCTGCTGTCCTATCCAACTAATCATTCACATATGCCTGATTCAGTTAATTATTCTGAAAATAAGTTCACGTTAGGTACATTTCCTAAATTTTGATATATTTTATTATATTGTAACATAAAATTACATTCATCTATTACCACCAGTATTTCCCCAGAGTTTTCAGACAGAATCTTGTAAAGCTTATGGAGCAAATGTAAGGTTTCTAAAACTAATCTTTTTTTGAAAGCTCAGATTTTACCATTGGTGGGTCAATATGGCCCACCGTATTGTCTTTCTTGAGGTGATATAATTCATTTCATCTATTTTTGCCCACCCAGAAAATAAGCAATTCCTAAGAAATACAATTTGCCTGTGAGTTATTTCTTCTTCATGAAGAACATCTTCCATCACAGTGCCCCTTGCAACTAAGACAATGGGCTAAGTGCTCTCTCTGGAGGAAGAGCCCACAGGGCAGGGATGCTTCCCATTGTCTTCCAGAATGGGACAAGAACTCAAGGGTTGGGACTGAATGAAAGCTGGTCATGGGTACTGGCTCATCAAGGACAGTCTTAAGCAAAACTGGCCTTTTAAATAAACAAAATGGCATGGTGGCAAAGGACAGAGCAATTATTCTCAGTTTATGTTGGAGCCTTTATTCCTGCTGTCACTTTAAGAGATCTATCCACACCCCCTTGGCACTGTCTGCACAGATGCTAACATAACAAAAGACTGAATGATGACACCTTAGTGTCATGAGAATAGATTTGATCTTTCAGTCAATCTAAGGAGTCTATGGACCATATTTTGAGAACAGCTCTACTATGCATTTAGACAGGCCCATCTTCCAACACATGGATTTTCTTTTAGTCTTTTGCTAAAACAAACCTCCATAATAAACATCCTTAAGTCACTGTTTCTTAATATTTCACTTTTTCTGTGTGTTCAATTGTTCCAGTTTCAATAAAATTGAAAAGCTACAAATCATTTGCTTCAGTCTCATATCATGACTATGTAAGTTGTTTGTTGACAGCAAGGATGAAGACCTGGGAAAAGCAAACACTAGCCAGCACTCATTGCCAAAAGCATCCTTGGGTAAATGAAGACATTAGCTGACCTGCATTCATGGATTCAGAGAGAGAAAAAAGAAAGAATTTGGACAGGACTGTGCTATGATCCTTACCATTTTTGGTATGACTTAGGACTTTCAGACAAAACAGAAAATGGGAATTGTTGACTTAGAATACATTGTTTTTAGTTGTGAATATCTGGAATAATGCAGAGATGAATATTTTTGAAGGACCTAGAACATTCCACACTTGGCATTAATTTTGGGCATCAAGGAGACAGGAAAATAAAATTATAGCATGTAACTGTACCAAGCAATTTACAAATGCAGCAAGCTTACTAGGCAAGCTCACTAACAGTGGTTTTAAAGTTTTTACAAAACCAACTACAAAGTTTATATTTCTTTTTAGACTTAGGATCATGTAGAGTATTTATGCAGCACAAACACATGGAGTTTATTATTCTTTATCTTACTAGGAACTAAGGTGTTTTTATAATCTGGCTTTATATTGGAACACTTTAGTACAATTGTAAACATCCCTTTTACTTAAAAGATTCCCAGTTTGAGTAATAAATTAAACATTCATGCATTTATAGTGGGCTGAGAACCTCCTCCAAGTCTCATTTTTAGATTCTCGATAAGGCACAACAAGAGCCTTTAGGCAAAATTACCATTTATTGAATATATACTACGTTTTCTGTGTCCTTCCTTTGTGGATTGAATTCTATGAAGTCATGTGTGACAGTGACATAAGCAATTCTATACTCATTCTACAGAGGAAGCAGATTCAGAGTATACAATAACTTGCCAAATGCAACCAGCAAATAAAAGCTTAAATTAAGATTGGAGTTCTATTTTTTTATGCCCATGTTCTTTCCTCCATTTTTCAAATTATGTTTCATGGAGCTGGCATTCAAACCATCTGGCTACTTTCTGTGGAAGTGGGTTACAGTGTTTCACCCCCCACACAATGAATCATAATCTCTTTTGTGGCAGACCTGAATGCTGGCCCTGCAATCAGCTCTTTAGATAATGCCCACACACTAAAACACAGAGCACTGTGTTAAACCATATCCCCTCCAAAAATCATCCCTCAGTTATTTCTTTATATAAAACGAACTTTCCCAATACCGAAATGAAGGCGTAAACACAGTTCTTCCGTTGACACTCTGATTTTCTTGGGTAACCAGCAGGTATATCTGAATACAGATTTCTACAGTTGGTCTGATGGATGCGGTGACAGTTGTGAACTGAGACCCTTTCTGAGAGATTTCCCTAGCCTCTCCTAAGGTGAAGTGGAAATGGAAGCCTTTCTAAGAAAAATCTCTTTTATTTGTTGACACTGCAATCTTAGCAATGGCCAATGTGGTTGCATAGCCAAGGATCTTGGAAGAAATTGTTCCTGTGAGTATTGATAAAATAAAACTCTACAATGAACTGGTTTTGTTGCTAAATGTAATAGAAAAATTTAATAGCTATTGCTGAAAACCAAGTACCTGTTGCTCTTTATCAATTGCATGCATCCTATTAACACATTAGTAGAGTAATAAAGATCCTTTTATTCCATGGGATGTGACTTGTGTAGTATATTCTTGAGTTACAATATAACAATGCTAAAGAGCACATTTTCTCAAGTTTGCAAGCAATTCTATAGTCTGTCCACTGTAAAAGTGTCTGTAATGCCTAGACTACCAGTATTCTTGGAAAGCCTTTGTATCATGACAAACATTTCCTGGTCTCATATACAATGCAAATGCTTAATAATGAAAATTTTTGCCTGGGAGAAAGAATCTGGTAAATCCAAGTTGGATCCCAGAAAAACTCACTGGCCAGAAGATGTAGCTGAATCAAAACAGTGTTTCAGATATTGGCAGAGACCCATTCTAATCAGGACCAGATGCAGCCACCAAAAAATTAGAGGACAGATTTGAGGGGTGATATGCCATCATCTCATCTGGATTTTTAGGTATTTATCTTTCTTCAGCCATGATAAGAATGTCCAGGTAGCCTCAGACACCTTGTTCAATGGAAAATGTTGCTACAGAAACTGGGAGAGGAAGTCACCTGGGTGAACAGTGAGTGGAGACAGAGAGGCACCAGAGATCTACAACAGCCAAACACGTGGAGTTGACATGCTTAGCAAGGTGGGTCTCAGCCAAGGCTGCTCCTGGCACCAAGCTTTTGCTTGGTCAGAACCACAAGGAAACTGGACAGATGGGGAAATCTCTAATTCAGAGCCACATATCTCTCACTGGCCTGTACCCTTAGTTGGTCTGACTTCAGAGGCAACAACATACTTAATTATCTACCATCTATTGGTGCTTTTACAGGTTGTTCGTTATCAATTTTCTACTTAGGTTGCTCATTAGGTATGATGAGATGGTGCCTGATGTTGATGCTGAGAAAGCTAGTCCACGCAATACTGATGTTCTGAACACTGTGTAAAGCTGAATCTTCACTTATCAGGTGCTAGCTCCAGGATATCTTCTGATGATTGAAAGCCCTTAATCATATCATTACTTTTATGAGAATGTACATTTCATTTGTAGGTGTATACAGGGATTCATGCCAAATACAAGAACAGTCAGAGCTGCTCAGATGAGCACACTTTCCATCCTAGAACTCACTATTTATGAAGAGCACATTTATTTCGGTGGCCATGGAATGGTTTCATTTCCTCATGTATGCAAATTTTATGTCAGCCACACTATATGAAGGACATCTAAAAACTATTAATGAAAGGAAGTGTTTTAATATAATTGATGTCTTATCATGGACAGTACAGTTTGATAAAAATCTAAAAGTGTGGTGATGGTCAAGCCATAGAAGTGACTGAGAACCTGTATCTTATAGGTATCTGATATGTCTTCCATCATGATGTGACACAGCAATGCCGTTTCTTGTTCTATCCATGACTTACCGATCACAATCTGGTACATGCATAAGCTGTGCTTAGGGGCTTTTGTAATGGAGTTTACGGTTCTCTTGGTTGACTTTCAGAAACCTGTGATACAAAGACTTGGGTGACAGTACATTGTATGATGAAGAGATGGCTCTGAAATGGGAAAGTTTGAGAAGGTATTAATGCTGGACATGTTTTGTTTCACTCCAAAAGAAGAGTCAGCCTTGGAGACTTATTCTGCAGATCCTTCTTGTTCTACCTAAGATTCTTTTGAATTTGCTTTACTCTTGGTTGGCTGGTCATCTATCCATCCATTATCTATCTATCATCCACCCATGCATCATCTATCTATCTATCTATCTATCTATCTATCTATCTATCTATCTATCTATCTATCTATCTATTTATCTCTCTCTATCTATCTATCTCTCTACCTCTTTCTCTATCTCTCTACCTCTCTACCTCTATCTATCTATCTATCTATCTATCTATCTATCTATCTATCTATCTATCTATCTATCTATCTATCTAGATATTTGAGGTAGGGTCTCAGCATGTAGCCCTGGCCGAACTGGAGTTCACTATGTAGTCCAGTCTGGCCTCTAACTGAGATTCAGCCTCTCTATTGCTGAGATAAAAGATTTGCTCTCCCTTATCTCGCACTAGGCTCTTTTTTTTTTTTTTTTACATAATAGGTAAATATTGTAAGAAACAAGTAGCAAATAAATGTGAGTTCTTGATGCTGTGATTAAAATTACATACAGTGATAGGCCTGATGGGCATCAGGAATGACAGAAGGTGCTCTTCCCAGCTCACCAGCTAAAAGAAGTATGTAGAAAGAACTTTAATAAAACTACTTGGCATGAATATTCCAACTAACCCTACCTAAGAATCACCAAGAATACAAAGACACAGTGATTTTTTTTTTCAGGATCTCTCAGATTGGGAGGAAAAAAAAGACTATTCATTCCCACTAATCTGAAAGGGCCTTTCCTCCATTTTATGAAAGCATAAAAAGTGGGGTTTACATTTTATGGGTCATTGTGATTGTGATTTGCTGTTGTAATTATGCCTATATTTGATTTTCCATAGCTGTATAGGTATGCTGTGATGAGTGTGGTGTTACCCAGGTTGGCTTCTATTTCACGGCTGATACTTCTCTTAAAAAATATGTGGGGTCCTGTCTGACTTTAATCTGTGCAGGTCTTGCATATGCTGCATAGCCTGTGTGAATTCATACATTTATCAGTCCTGTTGTTTGGAAGACACTGCCTCCTAGGAGTCATCCATCATCTCTGGCTCTTCTTCCATATAGATCCTTGAAGTCTGAGGGAACAGGCTTGATGAAGACATTCGTTTAGCACTGAGTGCTTCAAAGATTCTCACGCTCTGCACATTGTCCAGTTATTACTATTTTTGTTAATTCCTATATACCATAAGAAAATCTTCTCTGGTGTGTACTATATTCCTTTAGCAGAGTAACAATATTAGGGTTTCCCCTTAGACCCATGACTTATCTAGTCTCAGAGTCTTGGTCATGTGAGTAGTGTCAAATATGGATTCTACCCCATGGACTAGACCTCAAATCTAATTTTAAAGGATGGTTGCTTACTCCCATAATGTTTGTGCCACTATTGCACCAATAGATCTTTCAGGAAGGTCAATGGTGTAAGTTTTTGTAGCTGGGTGAAATTGATGATTACCGTTTTTCTCTGGCAGCCTGCACGGTACCTTCTATGATTGTGAATGCTAATCCATAGCCATCACCCCTTCTTCTAGGCATCAGCTCATCTTCTCCATGCTTGATGACATAAGTAAGTGCTGTCCCGGTGCTGAGAAGGGGAAGTGAACCTAGTTAAGGGTCTCACTCCTACCCAATCACTGCGCAATTGATAACTTATGGCAAATGAAAAATCACCTTTCTCCAATAGAGTGTCCTTGGGTATATCAACCGTACTCCAGGGCAGCCTCCCCACCAGGAATAGTTGGCCAATACAAAATGAACCAGATGGCATTTTTATGGACTTTTAATTTCATTTTACATTGTTTTGGCATTGTCTTTTTTTTTCCCCATGGTTTCTTTTTACTTTTATTTTGTGGGATTTTTTGTTTCTAACTTTTTGTTTTTATTTCTTATGTTTTGTTTTTCTTTGAGAAAAAGAGATAATAAAGTTGGTTGGGTAGAGTGTGAGGAGGAACTGGGAGAAATTGTGGAAGGGATAAACATTATCAAAATGTATTAGATGAAAATATTGGAAAAACAAGAAAAAAAAGTTGGGGCCTCCAAGAGGATTCAGCGAGCAAAGGGGCTTGCTACGAACCTTGATGACCTGAGTTCGATCCTTGGGCCCACATGGTAGAAGGAAGGACTAACTTCCTCAAATTGTCCTCTGACCCTCATATATGCACACACACACACAAATAGATAAACACAAAAGCAAGCGTAATAAAAAATAAAATTTCTCAAACAGCAATTAGTTATCATATGATTATATGTATCCTGAAGTAATACAACTCACACTACCCTGGGCTATCCTACCTGTCATGGTAGTGAGTATGTAGAAAAGTGTATGTGAATCTTAAGAATGTGAGTCTCTCAGAATACAGATCTATTAAACAGTCCACTCTAAGCAACAAACTATGAGGAAAATGTGGGTGGATTGCTGAGAAACCAGCTGTGCTCCATGAGCAGGATGGAAGAATTAATTTGCATTTCTCACATTTCAGCTCCTCAAGTGCTTACTCAGACCCCAACTCCACCCTTCACACACATTGATGGCTCCGCCCCCAGCTCTATCCTTTATACAGTGATAGCTCCGCCCCGCTATACCCCAGGGACCTACACACACACACACACACACACACACACACACACACACACACACACACACACACACAGAGAGAGAGAGAGAGAGAGAGAGAGATAAAGAGAGAGAGAGAGATAGCTCCGCC
This sequence comes from Phyllotis vaccarum, assembly GCA_033318265.1. Classification (NCBI taxonomy): domain Eukaryota; kingdom Metazoa; phylum Chordata; class Mammalia; order Rodentia; family Cricetidae; genus Phyllotis; species Phyllotis vaccarum. Next base: position 77,110,825 of record JARWLC010000001.1, on the reverse strand, counting down.
CCTAACTCCACCCAAGCCCCACCCTTCACAACCCAGATAGCTCCGCCCCAGCTCCACCCCCAGCTCCACCCCCAGCTCCACCTTGTGGCCTTCACACACTGTGGAGCTTTGAACAAACTGAATGCAACTCTCCTTGTTGCTTTTAATTTTTTTTTTAACTTTATTTTACTTTATTTATTTATTTATTTTTGGTAACAATTTTGATGGAATTTGTTAATGAAAACCTCTAAGAAAATAGCTAATCTCACAGAAGACACGGAGAAATCAGCACTGGAACCTAATCTGTCAGTTGCTTCATGTCAAAGCCGAAGTCCCAGGATCCAGTTAAGCATCTCTGGAGTGTTGTGAAAACTTGACCTCGCAGTTAACTATTTTTTTAAATCATTGTTCTTAAAGCAGCCCAACGTCTGCTCATGCATTAACCAAAATGCTCTAGATCAAAGGGGCCTGTAATTATCTGAGACTTCTTCAGAACTTCATTTTCATCAGCTCAACTAATAAGACAATGAGAGATCTTAGGTATTAGTACTGAATAACTCCTCTAGGTATACAAAGCATAAAGGGAGATGCTTCTAACACACACACACACACACACACACACACACACACACACACACATTTGTTACTACTACCTTTAAAAAGAATGTGATAAACAATTTTGTTCTTCAATGACAACATTAAAGGTATTCACGTGAAAATTACTAAAGCATTTGAGACTGTTCAAACACATCCTTGACTTTCATCTAGTGATATCAAAGCATCTTTAAAAAATGAGGAATATAAAATGAAGACTTAGGTCCATTTTAGCTCTAAGAATGTATAGCCCTGCATGTATAACTGAATCATATCATTCATATTTTATTTATGGGGGGGGACCTGTGACTGTCTAGCACATGGCAGGTGATCTGTGTGTGTTTCCCACAAATAGGTATTTTAAGATCTCATGGTATCCCCTCAATGTAAGCGAGCTGCCTGTTTAAAGAATGTGCTGTGGCTGACCCAGGTGATGTACACCTATAATCCTACCATTTACCAGACTGAGGCAGAAGGAGTATATCCCTGTGTTTATATTTAAGATTTTAAGATTTCGTTTCAGTTTTGGGATGACGTTTTAAGTTCTTACTGAAGACTTGGATATTTCAAGAGATTTAATGGCCCACCATATTAGTGGCTGTTCTTCAACAGTAAAATAAATACTAAATAAGCCTACAGATCAAGCCAGAGAATTTCTGAGTCCTGTTTCTAGGAGGCTCTATGCACAGTTTACACACTGCCAGTGCCTTAGATCTGTGTGTGTTTTCAGACCTATAAATGACTAAAGCCCACCCCCATCCTCTTTCATTTTCTCCAGGTTAAACAAGGCTGGATTCAAAGTATACAGGGTTTTTTCCCTACCAGGGAGGCCTGTCATTTTAGTTTGAAGCCTTGTGTTTGAATGAAATCTTCAGTCTTTGAAGTGTCTTTCCTTATCTTCCATAGGGTATATCTGATTTTATGCTCTTTCCATCCTCAACTGATCTAAAGGGTTTCTCCTCCTCTTAAGACCATGTTTATCCACAAGGGGAAATGCATACGAGAGAGAAAAAAAAGCAAAAGCTCCTTGTAGAGATGAAAAGCTAGACTGAAGGAGACCAGGCTCCAGGTCTGGAGATCCTACCCTCCTTGGCATCCCTACTGTCTCTATATAAAATGAAGCAGAGCTGAAAATCTTCAGTGCGTAAGCCAAAGCCTTCCACAAGATGTAATTCACAGCAAAACCATGGTTTAATGTAACCTGGGGAATTGGAGTCTGTTTCAGGTCAACAGGGTATGATTTCGACAAGTTCCTAGTTTGAAGGCTTTATGGCAATTTGCAGTTGGACTGAACATTCTAAGATCTGCAATAAACAGGCTCTAACTTGCAATTGGAGGCCTTTATGTGGTTCAGGCAAGGTACCATCTCGGAAGGCTGTAATTGTTCTGAAACTAGAGCCAGGGGAAGTGCTGTGGCCACCTTCAAATTCCACTCTGAATTTGAGACAGCATCAAACTTTATAAATCAAGTTGTTACTGAATTACAAGGTCCTGTGACTGAAATGCTGTCATTTTTTTTTCCCTCTTTTAGTGCTGGGGATCAAACCTAAACTTGCAAGCTAGGCAAGCAGTGAGCTAAATCCCTAGCTCTAACATTCTTTAAAACAACTAAACAAACATTTTTGAGTGCATTATGCTTTTGCACTGGGCCGAAGAGATAGTGTAGTGGTTAAGAGTATATACTGCTCTTGTAAAGGACTTAAGTTTGGTTCCCAGAATTAAAAATTATCTACAACTTCAGTTCTGAGAGGATCTAACACCATGCCTTGTGGGTACCTCCGTATGCATGTGCCCACCCATACACAGACACAGAATAAATAAATTAGTAATAATTTAAAAATATGTTCATTGAAGAAAAAAGTCATAATAATAATGTCAATGATTTATTGCTGGGGAGAAACACCCTGATGGGAGCATTTCCTATAAAGGAAAACATTTCCTTGTGGCTGGCTTACAGTCCAGAGGTTTGGTCCATTATCATCACAGTGGAACACAGGTAGGCATGACGTTGAGAAGTAGCTGAGGGTTCTACATATGAATTGGCAGGCAGAAGGAAGAGAGAGACACTGGGCGTGGCATTTGAAATCTCAAAACCCATCCCCCGGTGACACATTTCCTCAAGCAAGGCCACACCTACTCCATCAAGACCAAACCTCCTAATAGTGCCCCTTCCTGATGACCAAGCATTCAAATATATGAGCCTATGGGGGGCATTCCTATTCAAACCACCACAATGAAATAAAAGGAATTTCTATAATATCACTATCCAAGGACAAATACAGCTAATATTTTGACATATTTTTTCTAGTTATTTCTACTCAGACCCATTTATGGAAATTTATGTATGGACAGTATTTAAGTATTAGACACACTTAAGGTTCCTTGTGCATAGACGCATACCCTGGGCCCATCTCACCTGACCTCTCTGGCCACTGGACTCAGGAGTAGCTCATTCTTAAACTAATGGAGAAGCTGTAACTGGTGAGCTGACTCAGAAAAGCTGAGCATAGCAGTTTAGGAATATAGAGCTAGGAAACCAAAAGATGGGATCATCTAGCAATGTGGCTGAAGTGGACAGATGGAAGATGCACTGAAAGACTATGAGGAGACCATGGGTAAGACAGGGACAAGAGGTGGCAAAGTATGAGACTGAGAAGAGCTCAGAGTGGCAGAGGAAGCAGGTGGAGAGACACTTGGGAGAGGGGTCCAGAGGGAAATCTAAGAGCCAGAAAGAGGACCCTTATGCTCCAGAAGTTTCCAGGTTAAATCTGCAAGGGCCTATCTACCATTGATTTCTATGCTTCCATTATCAGCAGACTTCTGATCCACACGCACTTAACAGCTCTTTCGTCTGAGCTGGCCAATGCTATTCACCACCAGAAAAGACTTGACCCCTCAAATTTAAATGTCAACATTTCTGGCAACTGCTACAGCCCCATATACCATATGCCATAACCCCATTCTTTCGAAGGCTAATCCTTTTCTACAGTATGTACACATTGTCTAAGGATCATAAATCATGATACAGTCATTTACCATAAATATTAAAATATTCTCTAGGTACTAAGAAATATAAGACCTATAGTAGCCCAGATAATTTTTTTTAAAAAAAATACAATCTTTTTGGGGATAATGTCTCCTATTAGAAGTAGCAACACATACAGGGCTCGGCAGATAGAGCTCAGTGGTTCAGAGCACTGGCTGCTCTTTCCAGAGGACCCTGGTTTAATTCCTAGCACCTACATGGCCGCTCATAGCTGTTTGTGACTCCCGTTCCAAGGGATCCAAAATCCTCACACCAATTCACATAAAATGATTTAAAAAAAAGAAGTAGAAGTAGTAGCAACACACATACACACAGAGAGAGACCCACAGAAACACACACACACAGAGATCAATTTAGCATGCAAAAATCCAACTTGAATAGAAAAATCTTCCTCGAGTACTGTTTTCCTAACTTTGCCAACTTCTTTTATCAAAGCAAGATGTGTATTTTCCAGTTCTGTCGTGTATTGTAATTCACAGGAGTGCCAACAAAGCCCTTCCTCTAATCTAATCTTTGTCCCAAGGTCAAGATGATCTGGGATACAAGTCCCTGTGAAATATAGTGATCGGGTTAGGACCCCAGGAACGCATGCACCTTATCCAAAACCTTCCCCTTCTCTCTAACAGAAGCCTGAACAAATATAAAATCTGTTCTAAGTATCATTTATAAGAACAGCAGAAACTGTACCAACCCAGCTTGATACAAAACAAGAATTCTGGCTCCTTCCTGTTTCCCAATGCTGGGAAAGAAAGTTTGCCACATTCCCTGTCATGTATCTAGCCTGTCACTAAAGAGCCCTCTGCTGCTTGGCCTTCCCAGAGTAAGGAAACTGTCTTCCTGCTCTGTCTTCCTTCACAATCCCTGATCGGTTCCCTTGCAGCCCCACCGCTCAGAACTAGCAAATCCAAATGGAGAAAAGCACAGGGTCCCTCTGCACGTGGGGCAGTCTTTGAATGCTTTCTGACATTTCTGAGAATGAATGGTTGGCACTGTTCTGATGTAGCAGAACAGCTAAAGGGAAGGGGCTTCAGGTTTTAGTATTAACTGGTATTATTTAAGAACAACCACAAGCTCAGGGATATTGCTCATTGGTGCAGCATTTGCCTAGCATGTTTGAGGGTCTGGGTTCAATCCCAAGCCCTGAAAAAGAAAAGCATCATGGATCTATTTAACTCAAAGTTTAATTCTGAAACAAAACAAAACAAAACAAAATGCAAGATGTGTGTTCTCTAAAGTGCCAAGCTATTTACCAATGCCTTGTTTTTGCTTGGTGGTCCAGTAAGAAATGGAGAACAGACTTGGGGTCAGAGGTCAAATCTCTCTGATCTTGGACCAGTTCCTCATCACTAGCTTTAGTCTTCTCATCTATAACACCGTGTTCTTGATGTATTAGATCCTTAGGTGAGATGCATCCTCTGTGTCAATGATAGTGAGACCAAAAGATGCTCTGTGTATGTAGAAGGTGGTCTCCATACACGTCTCTGTCTTCGGACAGACAGCAGCAGAACTGTCTTTTGTTTCTCTTAGTTAGCTAGGAGCTAGTAATTGTTTTTAACTATTATAAATTTTCTCCTCCGGTGACTCGCCCTTATAAGCCCATGCTCACACACGGGTGTGTCTTCCTTTCGAGTGTCCTAAATACATTTAATAAAATCTCCAATTCTGCTTCATAAAATTATTCCTTGACAATCTTCCAATCAAAATATAAGACTTTTATCTGCAATCTTTTTACTGTCAGTTACAGAGAATGTGAACTTCTGTTTAGAAAGCCCCACCCACCCCCAGGGGAGGCACAAAAAAACACTGGAATCAATTTCTTAAAAACTCAGTATGGTATCTCAATTGAAAAATAATGTTTTTTTTGTTTTTTGTTTTTTTTTTTTTAAAAAAAACCATATTATTCTATCAATCATATATTAACAGGGAAGAAGAAACTAACTTTTTGATGATAGTGTTAGTAAAACTGACTTAGACCTTCACTTTGTTCTGGACATCAGAATTCAATAACTAACCTTATAGTGGCTTGGTGTTAAAGGATATCGAGGCCCTGAAAGATGAGAATGGTCATGGTATTGGCCTACGTCAACAAGCACACACAAGCACAAATACCTCTCTCTAATTAACCACATAGAGGCAGATATATATACATATATACTTATTTAGATGGTAAACAGTGGTGTATAGCATAAGGTTCTGGCCCAACTAGTTCTGAGATTCTGACCAGCAGTCCAAAATGATCATACAAAGCCTTACATTAATTACATGCTATTTGGCCTATGGCTCAGGCTTATTGGAAGCTAGCTCTTGCATCTTAACCCATTTCTATTAATCTATGTCTTGCCACATGGCTTGTGATTTACCTGAGTTCCTTTACATCTTCCTCTCTCAGAAGAGTCTTTCTCTCACATCCGCGTCTCTCCTGACTCCTCCCTTCCTCCCCTTTGTCTGTGCTTGGATTTCCTCCCTCCCTATAAGATGGCTTGCCATGGGCCAAACGATTCCTTTATCCAGTGATAATTCACAGCATACAGAAAGACATCCCACATCAGTGTTGTAATGGCATTGGTGAGGGGACACTGCAAACATCTGGCCAGTGGTGACAGGAGCAGCCTGCTTTACTAGATGCTCAGGCCTCACTGTGCTGGGTCTATGTTACATATTGTGTGTGGCTGAAGAAAATAGCTTTCCCAAGTATAAGGACTCTATTTATAAACCTACGTTTTGTAAGCTTTTATATCTGCTGCCTACAATGCAAATTCTGATGCTAATTAATATAAAAGAAAATCTATTTTTAAAATCTCAACCAGTTAATCCTTTATAGCAGGTTAGAAACATGTCATTTCTTCTCTTCCTCCCTCTCTCCTTCTCTCCCTCCCTCCCTCCTCCCCTCCCTCCCTTCTCCTCTTCTTTCTTCCTTCTTTCCTGGGAGTCTCATTTGATAACCCAGGCTGTTGTAAAACTTACTGTGCCACCCAGGATGCCCTGACCCTCTGATTTTCCTCCCTCCGTGTACAAAGTGCTGCTTATTGATAGAATTTTATAAAGTTCTGTGAATGCCTTAAAACATTAAATAGAAAAGAAGTGACAGTGTTGTATTTATTAAAGAACTGAGAATAAATAATAAACCTAAGCTATTTTAACACCCCCCCCCCATTTAAGGCCCCTCTTTGTGCAATCACAGATCTAAGCACAATGCAGCTCTAGCTGCAGACCTTGAAGTTTACTGATATGTCAGGACAATCCATAGATCACCCAGCAAGCAGGAGACGCTGCCCTTGGAGCCAAGGGTGAAAACCATCCTCGCCTGTCCCTCTTAGCAAAGTCCCAGAAGTCACAATGGATTACTGAAGCCCTCTGAAGCCTTTGTTCATTTTCTCCTACCTCCCTACCATCTAATTTATTGTTCTTTTTATAACTTTCTCCCTCAAACAGGTGTCTATATTTCCACATCTTTTTTTTTTAAAAAAAAAAAGTTAGTTATTTCATTAGTTTTCGTACACACGTCTATCAAGTGACTTCTTCCAACCAGACCTCACTGCATGACCACAGCCTAACCTGTCTCCTCACGGGAAAGAAAGGCAGACTGATGAGATGGCTTGGCGAGGAAAGGCCCGAGTCTAACCCCCCTGAGATCAAGCTCCAGACGCGCATGGTCGGGTGGTAAACAGGGTGATCCTGTACAGTCATCTCTAGCCTTCACAAGTACAGTGTGACATAGACATGACCAACAATACACACACAGAGAGAGAGAGAGAGAGAGAGAGAGAGAGAGAGAGAGAGAGAGAGAGAGAGAGAGAGAGTGGGGCTGGGGGGGACCAAAACAAGGAAAAGTGAAGAGAGAGAGGGAAGGGGGGCACTAGACTATCCAACGGTTAAATGGAAGCTTTATATTTCTCCTGCATTGTGGTCACATTTCCACAGAAAATTTAATAGAGTTGCTGAGATTCAAATAGAAAGATGGACCAAGGATATAGGCAAACACTAAACAAGCAGAAAGGCAACCAGTAATACTGGTGAACACATGATACAAACAGAAATACAGAGACCAAAATAAATAGCGATATTTGGTGCTGATAGTGATTCTGCCCGGTTGGCCTCCTTCCAAGAAGATGCTAGTAAGCATACAGACAAAACAGTCTTTCTGAAATATAAGTTAAGCCCTGTATGGAGTGCTGATTCTAGTCTTTACCATTTATTCTTGGGTTGACCATACAAATACACAGCTCTATACACAAGTGTCTCATTGTTTATTTTTACCTCTAGCTATAATGATAAAAGTTAAAAATGGCAAAAAGTTGAGAATCAGTTATTGTTTAAAAATAACTAAGCTATAGTTAATAATGGTTAAAACATTATTTTAAAATCTGTTTAATGACACTTTAAAATTGTCACACTGTAACGTGAAGGGGGTACACACACCGGGAAGGAAGCTGCGCGTGTTGAAAAATGTAAGTTAGATAACACAAACGTATACACAAATAGGAAGAAATATGTCAAAATAGTCACTGTGGTTATTTTTGTGGAAATTTTTATTTCCTTTCTGAGTGCCCCTAAGATTTTTAAGTTATCACAATGGGGAAGAATGAGGCTATTAGTTTCACAATCAGACAAAGACTGGTTTTTCTACAGGCCAAAAAAATTCCAAATTTGATTGCAAATAACCACGTTATTCCTATTTGTCAGTTATCAGTATTTTAAGCTCTCAAACAAAACCTAAAAACTAAACTTTGTATTCTTAAAAGAGACAGATATTTTTCTTGAAAATATAACACTCTTGGCCAGGCATTGTGGCACACACCTTTAATCCCAGCACTTGGGAGGCAGAGTCAGGGGGGTCTCTATGAGTAGAAGGCCAGCCTGCTGTACGTAACGAATTCCCAGGCAGCCAAAGTGATGTAGAGATACTGTCTCAAAACAAAACAAAACCCAAACAAACAACGAAAACAATACTCTAGCTTCTAGTTTTTTAATAAAGTCGGAAGAGGTCAGGAAAAGAAGTGGGTACAAGGAACTATAGAATTTGAGGCAGGTTGTATGGTTTGCAGGAAAGGTATTCTATATAAATGATAAGGATTGAACTGGGTGCCATGTCTCTTGCCTTTAATACCAGCACTTGGGAGGCAGAGGCAGGTGGATCTCTGAGTTTGAAGCTAGTTTGGACTGGATAGTGAGTTTTAAGCAAAACAGGGCTACCCGGTGAAACTTGTCTCAAAAGAAAGAAAGAAAGAAAGAAAGAAAGAAAGAAAGAAAGAAAGAAAGAAAGAAAGAAAGAGAGAGAGAGAGAGAGAGAGAGAGAGAGAGAGAGAGAGAGAGAGGGAGGGAGGGAGGGAGGGAGGGAGGGAGGGAGGGAGGGAGGAAGGAAGGAGGAAGGAAGAAAGAAAGAAAGAAAGAGAGACAGAGAGAGAGAGAGAGAAAGAAAGAAAGAAAGGGGGAAGGAGAGAAAGAAGGGGATGTAGGAAGGGAGGAAAAGAGAAAATAAAAAGAAAGGTAGATAATTCATTATGTCACATCTTCACATTTGAGTCATTTATTTGTAATTGTTTATCTTTACTTAACAATATAAAACAGCTGATACTAACAATAGGACCTTTTCTGGAGCACTATAATTGTGTAAACTTTCTAGACTCATCAATTACAAACTGCAGCCAGGACCATGAGCTGAAAGTTAACAGTGAAGCACAAGTTTGGATGAGCTCTTAAGATAGGAGCTTAAGCAAACCCCAAATTTCTCCATTCCTAGCTCCATACTCACTAGGTAGGAACATGGGGATAATTAGGATTAAATCTGTCTTCATTCTTAGACAGGCATCTGGGAGAGAGCCTAGTCTTAGAAAGTCTGGACAGAAGTATATCTATGTGTTGTATTGGGAAGGCTTTTCTGGCCATTAAAAATACTCTCTCTGGATGGGACTTCAGAAACCATAAAAGAACCTTCAGGGAAGTCCTGGGCTTCCCTTGGATATTCCACTTTTTGGACTGTTCTAGAGTACAGTATTTCCCCAAGAGCCAATGCTGCCAATGGGGAACCCCAGCAGCAGACATAATTTGAAGTCTTCACTTGGAAAGCTTCTTTATTGACCCCCAACCTACTCCTGTCTCGAATTATTTTTTCAATATCCACTTCTGAACAGTTTTTCATCATTTCTAATCCTGCCATTATAAATATCACTGAAATAAATACTGAAACACTTATATGCAGGACAGCTGTGCTTCAGTTATGACTTCCTTATTTTCCTAGAAATAGATGGCCAAAGTTAGGAAGCTGAAGTTTTACAATACATGCAGCCTAGCTGTGCTTCAGAAAAGTTTGATCTGTTTCTCTATGTGCACATAAGGGCCAGTCTCCCTGAACACTCCATGGTAAATCACAATGTCCTCTCTAAGCCTGGGAGCCTAGAGATCAGCCATCGCAAAACAACTCAAGAGAAACTACATCTGGAGATTTTTTTTTTTTGGTTTTGTTTTCTTGTTTTTTTCTTTTTTTTTAAGCTAACAATTTTTCACCTTATAAAATATATTCACCATAAAGGGAATAAAGTTTATGAGGTATAAGAACTTATACTAAGTTCCTTCAATATAAAGGAACAGCCATATGGCTATCAACCAAATTAAGAACACTGTCAACACCCTGGAAACACCCACACTCCCTGAGTTCAACTGGCACACTCCTCCAGCCTCAGCAGACATTCTCCGCCAGGATTTTATCAGCCTGGAAAAGTGTTAGAAACTTTTTCCAAAAATAATCCTTACTGTGTACCACATGGCACTTTGTTGGTATTTAATTCAAAGGCTGCTACTATTTAAAAAGACTTTTCTACTGATCACAGAAAATAACTATTTTCTAGAGGGAAAAAGGCATGTGCATTCTAGAGGACAGTTCCATTTTGGAGTTTCAAATAATTCATCTTGACTTTTCCAATTATTTTTGAGAGAATATTTTAAGTATTTTTACATTCGCTCTTTTGAATCACATAATTGTATCTTTTAGTTATTGTTTTCAGTATTTTCCACATAAATGAGCATGCAAATAAAATTGGATCTTAATTCTTTATAAATATATTTATTTGTAACTAGTATCTTGCTCAATCACTACTTTTTTTAAGGGGAACTTTTGAAAGTATTTTTATTAGGCATTAGGCAAATCTGTTTGTTTATTTATGACAGGAACTAATTATGTTGCCCAGGCTGGCCTCAAGGGCTTTATTGGCCTTTCAAGGGCTGTGATTGCAGGCTTATGCAGTTACATCAGGCTCCCAACTTTCTCCTTCTGGTAGCATTTGCCCCCCCCCCCCACATAGAGTTCTTATAGGACCTCAAGTTTTAAAGAAGGCTTAGAAATTTTTAGTAAAATAGAATATACTGACCTTTTACTTTGTGGTATGTTTTTTCAATGACCTTCAAATAATTTAAGTGGATATTTCCATATATAGAATGCACATACACAGTATACATACAATACACAGTATACACAAAATAGTGAGACTATCATAGTAAGCCCAGATGTTCTTACCAAGCATCAACATTATGCAATTATTTTTCTTTAATTTTTATTTTTTCAGTTCCCTGGATCTAACCTAAGGGCTTCACATACTAGGCAAGTGTTCCCCACCGAACTAAACTCTACCCCATTCTACAGTTCTTGCTAGCTGATTCTTCTGCCTTTTCTCATTGTTCTTTTGCTGAAGCATTTTAAAGTTAATCTCAAAATATCATGATGCACATAAACTCTTCATAATACATCACTAGCTGACAAGAGGCTTTAAAATAGTAATTGACACATCTACCACATTAACAATAATTCTTCCAGAGAAATATCTACTGATGCTCACTGTTTTCTTTCCTTTTTTGCTTGTTTTGAGTTTTGAGTTTTCAAGAAAGGGTTCTCAGGGTGGCCCTGGTTGTCCTGGAACTCTTTGTAGACCAGGCTGGCCTCAAACTCACAGAGACCTGCCTCTGCCTCCCAAGTGCTGGGATAAAGGCGTGTGTCATCACCACTCAGCTAGTTTTGTTTGCTGTCTGTGTGATGTGTGTCTGAGCACATGTGAGCACATGTGTGAGGGGATCTCAGTTCTCTCTCTGCCCCCTTTCTGTGGGTTTGTTCCAGGCCCCAAACTCAAGTCATGAGACTGAGTCACTCAGGTCATGACAGCATCTGCTTCTGGTGCCATGTCGGGGCCTGTTTGTTGTTGTTGTTGTTGTTTTGTTTTAAATGACATTTCAGAACTGACACACACACACCTATCAGACTTAAATGGGATCAACATGCAGAATTTAACTGACACACACTCTTCCACTTTCTTCTATTCTAGGTCATTTGTTGCTATTGTTGTTGAAGAAATTAAATGTTTCTTCTTCAAGAATATTCGGCTTCCTGGTTTTGGCTGATAGTTTCAGGTATTTCCAGCCTTTACCAAAGTCTCAGAGTCCCCAAACTGGGCTTTCCTTTCATCCTCTCTGTACACTCCCGACAAACAGGATACAACCCTTCTTCCATGTTTTTAAACTTTATTGGGGAGCGGCGGGCTGAAGGAACCCAGGGACTTATTTATTTCAGCCAAGTTTTCTGGTTCTAAGCCAATAGTTTCAACAGTTATTGGTAATTATTGGCCTCATCCACTAGTACAATGGCTTTTGAACACTTCCCAGATAATCATTGAGCGATTTCCCAGCCACCCTTGACATTTGGTGTAGGCACAGAGACTGCATAGAGACTGTGCACAGGACTCGGAGTCAAGGGTGTCTGAGAACCTTGCTGGTGTCTAACAAGTCCCATAGTCAACTAAGACTTACTTTTGTGATTACTCAGGGTTTAGTTAAAGTGGTCCATTTAAAAAATCATGAAGGTGTCAGCTTCTTATTTCTGCAAATCATCATTTTGCCATTGAGAATAACCTTGAAAAGTCTGCACATGTGATATAATGACTCAAATTTAAGCAGAAGTCTTTACATTTCCTGTTTCTCTCCAAGAAAAACAACATGTATATCTTTTTCCAAATGCCAGCGTCTGTGTTTCTTACAGTAGCAGAAATGAAACTTTCTGGCTGGGTAATTATTTAGGTCATTAGACATTTGGTTTGATTAAGAAAAATATGGTTTCTCTAACTCCAAACACGCCCCCTTCAGGTTAATATGAGGCTATCCTTGTAGAAATTTTAATCATTTAAAACAAAAAGTAAACAAACATACAAAAAACAGTCAAGAAACATCTATCGTTCCTTACTGCCTGAACACTCAAGTCCAAATTGAAGCTGTCTTCCCTGTCTTCTCCTCTCCTTCCTCCTCCCCTCCTTCCTCTTGTACCTTCTCTTCCTTTTCTTATTTGAGATGGTCTCTCTATGTATCCCAGGCTTGCCTAAGGCTTCTAATCCTCCCGCCTCGGATTCCACTACACTCAGCTCACATTATACATCACAACCCCACACACCTCTATTTCTTTCGTGTATTTAGCAGAGTTAATATATTTTGTACTTTGTTACCTGCCTGCTTTGCCCCACACTCATCTCGGGCATCTCTACCTTTTTATTTTTTTCTCTCAATAGTTGTGCAATCTGTTCATCTATAAGCAGCTTTGTACTGGCGATTCCCACAAACCTTTCTGCTCTTTAAAATAAAAAGAATGTCACAACTACTTAACATGGAGTTTTTCTTTTATTTCTTACATTGGATCTGTTTGGGCTTTTTTAAACTGAGCCATAGGCACAAACCTGGAGAACTACATAAACCTTTATTTTTAGAGCTTTCCCAGTTGAAATTTCTATGGCATATTTGAGGTTGAATTTCAGTGTCATGACAACTGAGGTAGTCTTACAAGTATAGTTGACTTTTCATAACTTCTGATATGAAGAACATTTAAGTTGACTTAAAAATCTCATCAGGAGATGAGGCTGCTTCTAGCTTCGGCATGTGCTGACTTTGCTTAACAAAACACAGAGCAAAGGGTGATAAACCTGCTCTGAGCTCAGGACTAATGGGTTTTCCTTGACTTTATTCTTCACTATGTGCTTTAAGCCCACACTAGCTCCCTGAAGGACAAGAGACTATCCATCTCAACTGAGATTCTTCTGACCTGGAAACCAATCCACACAAATTCACAGGAACCACTGAGATGACCCAGCATAGCAGATATAACACAGAATTAGAAGCAAAATGGTTGATATAACACAGAATTAGAAGCAAAATGGTTATTTAATCAATTCAATTTGTGATGGACACAAAGGGAATCTGAAGAACGTTAACAGTGACTTGTGATTGCAAGAGAGTTCGGAATCCTAGAGAAACAAACCATACTACGAAGATAAACTATACAATTACATGAAAAGTTCTAAACTCAAGTACTAGAGACCCATTTGAGTCAATAGAGGAAAGCAGATCTAGAGCTCATTAATAAGACAGAGTGGCTGTGGTCTGACCACAAGGGTATGACTAAACTTTATGTTTCCACACTTCAAAACTAATTTTACATAAAATGTAACTTTATCATGTGCTGATTTATACAGTCTAAAATAGAATTTGTCAGAGGACAAGGTCGGATGCTGGAAGTCACATGAGAAGACATAAGGTGGTGTAACTGTAAATTCCACAGAAACACTATAGGGGAGGAGGGTTCCAATAGCTGTGTTCTGTGTGAGGATATTTTTCTGTAATTTTGTTAAATACAAAAAGATTAGATATTATAACTTTAATCCTTGCTTGATAGCTGTTTTGTTATATGTAATTTTGTTATGTTAAAATTGAAAACTTCCTTTTTGATTAGACAGAAAAGGGGTTATGTGGGAATGTCTTTCTGTATGCTATGAATATCAATTTTTAAATAAGGGAGCTGTTTTGGCCCACGACAGGCACCATAGAAGAAGTAGGTGGGGAATCAGAATAGATAGGAAAGGAAGGGTGGAGCCAGAGGCAGATCGACCCAGCCGCCCAAAAATGAAACATGTAAGGCACGCAGGTGAGCCACGGGCCATGTGGCAGGACAGATTAATGGAAATGGGTTGAGTTAAGATGAAAGAGCAAGCTGGCAACGTGCCCGAGTCGTAGGCCAAACAGCATGTAGCTAATATAAGTGTCAGAATCATTTCTGGGGGCCTAAGCAGCAACAGGAAGCTAAGTAGTCTGGGGCAGCAGGTCTGGGGTCTGGACCTCTGGCTGCCCGGGACTAAAAACCTTATTGTAACAGTTCTGTGTTGTGAAAAAGAATTAGACACGTTGAACATCCTCTCACTAAAGACAAGGAACCATCACACTTCAGCACAGCACTGAGGAAGAAGTTGATGCAGAGGGGATACATTATTTATGCTGCTTAAGGTTAACATGAACTTAGAGATATCTATTTCTATGATACATTTATCACACAATTGTATGACACTGAGCCAGTTGCCTAACATTACTAAGTCTCACTTTTTTCATCTGTAGAATGCAAATAACAACAGGACCTTTTGAAAACCTGGCTAATATTAGCTAGGACTTTAAAAAATAAAGTCCAGGGTATAGCACATACATTGCTAGCACTCCATGAATTCTACTTACAATCAATATTGAGAGTATTAGTATTATGGAGTGAGTTACCTAGGATACAGAAAGCTCTCTCTGTCTCTCTCTCTCTCTCTCTCTCTCTCTCTCTCTCTATATATATATATATATATATATATATATATATATGCATATATGTATTATGTATACACACACATAGGGATTGCGGCAGATATTTGTAACATACAACTGAACACCAGATGGGAAGTGGCGTTTCAACTACCTGCAAGCAAAGAATCTCTTGAATACTTGAATAATACTTGAATAACTTTTGTGTTTTTCAAAATTCCCAGAATTATCAATCAAGTAAAAACCATCTATTTCACTTGATAAAACTGTACTTTATAACTGTAATTTATACTTTCCCTGTCCTAAGCATTATTTTGTGGTGAGATAAATTAAGATGTGTGAAAAAATTAATGATTTTTATTAGTTTTAATTATGTATATATCTTTATGTGGTTATGTTCGTGAGAATAGGCACCTGTGGAGTCCAGGAATGTTGGGCCTTCCTGGAACAGAAGTTACAGTTAGTTAACTGTAAACTGCTAGACATACAGGCTGGGAGCTGGACTCGGGTCCTTAGTGAAAGCAGTACATACTCTGAACTGTTGAGCTATCTCTCTAGCCACATCAGAAACTTTTTTTAATATGATGAAATTAAAACTTGCCTTATAGTAGAGGTATTAACTAAAACTGAAGAGTGGAGATTTTCATGCCTTGAATTCTTCTCTGTACCATGTTTAAATTGCTTCGTGAGAAATTCTTTTCTGTTCACACTTATCATTGCTGAGGAGAATCCCTGAATTTCTTAAGTACAAGAAGTTGAACTTTTTTTTTTTTGATTGTTCTCAAATCAAAAGTCTTGGCTTGATGAAAAATTTGCCGTTTTTCATCTCTTTCTACATCCTGCACCTGCCAGGGCTATCCACAATTATCCTCTCCTGCTAATGGCACAGCAGGTGGCACTAACTCCCATTGCAATTCTATTTAATAAAACAGACCTGGTCTAATCACCTAAACTGGATAATATGCCTATCTTCCTCAATCATCACATTGTTACGAGGTAATAGAGAGGAACTCACATTGGTCAAGGCATCTGTCTTTATGGCCTGTAACTGACAATCATCTTGCCTTTTTTCTTTTCTTTCTTTCTTCTTGTTTTTTTTAAACAATGAGTTCCAGCATAATAATAGACATTAATCATCTACATAGAAAAGAAGTGTTTTAATTAAGGTTGAGGGTCTGAGGCTGTAGTGGAGAGAATTCTAAACCGTACCCGTGAGAGGAGGAGATTTGAATTCTAAATCTGAATGAGCTCTGGGTTCTGGGCATGGAGTAAAATGAATGGACAGACACAATGACAGGCCCAAGAGGGATCCTGGGTCACTTAGTGCCTAGTGTGCACCCCATGGACAACAAACACAAAAGATTCTACAATTCCCAGAGGATGCGACAGGTGAGAGCAAAGAAGTCATGAAAACTCAAAATGCAGATTTAAATGGGAGGAGAAAGCACAGTAGAGAAGAGAGAGAGAGGTAGACCAGAAGTACCAAACAAGACTGAGTGAAAGAAACAGCAAAAGAGGCCCTCTGTGTGGGTGAAGGCACCTTAATGCAAGTGCAGTAGTAGCCAATGGGAAGCTGCTCCACTCCTGAGTCAAGTAAATTGATATCATTTATACTTTGCATCCAGTATCCAATCGAGTTATGGCCCAGGCCCCAATCAGAACACAGCAATGTAGAAGGAGAGGATGGGATGCTAAGGATTGAGAATTGTCTGACTGTAGTGGCTAGCAGGGTAGATGTCCAGGAGGGAGGGATTATAATGGCCAAATGCCCAGCTTGAATTCCTGGGTACAGGAAGAACTTGAGCCATAGGTAGGCACACGGAAAAGAGAATTAACTGGTTGAGTTTGAACATGTTGACTAAATGAGTCAGTAGAATAAAGAAGTTTGCTCAAAGAAAAAGTTGACTGTCTTAGAAGACAATGTCAAGATGGCACAGAGGGAGACCCCAAATTAAAGATGCTGTGGAGGTTCTTCAAGACAGACTGAGACAGATGGATGAGAAGTGGAGGGGTCTGAGATCATGAAAGCCAAGGAAGGAAGAGCCTTCATACAGAGGCCACCTGAGTCAGGTACTGTGAAAGGCTAGGAAGTGAGATACCAGACTGTGAGATCTTTGTCTCTGGTAGTTAGGGTTTTTCTTATGATTCTGGCAAGATGCTCTGGGGTGGTAAAGAAAACATTTATGTCAAGAGAACAATCCCCCTCTCTCTTTTCTCTCTCTCTTCTTGGTTTTAATCTCAACATAATGGCTGTTATTCCTGGTTACCTTTTGAAAAAGTCCTTAATGGAGAAATGGAGGCTTCTGACTTTGTCCAGTGAGCTATATCACTCAGTAAGTAATGCCTATTTAGTAAAGTTGGATTTTTCGGTGAGGAGTTCTGTACAGGGATGTGAAAGGTACTGGATGAAACTCATCTGAAGCCTGAGGAGCAGGAAAACACAGAGCACAGGTTCAATAATGTGAGAATACCTTCTACCACTCCCTTCTCTTAACAAACAGCTACTATGCCTTTTGGTGCTTTGGGAACATAAATATGAAATAAGGTTCAATTCTGCCTCATCCCAGCTTGTAGTAAAGGATATTACAAGCCAGCAAAAGAGACAGACATGCAATCAGCCAACCTTAAAATAAGGTGGGCTGAAAAGAAATGTTCATAATGGTACAAGCCATGGTTTATGGGAACCAAAAGTAATTCTCCATCTCTCATGAAATGCAGGAAATGACCTTTAAAAACAGACACAATTGGGGAGTTCATTGCACCCTAATTACCTGCCTACTCTCCAGACCATAAACTTTTATGCGAGATCTGTTCCCTGTTCACTTCATTCATACTCATTTATTTTAACAGGCATCCAAATGACCTATATGCAAAACTTAACAAGCGTCGGTGTCGGGAGCAGATCTGGACTCCACCCTTGGCTTTGTTTTGACTCCTACATTAGACTGAAGCTTAATAATCTTTAATAATACCATTTTGACTCTTTTCCTTGGGAATGTCAATATTCTTCACATCAAATGCATAGCCTCATGGGTTTCGTGAACACCAAGCCTCCTTCTCCCACAGCAGATAATCTGGGACATCTAAATATATGGAATAGCTTCTGAGGAACACTTCTGAATGTTTTGATCTTAGTAGCCTCATGGTGACATTACTGTTGCTCAAACTCCCTTTAAAGTTTTTTTTTTTTTTTTTTTGCAAAGCAATTGCCTTTAGAGCATCTACCTGACACTGCAGGCTCACAGAGATTTCCTATTGGTACAGCATTGCTATTTATAACCAGGACCATTTAGTAAAAGAAAATCTAAGGTAGGCTAACTGCGACCAAAATGACCTACAGTATAAGACAGGTCACACTCTTTTTTTTTCTTTTTCTTTTTGTCATCCTTCTTGTACTCTCTTTGGTTATATTTCAACAGGAAAGAGGTTTTCTAAATGTTAAAGCAACGTCTCCAACAGGTGGGTCAGGCAAAAATTCTGAAGTCAGCATTTTTGGATCTGGATGCTATCTCTACTACCATTTATTAGTTTTGTGACCTTGAAGCAGTTGTTTGTCTTCTAGGCTTCACCTGTAAAATAATTAAGTGCCATACTGCAGAGTCCTCAAACAGTGGCAGCCGTTAGAGCAATTATTATTGCTGTTACGACTGGGAACCAAACTGGCCTGCAATCCTGTTTAAAGCAGGCTGCCTCACACAGGGTGGGTACCACAAACCTACACTTCCTCTTCTCTCTCGGTAACATTTGAGTCAGTCTACTAAGCAAAGGTTGAACTTGATATTTTTCAGCTGGGTTCTGAGAGCCAACCTGTTGCACTCCTAATGGGAAGTACTGGTGCATCAAGATAAGGGAAGAGTGAGCATCTGTAGAGGACTTAGATATGACTTTGTGCCCTGGGATAATGGAGCGTCCCACAGCAGCCAGGGTCTGGGGATTGTTTAGGTGTGTGCTCACTTAGCCCATGTGTGCTGTATCGTACGGTTTAACCTTTACAGGCAAGGAGTAAACATAAGAGCGGGGAGACACATTTGTCTTTCTCATTTTGTTCTTCGTAGACATTAACATACAGAAGTAAGGAATTTTATTAATAACATAATAGTGCTCATAATCTACCGGTATCAACCGTTGATGTTTCTTTCATTTTCTGTAACTTCTGGGTACTTTTAAGGTTTAAGGAAAGATGTAAATTGATTGTCCTTGATTTATGCATTCTTGTTAAATTTTTTTAGAAATTCTTCTGAATTCTTCCAGGGCTGTTGTCAGAACTGTCTTGCCTGTAAGGAATGACGGGAGACCAGATTTAGACTATGCTTTTCAACGCAGATGATCTTCTGAGGATGACGATAATGTTATGAACCTTAACTCTAGTTAGCTTTTAAGTAGTGGTGAGATTCCAGGTATATAAATTTCAGGATTATATATTCCCATTCATGATTATTTATTATTTACAGAAAAGTGCTAATTTTATTCATTTTAAAAATACCCTGTCTTCAGTAGGCCTACAACACAGAAAACAGAATTTAAGAAAAATCCTCATAAATGGGTTAACGTAGAGATGGCCAGCTGAAGAGCTTCATTCATCAAAGCCACCAGCAGACAGGCGCCTCCACTCAACATGTCAAGAGTGCCAAGGGCTCTCTGAGCAATAGATCCAAAAAAAAACTCAACCTGGGCTCCATTGTATGGAAGTGGTTACAGCTGACATTTTAGAGAGTTAAATTATGAAGATAAAATGGAAGTGTTCTTTAATGTTGAAGGAACGTAGACCAGACTGAGATATGAAGGGACAGCTCATCCTCCCATAAAAACGTGTTTGGTGGAGTGAAAGCAACCACTTCATCATGGTCATCAAGCCTGCCATAGCAGATGTAGAGCCAAAGATAAGGGCAGATGACAGGAAGCAACAGAAAGATGATGTAATAGACAGTAGCTCTGCTCTGGTTATATTCTTTGTTCTTTTTGCTTTTGCCTTAAATGTTTATTCTATCTTTTTAATTCTCTGAAAATTTCACACATGTGTATACTGAGCTCTGAGTCATTTTCATCCCATCCCATGAACCACAACCTCTTTCAGAAACCCCGCTTTTCTCAAACAAACCCTCTCTTACTTTTTGGGGGGAGGGACCCACTGAGCTTAATTAGAGCTGTTTGCAGGAACATGAGTGTGTGTGTGTGTGGGGGGGGGGTTACTTACTGGAACGCAGGCAACTTTTCAGGGGCTGTACTCCTGGAAACAAAGTGGCATCCTTTCCTCAGCACCCATTACTAACTACCCATCATTCCCCAGTGAATGGTGGTGCCTCATGAGCCTCCCAAGACCTGTGTCACTCCGCCCCCACCCCATGCATAATGAAATGGTAATGGGTGGGCCCATCTTGTGCATGTAATCACAGATGCAATGAGTTCCTGAGTGCAATGACCATATCATATCTAGGAGACTGTTTCTCAGCACGATTCTCTAGTCTCTGGCTCTTACTTTTCTTTTTTTTTCTTTCTGTCTCCTCCTCTATAGGATTCCTGACCTTGAAAAGATGATGTCTCATTTAGGATCAGGCATCCTCTGTCATTCATTCTCCTTGTGAGTCTCTACATTAACCACAGCATAAAAAAGAAGTGTCTCCGATAGACACTAAAGTCAGCGTTAACCTATGCATGTGACATAATCATTCAAAACATTAACTACATCTATCTGTTCATTTTGTGCCCATTCTCACATTGTGTACTCATATGTGGTGCTCATGTGAAGGTCACAGCACAACTTGCACATGTCCGTTCTCTCTGTAGATCCTAGGGATCAAACCCAGGTCCTCAGGCTTGGTAGCATGTGCTTTTATCCACCGAGTCATTTCATTAGCTCTTAAACATAAGAATTTAGAACACAGGTGGACCTTATGCCCATCTATCTCTTAGAGTCATTGAACATTTTCAAACAAATTTTATTGGCCTCCATTCTGGAAATTTCTTTGAACCCAGATACTCAGGTTTTTTCCCTTCAGTACTTAAGAGCAAGGTCTTTACTCATCACCCTTTCTCAGAGGTCAGTGTTATAGTTTCTCTGCCCCTGTGTCTCCATCCAGGTTGGATTTAGGTGGTAGGTGCTCACAACTCAGTTTCACTTCACTTATTGGTACTTGCCTGACCTGCACTGGACTCTGAATGCCTGCATAGTGCAGGCAGAAACTCTCTCCCCTGCTCTAAGTAACTGCTGGCTCGGGTACCCTAGGACTGTAGCAACTATACAAGAACCCAAAGGGCAGAGGGCCAAATGGGAGGAAGTGTCTGTATGAAGCAAGCATAAGCAGCCACGGACTCCACAGGGTCAGAGACGTCTCCAGTCAGGCGCCTCGGCTAACCTGTCCTCATCCAATGCAGCAGTTCCAGCTTTGGTTGGTGAATCCACATGGCAAACCCAGCAAAAGGGGCAGGACTTGCAAACATCAATTCCAGTCACTTCCCATCGGTAGTAGTCTAAGCATGGTCATGCAAAGTGGCTAAGAATGTACTCTTACCTTGGACATAAGCCCTACCTCCATTATTTTAGAGGCAGAAGAAAACAGAGCTGGTAACTTAAAGACAGAAACTTCCAGAAGACAAAGATTTGGCTTAATTCACTTTGCCTCAATGGCCAGAAGCCATATGCAAGAGAAGAAATGCAATTAAATGAGGAGTTCTTCTATAGAAAAGTTAGCGTCTTCTACAGCTAGGCTACTGAATGGTTGCTTCCCTAGGAACTGCCTCCTGATTGGTCCCAAGCCTTTAGGTAGTTCTGTAAGCAGTAGCAGACCGCAGACTGTTTTAGGGGTTGGTACCTTCATCTATTTGAGTCATTGAAAATCCTGAGTAATAAATGTAAAGTTCCATGTCACTTAAAGAATGGGTGCTGTTCACTTGGACCAGGGTGACATATCACAGTCAGAAAAGGACTATGCCCTAGAAGACCACGCCTCTCATTTATGAGGCTAAATGTTCTCTAGGAATAACAAATTTATCTGTAAAAAAGATACCCCGCTCTTTCTTCCCACAGATGCCTCTGAGCTTTGACATAAAGCAGTTCTGTTGACTCTGTGTTTCCCCCCTTCCCTCCCTTTTTATCTGATGTTTATCCAGTCTCTTCCACCTGGCTCCTTCAGCTTCCCCTTCCCTCACCCAGAAGTACAAAAGGTCCAGGGAGCATGTTTACTTTCTTATCCGCCCTTCCATTGAACAACACCATTTTTCTCTTAGGATTCTCTTTTTTTCTTCTCCCCCAGTCAAATTCTGCCTTCAAGGTACATCTCTTTGGAGCCAATCATCTGGATTCCTTTGAGAAAGGCAGGTTGGCTTCACCGTGGTTATGAGCCGTCCTTAATCCAAAGAACTCTGTCTGCTTCTGTGTCCCAAGGCCTGTGAGGGTTGTGGGCTACAAGGCATTTGACAGTGCCTTCTAGAAGCACTAACTGGAATTTTCTAAGCTCTGGGGAATGGAGTTTCATGCTTCCCCTTAAGGCAATCTGTATCCTCGAGTCCTTAAGTCTGCCACCACTGTCTAATTCTTCTTGAACAGTCCACTTTTGGTCTCTAATTAATGTATTTAAAGCCATTTTTTTGCACTTGCTGTAATTTGAGCAACCTCTAAGAAATAACATGTTTACCACGCCGATTCTCCTACAGGCTACACAGGGAAGTCCTCTAGTTGTAACACTGTGGAATCTTTCCTGCTAGATTCACAGCAGGACCTTAAGCAGCTGCAAAGAAAAGGAGAATAAGGCTGCCAGACCATTCCCAGGAAATCCCAAGATGCATATTTTTAACATTTGCAGTGTTATTTCCATGAATTTGTATGTTCCACTCAAAAGCACTGACTCCAGTTATGTTAAAAATAAAGCACCCAACTTGCCTTTATCTGGAGGTGAATACTCACATACTCTCAGCTTGCTCTCTTGCTGCCTACAGTTGTCTTTCTGGCTTTTGTGTCCTTGCTTTACTGTAATCACAGTCACTGAAGGAAAGAGCTGTCCTTTAGCTGTTTAGAGTTGGTTCCCAAATGTTCTTTTCTCTATCATGAACTCACATTGGAATTCTCTGTCTAGCTGGAATTTTAAGACCCTGTTTTCTCTCCAGCAAGGAAACACTGATCCTGAATCCAACGGGGTCAACTGGGCCAGCTTGCTTTAGATGGCTGAACTGTGCTGAGGTCTGGTTTTCAGTCTTCTTCCACCCACAGAAAGGGTGTTTATTTGTTTGTTTGTTTGTTGTTTGTTTGTTTGTTTTGTGATGAGGAAGACAGGCTGGATTCTGAGCAAATTAGCTATTGGTGCCAACAACCCACATTAAATGTCTTCCATTGGCTTTCAGGTCATTTATCCCCCACCCTACAACACACATGCCCTCAATTCAACTCCCACCAGATGCATGGATATCAGAGTAATCGAGAAGCAAATTCACTAGTGTAGCTGCAGCCACATGGCCATGAGAAAAGAGAGAAAAAAAAATGTTCTTTAGGGTCCACCTCAATCGAATAGTTTTGGGAAAACATGGAAATCTACCTGCTAACTGAATAGCAGGTGAGGGAAACCTCAGGACCACACTGAGAAACCATGTCACTTACCCAGAGTGGCCATCCTGGCCTTGAATCTCTTCCAGTTGGTCAACAGAGACCTCTCTGAGGTACATGGACTTCGGATGGCTAGCCTAGCCCCCACTTCTCAGGAAAAGCAGTTTATTAAGAGTCTGTGGACTGGAGGGGACATCGACCAAGTGAAGCAATGAGCACTAGAAGGGTTGCCAACACATTTTGTGACATTCGAGCTGTGCTTTATTGGCTGGTTTCATCTTTGGGACACATGACACTCCTTTCACTGAACTGAAGTCAGCAGCGGGAAGTACAGAGCTCACTGCACACTGAGCAAACAGTCTGAGGAAGCTTGGCTTGTTCCCTGCCACGTCTGCTCAACGTCAGGTCTGCTGAGCAAACAGAGGAAGCCTTCCTCATTGGAATTTCACACTGCAGACAACTCCATGGGTAGAGTCACAGTGGGGCAAAAATCACTGGGAGCTAGGCAGGGACAGAGGCTATCCTGCTATAGAAATGTAAGACCTGCTTCTGCCCATATGCATCTATGAAAGAACCATTTGAAGAGTTTTTTTATGTAGCTAGTTTTCTTTTCCAGAGTCTATGCTCCAGCTAGGCATTGGACTGGTGTGGCGTGTAGATGCATCTCAACAGCTAAAGACAGGCTGTGGTTACTCCCCTTGTGTGAGGTAGTGCTTGGAAAATGCCTCTGAACTACTCTGTAGATCTCTCTTTCTCTCTTCTTTCCTCCCCTTCCTCCTGCCTTTCTTCTTCAGACAGGATTATTCTCTGTGTACCAGTCCTTCCTGGAACTCATTGTATAGACCACTCTGGGCTTGAACTCACTGACATCTGCCCCCCTCTGCCTCCCAGGTGCTGGAGCTAAAGGCATACACCACTATCTTTCTCAAGTGTATTGCTGTCTTCCAATTTCTCCAGTTATGCTTTGAATATGTGGTTTCTCCAAACTTACTATTTAGCATCAGTTCATTTGCATAACCCATTCAATACTTGGATAGATAGAAAGCAAGACAAGTCTAAAGAAACAGTGGCCTTGTGGATTTGTATTGAAATATTTCATCTTTGTGGCAGTTCCACAAAACAGGCCTGGTATATGGTGTCAAAAAAATCTAGAGCTAGTGGAGACCAGAGTTTAGATCTGAACCCAACCAATACAATTCTAGCCATCCCCGACTCTTCCTGCTTTACCTGCCCCTGGATGGGTCTGACTTAAGATATACACAACTTTCAGAGGCCATGTCTTCATGCTACAAGGTGGCTTAAGTGACACATATTTTAACACAAATAATTGTGTCTGACCATCACAACAAGATGTTGCGACTGAAAGAAATCTCAGTCAACTGGGAGGCTCAGGAGACTGAAAGAGGTGGGAAGGGCTTTGCAGGGATGAAAGGGGAGGCGGATGCTGAGGCTGGACTCCCAGCCATGCTTGCCAGGCTCAACATTTTGCCAAGGGCAAGTCTTACTAGTTGCGACCAAAGAGTTTCAGTTCAGGATTTTTAACAGCTCCTCTTATGAGATGGATTTGATCAATTCCCCCAATACCTCAAGACAAAAAGAAATAAAGGTCATTTTACTCAAGTTACACCATTCAACAAGACAAGAAAGAAGTCTTACTTTTCCTGCTGACTTCTCAATCAGAGGGTTCGTGAGGCATGTGGTAGCAAGGCTGCAGTACACAGGTTTCCATAGCTGCTCCTGCAGGACACAAGACAAAGATTTCAGCCTAGGGAGGTTTTCCTGCAGTGAGGAGTCCTCTTCCTGCCTTAGAACTGCCTCCAGCATAAATGTAATGGGAATCATTGAAATACCTGAGCCAACATTTTTCACAGGGCTGCTTTAGGCTGCAGTCTGCGCAAACCCATTTAACCTTGCACAGGAACATATTACAAAACCACTTACCACATATCCAAAGAATTCCTAGATACATGTTGACAGAAATTCAGAATATTTCTGCATTATCTGTTAAGGGATCTTTCTATGACACAGGTCAACTGTAGTGACAAAGTTTTGATTCACTGCCCAGAACCTACTGAAGAGACTCCACTGACTTTTTAAGTCTCAATTCCAAACTCTCTCCAACAATTATCCTAAGTCTCAGTTGGTATTGTTCAATCCCATTGAAATAAACTGCCAATGTCTTTGTGTTACTCCTGGGTCCTAACTCCTTTTCTTAAATATCTGCCTGCCTCCTACCCATTCTCTCTAGCAACCAGGTCAGATTCCCAAGGAAACACTGGATTGCTTCACAGTTGAGCGGAATAGATTTCTCCCAGCCCCGGGTCCCACCATATTGCTAGAGAATATAACATATTACCATATTCTCTGGGGACTGTGGGCTACTGAGGACAGGATATATATGCTTCACCATTTAGCACTGGACTCCCACAGTATAGGTCAGTAGTTCTCAACCTGTAGGTTGCAACCCCTTGTGGGGCTAACGGGACCAATCCTGAGGGTTGAAGATCACATATCTTGCATATCAAGTATTTACATTATGATTTATAACAAATTTTATAGCAAAATTACAGTTACAAAGTAGCAATGAAGATAATTTTACGGTGTGTGTGTGTGTGTGTGTATGTGTGTGTGTGTGTGTGAGTGTGTTGGGGGGGTCACCACAAGATGTGGAATTGTACTAGAGGGTCACAGCATTAGGAGGATTGAGGCCCATTGCTTCAGGCTCTTTCTCCCCTAGGTAAACATTTCTTTGGTCAACTGAAACTCTTCATGCCTTCATGAATTTCCACAATATGCTGTTAGATCTAGCTGCCTCCAGTCCAAACTCATGTTTCACATAAAACATATATATCATCCTCTCTCTGAGTCTTGATAGAGAAGAGACAGCAAAACACATGTTAATGAAAAAAATCTAAAGATATCAGCACATCTCATGAAATAAAAACGAACTTTAATAATAAATCACAAAATATTGACACATTCCTACCCCCTGCTGGCCTTTAATTGGCCGTGTTTCTTGAGTAAAGGAAGACTTTTCCCCCAGTGCTTTGGAATCTCTCTTCCTGCTGCTACTAATTACCTTCCTTCACCCCACTAGGACAGATAACATGCTCTCCACCAGGGTGTTCCTGCCTATAAATATGGTTTGTGTTATTTACACACACAATCTCATAGAGTATTTTGAGACTAATTGTAGAGATACCTGTGGCCCAGAAAGGCAAAGCATAATTGCTTGGAAGGAGCCTCAGCAATTTCCCCTCAAGAGAAATCATGCTAAACTGACTTCAGAGGCTGGGAAAGGGAGTGTGCCTGTGTGTGTGCGCGTGTGCGTGTGCGTGTGCGTGTGCGTGTGCGTGTGCGTGTGTGTGTGTGTGTGTGTGTGTGTGTGTGGCGGAGTGGGGGGGGTGGGGTTATGCTCCAACCCGAGGGAGGTGGCTTGCTGTCCATTAGGAGTTAAACAGAGATCAACAACTCATTTCACAGGTCATGTTCCAGCCCCCAAAGTGTAATTACCATCAAACCCCACTGAAGCAAGTCCCAACCATATAACTGGTGAACGCATGGATGAAAGTTCTATAAGATCCAAAAGGATCCCCTTACAACTTCCGCCTTCTAGAGATAAAAAGACATTGAATAGCATTAGGAAAATGGCCTAAATGCTTTAACTTGACATTGACACTGAAACCTTTTTATTTTATTTTATTTTTTAACGAAACTAACTCTTGCAGTGTTGATGATGGAGAAACATGACTCGGCTTGGAAGAAGTCAATTCTGTTGCAAACGGTAGATGAATTTGAGAACTCTGCCCTTCGGTCTGAGGCCGGTCCAGTTGCTATAGCAACATGGAACCAGCTTTCTTCGGGGCTTGAGCAGCTTCTGCAGGCTAAGCATTCCCTTGATACCTTAGCACTGGGTATACTTGAAACCAAGACAGCATTTGCAAAACACAGATTTCTTACTTACAGATTGTTTGTGTTGTGGGATATATGATTCTGGGCTATATGGGTTCATATTCAAAATGCAGTCTAGTGCTAGGCATATAGTAATGATTCAAAAGCTTTCACCTTTTTTCTTCCCTGCTCTTGTTTTGGGCTTTTCTCACAGTTTTGCTTCCTTCTCAGTGCCCAAGTTTTTGCATGGCTGGCTGGCCTTAACAGATGTCTCCCCAACTCTCAACTTGCCGAAGGTGGGGAATGTGAGTGCTTAGGATAGAGGTGGAATAAAGAGATAGATGTTGAGACCCTTTTACCCAGGCAAGTTAACCATCCTCCTAGACCTCTGCAACTGAAAACAATGATGACTTCTTATCTTCCTATGATAAATTCTGAGCACTCCCAAGGAGCTGTCAAAGTCAGCAGTCCCCAAGGGGCAGAGGGGCTGTAAAAGTCAGAAGTCCCCAAGGGTGTAGGAGACTGGACTTCTCAAGGCCAGTAAAGCATCAAAGAGCTTCAGCTGGAGTTGCACTCTTGAGTGTTTGCTCTGCAGCCTGAAATATGACTGGTTCTCTGTACAAATAGACAGAAGTAACTAGGGTTTTGAGGGAGGGCAGAGATCATCTGGGTCTTCCCAGGTTATTGAACAGGGGGAATCTGTCTGGGCACATCTGCTTAAGGGTTGTCACTGGGCAGCTAAAGGATCTAAATGCTTTCCCTCAAGGACCTTATTTTTACACTCTGTATAAGACATAGCTATTTAACCCATCAGCTCTCCCATCCTCTTCACCACACCTCCAGGCTAGCTGGGAGCATTACAGCCTGTTTTGCCATGGACTCTATCACGGATTACCATCCTCTATGTAAGCTTCCCCAGAAGCAAGCATAGTGGTACCGTGTGTATAGTGTCAGTGATCCTATGCAACTACTAAGAGATCACTATAGTTTCTCTTCACACTGCTCCAGAAGCACATACAGTTCCTGGTCCCTAAGAGGGAGCTGGGACACTTCAAACACCCCACAGAAAAAGAGCAGGCAGACATGCCTGAGTCTGGATGTGAGAAAGAAAATTGCCCAGAGCCCTGCTCTATCTGCCTCTCCCCCAACCTGTCTATTGAGGGGTTAATGTCACTTTGGACCTGCCGCACCCATGCCAGCTGCATTTCCTTGGAAGGGTCAAGCACCCAGACACAGAATGAAGTGCCCTTGGGAAGGGAGGAGGGTAGGGTGGAGGGAGCTACATGTTGACTCACTGGGGCTTGACTAGACTTCCTCCCTTCTGCTCCACATGTGTACATTCTGGCTGAACTTGAGTGAACTGCACTAGCTGCTACACTGGTCTCCTCCCTCTTGGGTTATTATTGCACAGGCTTCTGAGCAGACAGGGTGTTGGGGTCAGTGTGGAGAGGACCCAGACCTTTAGGTTTTCCAGACAGAATCCTGTCAAACTTGTCCTGTTGATGTATTTTTCTGTATCTCCTTCAGTCCTCATGACCCATGCCCCCCTTCCCAAAATGGAAAGCTATATTTTTGCGTATAACTTTCTACTTCCTTGGATTGTACACTGAATATCAAAATGTCCTTATTCTTCTACCATGATTTGTGAATTTTCTTAAGGCCTGTTTCTACTACAAAGCTACTGTCACCTAGAACATTAAAGCAGGTGCTTCTTGAAACAGTCCTCACTGCTAGGGCTTTCTCCCATGTGTGAGCATCCTGCCTTTCCTTGAACCAAATACATGTGTATTTGGCTAACACACACACACATACACACAGAGAAACACACACACACACACACCACCTAACCAACCTAAGGTTTACAGATGAGTACACTAAGGGCCAAAGAGGTTAAGTAACCCAGTGTCATATGACCAACGTCTTTTTTATGGCTTCATTGGTTTCCAGTGTTATACCCAGTGTGTCCCTGGTTTTCATGAGTAACTGCTGACTATGTCTCTAGCTTGTAATTTCCTTAGCTCGTGCCACAGTGGAAAGGATGAATGTGGAATCACAGACCAAACTCTAACATATTTTTAAGTCAAATAAAGAGTGAGCCACTGAACCTTGCTAAGCCTCAGTTTCCTCAAAATGAAAGGGTACATACATCACAGCCTTATTTGGAGGATTTCAACCGAAACTCAGCTTAACAAATAAACCAACACTCAAATAAAGCTGCTACTGTTTCTCACACTAAAGAGAGATGCTTTGTTGTGACTCTCCCTTGGAGCCTTTTTGCAGTAAAATAGCAGCTATTTAAGAGCTATGTATTATAATTTAATACATAGCTTTCCTCCCCTGCTGTCAATCATCAAATGATTCTCTAGGTACTCTACCTTACTTCTGTGCTAAGTTTAGTGAGAAATTTTACATATCTATTTATAAACTGCATAATAGAGAAGTTTCTTAAAATATTTAAGCAAAACTTATAAAAATAATAAAAATTATGAAAGATACAGATAGATTATTTAGGTGTTTGTGAATATTTTAAGTAGGTATATTTGCTTCGAATTTTTAAATTATTCAATGCTCACTGGTCAAAATTTTAAATATAAATCTATTAGAACGTATACAATTAGAATTTATATAATAAACAAATATCTAAGATATTTTGTAGAAATAATAAAACATGAGTTAATCAGTAAGTACAGTCTTAAAACAGTCAATCCTTACAGAATAAGTATGTCTATCACTAAGGGCCTCATAAGTGGGAAACCTATGACATAGTGAAAAGCAGACTACCCTTAAAACTGTCTTTGACACTTGGCTGATACAAAACCTCTTTGGGGTTTCATTGTGTATAATTTGTTAGAAGGTCCAATAAAGCAATATGCCTGAATAATAAACAAGCTCTGATATATCCCCAAGGAGAGGCATACAAATTGCATAGCTCTTCAGAATGTCAAAACAAAGCATTTTTAGTTAAATCACAGCCCATTCATTTCTAAGGTATGAACCCAAATTCTCTAGGAGTTCAGAAAAGCAAAAAGAGAAATGAAAATAGGAAGCCATCTATTCAAGCATGAGAAAACAGACCATGGGAAGAAACAGTTCTCTCCAGTTCCCACAGGTCACTGGAGTTCAACTCCATCCTCAACAAGAGAATGAGGCTAAGAAGTGCTGTGAAACAATTTTTGTACACTGTAAATATGTATTGCTCTTATTGTTAATACAAAGCTAATTGGATGATAGCTGAGCAGGAAAAGATTGGGTGAGACAGTCTGATAGAATATTGGAAGGAAGAAGGATAGAGTCTAGAGTCTTAAGCAGGAGATGAACATGCCATACTAACAAAGGTACCACCATGTGGCAGAGAATGAATAAGGAATATGAGCTAATTTAAAATGTAAGAGTCAGCTAGTAACAAGCCTAAGCTATAGGCTGAGCATTTATAAGTAACCCTAAGTCTCCGTGTTGGTTTGGGAGCAGGCAGTCTGGATGGAAAACTCCATCTGCAAGGAAGTCCTGGTCTAAATTGCTCACAATGTTTTCAAGAGGAGAAAGAAGAGGGAGGCAAGGATGCAGGGCGCTATCACCTGCACCTTTAGGTGGGAACAACTTGGAGAAATGTAGATAACTGGGGGAGGCTGTAGATAGAACAAAAGCATGTTGTGGTTGAATAGGGTCACCTCCAAATTCCTGTGCTGAAGTCCTAAGATTGCAGTGTTTCTGTGTTTGAAAGTGTGGGCTTTTTATTTTTTGGACAGGCTTTCTCTTAGTGATACCCCTGGCTGTCCTAGAACTCGCGTTGTAGACCAAGGTGACCTCAAACTCATAGAGATCCACCTGCCTCTGACTCCCAGTGCTGGAATTGAAAGGCATGTGCCAGCACACCTGGCTGGAAGCTGGGAATTTTAAAAGTTAATTAAGTTAAATGAGGTCATTAGGGTGAATCCTAATCCAACTTGACTATTATCTTTATAAAGAGATTTCAATACATATATGAACAGAGAAAAGACTGCAAAACAGAGGGGTGGGCGTGGGGGGACAACTGGGTACTATCCAAAGAGGCCCCCCTAGAAAGGAATCAATCATAACCTGAGGTTAGTCAGACCATCTGCATCATGAGAATGGTGCACACAGGGGTTGGAAGGCAGTTGGCAGGAATGACCATGGACAGGTTTCCATGTGCTCAGGCACTAAAGGAAGCAGGCCAAACCCTGAACAGGATTATAAGAGAAGGGAAACATGGGGAAAGAGAACAGTCAGGTGCAGGGGGATATTCTGTTTGGGGAAAGACACTAGCCCAAATGGTATAAACACCCACCATTTGTTTTAAATGCATACTTTTTATATGCAAATGGGCTGTATTTGGGTGCAGTCACCCCACTTTTCTCTCTCAACTTTCTGCTACAGCCAACATTTCCTGTTGTCTCCTGCGCACACATTATCCTTATTTATAGTTTACTTTGTCCTGGCCCCTGCCTCTTCTCTCTTACCCCCCTGGCTCCACCGCCATCCTGTGGGAAGGGATTTAACAGACATTGTTATATGGCTCCAGGCCTTACACTTGCTCATGCTCAGTGTTGAGATGATGATAATGCCCATGGAGCAAGCCAGGTTCTGAAAGGCTGTAGGGAAAAGAAACTCTAACCCAGAGGGGTAAAGAGAAGCAAGACAGCACTGCAGAAGAGGCAGCCTCCACTTCTAGCTGCCTGCACTTTTAGCCATCTTCCTTTGGTTTGTAGAAAACTCTGCATTGTATCTCTGTGCAAGTATGTTCCCCGCCATATGCCCGATCTTTATAAATAAAGTGAGCTGTGATCCTTCCACAGCAGTGTTCTATTTTCTTCCTGCTCAAACCTAACACTTCAGACGTGTTCCACTCTCTCATGCGAAATAAAACCTCATCTTGGCCTACAGGCCCTTCTTGAATAGGCTTTTCCTATCATTCCTGACTCGTACCCCTCATTTTCCCCTCTTATTTCAGGGTCCTTCCACAGAAATTCCACTCGTGTTCTTCACTCACCCCCAAACCAAACCAACCTTTCTTAACCTCCTAACATCCACTCCTCACTTCCCTTTCTAAGTTGATCAATTTTCCATGAATAAGTAATGTGACAATAGTTTCCACCTGAGGCCGTTCATCCATATCCTTTTATGTTCGCATCTGGCAGAACGCTCCTCTTTTGGGATCTCTGGGGTTCTCCCTCTTGTCTGAGGCACTTTTTCTTGCAAATGTATTTGTAAATATTCAATGCTAAAATAGTGGAAACTGAAACTGTCCGTGAATCTTTTATACTCCAGTACAACTATTACAAAAGGGAATAAGCCCAACAGGCTCCTCCTCCAGGGCATCCTCCATTTCCGAAGTAGGTAATTTTGGGCGCTATTCAGATCCTCTTTACATAGACTCTTGGCTGCAGGAAGGGGGAGAGATGAACAGTTCTAGACAGAGCACTACGAAACATAGATGTCTTCGTTCCCTCCTTCATGGGTCAAAATCCTGCTCAGGATTGATTACTATGCACATTCCAAGAAATTTAACAGTTAATATCAGTTCCACATAACGCAGGTCTCCCCTAGCCTGCTTTAAAAAAAGGTCCTGTGTACCTAGGACCAAGTGAGCTCAGTCGTCTGATGCCATGCCAAATGGAGACACAGTACATAGGCCCAGTCCTGCCAATCCTGTGTGAAAGGTCATGACTGCTGCTTGCTCCTGGGGCACCTTTCTGTCTTCCAGTGTTTGGTGACTCTGGGAGATAGTACTTTGCAGTCATCCTATTGGTTAAGACATTAGGAACAAAGCTAATATCTTTTACTATAAGTACTTAACAATAAATCAACAGAAACTGAATTTGAGTACATTCTTAAGTTGTAATCTGAATAATAAAATAACTCTATTAAAATTGTCCCAAGTAGGAATAACATCAATATTCAAAATCCTTACTGTGTAGATAAGTGTATTTCATTTCCTCCCTCGTAACACTTTGATTTACTCTGGGAAGGAGCTTTTAAAGAGGGGGTTGGTTTGTTATTTCTTTAGCTACCAGAACAGAATGCCTTTGATCTCACACATCCTACTTCTGTGGACACAGTAGCCATGCTTCCTGGGAGGTCAGAGCTGGGCACCATCAGTCCTGCCCTTGACTGGGGTTAATGACATCCTTAGAATCCCTTGCATGCTGCTCTGAATGAACCAGAGATACTCAACCCTTTGCAGCACACACACACACACACACACACACACACACACACACACACACACACACACACACACACACACAAAGCCCCCAAGGCTGGAATGTACCTCCACTTCAGTAATAACTGAATGTTTTTTAGAATTAAATTGTGTTATGTCTTTTAAATTAATTTTGACTACACTCTGGCTCTGGAGAGGAATTGTTTAGTAGACACATACTTTCTGAACTTGATAGCGAACAGGTCTAAAGTGGATATTTTATGTGGGTTTTAAACTAGTCAGGTGACTTCTATGTAACCAGTGATAGTTACTTTTTGTATGACTTTTGTACAGACTACAATGTTGTGCTTTGAACTCCATATTCTTACTGTCTTAAGGTCATTACTATGCTTAATGGCACGCTTACAGGAAATTTAGCATGTAAATAGCAGGGCCTTTTTTTTTCTTCCTTTTTAACAGCCTAATATTGCCGAGACTTATTGCTAAGACTTACCATGCCATAAATAAGTTAAGGCCTGGTATCTGTATCTTGTTACATAAGCTATGGCAGAATATTAGTGAATACAATGCTTTAAAAGTTAGTTGTCTTTGTATATTAACAGATTATGTTACGTAAACTTACCTGAGAAATGCACTACTTCCCTTCCTGGGTCATGTTTTACTAAATTTTGTGCCTCACATCTCTAGTGAATTCATTGAAATTTTAGCGGGAATCAATAAATCATTTTCATCATATACTTTTATATAATCGGTTGATACAAAATAAAACTTGATGCCCAAGTTTCCCTGTTTCAGAGGATGTACTGATTATAGTGGAATATGCACAGAACATTTTGCCATGAAAAGAGGTTGAATAAACAGTTAATTTGCTTTAAAAACAAACAAAAGGGTGTCGAGGTAGGAGATAACAGAGAAGTTCAACCATATGACTGCAATTGAGAAGGATACACTGGGGCATCCCATCTTGGCTCTGGCTCAAACTAGGGTCTTGGCCTTCCCCAGTTACCTGCTGTATAGCACAGTGACAGTGCAGCCAAGAAGAGCTTCCTTGTTTCAGTATCAAGACTATATAACAGGACAAAAAATAATGGTCATCCCAATACTGTCTACTTTCAAGACTTTACCCCATTTATGACATTGCAGGTGTGTAAACTTGATCCTGTTTGTTTGGTGAGAAACAGAATTTGTGTTTCATGGAAGGGGCTGTGATTTCTGATCAGTCTCACTCAGATACTCCTTTTTGTTTTCAATTGCTAAACCAGCTGGTTCATTTCATTTATTAGAAAGTGTGATCCATTATCCAAACTGTATTCAGAAGAGTGAATTATTTATTTATTATTTATTTATCCATCCATCTATCTATTTATTGCAAAGACAGGGTCTCAGTTTGCAGTCCTGGCTGGCTTGTAATTTGCTGTGTAGAACAGACTGGCTTTGAACTCATAAAGATCCGCCTTCCTCTGCCTCCAAAGTAGTCACAGAGAATTCCAGCTAATTGTGTTTACTGGCTAATTTTACGTCAGGTTCTATGTAAGTCAAAAACTTATGAGTTGTACTTATAAAGCAAAATGAACATTTACTGAGGTTTTAAAAACTAGTATTTAAAATTGGTGTATCTTGGTTTAAATCAACTACAAATAATTACCAAACAAGAAGTAAAAATGGTCTGATTCATACTGTTTACCAACATCAACACTGACTCTTTAAGATGGAGATAATCACTAATTAATTTATTATAAAGGATTTTAACCAGATTTTGCTAACTCTAAATGAGAGTAAACAGCACCAACCACATTTCAGAGTTCTGTGTTTTTTCCAGTGTCTGTGAAGAATATTCTAGGCAATATGACAGTTGTGTCATTAACAAGAAAGAACATTCCAGGGAGTGGAGCTTAGGACAAATTGTAAATATTCAGGTTTACTGGAAGCTACTGATGTGCATTCCAACTGAGGTTAAAAAAAAATGTCTTAGGTAATAGCAGTAACTCATACCCATAAAACAGTTTGTATCCGTAAATCATTACCACGTCAGAATGCCTCTCCAGACTGGGACTAACACCTCTTCCCAATCAATATTCAGGTCTCATCTTCAAAGATTCCAATTTTTCCTTGTTTGTATACCACAGAGAGAAAATACAATTTGGTTGCTGTTAGTTTTATTTATTTTTTAGATACTGAATTTGAATCTCCCTGTCCAAATACAGTCTTGATTCAATCTATAAGAATATTACAGAACCTAAGGTTAATATGTTCGGATGAGGGTGGGATAGTGAGCATGGAGACTGCTTTTGACTTGTTTTATGTTGCTAGTGACTTTTCAGTGTTTGACTGGCATGAAGTGTTTCTGACCTATGACCCATGGTAAATGCTCCAGGGTCGCTTTATTCAGATGCAGAGGATCCCTTCCTGGGATGGCATCAAGTTTCTATGACCCCATAATGGATGACTCAAGAAGAAGATTTGCAAAACTGACTACATTTGATACTGGGAGGTCATTTTTGCATGTCACATCAAACGGCAACGCTGGAATCAATCCACTTCCACATCAGTAGGTAGGGTCAATCCGTAAGAAAAGGCTTTTCTTAACTTGGTAAGAAATTCAGAACAAGGCAATAAAAAGAGTAAAATATTTTCCCTTTCTAGCTAATTTAGTTACATTGTTTCTGCAAAATCATTATTGTGCAAACCTTTTAGCATCATTTGCTGCCTGCTGCTTACAGTTTAGCATAAATTTGCCAGATGCAAATCATGTAATTAATCCACTTTGACGTGAAGTGATAGCTGTGTCCTTCAGACCACAGCAAGGCAGCACTTCATGCTGGTGTTATGTCTGCAGCTTTGTGAGTATGTGGGGCCGTACACAGACCAGTTGTTGTTCCCAGGAGGTCACTCCAGCCTTCAGAATGTGAACAGCTGAGATCCTGACAAATTCTGGCCGGCTGAGCGCCTCTATGAACTTCACACTCTGTCCACACTGTGGGCAGGAAGCACATTCCCATCCCGTTCTAGGAAAGGCAGTCTCCTCTGGAGAAGGCACAGACAACTTGTACAACACCAGAAGAACACACAACCCCAACCTGTGATCCTAAGCAAAGCCTCCGATCTGCTATGCTCTGGACGAACAGTATACTTTCCTTCAGTGTCACTGGATATAGTGAGTAATCACAGAGACGACTCCTACACCACAGAAATGTCTGTCAAGGACTAAAGTAGAACTATGCTCTTGATGGAAGATAATAACTGAGGCAGGGAATGCTCCCCTCCCACAATTCATCTACAAAACCTAAAAAATGAGCCACTGTTGCTGATTGAAAACCTAATATTTAGGTGCCTTTTCCTGGCTAAATGCTAAAGGCATCTTTAGCATTGTACTTAGTTCCTCTGAGCCTAAAGCCTAATGACTTGCT
The DNA here is from genome assembly GCA_033318265.1 of Phyllotis vaccarum. Lineage (NCBI taxonomy): Eukaryota > Metazoa > Chordata > Mammalia > Rodentia > Cricetidae > Phyllotis > Phyllotis vaccarum. The sequence goes on along the minus strand of JARWLC010000001.1, from coordinate 77,073,599 downwards.
TGTCACAGTGTCACTTCAATGGCTTTTCTCAACCTAAACTTTCAGAGACAGTTAACACAAACAAGGCATTATTTCTCTTAGCTTCTCTTTTTTACTTTGGAGTGTGTCTATGGACTGTGCCTTTACACTATGTGAGTATATGTCTCTGTGATTGTTTTAATAAAGAAGCTGACTGGCTAATAACTGAACAGGATAAGGTTAGGCAGGAGGGCCAAACTGAGAATGCTGGAGGAAGGGTAGAGTCAGAGGAGTCACCAGCAGACACAGAGAGAAGCAAGATGATCATGCCATACTGAGAAAAGGTACGAAGCCATGTGCCAAAGCATAAGTAAGAAATTGGTTAATTTAAATGTAAGAATTAGCTAGTAACAAGCCTGAGCTATTGGCCAAGCATTTATTGTTAATATTAGGCCTCTGTGTGATTACTTGGGAAAGGCTTGTGAGACAGAAACTTCTGCCTATGTGCATCTCATCGTATTACTGCTGCAAGTAAACAGGATAAAGGAAAGAAAGACAGAGCTAATCCATCCTAATCTTTTATTACATCTACGGGACTCTACTTGACCTGGCCAGAAAACAATTAAGAATTTTGAGTACCAATCATCAAAATGGCAGGTTCAGCAGGAAGCATGATGACAGAACTCACAGGAAGGGATATTTTATGACCTTTTAGCAGGAAACACCCTCTGCTCTTTGACTGACAGTTTTAAGCTTTGGCCTATGAAGCCTATTTGTTTTGGCTGAAATTTAAAATCTGGTTAATGCCAGTTTTCTCACCAACTAAGAATTCAGCTTAATACATAAACTTGTACTAGGCTGAAAAGATTCACTTCCTTGGTCTCTTTCAGAATGTGCTGCACTCACTTGAAGGGCATGGATTTTGTGTTGATTCAGGGGAGAGTGCTGTTGTACACATCGATGGATATTTGCTTTCTGTAATCTACACATTGGCTGTGAGTCCAGCGCATGTGCTCTGGCCTGGAAGGACTATGATTTGGAAATAGGCTACACCCAGAGCAGCTGGAAGCTCTGCTCATTTGCTCCAGCCTCCTAAGTTAAACATGTGGGTGGCGTGGGGGGTGTGCAAATAAAGTGACTAGAAAGATTTTGGTTTAACATTTAAATGTTCAGCAGTGATTATCCCTGAGTGCTTCCCTATGGGGACAGAAATCCTGCCTTCTGGCTCATCCCTAGTGTCCCCTACTCTGCTTTGCACAGAATAGGTAAGGATGCATATATTTGACAGGCTTGCTGAGTTGCAGAATGTATGCATTTTTCATATTTTATAAACTTATTTTACAATAAGCATATATTTTAACACTGGAAGCTAGTAAGTTGACAATGCTTCCTTCATATTCCTATAATTTGCATAAATCAGTGTATCAACTAGTCCATCCAGAAATGGAAATCTTACACATCTGGAGGAACAGAAGATGGGCAATAGCTATGGCTTTTCACATATTTCCCAGGTGGATCAGGGTGATTTACAAAAACCGGGCCTGACACTACATCCAACGTCTCCTGCCAAATCAGAGTGCTTGAGGTCAGCGATTGAGCTGACACAATGGAATTCCCTTCACACTAGAGAAAAAGCCACAATCCACTGTCTTCGAAGGCACTGAGCCTTTACTTCTGCTTAATGGCGCTTGAGAGGTCAGGCCCATGTGGACATCTCTGCTCCAAGAAGCTGATTCTGCCAGAGCAGCTTCACATTTAAAGAGGGGAAGCAGGCTGAGCGTGAAGAGGTGCTGGCATGAATCCGGATTTCCCAGCAGGCTGAAGTCTGGAACCAATCACTCGAATGGGCCACTGACTACTTCCAGCCTACTGCTATTTTTCCCTCTAATTTGCTGAAAACTAAGTAACACTTTGTTACTCATACATGCACAATAAGAGTCATGTAATTATCATTATTCAGTTCTAGCTCTATTTCAAGCTTTACTAAATCCAACATAACCTACAATGTCACCACTGCATTCTCTGAGAGTTCTCTGCAATGTGGGGCACAGCATTGGTCGCTGGCTGTGTCCTTAGTTGGGCTGCCTTTCACTTCCCTGCTGGATACACTGGAGGACTCCTCTGCCTCCTTTGACATCATAATGACCTTGGTAAGGAGAGGCTGGAAGGAAACCTGGTGATTACTATGGTTACCACTGCATCTTTTCTTACTGCCTCAAACTCTGAAGTATCATGCCGAGCCAGTGATGTCAGAGAAGGCCAGCATTACCGCCTGCCTACCTGTCAGTGACTGTGTTCGCTGTCAAGTTGAAGCACTTAGGGGGAATCACGAGTTGTCGTGGCGCAGTGTAGCCTATCCTGACTAACATATTGGTAACCATGTTGAAAAGTTGATATATTTACTCCAAATAAAAGAAGACAAATCGTAAATCCAGAGACACACCTATGCCCCTAGAGTGAGTTCAGAGAATACTTAGTTTAGGATTTAGGAATGTGATCTTCTTTCCTTCCTGTGCAAATAACTATGACAAAGTTCACTTATTCAGTGTCCTAGATAGGTCACTATTGCTGTGATGAAACACCATGACTAAATCCAAGTGGAGGGGAAAATATTTATTTGCCTTATATTTTCATACACTGTTCATCACTGAAGGACATCAGGACACGAAGTCAAACAGAGCAGGAACCTGGAGGCAGGAGCTGTTGCAGAGGCCATGGAAGATGCTGTTTACTGGCTTGCTCCTCATGGCTTGTTCAGCCTGCTTTCTTATTGAGCCCAGGACCACCTACCCAGGGATGGCATGATCCACAATGGACTGGGCCTGCCCCCCATCCATCACTAACGAAGAATATGCTCTACAGGCTTGGCTACAGTCTGAGTTTATGAAGACATTCTTTCAATTGAGGGCCCCTCCTCTCCAGTGACTTAAGCTTGTATCAAGTTGACACAAGACTAGTCAGAACATTCCAGAAGTAGTCATAGAGCGAGGTACTTTCTACGATGTTGCAAATTCAACACTGGATAAGACCAAGAGAGATCTCTTCACTTGAGGACCATAGATTCCATGGAGCTTGGATAAAGTTAACACTAAACAGGTAGGGTAGGAATGAGGTAGGATTTCGGAATGTGAAAAGTGCACTGGGCAATGGTATCGCACGCCTGTTATTCCCAGCACTCAAGAGGCAGAGGCAGGTGGATATCTGAGTTTGAGGCTAGCCTGGTCTACAGAGTGGGTTCCAGGACAGCCAGGGCTAGCCAGAGAAACCCTGTCTGGAAAAACAAACAAACAAAACAGAAAGTGAAAAGTGCTGGGGGGTGGTGGTAATAGGAGGGAGCTGAAGTTCATGGGGGGTGGGGGCTGCAGTCTCACCATCTGTGGTACTGCCTGACCCCAGTAAGCCTTTCATGAATCAGGGCCATGTCACTAGAGTGCTATCACCCAATAAGCTCTCAGCTTCTGTTCAGTTGTCTCTCAGCGCAGTCTAATGTACCTTTCTGTATGGATATGGACCTGAAAATTCACTCTACCGTGCTCACTGCCCAAGAAAGTAGAACCGGCAGTGCTCACTCCTGTGAAGAAATAGCTCTGTCTCCATCAGAGATATTCCTTATGATTCATGTCCCCCTCCCCCACTGCCCTCTCCTATTCCAATCTGCTCTTTGCTGGCCTACCAAATACTGGTTCCAATTTCTCCTTACAAGCTGTTCTTGACTTTTGTCGCTTGATGTTGGCTGGTATTTAAGCTATTCAGGTAACTCTCAATTCCTATTCAATGACACATCTCATTTCTCACCTTAAAGATGTCAGATAGTGTCTGCTCACCCACTCCATCATTTGTCAGGACCTTTTCCACAGCTTTGGCATTTGGGTAGCTGCATTGGAAACCTACAATCCCATCTCTTTTCTCCTCTCCTCCTGGCTTTAGGTAATTAAACTAATGGTGGACAACTGAGCCACACTAATCCTTTAGTTTATGGGTATTCAAAAGAAAATGAGTTGGGAAAATTACGTTTTGTTTTCTCTCTTAAATGTGAATTAAGTCATTTTAGGCAGAGCATATGAGTTAATGGTATAAACTGAACCTGAAAAGCCGCTCTGTAGCGGTGTTTTTGGTCGCACAGCAAACCAAAGTTTTGAGCAAGCAGAAGAAACTGTGAGTAAGAATAAAAGGCTACATAGTAGCAAAGCAGAAAAGCAAAGTTGATATCCAAGGAGGCCCTGGAAAAGAGAAGGTTGGAGAAGACATTCGTTTGTGGTGAAGTTGTAGCAAAAGAGCTTTGAGGTTTGTGCCCTGCTAAATCATTTCTTTCCAGAATTGTTTTACCCATTTGGTCCCTTGACCATGCCAGGAAGACATGTACTCATTCCTAACTTCAAAGAGTTGGAAGACAGTACTATAGAGCATGATTTGAAGAAGAAGAAGGAGGAGGAGGAGGAGGAGGAGGAGGAGGAGGAGGAGGAGGAGGAGGAGGAAGAAGAAAATGACAATACAGACTTCAAGTGTAAAGTTGTCTTGAGAATGACAACCTAACTAGCAGGTAGAGCTGGAGGTGTGCCAAGGCTGCCCATGCTTGTAAGAAGATTGTACTTATCATTGCAAGATGGCTATCCCAATGCCTGCATCGATAGCTTCAGATTCCCTATTTGGGGCTTAGGGGCCACTTGAGGCTTAGCACCGTGACATGAAACCTATCTTTTCTCCTGGTCCTTGGTACCATGCTTTGCTTGGCAGTGAACCTACCCAGGAACTTCACTTGCCATTGTTCTTCCTTCTTGATTTCCAATAAACAGCATTCTTACCTGAAACATCCAATGCTTCTGTGAGGCCAGGCCAATATTAACTGAGCACCAAGGGACATTCTACCACAGAGTCTTTGTGCTTCCTGGCGGTTTTGCCTATAAAGCTTTGTTGCTGTTCATTCATCCGTCCATCTGGCTATAACGGGGACAAAAGAAACAGCAAGGGCAATGACCTTTTTGTAATGTTTTCCCCCTCCCCTCCTTCACATCTCTGCTCAGCTGCCCATCACAGATGCACTATGAATTCTTGGCATACAGAATGACGCTTGTATCATGATTTCACTTCACTTTATCCTTTTTTGATAGCACTATTATAATCTGAAGGATGTTAGAGTTAGGTTAGTGATTTCCTGTCTTCCCAGTTGAAAAAGAACTCTGAGATGTGGAGGAGGGGGGGAGGAAGGATGAAGGGAAGGAGAGTGAGGAAGAGGTGGGGGGTGGTTGCTATATCTCTTCCAGTGCCTGGAACAGAGTAGGTGCTCAATAAATGTTTTCTGAGAATCTAGGAAAGGACACCTAGAGGAGAGGAGAACTGGTCCTGGTTCATGAAGAGTTCCCTTGGAAATATAGGAAAAACATTTAACGTACAAAGAGGACATTAGCCAAAGGTCAGAGGTAAGAAACTCCACAGTAGACAAAGCCACAAGCAAATTAATGGAGTGTTATGACTGTAACGTAGCTGAGTGAGGTGTAGGGTATGGAGCAAGGGAAGACAAGTCTGGACAGATGGCTGGATTGTGGAGAGTCTTAAATGCTAAGATAAGGAAGCGAGTTTCATTCAGTTGGCAGAATGAAAACCCTTTGAAAAGCTTTAACTTGTATTTTGCCTCTGTAAGCAAAAACTAAGGTGGTACCCTAGAGTCTGATATTACTGAAACGGTGAATGCACACATAGACGTGAGTGCACACATATACACAGACATAGACACACACTCAGCTGTTAAAACTAATTTAGTAATTTATTCCTGTGAATGAATTATTTTAGAGATAATAAAGATTCTAGGTAGGATGATCTCAAGTAGAGGGAATTGTCTTTAGTGAGACCTTAAAAGCGTCTGTGCCCTTTCTGGTAAGAAACTAAGGTAGGCATGGAGAGAGAGGAGATGGGGATGTAGGAGAGGGAGGGAGGGAGGGAGGGAGGGAGGGAGGGAGGGAGGGAGAGAGAGAGAGAGAGAGAGAGAGAGAGAGAGAGAGAGAGAGAGAGAGAGAGAGAGAGCAACTGTGAGATAAGTATGCTAGGAAGATTCTCTGTAAGGGGTGGTAGGTTGGGACTGTGTATGTGAAAATTCTGAGAGGGTCCCCTGACCACTAGCCAGCTAGAAAACAGGACCTTGAGTCCAATAATGGGAAGGAATGTCTAGAACCTGGGTGATCCTGGAACAGACTTCAAGTTCCGGATGAGAACTTACTCAGGAGATGCCAAGATCTCATCTAGGTGAGATGCTGAGCAGAGTCTGCCTAACCTGTGCCCACAGAAAAGTGTACTAATAAATGGTGCTATTTCTTGCCATTTTTATGGTAACTTATTATTGTAGAAAGCGAATTCAAGCAGCTGTCAGACTGCAGAAAACAACTTTCAGAAGGTTAAAATCAGAGACAGGAGACAGGGACTTTGCAGCAGCTATCCAGACAAGACAAGGCAGAAGAGCCCAGAATCCCAAGTTCTCACACATCTGAAATCACAGGCCCTTCCCTGCAGAGCTGAGAGCACTGTTGCCTTCACATACTATGATCTCAAGTTCTGGGAACCGTGTGGTAGGAGAGCTGTTCCCTTACAGAGAACCAACAGGAAGACTGTCTAGCTCCCTCACATCCAGTGGATCTGCTTCCAGGAATTGTGTCTGCTTGTCATCGTGGGAACTGGGGGCAGGTTTGCAGGTTTTCTATCCATGCCCCTTGAGTAAGGGAGATTGGTTGTGTGCTTCTCCGGTGACTTCCTTTTGCAAATACAAACAGAGAAATGGTTCTCAATCATGGTGGTCCATGACAATGGCTTTGGGGCATCTGATCTGGAGCCTAGCCCCTCAGAGGTTTTCTAGTTTGTGTTTTTCACTTTTCTAGTGAATCTGTGTCTAGCCACGCTTGGAGCACAGCATCAATTCAAAGCTAGAGGACTTGAGAAGTAATACACACGCCACTCGTCTGTCTTTCCACTGTGTGACAGGGCTGATATTTTCCATTCTTCTTTTTGTAGTTACTAATAAGGAAGTCAACAGTATCATAATCATCAAAAATTTATTTACAAATATTTTATGTGACACTTCAGGTGGTTGATGGGGAAACTCCAATGCAAAGAAAGAGAGAGAAAGAGAGAGAGAGAGAGAGAGAGAGAGAGAGAGAGAGAGAGAGAGAGAGAGAGAGAGAGAAATGCTAAGTGAACTGTGTTATAATCAGTCAAAGCTTGCAAAATCTAATTTCAAAGTTTTACATTCCAAATCCTGAGTTTCCCCCATTAATTCCATTCTATAAAAATCTACAATCAACACACTACTCTAATCAGCTACTATCTATTGATTGCCACTCTCTGGAAGCTGTGATATCTAGATATTATGAAGGATTTCTGATTTCACTTTACCTGCACACTGATGCTATGTGGTAAGAATAAATACCACCATTGTGATAAAAACAGATTCACAGTGAATGGAGGTCCAGCTCAGTTGGCAGACAATAGTAAGTAATAAATTACAATTTATATAACAATCTTCCGGCTCCACCTCCAGTTCCCAGTTGTGGGCTCTGTATCATCAGGACAGAAGACTCAGGAAAGAGCAAAATACCTTTGGAAGGAATATTTTCAGGCCCAAACAAAATGATAAAAGCACTTCATACTATTTCTTCAAATTTCTCCACCACCACTTGAGGTATTTACATAAACACTACACGCCTGACATCTTCAGTTTGCCATTGAGTAAGTCACACCGACAATGGTACCAGGAGTGAAAGCTGATGGCTGCAGTGCAGCCCCTCCAAGAGCCGTGGTTCTATTATGATACTGTTCCTCAGGAAATGAGGCCAAGTGTGAGTGAGTGAGAAACAAGACATGCTCTACTGGGAATTCAGTGTGCACTGTGCTATCGCAGCTCAACTGTAAATTGCAATGCTCTACTGTGAAACACAATGCTTCCCGGTGGCATGTCAACTCTCCCCTGAGATGTCAGAATGCTCTATTGTGCCAAGACAATACTGCATTGTGAAATAATAGCTCCACAGTGACACTACAATACAGACAGGTGACATCACAGTTCACTTTGCACACTCACACTGCTGTAAGTGACATCAGCATTCCATCATGATTTTCCATTGTGCCAAACCAATGCTGCCTGGTGACCTCACAGCTGTCTATGCCAATACAATACTGCATTATGACATTGCAGCTCCATCGTTGACATCAGGATGCTCCACTATGACATTCTTAGGCTCCACTAGGTCATCAGTGTTTCAGTTTACTTAATGGTGTTCAACTGTGTTCACAGAAGTACACTGTGGCCTTACAGCTTTGTTGTATCATTCCGGGGTTCTATTACCACATCGCAGTGCCTCATTGTACCAACACAAGGTTACACTGTGACATCACAAATACAATGTGATATAAAAATGCTCTGTTGTGATCTTACAGTGCTGTGTTTTTAGATAATAATGGCACATAAACAGCTCTACTGTATCATCACAATGCTCCCAAGTGATGGCATAATGACATGTCACTTAAAAATGGCTTCTGTGATGTCACGATAGACCAGTGTATCTACATAGCAGAGTATTGTGATGTCACAGCAGAGCATTGTGGTGATACAATGAATCTGTGATATCACAATAAACCATTGTGACTGCATACACAATGCTCCATTTTAGAATATAAACATCAAAATGTTGATCAGTATCCTTCTGGGAGCCTGGTGACTGACAGGAATCTTCTGTGCTCCCCTTTACTCCCTCATGTGTCTGCATACTCTATAACATGAGATACTTCATGATCAAGACACACTCAGATGATGAGAAAACAAATTTAGTACCTAAAATATCCTTTCTGACCGTACTGACCATATGACCATATGACCTACTGTCATATGTTAGCAGCAAAACCCACTCCAAAGTTTCTAGGCTTTTATTAATCCTAAATAAACACTCCCCATACTGTCATAACATTCTGTCATTTGTGATTACACTTTTACTGAAAATTTATAAATGATAAAAATACTTGGTGGATCTTCATAGAACTTGGGTTATTACGTAAAAGGAAAAAAGATGCCCTTTATTCTCCATTTCAGAAATATCTTTATGGTCTAACATATTGCTTATCATTAGCTTCCAAAAAACCTGAGGTTGGCAGCATTTACATCAAGGAAAGTCACAGAAGTCAGTATAGGAAGACACATATGTAATTATGGAAAGAAATACAGAAAGCATTCATAGTGGAAAGGTGAATTGTACTATTGTGGATGCTGAGTATGTTGACTTGAGTATTTATTGTTCAAACTTTTGGGACTTGAAAAAGGTAGCAACAGCAGTCATTCTGGGACAATAGACAGAGGTCCTAATCCTGCCAAGAAAATTCAGGTATAAAGTACTCTTAAGAGAAATTAAAGAAAAGAATTAAGAATTTTATTGAGATAGTTCTTCAGACAGTAATTACACAGGTTTTTCACGTTCAGCTTTTGGCAGTCCTAAAACAAGTCCCCTGTGTCAGTGACAACATTCCACAAAGACCACTGGGTTTTCCACGCACACAGAGCCTTTGCAGCCCTGCCTTCCTAGAGAGACAGACCACAGTTCCTCACCTGCATCTGAGGATGTTTCTGCCTGGGAATTAGAATTTGCTCTTCCTGGTCCTTAGTGTCTACAGACCCCTCCCCACCCCACCTCCCACCCGTGAAAGGACAGATGCCAGGCCCTCTGTGGCCTCCTTAGCAGATCTGCAAAAACAAAGGAGAAGCTCCCTGGAGCTGGGTGTCAGCTAAAGAGCATAGACTCCAGCTTTGCTGCTGGTAAGGATTCCTTCCTGTGGCGATGGAACATGATTTAGGGGCATAATGAGCAAGCCCTGAAGTGTTCACCACACACAGGCTCCACTCGCCACAGGCTCCACTCGCGCAAAATTTCACTTGGCAGATAAAAACGCATGCATATTCTTTCACCAGTAAAATATTCAACAGGACAGGTGCAACCCATCACCCCATGAGTCCTCCCCACCCTCTCAGCTGGGTGGGCTCTAGGATATGCTAATTCATTTGCAACTCTATGCAGGAATTCAACACCAAAAGTTATGGCCAGTGGTATCCTTGGGCAGATAATTTAAAGGCTTTTGACTTTAAATTAAGACTCCATTAAGATAATAAAATGTTTTCTTCAACTTTATTGTTATTCTGCCTAAGGGGTCTATAGGGAACACAGGATAAAAACTATAGAGGGAAAGAAATCCCCTTCACCATGGAAACAGATTCATTTATTTTTATGGGTTGATTTCTAATTTCTCTCCTTGGGCAAAGCCCCCACTAACTTCTCATATTGGGAGGCTGTGCTCATTCACAGCGAAGTTTGCTGCTTGAGGTCAAGAAGTAGCTCCCAATAGACTCAAGATGCAAAACAGACCACCCGCCCTCCGCAGTGGTTTAACTACAACAGAATGCCTGACTGACTGGAATAAGGTGACCATGATACACAGTTTACTATGAGTAAGGGAAATTATATCTCTGTGATAGTTACTAGTTTAATATAAGCAACTTGAAACTTCAAAGACAGCTTGGTGTGCTGGCATATGCCTGCAATCTGAGCACTCAGGAGGCAGGAATAGAAATCTCACTGCTGGTACGAGGCCAGCCATGGCTACCTAGCAAGACTTCATCTTGAAAACAAAAGACAATACGAGGTGGAAAAAAAATGCAGAAAGGTCAGGGTTGAAGAGACACAGATCACAAGGAAGCTCTATCTGGTGACTTGTCAGCAGACTGCTGCAGACTCATTGTTGTAGGTGGATAACCATTACAAAAGACAGTCTTCCTCACAACCAGGCCCAGAATCTTTACTGTCAATTACTTTTTGTGTTTAAATTAGTATACAAAGCATTATATTTATTTTAAAATATATCTTTATTAATTCCTTGAAAAATGTATACATTTTAGTCATGTTCACCTCCCACTGTTGTGAACTGGTGGGTGGGAGATCTTCGTGGGTTCGAAGCCAAGTGGCCCCACGGTGGGTGATTAAAAAAATGGAAGGAGGGGGGGAAAGGAAAAGAAAACAGGTAGAGGGGATGAGAGGAAAGAAAAAGGAGGAAAGAGAGGTACGGGCTTCCTCTTGGCAAGAGAAAGGAAGAGAGAGAGTGAATGGGGGGTCTTTTATAAGGAGGAATTTACATAGAATGAGCCAGGGTGTTATGGACCAGGACTCCACCGAGTGGGTCTGAATGCTAACATCGCTGCCTCCCCAAACTCCTCCAAGATCCATCCCTCCCAACTTTGTGTCCTCTGTTGTTCTTCTTTTTCCCAAATAGCTCATTGAGTCCAATTGCGCTGCTCATAATTACGAGGCCCTCACCAACCTACCCGAGGTCAGATATCCTTAAAGAAATATGACTCTTCCTTCCCCGGAAGTCATCAAAAGTCAGTAGCTCCTCAGTAGTTAGGGATGGGTGGGGTGGACATAGGCAATCACAGCCGCTGGTGAGTTTATGAGTACAGTGGTCATGTGATGTCCAGATAACACCATTTTCCTCCAGTCTTCCAAGATCTCTGCATTACATTTCCATGTGGTATCTTCAAACGTGTTTTGTTGACCTTCCTCCGTTCTCCCCCACTAACCTTCTTCCTACTTGAATTCTTCCACTCTGAGACACTTTCCATTTGGCTTTCATGTTACATTTGTTCCTGTTATCACCCTCCTTCCTTAAAACCACTTCCCCTGTACAGTGCCATACATGTACATGGCCATAGATAGATAGATAAATGGATGGATGGATGGATGGATGGATGGATGGATGGATGATGGATGGACCAACAGATATGAAAGAACATGATGTGTCTTTTTGAATCTGGATTACTTTACTTAATATAAATTCTAGATCCACCCATTTTCCTGGAAATTTCACAACTTTCTTTTTCTTTATAGCTGAACAAAATTCCACTGTGTATATGCACTATATTTTCATTATAGTTACTTTAATTACTCAGTTCTTATTATTGGTAGAGTTTAGCAGAATATAAGATTCTCTCTTCAACAAGCAACATTTTTGTGGATCAGCAAGGGTCCCAGTTTTCCTTGACTAAAGTGGCAAGGGAGGTGTTTGGGGACTTTTGAGAAAGGGCAGAGGGTTGTGACAGATACTCAAATGTACTGCGATGTTTTGGGGATACAAATAGCATCCTGATGACTTAACTAGACCTGTTTTAAGGCATCCTGTGCTGCTGCCTCACTGCGTGTCAGTGACATCATGGTTGGTTAGACAGTGTGTTGTACAATCTGATAAACCGTGGCTAGCCAGTGGCAGATGTGAGATCAGAATTGGTCAGGGCTCTGGAATGCAGCATGGGGCAGTGAGTGCATAGAGAATTGACAGACCAGTGGGGTAATTTATCCATCAAGTCTGATTGAACATCAGCCACTCCTCTTTCAGGAGACTTAAGCATTAGCCATCAGTCTTAAAAAATGGCTGGATGTGAGCCAGAGAACTCATGAGTTAGCAGGTTGAGGTTCACCCAAAGGTCAATGTAGTCTGTGTACATGTGTCTGGTGGGTGGGAGTGGTAAGAGGAAGGCTCGGGTGAATGAATCTCTTGAGAATGGCAACAGTTGTTCTAGAGTGGTCTCCCTACTCAATCACTAATGTAGAGAAACTTTTCAAAAGTTTGCTGTTAATGTCTAAATGATGTTTCATATTTCCAAAGGACACACAGGAGACATTAGCTCTCTGACTACCATCCTCATTATGCTTGCTGCAGATGTTGTATTTGGCTTCTTTAAATGTGATATGAATATAGGGGTCTGTTCATTCCTATTGATATTCTTTCTGTCAAAAGATTAAAAATGATACCAAGTGCAGGATGAAGAGCCAGGTGAAATACATATAGAAGACTGAACAAGAGAACATAGAACCAGACCATACTTGATGTTCCAAGGACAAATTTTCCAGAGACTGAGAGGAGAGTTTGTGTGTGAGGTGAAGCCTTTGGTAAGGCATTTGTTATATCTGTGAGTTAGAAGAAAAAGTCATGAGATGTTCAGATAATAGAAATGTGAAACAACCACATTGAAATCTTCATTTCAAGTCAGTAACTACGTGTTACATGAGGTATCCGAGTGAACAGGAGACACAATAAACAGTTCCTGCCCTGGGTGGCTTTAGAAGCAGAAGGTACAGACCTGAACACAATGAATCATCAATGGAAGAGGGAAGGACAAGCCTATGATGCTGACATTCATACTCGAGTGAGCAGCAAGAAATATGGGAGGAATAGCAATTAAGTTGTTTTTCATGTATTACTAAGGTAGCACGTGGTCACTCCTCCATACCACTGCCCCACTGGGGAAACAATGTGAAGCACATGAGGTGACCTTCCTTCCCTGTGTCCAGTCAAGCACACAAACACAGGTAGAGTTAGCTACCACTAACTACTAAATATATTAATTTTCCAGGTGCTTTTTTTTTTTTAACTTCAAAATACAACACAGAACAGTATCTCATTCCAAAGAGCTGCATAATGGCTATGTTTGCCAATATCTGTCTCCCCAGAGCACATTCACGTTTCTAACCAGCACACATGACAAATGTTGTACACTCATGATCTTATAGAAATATGCTATGATTTTAATGAGATGGAGCCCATCAATGGACTTCACCACAGTGGAGATACCAATGAGGATACTCATGAAGACGTTTATTTCGCTTACAATCATGAAGGTTCACGCCCCAAATGACATACTGCCAGCCCTGCAGGGCACTCACTCGCTGTGTTGCCTCCTGGTGGCAGGAATATGGTAGATGATGGAGAGCAATTGTGGGAATCCATGAAGAAAGGAGTGCTGTGTGAGGACCAAATGGTTCCTTTTATAACAACCCTCTCATAAGAAGTACTGAAAAGTTACTTGAGAGCCAGCGAAGGTTCCCACAGAATGTCTCAGGTGGTTAGGGAAACTCCCATGAGGGTCTCCTTCCTAAAGTTCTTATCACACTGAATGCTCTAGAAGCACCCAAAGACTCAACCCTCCATCCATCACGGACCTGCGGGAGACACTCAGATCATACTCGAACCACAGCAAACAGTATATGGATTTTATCTTTGAATCAATCAAACCCAGACTTCTTTTCAAGGAATGTATGCCATGAAAAGAATTTTTAATAATGACAGCAACTGTAATAATTGAGGGCTTAGATGGAGGGGCAGGAAGAAGAAATAATATTTAATTCCATTTTTAATTAATTAAATCTGTGCTGCCTAGTAGGCATCTATGTGTTAATACCAAGCAAGCTGTGAGGGACACAGGGATAAATGGCTCTAACATCTACGTAGATGGGGGCAGCTCTAGGGAAGAGAAAAAAGGGACAGAGAAAGGCTACCTGTATGCCCGGGTACCACCCCCAGCAGAGAGCTGTAGGCAAGAACTAGGAATTAGCCAAGGAGCCAAGGGTGTGTCTGAGAGCCTGGAGGTCAAAGAAACAGAAGAAGCTTCAAAGGCAGGGTGTGGGGGTGTCAAACAAGGAGGCGGCTTGGACCCCAGTGCTACCTCTAGTTAGGGCACAGAGATTGGAGTTTCAACCTCATGTTCTTTTAGAAAAGCTGCATCTGTGTCGGTTCTAAGAAAGAGTGTGATAGCAGTGAGATAAATATACCTTTCTGCAAAAGGCAGCCCAAGGCATCGCAGCTCCAGTGTGAAACTTCCTACTCCACAGCAAGCCACTGAGCAAAGCTGTCAAAGAACTGATGTTTTATTTGTGTTTCAGACTACTTCCCTTCCCTCTGCTCCCCCTGTGATGGAATAAAGTAATATAAGTCATTCAATGACAAAAAAAAAAAAAAAAAAAAAAAAAAAATCTGTCCTAGAAGTGATCAAATGCTGATTTCATCAGTGCTGACAAACGGCCCAGATGCTGGATTCTCACATCAGCACTCTGGACAATGGAAGTAGAGTCCTTACCTGCCTGTCATCAAGAGTCCTCTTGATGACAGCTCTGAATAGGCCTCTGCAGCACACCATGTAATTATCTACATCACCCACCTCGTGACACTGTGCTCCGTTTGCAGAAGGGATCCAGAACAGGAAATGCCTCTGTCATAGATGGGCTCACTTTTGTACACCTAAAACACTGACACACTCCAGGGACACTGACATCACCCTTCCCTTACTTATCTGCTTGGCTGTTGAAGCTGAGCATGGAGGAAACACTTCTGAGGACTAGAGCAGTCAGTGGCTTTCTGGCCTAGCCAGGATAGTGGGTGCGTCATGACCTTGTAGAGCAAAGCACTGTACAGCGTTGAATGGTGCTCCCTAGACAGATATCTAAGGGGGTGGTATTTGCACAACAATGATACAGGCTACCATGGGAATTGCAAATTCCATTTGACTTCAGCAGCCATGCTTGCCTCTGGAGACTAAGAGGATTTGAGCTGCCAGCAACAGGGGGGAGGGGGGGCACTTCCAGCCCACTCTTTGCATTGCCTGAAAATTAATATGGATTGACAAAATGAGATAGCACAGTCATCTGGCAGATAGACAGTAATTGCAGTCGGGCCACGAGGGCTGGTCTAGCCCAGAGGAGGAAATTATCATTTTGATTATGTTCAGGGGGATCTATTTATGAGTACAGGGTTCTTAG
Source organism: Phyllotis vaccarum (assembly GCA_033318265.1). Taxonomy (NCBI): domain Eukaryota; kingdom Metazoa; phylum Chordata; class Mammalia; order Rodentia; family Cricetidae; genus Phyllotis; species Phyllotis vaccarum. Next base: position 77,058,036 of record JARWLC010000001.1, on the reverse strand, counting down.
TTGAGTTAGATGGAATATATTCCAGAATATATATAAAAAATAAATTTGGATATGAAAAAGTAAATGTAGGTCTGTTCTTTGACCCAGAGCATTTCTGTTTCTGCTTGGTGACAAAATAAAGGAACAGAGAGGCTTCCCTTTTTTTTATACCTGTCATCTGGCAGAGAGAGGTCTCTCCTCCGCTTTGACAAAGAGAGGCCAGGAAAGTGTCCCCTGACTGCCACCCTGTCACGTTTCCTCATGCTTTCTGCAGCCCAGCTGGCTCACTCAGGTGACAAAGAATAAGGAAGTGAAAGGTTGTGCAGAGGAGGTGCCGGCCCATAACAAGGCTGTGACACACTGAAAAAAGACACCCAGTGACACTGGACTCAGGATTCAGACAGATCTGAGTTCAAATTCTATCTGGGCCAAGGAGGAGCTTCACAGCCTTGGGTGAGTTTTATAACCTTTGCTTCCTGATGCACAAAAAAAAAGAGGGGGTAGGGACAACCCTGTCTCAGGATTTCAGTAAGGACCAGAGGAAACAACATCAGAAAGTAAGCTGGCCTTAACTATGTGTGTTTGCCCCTGGAACCCTGTGGGCATCCTCAGGACGGAATGTCATAGGATGTATCAAGGCCTAGAGGTATGTGTGCTGGCTTGGAAGTCATAAATTAGCTGTTTTTAACATTTAATCAAGAACAGCATTCAAAGAAAGAGTATTTCTCTATTGTTTTTCTAAAACAAACAAAAAACCCATCCACAACTTTTCTCTTATGTAGTCTTGGGTTTAAGGACCTCATCGGGCTCAGATTGGATTCTAGTATAATTATCCTAAGATTAGAGAAGTTAATCAATTTTCTGTGGCCCGGCAGTTCACCCCCAAACCACAGCTTGCCAATCCCATAAGTCCCCATATGCTTCTCATGAAACTCCTGTCTCTATTTTCTACCACTGCTGGCCTCCCACCCAGACTCCCTTAAAGTTCTCACCTAGAGCCAAGCATGGTGACCCAAGTTTGCAATCCCATCACTCTAGAAGCTGGGACAGAAGAATCATGTTCAAGCCCACATACTGAAACTGTCGACAAACAAACAATCAAGCAAGAAAACCAACAAGCCAACCAACCTTGGAATTAACCTGGCAATACAGAATCCTAGATAAGAGGGGTGGAGTAAAATTCAATAGGGGAGGGCTTGCCTCACACAGGCAAAGCCCTAAGTTACATCACTGGCAACACACACATACATACACACACACACACACACACACACACACACACACACACACACAGAGAGAGAGAGAGAGAGAGAGAGAGAGAGAGAGAGAGAGAGAGAGAGAGAGAGGGAGAGGGAGAGGGAGAGGGAGAGGGAGAGGGAGAGGGAGAGGGAGAGGGAGAGAGAGAGAGAGAGCTAGTGGGTCCAGAAGGCCAGGCCTAGGGAAATCACAAAAAGAACACTTCGAAAGGAAAGAGTCAGAGGGGAGAAGCAACCTTGGCTCTGAGGATGCAGTGCTCCAAATGCCACAATCCCTTAGGGTCTAATAAAGGTCATAGACACAAAACATTGTCATTATGGCTCATGAACAAGGAAATGAGGGCGCATTGATGGAAGGCCCCCTAACCAACATGGGTTCTCCAAGGAAGTGAGATTGAAGTTGGAGCAGGAGTTAGCCAGGCCAAGATATTGGGGTAAAGATAAGGAGAGAAGATGTTTCCTAGTCAGAGGAACAACAGCATGGAAAGGAGACTGGCAGGAGAGGCTAGGAAGAGACCATGGGCAGGGAAGGTAGCCTGGGAGGCATCCGTGCCACCTAGTAGATCTCTGGTAATGCTAAGCTAGACAGAGGGTCACAGGGACCCTCCAAACCTCTGCACGTACAGTCCTCTTTGGCTATGAGCATGTTTTTAAGCTCCCCCTCATAAAGGTCATTCTAGTGTTCCCTTTGCAAAGGTGACTATAGAGACAAAATGAAATAACATGTGAGAATCATCTACCATCTTCCATGCTGCCAAGCACTCAGCAAACGCGGGCTGTTATTAATATTAATGGAGATAACAGGATGAAGGTCAAGTTTAGCCAGCAGGGATGAAGCTGGAGAAGGAAGATTGTTCTTAGGGATGGAGCTTGGATGAATCTAGATCACAGGGGAAGCAGAAAGGGCAATGAACCCCATGGACTAAGCTGATGCTCACGATCTTCCTGACTTCTCCCACTGCTTGCGGACTATATAGACAAGAAGGCACCAGAAGAACGAGCTCAGTTGTGCATCAGTGTGTCCCACTGCAGAGATTCCATTCACGTTCTGGGTGGGGACATTGTGCAGTGCCTTTGCCATTTCTTGTCCTACCCACCATGTTCCAGGGGTGCCTCCCTCGCTGCAGCAACAGTTTTCTGAGCAGTCCTCAGGCTTGCTGTTGCAGGCTTTTGGGGACCACTGTGCTTGCATATTTAACTATGGTTACTAGGAGTCTAAAAGCATCCTTTATTCAAGGAAGGCTGGAGCTCTTAGCCTAGCAGGTTTAGAGAGGGGTGGTGAATACCACAGTGTGTGCTCTAGAATACACACACACACACACACACACACACACACACACACACACATATAGCTTGTGTCTTTCTATGCCAGGAATGGGCCAATCAGACATCTCTAGAGAAGGGAGCAGAAGTTGGTGCAAATTATGTAAATGGCATAATCATAGGTGCCTTACAGAAGTGTCAGCAGATTAATTTCTCAGACCATTTTGCTGAGTTAGTTGGGCAGCAGTTTCAAAGAAAACAGACCCACAGCTAAGATTTTACAACATTGTGCAAAAATGATCTGAGCAGATCCAACTTTGCCTTTTCAGGGCTCCCACTGGGTCATTGAAACTGCATCTCTCCATATGTCCCTTCTGCCACTTCTATACAGGAGATGTCACAACATATGGCATCACAGAGAGACTCAAGACCTGGGAAGAGGTCAGTGGGACTCAAGTTTCAGCCTAGAATCCCTATTTCCTTCCCTCTTTGTGTCCAAATTTGACCACAGCCAGGCCAGCTCAGATGTGGAAATCTCGAAGGTTGCAGGTTCAGCCCCAGATGAACCTGAGGGGAGGTGGCTCTGTAAATAAAGCACTTGCACCCCAGACGGAGGATCTACCCCAAAGTCTTCTTCACATTCACTCTCTCTCATTAGGTCTACAGACACAGAGGGTCCGGTGACAAGAAGATCCTTAGGCTGCCTTGCCTTTCAGCAGCTCCAGCTGCCTAGCCCTCAGGCTTTTTTCAGCTTATGCTCCTCACGTGTATAGCTAAACAAAGTGACCAGGATGGGAAGAGACCATTTGATCCTCTGCTCCTAATTCCTGACCCCTGGGCACTGTCAGGACGGGCACTGTTTTAACTTCACGGCAGTGGAAGGATGTACATTTTGAAAGGGATTTTGAGTTAGAATGGATGAGACTCCTGGAATTCTTTCAAAACCCAGTGATAAGTATAGAGAATTGAGGTAAAATGACTGAGCCACAAAACCCAGTGTCAGCCCCACAGGGCTGCAGGCTGAAGAAACAGTGCACAGTGTTTGCAGAATGGCTGACAATGGACAGCTGCTCTGTCGCTGCCCGTGCTGTGGTCACAGGTGTGTGCCACCACACCCACCTCAAAATGCAGTAATGATAGAAATGTGATAAGAAGCAGGGTCAACATTGTCCTATAAGATTATCTTCATCATTTTCTCATTTGATACACAAATTCTTGAGAGGTATTTCAAAAACAATTAAATGAGACAAAATATTTAAAAAGTCAAAACAGTCTTGGAAAAAAAAATTACACAAATCCCCAAAGAATGAAGCTTGTTCCCATTTCTCAGGCTGGAGGATAAGCACTAAATTCTAAGTTAACAGTGATACAGGAGTAAGTCTCTGTGACCTTGGGCTGGGCAGTCTTTTTAGATAGAACACCCAAGGAATATAAAACAAGCAAATCAAAAATAAGTAAACTGTACTTCATCAAAAATAATACATTTTGGACTTCAAAGAATATAATTAAGAAAGTGGAAAGATGGGGGCCAGAGAGTGGCTCAGTGGGTAAAGCACTTGCTGCCTAAGTCTGAGGACCTGAGTTTGACCCCCCAAGTCCACAATGTTGTCCTCTGACTTCCACATGTGCACCATGGTGTGCCCCCCATACATCATGTGGACAAAAGTACATTTTGAAAAGAAAGTAAGAAGAAAGCACAGAGCAGTCAAAATATTTGTGAATTAAATACCTGGAAGGTTTGCATTTGGAGCCTTAAAAAGAAATCACATACCTAGGCAATAAAGTGACAGATAAATCAGTTAAAATAATGGTATTAGGATTTGAATAGATACATCTCCAAAGACCACTAATAAAGACATGAAAAGATGCTTCATTTTATCAACTATTAAGAAACATAAATAAAGCCCACAATAAGGAAGCACATAACACATAGTAGTATCTGTAAGCAACCACGTAACACATAGTGATGTCTGTAGCAATACGCCTGAGCCATAGGCCAAACAGCATGAAATTAATATAAGCATCTGTGTGTTTCTTTGGGACTTTGGGATTGCCTGTCCAGATAAGCAGCCATGGGCAGGTCAGAACTATGGTTATAGCCCAGGCCAGAAACCTCCTACTACAAATACATGTTAGCAAAGATGTGGAAAACTGGGAGCCCCATTTACTGATGGAAAAAATATAAAGTACTACAGAAGCCTTAGAAAACAGGACTTCTGATATGCTATTACCCTGGAATTCTACTCCTGGGAATATGAAAACATATGTTCATAAAACAACCCTCCAATGTGGTGAGAAAATTGTTCATTTTTTAAATTACTTATTAACAGAAAAGTTCCATAAATACCATTTAAACAAATGTCCATTGTACTATTATTTGTAATATTCCACACATACATTGGAAATGCCCACAGTTTCTGTCAGCCAAGAAAAGGATTGACATTTATGATGTATTTATTGCCTAGAAAACTATTCATTAAAATGGAATGAAGCACTGATATTCACCACACATGGAAAAACTTTTTAAAAAATGTTAAAAATACATGACACCAAACCCAAAAGATCACACAGTATATAATGACATTGATATGAAATGTCAACAACAGGAAAATCTACAAGATTATAAAGTGCCTTCTTGGGGATGAGGTGAGGGAGACTTTGAGAATGAGAATGAATGCAGCGAGGGCTTGAAGACATGTGTATTTACTTTGAGCATCTACTGTGACTTCATACAACATGTATGGATTAACTCACAGATTGGCTATGTCGGGAACTTCAAAACAATTACAAATGTCTCCTGATGTCCATCCCCTGCCCAGATGCTCATCTCTACCCTTTCAAGTAACTGTTATTACCCATTTTCATGCCAGGCATTGGACATACACGTAGGATCAGGATCAGGCATCTGTACCCCTAGCATCTCAGGACAGAATAGTGTGGTGACCACCATTCCGGATGAGCAGCGCCATGGCATGTTTGTTAGAAGACAGTGGGAAGAGCGAGTGACTCGGGAGACTGCAGCAGAAGGTGGGGAGGTGGGAGAGTAAGCAAGTATCTCCCCCTCCAGGACCCGGGTACGCAATATATTCTGGCTTAGGAGTTGCAGTCTCTTAGGGTCTCCTGTCACTGTGTGTTGGGACAGGAGACTTGTTAAAGGGGATGCTTGCACTCCCACTCACAATCCCTAGGTCTCTGTATGATGAGCTAAGTTTTGTGTGTGCATCTTGTTCAATAACAGCTCAGTTCAGAAGCCAAACAGCTTATGCCCAGACTGGCTGTGAACCTGAAAAAATGATGGCCCTCAGTTTCTTTATCTATAAAACGGGAGGAGTTGGAACACAATGTGAATGGATTTGTGAAGATCGTGTAAGTTAATATACGTAAGACACAGAAAGACCGGCATGCAAGAAAGCACTTTATAAGTATGTCTACTGTGAGTTTTAAAAGCTTTAATCTTATTTTTAATTAGGAAGCTAATTTACATTTCTCAAAAGTTGCATCTCACTAATGCTTCCCTTTAAGACAAATCTCTCCAGACTTACTCTTCTCCCACAGCATCTCATCTGCAGGAGCCCCAGTCCCACCTGGGGATGCTGATTCTTGGTGCAGATCCAGAGTTCCCCTAGCTATTTCTTACCACCCTTCCCAGCCTTCCCTTCTGTCTCAGCTCACTCCTTTGTGTCTGTTGCCTATCCATAGAATTTTTTTTTTAAAACCAGGGACCCCCAGTGGCCACACTGGGCTAGAACTCAGACTTCTTTCATGCCTTGATGTCACCTGTGACCCTCCGAAGCTTCTCAGAACCCCCAGACACCACACTTTGCTAGGATTCATATTTGGCAATCTTCACCAAAGAACCGAGCAGCCATCAAACAAAGACAAGATCTGTATGCCAAGAAACACATCAAATGCTGTAACTCCAGATGCCTAGATGCCAACACAAAAACACAAACATGGACAGCTAAGACAACATGCCTCCTCCAAGCAGACAATAAGTCCATTAAAATAGGCTCTGAGAAAGGCAATTTAGCTGAAGCACAAGACAAGAACTTTGAAATAACAAATATGAATATGTTCAAGGATCTTAAAGGGGATATGAATAAATGTGTTAATGAAGACCATGACAGCACAGAGAGATGAACGAAATAATGAAAATCCTTCAAGATATAAAAGTAGAAATAAAATCAGTAACAAAAGTCCAAACTGAAAATGAAACTGTTAGGTGGATAAACAAAAATCTCACCATTAAATTACAAGACATGGAAGAAGCAAAGTTGAAGTGATAGGCCAAGAAATGTCAAATCCAAGGACAAAATAGCAGGAATTCTGGAAATTAGGAAAAGACCGAACCTAGGAATAACAGGGATACAGACAAAACAACCAACCAAACAAACAAACAAACAAAAAAACCAAACCAAAAACCCAGTTCAAAGACACAGAAAGTATTTTTAAAAATCATAGAAGTAAACTTCCACAATCTAAAGGAGGTGGTTATCTGGGTACAAGAAGCACACGGAAGATCGAATAGACTGGACCAGAAAAGAACATGCCCACAAACACATAATAATCAAAATACTAAATGTACTGAATAAAAAAGGATATTAAAAGCTGCAAGGCAAAGAGACCATGTACCATACTGAGGCAGATCCATTAGAATGACATCTGATGTAGTTGCTCAAATTTTATGGTAATAACCACTTTCCAGTTGGATTTAAGGCCATCTCCATGGAATGGAGCCCATATTGACACTGGTAAGGTGGACAAGGACCTGAGATTAGACAGGTCATAGTCCCAAGGGAAATTTTACTATTGTTATTTGGCTCGGAACACAGTGATAAATGACTCCCAATAACACACTGCTATACTCATAGCTCAGTACCTCACTCAGCCCTCATCAGAGAAGCTAGATGGGAATTAACCCAGAGATCCACAACGGGACAATGTATAGAGAATGAGAGACTTGGGAACACTCAGGCCTAAATGGAATGTCTTCATCAAACCCCTTCCCTCAGGGCTCAGGGATCTAAGCAGAAAAAGAGGTGGAAAGAGTCTAAGAACCAGAGGTGATGGATGACTCCAAGCAGTGTCTTCCAACACAGCAGGGCTGATACACATATAAACTCACAGATACTGTGGCAGCACACACAGGGCCTGAGCAGGCCCCAGATTCAGAAGTCATTGGCCAACACAAAACGAACTTGGCGATTTCGTTTTGCTTTGTCTAGGCAATCTTTCTTGTCTTTATTGGTCTTTTGCTTGCTTGTTTTTATTTGTGTGTGTGTAATTTTGTGGGGAGTTTCATTTCTTGTTTTGTTTTCTTCTGTTTGTTCTGTTTTGGAGAGAGAGTAAGAGAAAAGGAAGAGTCAACTGGGTGGGAAGGGAAGTAGGGAGGGTGTGGGAGACACTGGGGAGGGGGAACATGATCAAAATGCATAAACAAACTTCATTAAAAAAGGAAAGAAGTCTAGTAATGTGTTGTGGTTTAGTAATTAGGCGACTCAAATGATTATGGCAGGAATGCAGAAAGCGTTAAAGAAGTCTGGAGATGTTGCCTAAGTAATCTAATATGGCAGCCCATCATTTTGTTTCTAAGACAGGATTTCACCCTGTAGCCCACACTGGCCTTGAACCTTTTACCTCAGCGGGAGTTACAGATTCTTGCCACCATGCCCTAGAGTTATATATATTTGTGTATTCATAAAAATGATTTTTGAATCATTTGAACAGCATCCCAAGAGTCCCACAAGGTAAGAAATATTGTTTCCAATCCGTGAGGTCCATTGGTCCCAGAAACCTGACTGCAATGGTGACAGAGTGAAGCAAGGACAGACACACAGACACACGTGCTGGGGTCAGGTGGGCCATGCACACTCTGATGGAGCAACGCCTTCTATGCAAAGTCTGGAAGCTCAGCGTGTTTTTCATGTACAGCACAGGGGAGGGAGCTAGCTAGTCTCTGTAGGCAAGAAGTCTCAGGCTGTAAACATCTGGGAGAAGGAAGGTGCCACTGCTAGTTTTTACACACACTGCCAACATCCACACTTGATCAGAGGAAGCCTTTGCCATTCCTCTGAGCCTCATCCAATTCCCATGAGTCTGAGGCACTGGATTCTTAAAAGGCTGTGCCCATGTCAACCAGTGCACATTCACTCAGGGCTTCCTCTGCTTCTCAAAGGTGGAAAAATTTATATTTTGAGAGTCTAAGTCTCCTATCAAAAAACCTACAATTGTCACAGGCTATGTTTGTTAGTTTAGTTTAGGTCAGTGGTCTGTCTCTGAATCAGAAGTTCTGGCAGCTAATTTCTGGAAGGATTAATAATACAGATGGTTTCTGTCCCATAGAGGCTCTGTGACAGTGCCAGGTGCCTTTACTACATCACCTCACTTGTCCCCACTACACTTTTGCAAGATTGATTCTTATCTCGGTTTACTGGAAGAGTTAAAATGCTTTCTCAGCTCTAAGGCTGGGATATGGGTAATGCTGGGATTTGAGTCTAGGTCCCCCGATATCAGGAACTTTCTTCCCTGCAGAAATGAAAATGTAGTTCCAGAATATGAGCACCCAGGCAGAAGCTGTAAGTGAGTCAACAAAGGATTTGAAGAAAAGGAGAAAGAATTGGTTGTGGGAGATTCTGCTACCACTGACAGACAATGGAACAGGTTTTTACCAGGTTATTAAAGTGTCTAAGGTCTGCTAAGCTTATATATATAATATATACACACATACATATATACATGCATATATATAGGTGCCTATCCATCTAACAGGGTACTGTTATATGAGGTCATTTTCATGCGTTTGAGCTTTATCACCCTACTGTGGCTTCCATGTTCTCCTCCTATTCATTCTGTTTGTTCCCCTGGATGGTTTCATTTCTGCTTTCATGTCATATATGCAAATTTGATTTTATGTATCTATACAAAATGAGAGGAAAATGTACAATATTTGGTTTTCTGAGACTGACCTAATTTGTTTAATACAATTATCTGCAGTTGCATTCATTTTCTTGCAAATAACATAATTTTGTCCTTCATGGCTAAAAGAGAGAGAGAGAGAGAGAGAGAGAGAGAGAGAGAGAGAGAGAGAGAGAGAGAAAACACCTTATTTTTTTCTTAGAAAATAACTTTCTGTTTTTTCTTTTTTAAAAAGTTGTTTCCTTTTTGCTTGAGAATATTTTCCTGTGCGAGATATAGATAAGTGGCCTGCTTGTCCTCAGAGACATCCTCTATGACCCTGCACCTGGGCATTTTTGTCTTTTCTTTTTACTTGTGATAAGAAGATAAGGGACAGGCACATATCATTGTTGTTGACAAGGAAGGAGAAAATCTCATGGTGGGAAGCAGGTTTTGTGAACTAAGACACACGAGGATCCGTCTCTTGCCCCTATGAGGGCCCCTATTTCTACTTCACATCCTCCTTCGAATCCCCCTTCCCTCTGGTACTGTCACCAGGTTATGATTCTTTAATGCTTCCCTGAGATTTTCTTCCCTCTTCCCATTCTCACAAATACACTGTCAGCGCTGCTGACTCCGCCGGCCGCAGATGCTCTATGGAGTTCTGCTCAGATCCATTTGCATGACTGTCACTCTTTCCCAATCTACTCTCAGTTAGTAGCTTCCTCTCTTTCTTCTAAGAGACCATTCCTATTCTACTTCCCTGTTCTTGTAGGAGTATGCAATACCTTGAGGAGCAAACAGAAATTTCCATCTTGGACTGTGTGCATCCTTAGAATCATCTACCCTTTGCTATGAGTCAGAGCTGGTCTGAGTGTGTATCTAGAGTATACTATATTGGAAACTTGGTCCCCAAGATGGCTGTATCAGGAGGAGGTGAATCTTTTAAAGGGCGGGCCTACTGTGAGTTCCTTAGGTCACAGAGAACATGTTCTGAAAAATCACTATGGCCCCTTTTTACTTCCCTCTAAAACTGTGCTGAATAAACTATTTCTTTGTGAGGAACTTTCATTATCAACATATAAATCTGTCTAATGCATCCCCTTCATCTACAGACTAGAATCACTTGGTGAGCTTCAAAAATTCTTTGTAATTCTAAGCCTGGCTGGGACCAACTTTTAGCCTTGAACTCAGGAAGCCTCTCCTTGTACCGAGAAGAGGTAACCGCAAAGACTCATGGATGTACAAGATGCTGAAAAGAAAAAGCATGGTTGAGGATTCAGCCCTAGGCAAGACATTTATGCCAGCCCCCTTTAAGACCCAGGGAGCACCGGAGAAGAGGATGGTGGAAAGAATGACATGGCATGACATCATGTGACGTGACATGACACGGCCATGGAAACCACAGAATCACAGCAGCTTTGTACACCAGCACTGGGTCCCTCTGAACAGTCAGCAACGGGATATCAGATCCTACCGCGCACTGCTGAACGATTGCCTACCAACATATTCTAAGGGAGGGGAAGATCGTATCCACTGGTGAACCTACCAGGTTCTCATGGTGAACTCCAAACTCAGATTCAGAAAACACAGCCCTAGTATTTGAAGGACACTAGCCAGAGCAACGGCTGGTAAAAAGGGGAACAAGATGAGTAAAGAACGGGAAGGCTAGTAGAGGAAGGAGGGGTGGGCAGAGAGAAGGGCCCAAACATATAGTGTGTACATGTAAGAAAAAAAGTTTGTTATTAGTAAAAATCTTATTGCAAGTTAAGGCTAGTTAAGGCAGAGTCCCTAGGGGTGGGATCCAGGCTGAGTCCCTAGAGGCGTTTCATCAGTCTCTCTGTGATCCCAGTGTGCACTCAAGATTGAGAAAACGCCAAAGTAAACCAGTTAATCCCCCAACATCAACTTCCTCCTAATTACTGGGCTAATCTTTTTATTGCCCTTTGCATCTCCCACCTCTGCCCACAGCTGTAATCTCACTGCTCAGATTTTGCTCGGGAGAATGCTTTCTTCTTTCCACTGCTAATTTGAGTCTGCTAACATGTCAGACCTTGCCCCCACCGCAGTCCATTCCAGGAAGACTTCCTCGAATGTGCTGACGGCTGAACAAACTTGTATCTAAATACGCACTTACAGCTCAGACACTGAAGCCCATGATAATGCATTTCATGTTCCCTTGCTGCTTTCTAAGCATCGGTCTATAGTCTCTCACGGTGTGAAATGTTGGTGCAGGGATGGTTTCCCGTGTGCTTGATTCTACCTACATTCTCATTTCTGATTTCTCAGTAGCGTCCATTGTCTCGTATCTAATTTGTGCATCTGACTCCTTTTCTGATCTTGTCTACCCCCTCTCTTCCTGGTGCCACTGATTTCCAACACTACACTCCATTTCTTCAACAGACCCTTCATTTTTACTCTTGCAGGCTCTCACTGTTGCCCAAATTCTTTACCCATCAGTCTACTTCATTCACCTTTCAAGGCCCTCGTCTCTCCTGATTTGTCTGTGTTACTTCTCTTGTTGGTCAGTCAGAACCAATGGTTCTTATTCCCACTGCATCCAATTTATCCCCGTAGCTCAGAGTTTGTGACAATATGGCAGAATTTATGGTCCTTGAGCATTTCAAATAATATATAACTCGGTAAGAGTGTACAGATAATTCAACATGAAGTGAGACTTCCAGTACTGTTTTATAAGGAGATTAAAAGCCAAGTGATATTGATAGGAAAGATCATTCTCTACATTCCCATCACTAAATTGGGGACCGACCTTTAAAATGTCCCCATCCTGGGCACCTGTTTTCTTGTATACATGTGGTATGTATAAGGGTATGCTGGTTTTCTTTCAATAAAATTGCATCAAGTGAACTGGTGAACAGGCAAAGTATGCAAAATATGTTGAAACCTGTCACCAGTCAGAAATACAAGGGCCTTTGGACTGATAGATCAGAGCAGGCAAGAAAACGCAATGCCTTGAACTGACCCACGAAGCTAAATTTCAGATTCAAAATAACCTTGCAATCACTCATTTTAAAATAGCACCAAGAGAAGCTGTGTTGGATAAGAATTCCACGTTCATAAGGGATCTTATCACCAGGGATTCTGGATCCCTCCTCTGAGAAAAAGACTCTTTGTAAAGAGGACCAGGAAGTCAATTTCATATTTCAATATCAAATTAAAGCATGCTTGCTGCTATAAAAGCTGATGAGCTGAGTTTTCTAATCTCAAAATTGCCACTGTTCCTTCTCTAGAGTAATATACCAAAATGATGGCACAGGTAGAAAGGGACAGGGTACAGCCCGAGTCTCTAATTCTTGAGAGAACATCCTCATCAGAAACTAAAAATTACTCAACACTGCTCAACCAATTTCTTCACTGTGACTAAAATCTCAGCTTCCCATTCTAAAGTTTTCTTCAAAGAACATAGGCAGAGCATCAAATTCAGGTCACACAGGTGCAATGCAGATTTTAACCAAGGTTTCAGAACACAGCTCCATCTCAACAAGCTCAACCTTTGCCCCACTAAGCCAAAGGCTATCAAAATTTTAACAAGTATTCATCCTGTGTTGTTTGTCATGATCTGTCTGAAACATTCTTTTGGGTTTTACCAAGTTCACTCAACTGAAAAATTCCCAAGGAAAAGATATGTCTGCACTGACTGAGATGGAGTTCAGCAGACGTAGAAACATGAGGTCAGGCAACTCCTGGCAGTGAAGAGATTTGTGTTTGTTTTCAGAAATGAGTATATTTTGCATTGGTGGATAGGAAGGGAGTCACAGGCGACAGCTTGGAGTCGGTAGGAAGGAACCTGTCACTATAGATTGAAACAGAATTGAATCTTGTTTGGATTTGTACCTTTTAAGGAGGTGATTAAGTTGAAAAGGTGCCATTAGGATTGGCCCTGGATGAAGAGTGCCCTTAGAAGAAGATGCTAGGGATCTGTGCACACAGAGGAGAGCCCATAAAAGACAGCAAGGGAAGAACATTCCCAAGATAGGCCGAGATCCTAGAAGGAGCCAATGCTGTTTGACTGTGAAAACATGTTGCTCATCAAGACACTCAACCTGTGGTATTTCGCTATGGTAGTGACAATAAATAACTATGCCTGCCCAATAAACCATTCCTCAACCCCCCTTTCCCTGCCTAGCAGAGCCCACTTTCCACCATGAGCCTCCCCTCAACTGCTTATACAGCTGAACAGAGACAGCCGCAGGATAGAAAGGATTTGTCTGTCTCTTCCTTCCTTCCTTCCTTCCTTCCTTCCTTCCTTCCTTCCTTCCTTCCTTCTTTCCTTCCTTCCTTCCTTCTTTCCCTCCTCCCTTCCTCTCTTTCATTCATCCTTTCTTCCTCATTTTCTTCCTTCTTTTGTCTTCTAGCATCACTGTTTGTTGGGATAATTTATATTGAATCCCTTGTTAAGACAAAAAATGGCACTAGAAATGATTCACCATTGTTTTATAATTATCTGCCAAACTTTCTGGTAAGCCTTTTGGTATATTATCCCTTTTAATTTTAATTCTTAACTAGTGGTAAACTTTCAGTCTTAATTCATATTTTCTTTTAATTTACAATACTAGAATTTTTGAAAAAAAACACTTTAGTTTTAATTAGGTATATGCAAGTGCTCACATCAGATCCTTTGTAGTTGGAAGTACAGGCAATTGTCAATCATCCAAGGTGGGTGCTAAGAACTAAACTTGGTCTACTGCAAAAGAATGTGCACTCTTAACTAATGAGTCATGTCTCTAGCCCCTGAAGTAAGAAAATTTGTCATTCACGTTCTACAGATATGGAAATCTAGAAAGTGGCTCAAGGCCACGTAGCTGTTATAGGAAACTGAGCCTGAGTCTATGCTACTGAATTCTGTGCTCCAGACTAAAACAGAAGCCGTGTGTGTGTGTGTGTGTGTGTGTGTGTGTGTGTGTGTGTGTGTGTGTGTGTGTGTGTGTGTGTGTGAGAGAGAGAGAGAGAGAGAGAGAGAGAGAGAGAGAGAGAGAGAGAGAGAGAGAGATTTATATACACCAGGGCTAAGTCCCTCGAAGGGTCTGAGGAATCTGAGAATGGAAATCCTCTAATCTAGCTAGTTTTCAAGGGCAATGATTTGCCAAGAGGGGAGGGCAAAAGAGAGGGTATCCAGATAGGCTTTGGGGAGCAAAGGGCAAGATGTAATATTATAAACAAAGCAGCATTTTGTTTGATTATTTTGACTTCTCTTTAATTATCCCCAAGTTTATTTGAATTTAATTGTCATAAATATGTTATTGATCGTGTCATACATACACGAGCAAGCATGGATGATAAAGCAGGATGAGAGGCACTGACTGAGCAGTTCTTCAAATGTGTGAATTTTAACCTTTCCAGTTATCATATCTGCTTATTGCCTGCTCATTTTCAGAAATCTCTGTTTCACTTCCTAACTTTAGACAGTTCAGCAGGTCACAGATCCTAATTTATAACAGTCGGAAAGATGGACATGTCATATCAATCAAAGGCTTCCAAGGGGTGCAACCCTCTTTGTGTGTAGCACATATGCATGTGCAGACCTGATTCTATCCTCAGAGAGTTCCTGCTGCATTATGGGTAGCACCTCACCTCTTCAAAGGGCTTCTCTGAACTTGTAGCTGGAGAGACATGGCTGTCCAGAGACCTTTCAATGCACTGGTGTGTCTCTAAGGGAATTCGCATATATCAATAACAACTCATTTGATCCCTCCAATCCTCTCTGAGTGCAGGGTTTGAGCCCTGGCAGGACAGGGCCCAGCAAGCGGTAGCCAATCAGTGACTATTCGACTCTGTCAAACAAAGCCCATTCTACTTGGTTACTTTCCAGTGCTGAGTCTGGAAAACGTATCTATTTTCCCAGCTTTCCAGAAAGATTCTGGGGGTAGGGCAGGGAGGATCCATCTTCTGGCTTTTACAAAGCTATCTTGACAAGAAAGCCCCAAGAGGATCTGAAGCTGGGAGCCACTGCAGTCCTTTTGTGATGATGATGATGATGATGATGATGGTGGTGGTGGTGGTGGTGATGGTGGTGGTGATGATGATGGTGATGATGATGATGATGGTGATGATGAGCACCCACAGTGAGATCCTTTGTCTTTCAGCCTTTTAACTCTTCCCAGAATCACCCCCTTACAGCTCTTAAAACCACCGTGAGATTCTCTATCCAAAGGATTCCTTCATATCAGCAGACATTTTAAAACAAATTAAACCTGGTCTTGGACTTTTTAAGTGACTCTAAAGAAGCAGACTGCCAGATTAAATATAGAACACCAGATTAAATACAAGACTTTCTTTAAAGAAAACGAAAGTGATTCACCAGCAAAGATGTATCTGTTCAGGAGTTGGATACAGTTTCAGTTAAATAAACAAAAGAACCCTTTTCTGAAATTCAACCTTAGCCAAGTGCCCTCCATTGTGTTAGCTCAACTCAGCAGACTAAGGGTTAACAAACACCCGTTAAATGCAGCAGAGAGGTTTTGCTTAGCAAACAAACCCCTCCCAGGATAAGATAGCAGCAATAATAACAGCTTGGGTCTTGTAGGCCTGCACAGGTTTCAGAGAGAGCTCAGCACATTACTCATTCCCTAAACAGTTGCAGGCTCCTATCTGTAAATAGCTCTGCGTTCTAACACGCTATCTGCCTCGGGTAGGAAGGGTGGGGCTGGAGATCTGAACTCTTCTGCTACCTGGATCATGGCAACGAGGTAAAACTTGAACACAGACCCAAATCATCACAGGGTTTATGAAAACTATGGAATGTCTGCTTGGGTAGGAACCCACCAAGGTACGGGGAAGGCTGAGGAACATGTGTTTCTTAGGATGGCCCAGGCAATAGAGATGCTTGCTAGTCTCAGGGCCAGGAATGCTTGCTGAAAGCCACTACTTTATACTGCCCTAAGGTGTATTTGATTTTTTTTTTTTCTTACCAAGACAAATCAACAAACACCTATCTCCTTTCAAAAAACAGAAAAGCCTAAGCAGCATGTTAAATTAAGCATTGCAGTACAGTTGTACAAGAAAAAAAAATAGGAAAATAAAAATAGAAAGACATAGGAACAAGCTAAGGGTTCACTAATAAGGGAATGGAGAAACAAAAGGAGCTGTTGCTTTTAATGATATTAATTGCAAGATAAGTAACCAAGCCCGGTTTGTCTCTGAGTCCTATCATTCAGAGACAGCAATTAACTGAATACACACAGAAACAGTTTTGAATGAGCATGTCACTTTGTACCCTTACAATGCACATGTCACTCAACTCTTTTGAACACAACAGTCTCACTCACAGTTGTAGATGCTACACAAAGAACTTGGGTGTTTAAAGAAAGTGTGGGGGAGTAAAGAAGCATGTGGGGTGTGTATGTCTGTGAGCATTCTCTCGGTGCATGAAAAATCCTGAACAGGCTGCTGGGAACTTGTGGGTCAGTACTCAGGCACCAGGAACTCAGAATCCCCCAATACTTTCATCTTTAAGTCCAGTTTCCTCTCGGTCTGGAAGTCTGACTCATTGAAAAAAAGTGAGAAAATGATCTCCTTTATCCAGGGTAGGTAGTGACCCACCCCTTTCCTTTCTTACCTTCATCATCCTCACACATGACCACCTAAGAGCCAGAGAGACACAATAGAATCCAGGAGAAGCAACCAATGGCAGAACAGACAAATGTGGCTGCCACGCCACAAGCAGCAGGCATGAGCAAAGAGGGTGGTATTGTGAAGAAAAGACAGATAGCCATTTATTAGCCAAGTCTCTGACTGGTAATTTCACTGTCTACAGAAACGGAGGCCAAGAACACTAAAAACAAACACAATCCTATACTACTTGGCTTCTTGGTTTATATTCTCGGGGCCTTCCTGCATGCCTGAATCCCAGTACGTTGTTTGCGGTCCTCAAAGATGCTGTAGCAACCCTCAGACCTGCCACCAACCAGCATTCTAGATCCTTATTGCATTTTTAGTTCCTCATTACCCCATTACCTCTCTGTATGCTTAGATGGTTCCTCTAGCTTTGTTGAGAACGAAGAATAATTGTTTGGCTTCTGTTTCCATCTTCAGAAACCTTAATCTTGTAGAAAGCTACAAAGATCCCGCAGGGTCTCATCTAGAAAAGTTTCTGTTAGCATCTCCTGGTGCTTCTTGGGTTTTGCAGTTTGTTTTTATGGCATGAGATGACATCTATCCCTGCCTGCTCTGTAAAGCCACCTACCCAGTTTCTCAGATCCTTCCTTCTCAGGCAACAAATATCATGAATTTTATATGACTCCTTTCATTTCATTTGTAAACAGTTTACATGCATACAGGGCATCATAAAACAAAATGTGGTATTATTTTTGTTCATATAAATAATTCATTCTGAGAACTGTGTTTGCCTCCTGCTTTTATGCAACATAACATTCTTGAAATCCAACCATCTCTTTTAGATGGGTGCTTTTAACTGTTCATTTTATTTACCTATTCCTCTACAAATGAATGCTAAGATAGTTTCTAATTATTTATTCTTAAGATCAAGGCTGCAATACCAATCATATCTGTGGCTGCACATATAGTAGTGTTAAGAAGTAGAATTTCTAAAACCCAGTTATTATCTGAGGTAGGAAGGGGTAGAGTGTGTGAGATCTGAACTTTCTGGTACCTGGATCTTTAAAGGTAAAACTTTAAAATAGATTCCAATCATACACAGGGTTTATGTGAATCACAGAATGCTGACTAGCTGTACAAATGCTTGATATGCCCGCTGCTGATCCATGGGCTCTAGAAGCCAGAGTATATAGCCTTCTGTGTTCTCTTGGCACCTAAAGTTTTTGCTGAGTGAAGGGATGGTCTATGGACCATGTCCTGTGGGCAACTGCACATTATGGAATTTAATCTCAGATTCTCAGCATCTCTCTACTGTCATGAGGGGATGAGGTGCCAGTTAATTTATTCTGATGAAAGTGGGTGTATCAAAATTACTCTTCTGAGAGTGAAGTGAGAGAGTAGCATTTTATGCACATCCTGAAAACTTTTGATATCAGTCTTAATTTCTATAGACAGTAACAAAAGTCACCTCATGGTTTAAAATTTGTATTTCATTGTAAATTTGTGAGATTTTTCTAAATTATATTTCCCTATTACTTCCTCTTCCCATATTTCCATATAGTTATTTGCTTTATGCCTACTGGCTTATGGCTAACTCTTGCCTGCCTGTCTGTCCATTCTGAACAATATTACATTACCTGTCACTTCTAAGTATTGTTTTTTTTTTCTTTGTCCTTCCTATGGCTTAGGTATTCATTTCATGCATAAGTAACTTTTTGCTATTTAGAGAGGGCAAAGAAGCAGGAACGTCCTGGACCAGACATTACACATGCAATCCATCAGTGGGCTGGGGCTAAAGAAACAGTCAAAAGCAATAATGTGCTGGAGGAAATCACATTCTAACTGAGTCTAAATCCCATAAAACCAGAGCTCACTCCTGACCACATGCTTGTTGTGTGTTCCCAGTCCAAGAAATGGTTAAAATGTGTAAAGGGTGGAAATCACGGATCAGAAACACTCTGGGAAGCCCATTAAAGGCTGTATATTTTTATTCTGAAGGACTGGAGTAATTTCTGGAAATCAGCATTGTAAACAATTCCCCATGACACAGTGCACAGGTTAGTGGGCCAGACTCTGGAGACACTTGATGTCAACAAAGTCATCAGTATACTTATAAAGGGGAGCTGGTGGAGCCCAGGCAAAATGTGAGTACCCCTACAGCAGGGTAGGTGTTTGATATAGCCCATTCCTATGATCCACAGGCACTAGGAGCCCAGGGATATAGTCTTCTGGGTTCTCTCAGCATCTAAATACTTGCTGAGCAAAGGGGTGGTCTGTGGACAACTGCACCTTACAGAAAGACCTGCAGCTAATCTCAGATTCCCAACATCTCTCTACTGTCATGAGGGGAAGAGATGCCAGAAATCATTCTATGTGCCAGATGCTGTTGACCTGGGTTAATTTATAGGCTTGACCCATTACATTAACAACTGTCACCTGAAAACGCATGTCACAAAGATTACAGTTCCTAGTTGTGATGATTTTATAAAGTATTGATTTAGTAGAAAAGAAAAAAAGTTAAGTCTATTATGTGAAAAAGAATATATACAAAGAAAAAAATTAAGTCCTATTATTACACTTGAATTTTATAAAAATTTTATAAAATGATACTAATATATTCTGAAAGTATGTTAAATTACATTTCCAAGGGTTACACAGGTATCATTTCATATACTTTTTGAAGCAGCTGCTCAAATGAAATCTTTAGAACCCCACCCAGGCCTTCTCTGTTCATCTTCTGCTGATGCCACACTTAGAACACACTCCCAAAGACTCCACTTTAAAGAAGGAATGACTCATGGAACCACATGCTACTCCTGCCACTGCCTGCATCCGGTTTAGGCCATCTCTGTCTTTGATCAAAGCTGTCAGCATAGTCTTTGCTCTGTGTATGCTTCAGTCACACATTGTTGAGAGGCTCAGTGGTCTTCCTTCAGAGGCAGGCTACTCAATGACACCTTCCAGCTAGACAGGAATTCACAGTGGCAGATCTGGGTGCGATACAACCTTCAGAGATGCTAGGCAGGGAAGGTGCAAACGTTTCTGAGAGCTTGGTCACCTTGCCAGTTACCAGTTTTATAAAGGGACAGGCATCGTTAGATATCCTCAGAAGGTTGTGAGATGAGGCCCCAAGAACTATCTGGGAAGGAAATGTGACAGAGTCAGGAGAGAATGTTACTCAGGGAAAGTTTTATTTTCTTATATATATTTTTTTATTTAAAAGGTCATTAAGTTTCTTTAAGAATGAGGTTATTAAAACTTGCTCCAGTTTTAATTTAGAAACATGTAATTGTTTCTGGTTTAAATATATACCGTCAGGTAGTCTTTTCCATAGCTAGAGGAGGAGATACTAGGGCCTGACCTTCTCGGTCCCAGAAGGCATGATGAGACTCAGTGCAATAAGCTGCAGGAGGCAGGGTGGGTGATATGTCCTCTGAAGGAGAGGGGGAATCTATGCTGTCCATCTCTCCTAGGCTGACAGCCAAACTCATCTCTTTTCTGGCCTTCAGAACTATTGCTCTTCCTTCCATCCATCTCTAAGAGATCCAGACTGAGAACGGCTCCATATACAAGTACTCTCTGAGTCTCCAGGCATCATTGGGAGAAACTACAAAAAATGTCTAAGGACTTCAGGATTTGAAAAGCCTGAGAACAGATTTTTCCATAGCTCAAAGAGCTGAATCCACCCCTGCAATAAACTTATATATAGTCTTCTGGAGATATGTTTAAAAAAAACTGTATTCATTTATCATGTGCGTGAGAGCATGTGCAGAGGTCAGCGGACACCTGGCAGGATCAGTTTTCTACTTTCCATGTAAGTTCTGGGGACTGAGCTCAGGTCATTGGCCTTATGATCTGAACCATCTTCTTGATACTTTCTGAAGATATTTCAAGCATATAATTCGGATTATTTTGCACTAGATTCACAAAAACATTTTTTCCTATGCACTAAATAGTATGTGATGATTTTTTTCTGGTCCTGCTTAAAGTTCTTGCTCTTGGAAACAGGAAGTAGGAAAACAAATGGAAAATCAAAGAGTTCAAACTTGGGCAGAATCTGCAAGGTATAGAATTCTGGCACAGTACATTTTCTCATCTTCACATTACGAATATTAGACTCACAATAGTTTTCACAGAAGGAATAAAGACCAGGCTTTAAAAACAAAAGAGAGAGAGAGAGAGAGAGAGAGAGAGAGAGAGAGAGAGAGAGAGAGAGAGAGAGAGAGAGAGAAATCATCTTTTAATTGTCACTGGAATCTCTTCTATATGAGCTAGTGTTGGAGGGGACATCAGGAAAGAGTCAGAAGACACTTCATACAACTTGGAAGCTGCAGGTCTAACAGCCATGGTCCATCTTCCCCAGCTACTGTCTGCTTCTCCCTTCATCTCATTGTGCCAGGGTAGAAGTGTGAGTGCACATGTGTGCACAAGTGTGAAGATATACATCTCTCCTGAAGTCTTATTTTAATCCTGTCCCAATGTGATGACAAGCCTTCTTGGACTACTAGCTTCTGTGTTTCCGCCCACATTCCATGTCCCTGCCTGTTTTATGTCATTTGCAAAGATGTAATCACATCCAAGTATCACTTTTGAATGTCTTGTGTCCTAGATACTACATTTAGTACTTTCATGTAAGTCACTTAATGGTCAAAATAGCTTTGTAGTATAAAACAATCACCCCAAAGACAGCTAAGACAACCCATAATTCAGTCCCCAAAAGTGATATAATTAGACGTCATTGGTTTCAAGGTTCATACTCAACCCCAACTGACTCAAAAATACAGTATTTTTTCTACACATAACACCTTTAGACATAGACACGGTTCCCAAAGGATGATAGATTTATAGTACATTTCTCTGTTGTCTGCACCAAAGCATGTCTAGTGGCAGAGAAGAGTGAATGCATGTGAGTGGGTGAGCAGTGCGTATGCACACACTGGAAGAGATGACCACTAAGGAGATTTTGGAGAATATCAGTAGCATTTGGTTATATGCCTATAATTTCTTTGTGGTCTTCTATCTATCATAAAATTGTATTCCAATATCACATTCCACTATTTTATATGTTTGTATTTGTTGTAATGGTTTTACTTTCTTTTGGTCTTTTTGAGACAATGTCTCTCTATTATGTAGCTCTGGCTGTCCTGGAACTCACTATGTGAACTTGATGACTCCAGGCTTGCCATATAGCTTGACCACTCTATGAACTCTTGGTGGCTGTCTACTGTACTGCAGAGAACAGAATATAGGCTTGGTGTTGAGGAAGACCAGGGTCTGAACCTCTGCACGGGAGACTGGCAGGGACACTAAAATCAGTTAAATGAGAATGTGTCTAAAACCAGCCTATCATGGTGCCATGGCATAGGTGGCACTCAGAAGTGAGGGTCTATCATGGTGTCATGGCATGGTTGGCATTCATTAGTGAGGGTCTATCATGGTGCAATGGCATGGTTGGCATTCATTAGTGAGGGTCTATCATGGTGCCATGGCATGGTTGGCATTCATTAGTGAGGGTCTATCATGGTGTCATGGCATGGTTGGCACTCAGTAGTGAAGGTCTATCATGGTGTCATGGCATGGTTGGCACTCAGCAGTGAAGGTCTATCATGGTGCCATGGCATGGTTTGCACTCAGAAGCAAGGGTCATTATTTTGGTGGTGTTTACTATATAACCAAGCTGGTTCCAGGCACTTCTGTTGAGGCAGCAGCTGTACCCTAAGTTCAAATGTCTTGGATTCTGTCAGATCTTGTTGTCATATACTCTTGATACCTCGTCATTTTCCTTCAAAGCATTTGCTGCAAAATATAATTGTGCACTTATTCTGTGTTTCTAAGATAATAATCTTACTTAATGTAATTTTCCTCATAGCACTTTACACATCATAAATGCAGACTCCTGTTTTGCTCACAGCAAATTAGTTTCCTGAATCTTGCTTAGTGCCTAGAACAATGTAAGTGTCCAATACTGTCCTATAAATGAATGAGTGAGTAAGTTAATAAATAAAGACATGTGTGTCTTTGTGTCATGTAATCTACAGGCATAAGGAAAAATGTGCTTATTAGTTGAAGCCTAGGAACCTTTTCTGTTTCATCTGACTGTTCCACAACAGTTTGTGTCATGGCTGGTGTGTAATGTTCCACTGTAGATGACTCTCATTGGCAAGGCTATCAATTAGAGTTACCCAAAATTCTACAATCAAAGTCCAGGATCTGCCATACACACTGACCTAGATCAATGCCCGATAATTTGCTTTGGTCTACTCACATCAGTCATGGGGAAAGCTCAGCTACCACTGTATTTACAGGGAAATTAGAGGTATTTATTGTGCATGACTATTTTTTAACATTCTGAATTTGTGGTCATTAGTACCATATAGAAGCTTGTTTACTATGTAGGCTCCTGGTGCCCCTGCCCACACTTGATTTAAAATACCCGTATGAACCCTGGAACAGCATAGTAAGCAAGTTCTCTCAGTGAGATGCAAAAGACAAGTTCACTCCTTAGGAAACTACTAAAAACAATTACCATAGCACTTCTTGATGACTTTCATGCAGATTAAACCAAACCATTGTTTCTTGGATTTTAGTAGATATGTAGTATGTCAGAATGTGTGTAAATCCTTGTGAGGCTCTCACTGGAATCTTGGCAGATTAACAAAGCTCTCTTTTAAATGAAAGGAGAGTTAAGAGTTTAATCCTTTAAACAATCAAATACAAAAATCTTTTGAAACCTAAAGATTTTAAACTCCTTGAGCTATAAACTGCTGTTTAGCTAGAGAGAGAAAGAGAGAGAGAGAGAGAGAGAGAGAGAGAGAGAGAGAGAGAGAGAGAGAGAGAGAGAGAGAGAGAGAGAGAGAGAGAAACCCCATGAACACACTCAGGCCTCCAAAACGGCCATTTCTAATGGGTAAGGCTGCAGTGGTTCCAATTGCTCACATTATTCTGGAAGCTTCTGAAGAAATCCCAAGGGTAGAGGGTGCTAGGGACTCACACTTGGGAGGGATCAAGCGGAAAACATGAAGATAAGGCCTGGTCAACTCACCCACGCCATGTGATATCACAGTCCTACTAATAGGCGCTCGTTAATTGTAGCTAACGAGCGTCCATCAGTAGGAGAAAACCCATTCTAGGCATAGTGCATGAAGGAGAGAAAGCCTTAAAAGTCCAAAGTGTGTGGCTTGCCTCCCAATTGAAAATCTTACATGCTGTGTATCTCCCAGCCACAGTCATTCTAGTTCATAGATGCAGAAGCCATTTCTCTCCCAAGTATCACCTGTGCACATGAGAATAAATTATCAAACTACATAATGGAATTCTACCCCTAATTTAGAACCTGAATTTCATGTCTTCAGAGGTATACAAAAGGCCTGTGTCAACCTCTTGCTTACCGCAAAGGCAGCAATTTAGGTTATCACCAGACACCTGTCTAACCTGTAATTTTTCCTTACTCCATTTTATTTTGTGACCGTGAATATGTAAATGGCAGTGCTTGCCAGAGTGCTGAGGCAGAGTACAAAGGAAGGAGTGAGGCGGTTAACCACTGGGGTGGAGGTGAAGGGAGGAGGGGATGCTCAAAGGTGGTGAGTCTCCAACATTGGGATCACCTGTCCTTCACTTCATCCTCCATAATTACGCAGGATCTATTGTATTTGCTGTAGTCAACAGAGGACTCAGAGGCAGTTAGGGAAGGACAAGAACACAGAAGTAAGGATGGTGAGAGAATGATACAGGCTGGACATGAAAAAGAGCAACCATGAAAAAGAGCAACACCGGGCTCTCAAATGACTTCATTATGTCCATTTATTTGTCAGGAAATTCAGTACTGTCGTTGGCAGTGAATTCAACAATGACAATATTACTGCACGTGTTTCACGAAACCGCCCAGGTTCCTTTGAGCTCTGTCTCCACTGTAGACATCGATTCATTTATTTAATTCATTCAGAAAACAGACACCGAGCATCAATTACATACTAAGCATTTGCTCCTGGCACAGAGTATGAACAAAGCCAGACGTGTTTCTATTCATTTTCAATGGATTTAACTCTGCCGGGAGATACAACTTAGGCTTGATGTGTCTTCCAGCTAAGGTGAGTGGTAAGCGAAATGTCTCAGTACTGATCTTCAGGCTGTCTTTCCAGAGCAGCAGAGATTTCAGAGAGATAGGGAGATGATGCAAGAAATGGATGAAGAGACTTCCAGGTTAATGCTTAGTAATAGACAGAGATCCTACAGTCAACAGGATGTGGAGGGCCGAGAAGAGGAGTATGTAGTGATTAGCGGCAAGTTTGGGAGAAGAAGAAAGGACCCTGTGTTGTCTTATTCTGCTGTTGCCAGACACAGCACAACTCATATTCCCTTCTGGCACCCTGAGCTAATCTGGCCGAGCCGCCAAGCTTTGAAGACTGACTGATGGTGGTCTCCGCTCCATTCACTTATAGCCAAGGTAAATACATATTATAGTTGCTTAATCTCCCTACATCCATCAAACCCTAGGGCTCTGCTTCCTTTTAACTTTTTTCTTCTTTACTTCCTCCATTTCCTGTACAATGAACAATGATACCTTCACTGTTGCTGTCCCAGACAGATTTAACGCTATCTTTTGGTGTTTGTACTGCCTAGATTAAATGAACTTTGTAAAAATGTCTCTCTCTGAATTATTCTGATTTTATGTTCAGTTTATTTTCTTTTCAAACATTTATAGTGTCTTCTCGATGTTTTTAGGAGTGCCTATCCAGCAGGCCTAATCTCTTTCCTCTCTCTGTTGATATAATCTACGAGTTAAATGTACAAATGCCAGGGCTTTGTACTGGTACCGAATAAAGCATGTTAAATGGGAAAATCCTTGTAGTTACATCTACTTTGCCTGGGGTGGGAGTTCAGAAATATATTTCCCTGCCCCATTCTTCAAACATTACCAGAGACTTAATAAAATGTACTTAGAATATCTTAGGAAATGGTGTTATTAAACTTGTCCATACCAGCTCACAGCAACAGACTACTAAATGGTCATAAAATCTGTGACCCAACTGTTATATGCTATTAAAAATTAAATTATACACCCCCCCCCCCAAAATGATGTGTGGGTAGCATATTCTCAAAACTCATCTCTTGCTAATTATTCTACTATTGACGTTCTTCAGTTTGGTGTCTGTTGCTTCTGTGGAATGTTGTGTAACACAGTAACGCTACTGTGTGTCTCTTCTCACTCCTGCATTTAACGATGTTCCTGCTGGTAACTTTAAAAAGGCTGTGGTAGAAGTACTCACTTAAAAAAGAATCAGCAAATCTAGGCCAATAAAATGGGTCATCAAGTAAAGTGTCTGCTATTCAAGTGTGAGGACCTGAGTTCCATGCCCAGAATCCATGAAAAGGTAGAAGGAGAAAAACCAATTCTACAAAGCTGTCCTTTGATCTCCGTGGGTACATGTGCTTGCTGTGGCACACCTTTATATCATACACATATATTAGTAATAATTAATAACTTCAATCGACACGTTATAAACCAGGGCTCTTGTTTTAATTCACAGGTCTAGTTAAGGCCTGACCTATATATACATTGCTGCTCATAGGGAATAATAAAGTAGACAATCTCATTGATAGAAAATAAACATATATCACCAATCAGTCCTAATAACGAAGAGTCCAGTAAAATTCATGGTCCAGGAGAAGAACAATGGAAGTGAAATCATTTTCTCTCAGAATATGTACACATCTGGCCTCCAGAATGCACAGATGTTTAGGGACAGTGAAGCCAGGCTGCGGAACTCTTGTTTGTTGCTTGTAGAAGTCTGAAGTGTTCAGAGCCCACTTGGCAATCCACCCACATTCTGTGGCCCTGCTAAGAGAATTTCTTGTGCAAGATCTCCAAGACTTTGTGAGAAGTCCCAAGGTGGAGGAACTTGTTTTGTGGATTAAGGTTAAAAAAAAAAGTATTAGTATTTTACATGCCAAGTGATTTCTTCTCAGCCTCTCCAGCTTCCAGGTTCTCTAAATGAGAATACATGATCTCAATAACATGTGAGCATAAGGCAGGTCACATCCAAATGAGAATACATGATCTCAATGACATGTGAGCATAAGGCAGGTCACATCCAAGATTTCAAAAATAATGACAACGCAGGTGGGCTTAAAAGGCCACCTGGAACTTCTCCACAGTTCTCCGGATATTCCTGAGGTATGCTCAAGGAAAAAAAAAAGCAAACCTACTGTTGCTCAGAGAGGAGTGAATCTCTTTCTTGTGTTTTCGCTGCTTTCTAAAATAAGTTTCTAAGAAACGGTCAGAATCTTGACACTCTGACTCCTGATCAAAGTATAATATTCACCCTAGATAGTCATGAATGGTGGTTTTAAAGCTCAACTTTAATCCAAGCAAATTACTCTCACAGATAAACACAAAGCATTCCAGAGCTCTTCAAATTTCAGCGGTTCTAGGAAAGCCTTTACTCAACAGGCCAAGAGACAGTTTTGTGTATCTGAAGCTTCCCAGGGGACTTGAGTCCCAGGCAGAGAAGTCAGTGCTACCATTATACAATAAACATTTGCCTTAAGATAACAGAGGCTTGAAAAATTTTATGATTTCTGCCTGATTTGAAGACTCCCCAGAGTTGACTCAGTAAATAAAAAGTAGAGCTTTGTCCTTAGTCTGCAGCTCACTGAGCACATCATTCTAATATGAATTGACTGGTAAATTCAGAAAACTTCCCAGGACTTGTCTCATGAGTGAGGGCAGAAAAGAGGTATTTCTCCCAGTCTCAAACATGGTGTAACATCTATCTGGTCAACAACCTCAACTTGTTTTCCTTACAATTGTGTGTGAGTGTGTGTGTGTGTGTGTGTGTGTGTGTGTGTGTGTGTGTGTGTGTGTATAGAAGTCAGAAGATGGCTTGTGGCAGTCAATTCTCTCCTTCCTCCATGTAGGTCCCAGTGATAAAACTCTAGTCACCAGGCTTGGCAACAGGCACATTTTTTATCCCCTGAGCCATTTCACTGACCCATTAACTGGTTATTAATCACCAGCAGGAGTATATAAAGTCTGGGACAAGACACTTGAAAGATTTGAATCTCTAACCGCCTATCCTGGTTGAGACATTTCTTTTCCTGATTTTGAAAATTACTAAGTATCTTCTCGTGCTTCTTTATCAAAATGTGATGTACTTTTCTAAAGTAATGATGCACTTTGGAGAGCTTTCCCAGCTGGAACTAACACAAAGAAAGCATTCATGCCATACCCTGCCCAGGACAGACATTGCTAATCAATTAGAATGAGCCTAGATCTGGATCCATCAAGTGATCAGTGAAGCTCCTCACTCCCCCACCCGAGGTGGAGTTGATAATCTGCCTCCCCATCCCTCAGTGTACTGCCACAAATGCATTTAAATTGGACTGTGATAAGCCCAAATTTAAACCAACAGTGTTTACCTCATTGAAAATGAGGACTATGGGAGTTATAAACCTTGGTTTCAGTCACAACAGTAACACCACAATTTGAAACCCAACTCACAATGCTTTTTTACATTGTGACGCAC
Source organism: Phyllotis vaccarum (assembly GCA_033318265.1). Lineage (NCBI taxonomy): Eukaryota > Metazoa > Chordata > Mammalia > Rodentia > Cricetidae > Phyllotis > Phyllotis vaccarum. The sequence continues at coordinate 77,029,544 of JARWLC010000001.1, read as the reverse complement.
TACACTCTTTTTAAGTAAACCCCAAAGGGTTTGATCTATGGGCTGACGCAATCAGAATCCCCACCCGTGGATTTAAGGATCAGTTGATGAATAAAAGCAGAACAGGCATTGTCTTCGTTTGACAGACATAAGGTGAATGAAACTGGCAATGAGCTGTTTACACACCGACAGTCAGTCAGTCAGACAGACAGACACATACACACACACATACCAAACAAGATTCTTTTCATAAATTAATTTTCGATGTTGTTGATATTAAGGCCAACTGAAATCATTAAATATGGCAAAGATCCAGCTGCAGGATTAAAGAGTTCTACAATTGCTCACTAGTGTGCTTACCCAAGTAGAGCTATGAGTTGAATTAAGAGTAAGCAAAACATTTCGGTCTTATAGGGCCTCATCTTTGCATTAAAAATTGTGGAAGAAAAATTATAGATGATGGAAATTTAAAAAGGCTTGCACTTACTTTTTTTGATAGTTGATAAAAAGGACTAGTCCATGTGCCCAGCAAACCTCAGAGCAATTAATTAACTTTTAGACATCATTCACTATCAGACATATAAAGTGTGGTTGGGACATAGGATGGGGAGGCCCACTGCAGGCACAGCACATAGGAGCTATCCTCACAACATGACCGACACCCTGCCCTGGCCTTGGGAGACACGCATGCTTTCTACCTCCACCCTTGCCAATAAGCCTCTTTGGGATGTGCCCATTTACTTAGAATCTTGCCTAAGTGGGTAAGTGTGACTCAGAAATTTCATATTTCCAAAGCCTTGTTAAAGTTCAGATATTTACAGAAAGCAAATTCCAGAAGTATCAGGGTTTCTGCTTCACCTTCTGTCCCAGCGCATCAGCAGGTGCTGTCCTTACCACTCAACAGAGCACCTAAAACATTTCATTACAATAAGACTGTGAGCTGTGAACATCACCCCTCATCCTGCCCTAATTTCTTATTGAGACCAAATGTTATCAAAGGAAGTACTAAGTAAGAATTCAGTAAAGTAGTTATAGCAGTAATAATGCTCACCACTGCTACCTTAAAGAATTTTATTCTGTTAAAAATTCCAAATCTAATGTAGCGTAGTGAATATCTTTGTCAATGTGGACCATTCTCACTGGCCACTTAAGAAGTTAACGCTCCAAGAACACTGTGACTTCTGCTGGATGCAAAGAGCTGCCAGGGCCGCTCTAACCCACGGGCCTCTAGCAGACACTCGGGGCCTTATGCTGTCCTTCCTCATCTCCTTGGATTTTAGGTTTTGTGTCCAATTATGCATGTTATTTTCAACACACACATGGGGGGGGGGGGTTACATGGGTAGAGAGCACCGTAAGCCAAGAGGCAGACTGTGCTTCAGAGTAGTGAATTGCTTGAGTCTTTGAATTTACATTTCTCCAGGTCTGATGCTGCCTGAGCCTCTGGGGATACCTGCAGAGAGTAGGGAAGTCCTGCCTAAGAAGGCTTGGAGATGAGTCCTCCAGCAGCACCGAACACTATTTTAGGTCTAGAGATAATGAGAAGACCACAAAGGTACACATTTTTAAATTTTTTTTTTTATTTTTTGTGTTTGAAACAAAATACTTATGAAAGATAAGAAGATGTAGGTTTGTTTTGATTTTTACTTGTAAGCTGCTCACAAACTTTGCTTTTTTTCCTGTTAATGGCCCCTTTCTTGGTCACACAGTGGCCCTTAAGATCAAGTGCCCATCCCCCAAAGCACTTCATCTCCTTTGTGTTTAGTTCCGTAGCAGAAATCAGAGAGCTCACAGACAAACACCATAAGAGAATCAATCAAAGGTCTACACCATCAGTCTGAGGCCAGGTACCCAGCGACCTTGGGCAGTGGTGAGGTGCTAAGTAAGGGTAGAGCTCAGTCAATCCTGTGCTCTTCCCTGGAGAAGGCTAGCCTCGGCGCTCAGCATTCCTTCGCGGCCTCTAGGTCTTTGTGTAGAACTGAGACCTCACGGGCCTCCTGTCTAGTGATGCCCTCGTTCAGGTCAGGTTTAGGCAGTCCTGTTGGTGAGACTGTATGCGTGTAGCTTCTGACATTGCTAAGAGACACAATCTCACAGCAAAGTCCCTGACCCTCTGACTCTTTCAATCTTCCAGCTACCTGTCATGCAATGCTTCCTGAGACTTAGGTTCAGGGGTTGTTCTACAAATGTGTCAGAGTGTGTTTACATATTTGGGAATATATACATGTCTAGTACACATATATTTATGTAACAACAGTCAATAAGAAAAAGATTGGGGAGAAGAGGCCTATGGGAATGTCGAGAGGGAAGAAAGGGAAGGGGAAATTTATTTAGGTATTCTGATCTCAGAAAATAAAATAAATAATTTTAAAAAGGAGAGAATAGGTGTCAAGCCAGGCATGGTGGTATAACTCCAGTACTCAGGAGGCAGACGCAAGAAGATCTCTGAGTTTGAGACCAGCCTGGTCTATATAATGAGCCCCAGAAAAATCAGAGATGCTCAAGGAAACTCATACCCACATGAGTGTGCATGAATTCACACACGCACATGTGTACACACACATACATATATACCCCAGACACATATAAAAATGAAAAAAAGAGGTCAAGAATATTGAAGACAAAGAAGTCCTTCCTTAAGGGAATCGAGTAGCTGCGGGAAGAGCAGATTGAACAAAGCAAAGTGAACTACTGGGGTACGCCCACAGGTATTTCTACAACTTTGGCCTTGCCAGTTAACCCCACCCCACGGAGGTGTTTGCTATTGACATCTGACTCCAACCCCAAAAGAGGTTCACCTACTTCAAGGCTTTTGAAAGTCCACATTCATGCCGCTCCCACATAAGATGATTTTTAAGTAAGTACAGATATTTTAGGCTTTTAGCTCTGTTCCTTTTCTGTTGGGAAATTCATTTCGAGTTATAAACAGGAAACTCATATTCTTAGACTCTGTTTCTTAGGAAACACTGTGTTTTTCAACATGCCTTGGTGTAAGGAAGCAATCCCGAAAGCAGAAGAGTCAAAGGTCAAAAGGAACAGACAAAAAATAAAATCCAAACCATGAACAGTCTTGGAATGTCAGTTTGGGAAAACTCAAGCTAGCCTGCTGATGCTACTGAGTGTGTGACACTCAAGAATGACTCCTTCTGGCCTAAGCCAGAAACACACACACACACACACACACACACACACACACACACACACACACACACACACACACACACACAGTGTTCCAAAGGAGCCGCTTTCCCAGGAGTGGCAAACAATGGCTGACTTTGGAGCTGAAATAGGGGCTGGAATTTCAGGAAAGGAACATTCTATCTTGAGCAGAGAAGATGGTGAAGATGCCTAGGAACAAAGCCACCGCAAACATGCCCCAAAGCGAGCAAGCAATATCGGGGCCCTTCCCTCTGCTCTTCTGAGCCATCTGTAGCATCAACCGCGGGGGCTCACACAGCAGACCCTGCCACTCCACACTCTAACTGGAGCATCACTGGCTTCATAGTTCCTCTCAGATTCTCTTTATTTTAAAGGTGTCGCTCCTAAGAGACTATGATCACTGAAAGAAAGTGTTAAAAATAAAAGAAATACTTTCCAGGTTACAAGGGGGAAAAGCACAGAAATCAGGCTGAAGCATGGACATGGAGCCTTCCAGCCTCACACATCAGAATGTGTGGGGGCAGGATTCTTATTTGTTGCGATTTATATTTAAAGACATCCTAGTAATTTATTCCGCAGTCATTCATTCCTTCATTTCCTTAATTCCAAGGGTAAACCTGAAACACCTCCTCTGAACCAGCCCTTCAAAGGGTGTTACATTAAGGTGGCCATTGTTGGCTTTAAGAAAAGGCAATTTATTTAACTTGATAGATCTGTGTGAACCAAAAAGTAGATCTCACAAGTTTCTCTCAGGCATGCCGTGTTCTCATGAGCTGGTAATCTCACAATCATATTTAGGAGGAAGTAAGGCTTGAAATTCTGAGGAGAGAGATAGTAAGCACAGGCATATAGCATTCCCTTGAAAGCATGGATTGAACTCACAACTCACAAAGTGGCAAGATTATCAGAAACTACCTTAATCCAGCATCATTCATCATGGTTTTCATGTCATCAGAGGCATCAAGCAGGACACCTAACAGGCTGAAGGAACCTAGTTCTCTGTCTACTTGGAATGCAGGTAGGGCTGCAATAAATCCCTAGTCATTATTGCCAGGGCCAAAGTACAGAGGCAGGGCTCTGTGGGATAGGGCTTCATTAAAGAGGAGGGGAGGGGGAAATATTTATTGTGTAATTATTGAGTCAAGCACAATATTAAGTAATGTGTACATCGTAACTTATTGGGAACTGACAATAAATGTGCTGAGTGAGTTAGGCAGTATATAAGTGAGGGAAAGCTAATTATCTTCCTGAAAGACACAAGGCAGAGTACAAGGGCCAAAGGATGGTGTTGGAGGTGGGTGTGTCAGATCAGAAGACTCTCTGGCTCAGAGGAATACTTTGCTGGTTTGGGGGAGGTGGTATACTATTTAATGAATGTTTCCCAGGTCTCAAATATTATACTTTATATTTATGTCATACTTAAGCAACTCTTCAAAGTATCTTACTGGGTGGGTACTATTCTTTGTGAAATGTGACCAACGAAGAAACTGAGGCCAGAAAAGGTAAGTTACTTTCTAGATAGCAGAAGTCCCACAATTAACCAATAGAACATCATATCCTTGTACCTAGGCAGTTTGGTTGTGGGACCCAGGCTGTAATATGTCTGACTCAAAAATGGGGGGTTGACACAAAGATGGGAACCATCCTGAGCACTTGTATTAAATGCCCCCCACTCCCACTCCACATTCACACTGAGTATTATCTGAGTTATTGTAATGTTTGCATTTACCAGATGGTAATTGGGCTGCAACATGAAGTAGAATACTATTGTCCTCATTAAGATGACTTGAAAGAGTTCAAAGCTCATCTGCTAGAGAAGAGCCCAATAGTACACTTAGGATGTCTTAACTCGGAGTGTACTGAATTCATAGATGAGACTAAAGAGCTGACTAAAATGTAAGTGGCCGTGTTAGAATTACTAGTTCTGATTTTTTTTTTTTTACTAAGTTTAAAAGGACAATAACCAACTTTTGTTGAGATCATGTACTTAAAAACATAAGTTCAGATTTATGAAAAATGCCTTCACTGTGATTATTCTACAGTGGTCACATTGGCCCTCAAACTGGTACTAAGCAACGATGGTGATTCTAGTGAAATAAGTAGCTAATATTTGATGAGCATCTACTATTTTCTAAGGGATTATTGTGAATCCGTAGAACAGCTCTACAAAGTAGATACTACTATACCCTTTTAGGATGTTGGAGCCCAGCAGTGGTGGCGCACACTTTTAATCTTTGTGAGTTTGAGATCAGCCTGGTCTACAGAGTGGATTCCAGGACAGCCAGGGCTACACAAGGAAACCCTGTCTTGAAAAACAAACAAACAAACAAAAAGATATTTGAAGTCTGAGTCTGAGAAAATTTAATTATACCCAGAGTCATCAGTTAGTGAAGAACACTATATTAATAAATTTAACTTCAAAGCTTATATTATTGCATATGTTTCCTTAAAAATTTTGTCAGAGTCACTTCCCTATGATGTCAATTGGCTTATAACTTTCTTATAATTGGAATGTCTTACATTCTGTATTATCCTAGACATATGGTAGGAATTTTAAAAATTAAGTATTGACAACACAATCCACAGAGGCTCAGAACCTCTTCTGAAATCACAGTGAGGTCAGAAAAACAGAATCCTTTGTTCAGCAATCACACCCATCTGTCATGCCTCCTGCCCTGTGGCTGAGCTCTGTATGACATAAGCCAGGCCTCCAGTAGGGAAGGTGACACCGGATGTGTAGATATTGAATACTTGACTTTGTAGAGAGCATGGGTGAGATTCAATAAGGTATCTGAATCCTGGCTAGTGCTTCCTTTTGGGAACCTTCATTCTGTGATTCTGGGATACTGTTGGGAGGTGGAAGGGAAATTGAAAGCCTCGGTAAGCTCAGACTGTGGCAGCTCATGGAGGTAAAGCTGAGGTGCCAGAGAACTTAGGAGAAACTTTATTAGTCAGCACAGCAACAGAACTAGAGTGCACAGACAGGCCAAGGAAGCAGGGTTCTTTACAGAAGGCCAACTCTGGGAAACTTTTATGTACAATAAAAGAAATTATTGTTGTGAAAGACAGGATTTCCAGACTGGTGAACGAAAAGGTGCTTAAATCACACTAATTGTTCTATGTCTCCAACTTCCAAAACCTTCACCTTTGGAAGATGAGTTCCCTTCAAGCAATTAACAGAAGGGTGAGATGCACCCAGTGGTTAGGCTATGGGGCTTCTTGAACATTTGAGGTTATTTGGAAATTGACTTTTGAGATGATACCATAAACATGAAAATGCTAATTAGTACAACTTAATTAATCTTTTATGACTTAAAATTTTAGGAGCTCATCATTTAATTTAATCACTTTAATGAAGTTATTATTAAAAACACCAGTTATAGATTCATTAAACACATAGAAGTCCTAGTTAATGAAGTTGGGCAAGCAACTGAATGTACGCTGACAATAACCTAATTATCTTCTGTGTTATGTCTGGTCTATAGGTAAAGACTACACTGAAATACCTGGCAAACGCAAACCCACAACAGATTTGTGTTTATCTCTTCCCTCTCCCGGGGGTGTACCCATAGCTGTTGTCAAGGTGGGTGGTTCTGTGCATGTGAACATATATGTATGGATATATCTCTTGGGGAATTAATGATATGGCTATCATAAGAGCTCAGTCCTAAAAAGACAGCTCCATGGAAACCATATCGGTAATGGTAGTTAAACTGCTACCAGAATACACACTGCTGTCCTGTTCTTTGTGAAGAAACACATTTTCATATCCACAGAAAAATTTTGGTTCCAACCAGAGCTAAGAGGGAACTTGGGGCTGGTAGATGGATTTTTATGGAGCAGTGATTCTGCTGGTGGGAAGAGTCGTTCCACTTTCTTGGCAATGGTATATCTCAGACTTACTAGATAGGTGGGCTTTCTAGGGACTGTGTGAAGAGACAGATGTTGATTCTAGACCTAAATTTTGGCATGAGATCCATTTCTAATAGACTCCCAAGCAATGGCCATTCCGGCCAGCTCATAACCCACACTGAGAGTAGTCAGGACTGAGATCACTGCACTGTAGGTCAGTTGCTCATAATTTACATTAGGACTGACAGTCATCTTCCAAGAGTGGATCAGTATGATTTGAACCTGAACTTCATGTTAAATATCAGGAATTTAGCTTTGTGGGTCAGATGAACTGAATGAGCAAGAGCTACAGCCAAGATGGTCACCATATTAGTGGCTGAAATTACTTGTACTTGAACCTTGGGCTGGAAGCTGGAGTTGGTTCAGTTTACAACATGGTCCTCTGCACATCTTGGTCTTCAGCCTTCTTGTTGTCAAAGTGCTTAGTACCAATGGCGTCCATCTCATTCATGAAGATTACAGGTGGTACTTTCTCCTTGGCCAGGGCAAGGGACTATTTCCAGTGACTATCTGTGCCAGCTGGAACCAGTTAGTCAGGAAGGTGGCCTTGATCCGAGCAGCATAGGCCCAGACCAGTAGCACCTCCCTGAGAGGCCTACAACCACACCCACTTCTCGAACTGGGTTCCCACACCCTCAGAACAATATCCTCTGGGGAGAGTTATAACTGGAGAACAATGTAGTAAAGCAGAAAGCACCTGAGTTTGTAACCACAATTTATTTTATTTTATTTTTTACAAATTTGGGGAAATTGCAAACTCTTTCAGTGAACCTCTGTTTCCGCATCTATAAAATATAAATTGCTGTAAAGATCCAAAATTAGATGGTTTCTGGGTGTGATAGCTTTAGCCTCCAAACTCAGAAGGCAGGCCAACCTGATCTACATAGCAAGTTCCTGGCAGGGTTGCACAGTGAGACTTATATAAAAATAAAATAAAATAATAATTATTCTACCTTACAATCAAAGAAATCATGTATGATCATGCTTATCAAAAATCAGACAGCACCAGAGTTTAACGTTGCTGCTTTAGTTATGAAAAAGAAAAGTGTTGTTTCCCAAAAGTTTGGTAAGTGGTGTCGAAAAGTAAAAATTATGCTAATCTTCTGAGTAACTATCATTATTAATTTGTCATGGGACATTATTTTTCACTGAGTACACTTTAAACTTCGTAATTCACAACATGATCACCTTGAAGCTCCCAGGACCTACTGTGAACAAATGATTGCATTGTTTTAAGGACATCAATGCCATGCTTTAGCTCCAGAGGATTTGGGAGGAAGAGGAAGAAAAATTAACATTAGCAGTTTGACTCTTACAAGTAGCCTACAATTAAGGGAGAAATACATACCTGCATTTAGGAAATAAGAACATTAATAGTGCAGCTCAATTGTAGCACACACTGTGACTACTTAGCTATCAGTTATTAGTGTGGGGGAAAATGACCTTTTGCTGTACCATTCGTGTCCTATCTACACTCTCCAAACACCACGGCTGCTCACTTTTAACTTCCCAGAGAATTTCTCACACAGGCAAGACTGACTTTTAAGCCATCTGGATGTCATCAGACAGATGAAGATCAGAAAGAATAATTTACTGACTGAGCAGACAGGGAAACAGCGAGTGTGGTAGATGACAAGAAGCCCATGAAGGAAACAGCGAGTGTGGTAGATGACAAGAAGCCCATGTTTATGTTTTGTGTGTGTGTGTATGTGTGTGTGTGTGTGTTTTAAAAAAAACATTTTTGTCATTTGGCTCATATGTGTTTCACATTTTGAAATATTTTGGGACAAGCATTTAAACTGTGAGATTGAATTTCTTCATTCTGGAGAAAGCCAGAGTCCTCATGGAAGCAACGTCCTCACCCAGACGCTGACCTGTCTTCCAGCTTGCAGTTGTCTGAGAAGGGAAACCGAGGTCAGAAGACACCAAAGTAGCCTGAGGGCCACACACACTGACGGGTAACCCTGCCAGACAGCTTGGACTTGCTGGGTTGATTTGTCTGGCTCTCCTATGATCCCATGATGCTTTGGGAAGATTCTTTTACTTTCCAGACCCTTCTCAATCATTTCAGTTACCAACTAGAAGGAGAGATAGTTTTAGCTGCTAGACTCCTAAGCAGGCAGAGTTGACTGGTAGGAGGGAGGAACCAATGAACATTTGTAAATGACAGGTACAACCCGAGGCACAAACAAGTTCCCACTCAATCTGTTGATGCTGATGAAGAGGGAAGCAGCCCCAAGACTCTGACGTCCCAATAAAAGACTAAGTATCCCCAGTTCAGAAGGCAGCAAGTCAGAATGGATGAATTTCAGTCCTTGGGTAGAAAGAAAGCCTAAGGGGTGATATGGGTTGCTTTATTATATACATGGACCATGAAACAAACACTTATTTTGGAACAGGATCAGAAGCAGAAGAGGGAATGTCTTGAAAATATCAAAACAAAATCCAAGCTCTTCTCTCCCTCTCTCCCTCCTGTACTTCAGAAGTTCAACTTCCTCAAGAGAAGGCAGAAGAAATCTGTATCTAGCCATTAAATGTAAGAAAAGTATTATTATTATTAATCCATTTTAAACAGTTTTATTATGTGCCTCTGACTGACCTTCACTGTGTAGACCAGGCTTGTCTTGAACTCACAGAGATAGCCTGCCTCTGCCTCTGGTTCCCAAGTGCTGGGATTAAAAGCATGCACCACCACATGATTTTTAAATTTAATGCACATTAAATTTTTAAGTTAGCAGGCAAAGTACAGTATTTCATCATGCCATCCTTATACATGTGTGTCATTATACTGTTCTCATGTGTTATCTTGTCCCCTTGCTCTCCCCATTACCATCCAATTAAGTTTCCTCACAAGTGTCTTCTGAAGGGATCTTACAATTCACAGATGCTCACGGAGAGCAATTGTCCAGTCACCACTGTGCCAGAGTGAATCTTGTCTTTAGTCAGTGGACGCCACACAAGGGACATAGATAAAGGGAATATGCAGTGGCCAGTTGTTGCTCTTGACTTTGCCTGCTGCCATCCATAGCCCGAGATAGCCTGACACTGAGCTCTTTGTTTTGCTTTGCTTTCTTTTAGGGCTTATTTTAAATCCCCACAGACACGAGTTACAGATTTGACTAGTTGGCAGCAAAACCAACAGTCTGTTCAAATCTGGATTCAGTCACTAATTATGGGAGCATCTTTGTCACACTGCTGTTCCCTGTGAGATGTGTGTTACTCTAAATAGGGGCCCTACTGTATCTGTTTCCACAGTGTATCACAGAGACGAAGTGGTTACGTCTGGGACCAACACATAATAGACATTAAACAGACCATTAACTCTCGTTTTCATCATTGCTGTTTCCTTTTTTTTTTAAGATTTAGCTTTATTATTTTTAATTATGTGTCGGTTTGTGTGTCTACATGTGGGTATAGGCACATGAGTGCAGCCAGAAGTGTCTATCCCCTGAAGTCAGAGTTATTGACAGTGGGCCACCTGACTGGGTGCTTGGAATGGACTCTCAGTTCCCCTGGAAGATCAGCAGGTATTCTTAATTGTTGAGTTTAACTCTAGCACATTGTTAGTTTCCTAGTTGTGCTAAAAACAGGTATAAACACTCCTGGAAGGTTGCCACAGGAGAGCAACATTACTCGCTTGCTTGTTCCATTGAAAACACCTGTTTGAAGACCACATAAGCAATGGTGTGCTGCCTGCCTAAGGTTTCTGCATTTCACCTGTAGGGTCTGGTTTCCTAGTGTGAATAGGATTGCTAAGTCCTAAGGTGTGTGAAACTTGTATTTTAATACATGTCACCAACCTACTCTCCCCAAAATCAAAGTGAGTGACAACAGAAATATTTCGATTGAATGCATACTATTTGGTAGGCATTATATTGTATATCATTTAAATCTTGATTATTTTTCAAATGAATTTTATCTTCATTATATCATATGATGAAAACGAGGGGCAGGAGAATCAAGTCATAGTCAAAAGTCATACAAGTAAAAGATGATAGAGAAAGATTTGGTTCAGACCCGAGTCAAAATGGACCAGATACTTTGCAATGCCCTCAGAATTAAAATTGACTAGAGGCATTAAAATTATCCATAAATATGTTAAATTTAGAAGCAATTGAATACAGGATCCCTACATTTGCTGACTCGCCTACAAAGCACAGATACAACAATTTAAGCCATATTCAAGGTTTCTGTACTCTTTGGCATTGCACTGGAGGGATGCTGGGATGTCTGCATACAGCAGTTTGGGATGGTGGGTGTTCCTTCCCCATATTTGCAGGTATCAGATACAGGAATGGACTCTGGGTAAAGACAGAAGCTTTTAGCTGAGTTGAAAGATGCTCACCTAAGATTATTTGACTGTCTAAGATAGAAGCCAGATATAAATGGGTTCTGTCTTTAGACATGTCCAAAGGGCAAAGACCATTGGCAGGTACATGTGGTTCGGGTATAAAATGCAGTGAATGTGGAGTTCAGCCTTCAGCATTATGGTTCTCTGAATCATGCCATACAGGAGATTCAGGATGATCAAGGGGAGAGCTCCCAAGAGATTCCACCGAAGGCATGAAAACTGGAATTCTGCATTCACTAGATGACATCTCTCTCTCTCTCTCTCTCTCTCTCTCTCTCTCTCTCTCTCTCTCTCTCTCTCTCTCTCTCTCTCTCTCTCTCTCTCTCTCACACACACACACACACACACACACCTGTTCCCTGTTCCAGAATCTGTAGTGAATAGACCATAGGGTGATAATTTTCACACATTGTTCCTTGTGAAAAACATGGCTTGCTAATCATCTTAAAGTTTTAATTCTCTGCATTTTTGATAGCAGCAGCATTTTGGACTTGTTCTCAAATCCCCCATTGGTTCTAAATGGAGGGGTTCCTGGGCTCCCTTTGAGAAACAAATACCGCACCTGGCTGATGTGGCAGAGGAGGGGAACGAGGTTTCATCTCTTAGCTTGCAAATGGCCTTGCAGATGTTCATTATGGAGCAGAAGAAAAATGGCTAAGAGGTTAGACTAGACAGACTGGGAAAGCCATTTCCTTTGGGGTGTATTTTTCTCCTGCATGTAATTACTGATGTTATCAAAACCTATATCTATTGTATTCTGTTGTCACTGTTACTGAAATTATACTGTGAAGTTAAGCCCCACTTATTGATATTAGAATAAATCCAGGAAGATTGGTAAGAATAAATACCATCGTAAAACCTTTATAATCTCTTTGGAAGGGTTTGTTTTATAAACATTGACAATTTCCTGTGCTGACTGCACTGTTTTAACATATCATTTCAGCATCCCTGAAAAGATAAAGTTTGCTCCCGGTTTCCTATGGAGATACAAACAGCCTCTCCGATAGAAATATGTGACTCAGCGAGTGAGTAATGTTTATTGAGCACTTAGCAATAGATATGTGAGTAAACAAAGCAGGCCAGTGCCAAGCTATGAGTTGCATAGACTAGTAGAGAGAAGGGCGTTCAGTGTGCCGCTGTCTAAGTGTGAGCAGGGTCTTAAGTACAAGCAAAAGGTGCTGTGAGAACAGTCAGTTGAGGAACATAACCATATAACGCATGGAATCATGGGATTGTGCTTCCCTCAGTAACTACATTACATGGAAGGCCTGAGCAAATAGTAAGAGTTTTCTGGGGAAGGAGCGAACAGAGATGAGAAAGGACACATCTATTCAAGGACCAAAAAGGCCAGTGTGATTGAAGCAGGAAGGAAGGGCTACATTTTAGGGTCAGGATTATGGACGTCTCCCGAAATTTAGTGGGAACCAATGAAGGGATTAAAGAAGAAACAGGGGTAGTCTGATTTGCTATTTGAGAGGGCCACATTTAGCCACAGCATGGCAATAGGACCTCTAAGTTCAAACATGGATGGAAGGACATAGCTTTAAAGGCTTCTGAGGTGGTAGATGATACGGGTAGGATGCACCATGCCAGTTCCAGTAAGATGGAGAGAATGGTTGAAATGGTGTGATGTTGGGAAGAAGGAGCTGACAGGAGTTTGGGGTTGATGGACCGTGCGGAGAACAGGTGATCGAGAACATTCAAGTTCTAAAGAGCAACTGTGGCCCTCCCTGAGGCGGGAAATATGCAAGAAAACAAAATGCACACAAGGAGAGTCATAGATTCATACAGAAGCGGTTACAGCAATTCAAGAGCACGTGCAATGCACGTGCTGACCAGTAAAGGAAAATCAGTGGAAACAGTATCCCTGTCCACCCCAACCTCAGCACCTTCAAAGCATCATTTAGCAGCAAGCTCCACTACGTGTGAAATTCCAAGGCAACTTTCTGGTCAAGCTTCTACTTGGTGGAATTCTGAACTTGCCAACAAGTTTCCAACTAAAACCATTGAAGGAGACTGTTTAATCCTTCATATTAAATATCCCATTAGTGTTAGAGGTTTCATTTTCTACGTGTTCCCATGGTTCACATTTAATTATTTGCTTAACTTTTAAATGCATATTCTTAAAACCCTGAACTGCAATTCCAGGAGAGCCAGACTCCCCTTGTGAAGGGTAAGGTGGAGTTGGGGTGGGTAGGGCTGGGGCTAGGGCTGGGTGGTCAGAGAATTAGTAGATTCTGGAGCTTGGAATAACACCAAGGCCTCCTGGGGCCCTTGCCCTTTCCACTTCTTCAAGCTGCCTCTTGTAAACAGACCAATCCAGCCAAGAGACATTTAAGGGCTTACAAGGTAAGTGTGTGTGATTGTGTGTGTATGTTTATGTGTGTGTGTGATTTTGTGTGTGTATGATTGCATGTGTGTGTTTGTGTGTGTCTCTGTGAGTGATTGTGTGTGATGTTTGTGTGACTGTGTGTTTGTGTGATTGTGTGATTTGTGTGTGTGTGTGCGCGCGCGTGCATGCATGCGTGTGCTTGTGTGTATGTGTGTGTGTGTGTGTGATTTCTTCCATGTCCTGCAGCTTGAAAATAGTTTTCTTTCTCTTCATAAGAAGCATAAATAACACTTTGCAACTCCTTGGTATCCAGCACCCACTGTCTTGATGTCTTCATGGTGGTGTATGTGAAAAGAATGCCTTTGATATATTTCACAAAAATCAAACATTGTGTGCAGCAACATAACATTAAAATATTCCTTAAATCATTGCAAACTGAAAACAACCCAACAATGAGTGTGAATTGACAGACAGCCTGGCTGACAGCTGAGCCTCACAGGCATTGTGCTCAATGAAAGCAGACAGACACAAGTGAGTGTGATTCCTTACAGAAAATTCTAGAATACAAAATCTAGGGAAATCCGACGCTTTTAGGATTCAGGCCATTGGTCCTTCAGGATGCCCATGGCTAGAAGCAAACAGAGTCAAGGGGCTCTGTGTCCATAGATTTCACTTTCAAATACCCAACAGACTTCACATTCATAATTAGCATACTGTTCTGTATGTAAGTGATTTCTATGCATTTGTAATACTGACTCGTACATACGAATTTAGTGTAGTTCAATTACAAGTTTACTAGAAGACATGAAGCCTTAAGCAGGGCATGGTGGTGCACGCCTATGATCTCACCATTTGGGAGGATTAGGAGTTCAGGATCACCCTCAATAGCTTGAGGCCAGCCAAGATTATAGAACCCTTCCTAAAATTTATATATATATATGAGATGAGAAAGTGATGGAAGAGGCGGGGTAGGAGGGAAGGCATGGAAGAGAAGGGGAGGAAGGGGGAAGAGAAAAGAAAAGACATGAGCCCTTAGATATTTAAAATAACCTGACACTCATAGTTGACAGTCAAAGAACACACAAAGGCACAGATTAAAAATAACCTTAAACATACCATGAAATGTTGATACCAAGTTATTGAAAACACTTTTCACAAAGTTTATTAATACATTTTAAAGACTCTCCAAATGAAGAAGAAGACTTCAGAGAGGCTTCAGTTACGGAAGCTCAGATGACAATCCCACTGTGATCGCGGGCAAATTAATAAATTCCTCAGTTCTGTGCCTGCACATGGAAGAGCAGGAGAGCTCATCCCTCCCAGGGTGTAACTCTGCTTAATTAATGTTTGTAAAATACTTTCCACTCCCTGGGTGAAAGGTAGCACTAAAGAGTAAAGCATAATTACGTTTTAATTGCGGGACTAATTTTGAAGATGCCAAAAAAAGTGCCTGTGAATTATTATAGACTGCTCCACTCGAATCACAGCCGGGAGTTCTGTCTTCTACACAGAAATATTACCTGTTACACAAAGGAAATGGTTCAGCTTTCCCATCAACAGAGTGGGATGGCATTCTGTCAGTGACCTGCTAGGATCCCGCTGCTGTTTGCAAAATCCTTCAATGATCCCTTAGAAATGTAACCTCCTGCTGCCTGAGGTGAATGAAATAGCTCCTTGGGGGTAGGGGAGTTGGGGGGCGGGGGAGGGAGAGAGGACATGACCAAAGTGTCAGCCTCTCTCAAAATGACCGCTGAGAAGGGAGGTCTGTAGAAGAAAACAGGGCTGCTGTAGGAAGCCAGGATGCTGGGTGGTTCATTTAGGGCAATGCCTTGATACCGAGAGTTGGTTTATTCCATTTTCTCAAAGGGAAATTTCAGTGGATTTCATGATCCCTTTTATTGAGGCCATTCTTGTCCTGCTCTTAATCTGAATGGTTTCTATTTATACAAAACCAGTCACTGGGAATCTATGTATACCTTAGACTCTGGCCTTTCATGTATCAAGAGATGAACAGCCAGGTTGAGTGAGGGTGGGCTAGATTTCTCAGCACTGAAGCTGGGCCTTTCTTGGATTCTGACTTGGGGATTTCGAATAACTGACTACTTGTACAGTTTTTGTTTTAGAAGAGAAGATACTTATAAAGATAAATCCTAAAAATATTTTTCATTTTATATATTTAGTAGGCTAAATAAAACATAAAGAGATCTACAGAAAGGTATTTGATTACTTGGTGGCAGTTTTGAAGCATTACATATTAACAACAGAACTTTTTGGCATGAGTTTCTCTTAATGCACAAAACTTTTCCTCATGTATTTTATTTAACTAATGTATACACAAATATTCCTCATCAGCCTCCCTCAATAAAAGAAAACACAACAGTCAGATCAAATGACTCCCGTTACAGATTATGTATTTTGGAAATATACTTTCCTAAAGCAAAAAGGTTTTAAACATAATCTTCCTTCTATAGGAAGAAATAATAGGAAGGTATTTTTAATATTTTTAGCAAGCATTCTAAATCTTGATGAAGATAAATATATTTCTGTCATCAAAATTCCCTTGAAAGACTAAAATCTGTTTGAATATCTCTGAGTGTCCTCTAAAACCTTTCAAAGAACAATACCATTGAGATGTTATGAGTTAGTGTGCATCATGTTCACAAGCTGTTATGTGTATGTGTTGTGGTGTGTGTATGTGTGGTGTGTGTATGTTCACGCATGTGCAAGGTTGCTCACACTTATGTCTACATGAGTGTATGCACCGTTGGTTCCATGTCTCTGGAGAATGTAATAGAGCATGCAAGCATGTCCAGTTTGTGACTGTCAATCATTATTTTCTGAAGCTCAGTTCAGGGTGGTCTGATTCAAATTCCTTCTGTAGAACAAATAAATTAAGAGATTCCAGAGACTTATGTCATAGTACTTAGTACCACTCATAACATGTTTCCTATGATTTTTTTCTTTCCTTGAGTAACATTCTCTTTACGGGTGCACATTCACTGGGAATGGTGCTGGAGTTCATAATGACATTTCATACAGATGCACTTTCTCCCAAGTCCTCCTACCCTCTCCTTCCCACTTCTCCCTTCAGATTCCTTTATTCCTCTATACATGTTAGGTATATGATGTGATTTTATGTGCCCATATGAAATCTAAGATCCACACATAGAAAACAACATGATACTTGTGTTTCTGAGACTTATTTGTTCAATATAATATTCTTCAGTTGCGTCCATTTTCCTTCAAATGATACATTCTTAATATTTATGGCTGAATATATATATATATATATATAAAACATCTTCTTGTATCCATTATTCTGTTGACAAATGGCCAGTTGGTTCCATAACTCAGCTATTATGCATAGGGCTGCAACTTTGTGAGTATTGGTCTTGTGATTTGCTTTCATCAAGGAAGTAAGCAAAAATATGTATAGTTCTAAAGTGAAAGTTAGAAGAACCCATGAGCTCTTGTTCCCTCTGTTGAGGCTCCTGGTAGTATTCCAGGTGGTGCCCTTGTTAGCTGAGGTACTGGGGATAGGCAGGGGAGTAAGGGCAGTTCACATGTCCTTAATACATGGTCATACTATAAAGAAGAAATGAAACTTGGTGTTTTAAAACATGAACGTTTGGGTCTGTTCATTCCCATTGCATACCCAGGCCACTGACCAACTCAGTTATTGACTAGGATAGACTTCATCAGAACTTCTGGGAAGATGACTGGAGAGGAGATGGGCTTCTCACCCTGACTGTAAAATCCATTTCTTGGCAGCTGTGTTCCCCGATGAGGCTCTCAACACTCCTCTCCCAGTGTCCCCAGGATGGTCACACCTCAAGTAACTACAGGCATAGGCAGGTGACCTTAATACATGTGCAAACTGACACTTTCATATCAAACATTTACTGAAACTGAGCTGGAGATTCTGAATGGAGATTCTATAGCCATCCACCCAATGGCCCACAAAGCATTTGGGTGGAGTTGGTGGATTCAAAACCTCAACACACAGATGGCTTTTCTCCATCATCAGCTGGCAGGCATAATCATAGACTCTGGCTTCTACATGAAGAAAGCCTGCTGGAGAGCTACATTCTATAATACTGGAGAGAGGAGTTTAATTCAGGAAGGAAATTAGTAGGAAGCCTGGTTTTCACCATAACCAAGCTGCTGTCTCTAACCCACCATAACCAGTAATGTAGCTAGCTAGCACTTTCTATTGTTACACATTGATAAAAACAGCTTTTTGGAAGGCTGGATAAGACCAAGGAGAAGGTTCATTCAATCATTTTGCTATTGGTAACATTATATGAATAGTTTAGTATTTATCCCCAATTAGATCATCCTGATTATTAGCTTTTTTTGAGACAGAGGTCTCTCAACATAACCCTGCCTATCCTGGACCTCACTATGTGGAACAAGCTGGTTTCCATCTCATAGAGATCTAACTGTCTTTGCCTCCTGACTGCTGGATTTGTCCTGATTATTTTTTAATAATAGATTTTCTTTTCTAAAGACGGCCACAATAGTACTTCTATTCCACATATCTCATATACCTTGTGAGGGCACCATTTCCCCACCAAGTAATGGAGTTGATTCTTTTCTCCTTGGACATATTTACCAGTATGATATAGTAGATATTGTACTCTTCGATGATGGAGGCTAGGTAGTGAAAACACAATGCAGCTTCTGCTCTGCTCTTTGGACTGCTTAGGCCTGGTACACTGACATAGCAGGTTAGAGATTCTGAGTCCCCTGCAGCTGTGATGACCCAGCCACATTGGCATCCCCTGAGTAGGTGCTTCACATAGCATTACTGAGTCAGCTCTGCCTACATGCAAGGTATGTGCAGCCATCAAGTCATTCTTTGTCTGTCTGTCTTTCATCCAGGGCCCAAGATATGTAGAACAAGAGTAAATTATCTGTGCTGTACCATGTTAAGATTTCTGATACATCAAATCCATACCAAGAAAATGGTTACTGTTTCGAATATCTGAAGTTACTTATTATGCAAATTGCTAGCTGGAATAATACCCACCGTGCACATTTGCATCTCACTTGCCTTTCTGTAACTATTCCTGAGTGTCTTTTATTCACTGAGACATAAGTTAGACCTGGAAGGTTCCTGGGTGAACTAGACACAATTTTTTCCCTTAAAGGTATCTGTACGACAGAGCCTTTAAGGCTGGGAGTTCTCCTTCTACTGAAGTTTCTGGGTTAAAGCCTGTGGCAGACACAGCAGCACTGACCCAACACACAATTGGCTCCTCTCTCTGTTCTATGCCCAGTATTAAAATTGCTTGCTCACACAGGGAACTGAAATCAGCATCATTTTTAAAATGTGGTGAGTTCCCAAAAAGGTGTTATTTGATTTACAACTCAACATAAAAATAAAAACAAAATACCTAACCTAAAAGTAATTCCCTACTCTACCTGAAACTCTGTCCCTCTTGCACCCATACATTGAAACCCTAAGTCCAACACCTCAGATTGTGACTATATTCATAAACAAAGCTTTTTAAAAAACACAGAAGTAGAATCAGGTCTTGCATACAGCCCCTGATGCAATGTGACTAGTGTATTTATAAAATGAGAGGCATGCATAGATAGATGACTACAGAGAAGAGAGATATCTGTCAGCCAAGGAGGGAGGCTGTGCGACAGCACCTGCCCATACTTTATCTCAGATTTCCAGCCTCCTCCAGATCGAGAGCCCATCTGTGTCTGACACCCAGACTGTGGTGTTTGTTATGGGAGCCCCATCCAACCAATATAGTCACTGTGAGTGACTCTCCTGTGCCACTGATCACATGGACCACTCAAGTGCTAGATGCGGTGGAGGCTGTGGAAGAATGGCCTTAAGTCTTGCACTGTTACCATCCCTCCTGAGAAAACAGTTAAGGCAGAGGCCAAATTAAGTGAACTTACATTATAAGATCGGCCTCTGCAGCACATGCCGTAACTCAGCCCCTGCATAATTCATGAATTTATATTATCACTGTGAATCTGTGTCATTGTATAAATACTACTTAAACTTTAGCCCTGATATAAACAGTCAAAAATATCTTTTAAAAATGAATATTTTTCATAGCATTTAGAGAAACTGAATGTTTAATAATGAATTGCACAGGATTTTAAATTCCCTGAACAATCTGGATGCAGCCCTCACTTTAAAATAAACAGAGGGGAAAATACAGAATCATATCCCTATGAACCAGAGAATTATTTGTAAATAGAAGTAGTTAATAAATGAATGGCTGAATGAATGAATGATGTTTCTTGATGGAGTCAGGGAGCATTTTTATAAAAATAGGTTTTAAAACCACATGGCTGGCTGTCTCTGTTACAGTTACTTCCACATGGCCCCAAAGCAGCCAGTCATGGCATATATGTGTGGGGAAGGCTATGTTCCAAAACCAAACCAAAATAAAACAAAAAAGATCCGACAGCAATCCAGTTTTCTCACTTTGCTTAGACTTCTGATCGAAATCTTTTCCCCCACTTAATACTCCCCAGCTTTCCAGACAAGCCAGTCATTAGAATTTAATATTCTCCACAGTGTGGACCTGACATGTCTTCCCTCCTCCTTACCGTATAGACACAGACTATTTCAATAAGCTGAATAATTATTTCCACGTTCCAAGTTCTCTTTTCTTTTCTTTGCACAGAGTCCCCTCTCCGGGCTTCTCCTCAATGCTGTCCTCATCCTACACCCTGTTCTTGTGCTGATTTTGTTTGTGCCCTAACAAATAAAGCTTGCCAGAAGAGCAGAGGATAGAGATATCACCAGTCAACCAGGTCTGGAGATCTCTACAGACAGGAGACAGGAAGTGATAAGGCAGGGTGGAGACAGGAGCTTGGCCCTGTTCAGCAGGAGTGTGGTTTCACCTGCTCCTTAGTCTCTCTGACCTTCCAGCATTTACCCCTATATCCGACTCCAGGATTTTATTAAGACCGATTTGAATTCACACTGTATGTCCTATCAGATGTGTTTTCTCTACTCAAAACCTCAGACTGGCGTTTTTCCAGATGCTCCTTGTTCTTACTAAATCCAGCCTCATGTTAGTCAGTTCCATGACTTCCTAGAACCTTCTATAAGACCCCAGCCTTCCTCAGAGCAGGAATTGCATATCCTTAGTTCTGACTGATGGGCAAGAGCTCAAACATACTAAAAGCTCAATAAACACTTCATAGACTCACTGGATTGTGCCATTTGACTCTGATTCCCAATAGAGTAAACATAAAGAAAAGCACAGGCTGGTTCCCTTCAAAATGAATCCCAAAACATTCTGTCTCTGAAATATTAGTACAGGCTGCTTTTAGGGCCATCAGTCTGATAGAAATTGAATAACCTTTGCTACAGAACCTTAAAAATGCATTGAGAATCTAGAATTCTTGGACCAGCCACCTTTTTAATTAACTTTGGTCTGGGAGCAGTGTCTACCTCCTCAAGTGCTAAGCTTCCAAACAGGTAAACAAGAATAAAGGTTCTACCTGCTATATTCCTAAGGCCTGGCCTATAGTCAGATTCTTCATGACTGCAAGTGAGAAGTGATTTTCAACTCAGTCATGTCCTGAGAGCTTGCCCGCACTGCAGAAAGCACCATGTGAATGCAAAGATAAATAAGACATGAGCTTCCCTGCTACCTGGTAGTTAACAGTCTAGTCAGGGAGACAGACACATATCCAAGGTCTAGAATGTAAAGTGGGCAGCAAGAAGGGATACAGTGGGATACTGCCACAGAGAGATGAATCAATTTTGATAGAGGCAAGGTAGTCTGACCCAAGAGACCTTGTGGGAGGGATGAAATTTAGGCAGAAAGTTACTATTAAAAAAAAAAAAAGATCTGTGGCTGAACTTGAGATATTATGACATCTCAGTGACCTTTGGCCTACTCATTAGGTAAGGAAGGGGAGACTCAGGCAGGAACTGAGGGCTGGCTGGTGTCAGGTGACCCACTTGTCCCCTTTGTAATCAGCTTCATGTGACTCCAAATTCGCTTGAGAGGAAGGAGAAAGATCTGAGACCACTGTGTCTTCATTCCCAAGCATTTGTGACAATGATTAGTAGTCAAACCACACAACCACCTCAAGGCCATGGTGGCCCCTGGTGGAAGCCATTGCCTTTGGTAGTTATTGAGGGACCAGATTTAGCTGCTAGCAACATTGCACCTGCATCCTATAACCGAAGATGATGCAGCCCACGCCGGCAGCCGTGAGCAAAAGCTTCCAGTGGACTGGGGGATAGACTAGAGTGAGCTTTCGACTCTGGGAAGGGAATTTTCTTTAAAAAGTTCAACTTTAGTTCAAAAGAACAGATCTGAAATGCAATCACAAAGATAGTGATTTGCCCTAGAATTACAAGCTACAATCTACAGCAGGGGAGGCATGCATTTGCCTTCTGGCAGTGTATTCTTCCCCCACAGGTGTCTCTCTCTGTCTGCCTATGTAGCCTGCTCACACATGGAAAACAACTGTCAAGGACACGGTGATCTTTATGATTGGGCTAATGCCAACCCTGAAAGTAAACCTTCTTGGGTGAGGCTGAGAGGAAAAATTTCACTGTGACAGTTTAATTTAAATAGACTATTCAATGCCTTTATTCTCACCACTTACAGGGAGTATGCAACTGAATAATTAAATGAGTCTTTATTTATTTATTTTACATTCACAGACACAGCTGTGTCTCCCCTGCCCCTAAAAGATCCCCTTTGTCAGGATCCCTTTCCTCTGTATTTCTATAACTCCAGAGGCCAACACCTAACCTCTCATCCTGTGGTCTGTGGTCATGCTCGCCTCTTTGCAAAAAAAAAAAAAAAAAAAAAAAAAGCTGTCTCCAGACAGCAATTGCAGTAAAAGCTTTCTTTCTTTTTGATGAAATTTACACTTATTTTCTGCATACAAAACTCCCAAGTTAGAGGAGGCTCAACAATCTATACATGGGTTTTCTTTTTCAAAAATGGAGAAAGGCATACTTTTGAATAGGATGCAAAGCACTTTTCACTGGTGTCCTCATTTGCTTTCCACTAATGTGGTAAATATAACAAGAAGGGGAGGAAACAATTTACATCTTACTCTTTCATGGCACCCTTGAGGGAAGTTTGGGGCAGGAACTGAAGCAGAAGTAACTGAAGTAGAGGAAAGCTGCTCCCTAGCTGGCTAGACTATCATATAAGGAAGACCATCTTCCTAGGGAATGGCACTGCCCACAGTGGTCTGGTCTCTCCAACATCAATCAGGAAATTGTCCTAAGACTTGATTATGGACCAGTTGCCTCTTTCCAGATGACACTGGCTTATGTCAAGTCGAGGGAAAAAACTAACCCTCATAGTTTGTATTACCAGTTTCTGAACATTAGTGGCATAGGGGTTATATCATCAGCCCCAAACCCAGGTGTTTACAGATGTATAAACAGAGAGCTCTGAAGGAGAAAAGTCAGGACAAGGTTCACAGATCTGAGAAACCAACTCTGACTCCTAAATTTTGCTGTGTCTTTAGAACTAGCTCTGTGCTGGCTCTCTCTGCCACCTCCCCTTGTATAGAGCACAAGTTCCTATGGAGCAGCTGGTGGAGCCAGAGCACAGGAAACAGTCCGTGTAAGCAAGAGGAGGCATCCTTAGAAGAGTACTGATGAGCTATCAGCTCCTCTGCCAGATGCTGGAAGGTCATTGGCTAAACTCCTTTATTCATTTCAGATCAAAGACTTGGCACCTGGAAGCTACTGATTATAGCTATTGGTTCAACTATGGGTTTCATCTCCTCAAAAGTCTTAGAACAAAAGGACTGGAAAAATCCTATTAAAATTCCTGTCTCACACCCAGAGACTTGGTAAATTAAACAGGCAGTTTAAAATTTTGATTCTTCTCTGTCCCTGAAAGATACCCAATCTAGCTTTCTCTCAACTCTTCACCCAAAGCCATTACAATATGAATACATTTTATTCCTTGAATGCAAGGGAGGAATAAGGAGATGTCACAGTCGGTAAGATCATTTGCTGTGTAAGCACTGGGAACCCGAGTTTGACTCCCCAGAACTCACAGAAGAGTTGGGCATGTCCAAGGGTGTTTGTAACACCAGCACCACTTGGGACAGAGACAGGCTGGTCCTGGAAGTATGCTGACCAGCTGGTCTAAACAAAATGGCCGGCATCAAGTCCAGTGAGACATCCTGTTTCAAAGGCAGAAAGAGAGCGACAGAGTATTCTGATGTCTAGTCTCTGCATGTGCACACAGGTAGGTGCACCCCATATACACATGCATGCAATCACACACACACACACACACACACACAGAGAGAGAGAGAGAGAGAGAGAGAGAGAGAGAGAGAGAGAGAGAGAGAGAGAGAGAGAGAAGTAAGAAAGTCCTAGTCTGAGGTCTGGTTAGGATCCTCATATCTAAAGGCTATTGTTGTCTCTGACTAGGCCACAAAATACATTACTACAGAGCAGTGGTATGTTTTAAAGGTACATCTAAAAAATAAAAACAAAAAACAAAACAAAAAAGTGCTAGTTAGGGATTGCAGAGAAGGAGATACTGTTTTAAGAGCTACATCTGCCTTCTCCAAGGTGCCTGAAATGTTCATACATCCTCACAAAAACAATCCTATTATTAAAGAACTTTAATCTCTACCTGTGCCATGCCACAGCTTGAAGAGACAGTGTTACCAAAGAAGAGAAAACCAGAATCAAATGCATCGCCCTGGTTTTTGCCGCAGTGGAGAATGCACTCTTAACACTGGAAGTTGTGATAAACTCCCTGCCTTGTAGTCACCCTCATGTGACAGGCACCTCACCGACATTCCTGTCTTGAAACTGCTAGCTCCCTGTTCTTCTAGCACTGGAAATCTATCAAAGGTTGCCCAGGTCTGTATCAGTGACTCTGCCTTTCTCCTGTGCCTGAACCCAGCACTGACACTCCTTTTGTACTTTTGTTTACCAGCACTCACATCTATTTCGTTACTAAAATCTGTAGCCTTGTCTTCCAATGTATCCTCCATTTTCTTGTGATGTACCTAACTCCTCCACCTTCATCATCTTCTCATTCAAGCCCACACACTGCTCTACAATGTTACTTAGGTAGCTTCTTCAAACCCCAATCCCTGTCCCACCACATCCCTATGCCAGGTGTTGCTTCTGACACACCATGAACCCTAAAATCCAAAGCTTCTAACTAGCCCCCAAAGGCTCAATGCTGATGTTCTGGCTGGTCCTAACTTCAACTTGACACAAGCTGGGATATCTGAAAGGCAGGAACCTCAATTGAAAAAGTGCCTCCATAAAAATCTAGCTGAAGGATATTTTCTTAGTTAATGACTAATGGGGAAGGACCCAGGCCATTGTTGGGGGATGCTCCTGGGCTGGTGGTTCTGGGTTCTCCAAGATAGCAGACTGAGCAAACCATGGGGAACAAGCCAGTAAGCAGCACTCTTCCATGGCCTCTGTCTATTTCAGCTTCTGCCCCTACTCACCCCCAGGTTCTCGTCCTGTTTGAGTTCCTGTCTTGGTTTCCTTCCATGATGGACTACAAAGGGGAAGTGTAAGCCCAATAAACCCTTTTCTCCTTAACTTGCTTTTTGTTCATGGTGTTTCATCACGCAATAAAATCCTAAGTAGGCCAAGTTGGTACCAGGAGTGGGGCATTTCTGTGACAGAAATGACCATGTGGTTTGGGGGAGGATTATGAAAGAACTTTGAAACTTTGTGGAAAAAAATACCATTGACTGTTCAATGTTTGGTGAGCTGTTCTATAGGAGCTATGAAAGATAAGAATGTTGAAGGTAGGGAAAAAGGGGGAAGCCTGGACTGTAAAGTTTCAGAGTGAAGTTTAAAGACTATCTATCAGGGTCATTTGTTATTTTGAGTTAAGATTTTGTGGTTCTGGTTTGCAGGGGCTGATGAATCAGCTGTGGCTAACAAGATACCAGAACCATTAAAGTAAAACCTTCACTTTGCTGAGATACTCGAGGCTGGTTGGCTGGAGCTGAAAAATTAGAGATGATTAAGATGAGACTAGCATTGCTGAGGTGAAATCTCATGGGAAGTGTTTTCTGAGAGCATGCAGAAGCTGTGATCCAGACACCATCAAGATTGTACCTTTAGACTGATCTCTAAAATATATAGAAAACTCAAGAAACTAGAAGCCCCAAACCCAAATAATCCAATTAAAAATGGGCTCAAGGAATTCTCAACAGAAGAATTGCAAATGGCTGAAAGACACTTAAAGAACTGTTCAACATCTTTAGCCATCACAGAAATGCAAATCGAAACAACTTTGAGATACCACCTTACACCTGTCATAATGGCTAAGATCAAAAACACAGATGACAGCCTATGCTGGAGGGGATGTGGAGGGAGTGGAAAAGAGGATATGCTTCTGTTTCCACAGAAGATGACAACCTGTAGATTGCTTCCAGGCTAATATGGTTTGATCAAGGAAGACACCCTGAAAAAGTCTTTAGATACAAAGAGATGACATCAGTTTCAAGGCTGCCAACTATGATTATCCAGCTTGAGGAACCCCATAAGAATGCCAGGAGCCTTCAATCAGCAGGAAGTTGTATGGAAAGCTATGCCCAAATTCCCAAAATAATGTTTATAAATGTTTGTTTTCATTGTAAATGGCTAATGGTCATAGTCAATCTCTTTCAAAGGAAAAAAAAAAGGAGGATATAATATAAGAATGATTAAAAAAGATAAATTATTGAATCTACTTTAATCCAAAAAATGGATGTTAATCTTAAAATATTTTAAATTGAGATGGATTTTGGTATATTGATAAAAATTTAAGGTCAATTTTGTTATACTTATATATATTTCTACTTTTATTTAAGATATTACATTTATGAAATTCCTTTAAAATTATAATGTATAATTAAGAAATGCAGATTAATAGTCATCTGTGATAACAAAACTTATGTTAGTTAGGTTTTTGTAGGTGTACAAAGATATATTTCAATTAGATAGGTAATCTTCAATTATTTCAAAGACTTACAGAATATGGCATTTAAAATATTTTAAGAACTTAGACTTTTTTGGACAGTGAGAAAAGTCTGCTTCTGGCAGCACCAATTAACTTCAAGAGAATGATGAGCATTGAAGAAACTCCATTTGGAATTTACTTTCTTTGTGGCAAAGGTTAGCCATTGGACAAGAACCTGTTCTCACCTCAAGTGCCTGACAGTATGCTGTATAAACTGGACATGCAGGACTGGAAAATGACCTTTGAAATTTGGCAGAATAAGCAGAGATGGGCCTTAAAGTTCCTGTTTCACAGAGAAAACTGCCAGACATCCTTTAGGACACAAGGAGAAGCAAGTGGTGAACTATACCTGAATGGAAAGACCTGTCTTTCAAATTTCCTGCTTCACTAAGACTCTGGGTCTGTAGGCTGAAGATGGATGCCCCAACTTTATAAAGGAACTTAGGGTGACTGTCCAGGCAGACAGATGTCATCTCTGTCATTCCTAGATTTTGGAAGTTGCTCACACTTCCTGTTTACTTGGGTAACATTATGTCCTTCTATGGTCTTTGATGTAGTTAAGATTAGATAGTTATAAGTATAGTTTTCCTTAGTTATTATAAGAGGTAAATTAGATATGAAACTATAGGCTCGCAAGGATAATGTAGATGATGGAATATTTTCTTTAACTTTGCTAAATACAAATAGACTAGAAATTCAACTGTAATTCTGCTTGATAGCTGTTTTGTTACATGTATTTTGCTATGTCGAAATTAAAACCTTCCTTTTTGATTAGACAGAAAGGAGGAAGTGATGTGGGATGTCTTTCTACATGCTTTGAATGTGAATATCATTGGTAAAAAAAAAAAAAAAAAAAAAAAAAGATTGTACCTCAAAATGGCAGGTGAAGTTGGTAGTGTAAGAGTCACCCAGGTGATGCTGGGTTTGAAGGCATGATGTATAGGAAGAAGTTGAGGCTTGGTCCTGTGAGATGCCAGGAGAGGCCCAGGAGGAGCCACTGGTGAAGGTGCAGCCTCAGGGGCAGCTGAAAACCCAGACTTGACAGGATCCTGAGGAGAAGTTGAGGTTTGGCACCATCAAGAGATCTCAAGAGAGGCTACTGGTGACAGTGCAGCCCAGTTGCAGCAGAAGACCCCAGCATTTCAGAGATGCCAGTACTGTAAGGTGACCACCAAAAACAGCAGGAGCAGTGGAGTGGAGCCAGCCAAGTCCTAGAAGTGACCCAAACCCCTTAGAGGAGCCCAGAAGATTATGAGTGGGTCCCAGACATTAAACATTGTGATGTTTACAGTTTGGTTTTGCTTTGCTTTGATTGTAACTATGCCCTTATTTTTCCACCTTGAAGTAAAAAAGTATTTCTTTTTCAATTTTACAGGAGCCCACAAGTGAGAGACTTTGAATTTTAAAAGAATTTGGATATTTTAATAGAGATTGGATATTTTAGAAGAACTGAAATTTTAATGAGCTTGAATTTGTAGTCTGCGGGACTTTTAAAGTTACTAATGTTTTAAATGTGAGATCTTGGGGACAAATAAGAAAGGAAGGCTTAATAGTGATGTGTTTGTGTGTCAAGTTGACAAACGGTCATTTGTACTGGCTGGTCTTCTGTCAACTTGATACTTCCATAAGATCCAGCTGTAAGGAATTTTAATAATTAGTGATTAATGGGAGAGAGCCCAGCCCATTGTGAGCTGGTAGCCTAGGTTCTTAAAAAAAATAAAATAAAATAAAGGCTTAGCAAGTCACGAGGAGAAAGAAAGCCAATAAGCAGCTCGCCCAATAAATCATTTCCTTCCCAACTTGCTTTTTGGTTATAGTGTTTCATTGTAGCAATAGACCCTAAATAAGACACCTGTACCTTTGAAATCAAAATCATTCTGCAAAATATTCTGATGCAGACTGGACCTTCCTCGCTGAGCCACAAATTCATGACGTTTATGGTTGTCTATGCTCTCTGTGTTCCAACTCTAGGATTTCCTGTTTATCTAATGTCTCTGAAACTCAGTTTCTCTCCCTGGATAGTATACCAGTGCGCAGAGTTTTTCTGGGGCTGAAGTCAAAATAATGTATTTGCAAGTTCTTTCTAAACTGTTAGCCTTAAGTCATAGCCATCACTTACAATTATACCCCAACATTTGGTCCCTCGCTATTCCCCCATTAAAACTATTTAATTTATTTTTTTTTGTGTGTGTGTATTGTAGTGTCTGAGCATATGTATATGTAGACACATGTTCCATTTGTATTCATGGATGTAAATGACAGAGATCAGCGTCAGGTGTCTTCTTAGATCACTTTCCACCTGTTTTTTTTTGAGATACTGATTGTCTAGACCAGCTGAGCAAGCACATTCAAGGCATTTGCCTGTCTCCACCCCTGTAGCCCTAGGGTTGTAGAAGCCTAGTGCTATACTCAGCTTTAAAATGGGTATTGGGGATCTCATGCTTTACTGACTGAGCCAGCTCTTCCAGCTCTCCCTACACCACTAACACAATTGTACTATGGATGAGCTTGCCTCTCAACCAATCCTAACTGTGACTACTTGGAAATGCCTTTATTATTTTTTTTTTATCAGAATTCACTGAAGATTTTGTTTTCTTTTACACAGAACTCTCTGGTGAATGAAATTCACCAAGAAACCCATGCTTCTCAAAGACCTGGATGAGTAGATAATAAGTCCACATTTGCCACTTGCTCCAGCTGGATGCTGCAGAGAAGTGAGTGTGGCTGTCACTGCGGCAGCTTTCTTATTAAGGAACAACAGAATACATGGTGATTAGTGAAAAGCATCTGTGAGGTGCTAGAAATAGACTGGGAAACATTCACCACAAATAGAAACTTCCTACTCTGGGAACATTGAAATTATGGTTTCCCAAATAGTGGTTAGAAACCCAAAACTTACAGTGTGCAGTTTCTGAGCTGAGGAGGGCAGGGGAACTCCCCATGAGCAAAACATTCTGGCTTACAGGAAACAGAGACTGCCATGGCTTTCCATGGTTCTGATCCATGGTTTCCTAGTTCCTGTCTCACCTAGAATACAGTGTGTGTGTGTGTGTGTGTGTGTGTGTGTGTGTGTGTGTGTGTGTGTGTGTGTGTGTGTCTGTGTCTGTGTCTGTGTCTGTGTCTGTCTGTGCGTCTGTGTCTGTCTGTGTCTGTGTATGTGTCTGTGTGTGTTCCCTAAATAGAATTCTATAAGTTATTCAACCAAAAAATACAAATAATTTATAGTCATTAAATCTCAGTGAGATTCTCCTCATCAAGCACAAGGTCTCTCTTACTTTGTATTCACGATCCCTTTACATCTAAGATATTTCTGCATGACTCCAGGTATACAGGTTTATGAAATAGGTGTATCAATCAAATATTTGCTGATGTTATAGAGACATGTATTTTAAAACAATGCTTTAATATACATATTTTATTATTAAGGATTTGATCAAGTTTGCATACTAATAAGATGGGTGTGCTTACTTTTACATGTAGAAATCTTGGCTGAATAGTTGATACTGCCAGACAGAGAACATCTTCAATGTTCTTCAGGGTTGATTATTATTATAACTTTATAATTGTCAATGCTGAGAATATCACTTTGTATGAACATATAGTACCAATTGCAGAAGAATAGTTATAGTCATTCCAGAGATTGTTAGAAATGCTGTCCTGAACTCAACCCAAAGTTTATTGCATGATTTTTGCATAAAATGTAGGAACAACACAGTGATTTTTAAAAATCAAACATAAATATTGCATAATCCAATCTAAAGATATGCTAATGTGACACCTACATGCTAAGAAATCATAGTAGCAAAATAATATCTTTGTTTTCTCTAGCCATGGTGCTCCTATAAGAGCAGAAATAATTTCATATACAGTATAAAATACTGCAACTCATAATCATTTTATATACAGTATAAAATACTGCAACTCATTACATTATAATCTGAAATCTGAGCAGGCATTTTCAGGAAGAATACAGAAGGAATTTCATGGCATGATAGGCAGCATTCACTGGCATTGTATGACATGACAGGCAGCATCCACTAGCATCACCTGGCAGGACAGTACACTCAGTATGAAGGATGTCAGCCATGGCTCCAGTGACGTTGTGAGATGCAACATGGACAAGCACTGCCAGAAATGCCACGGATTCATTATATGTTTGACTTTTGATTAATTTCAGCTAATGTATTTTCAAAAACCTTTTACTGTTGCCAATACTTTGTGACTTCCCTCACATTTTGTGATTGTGCCCTATTTGGGGGTCACAATCCTCAGTTTAAGAAGCTGTAGTCTGGACCATGCAGCGTAACCCCTAACATGGTATCTTTCTTCCCCTTTCTCCATGAATTCCTCAGTTTCCATCTTTCTGAATAGATACATTTCTCCTACCCCAAACCATGTCCCATACTATTTATAACTGTTCATTTTGACAGCCCCACTTTACACCTTGCCAGTGAGGATAACATTCAAAGTACCAGTCATGGTTTAAATAGAGATGTCTTCCATGGGCTCACATATTTAAACATTTGATTCCCATATGGTGGTATTGTTTGGAAAGTTGTAGAATGTGGGAGATTATGTTGTGTTCCATTGTAAATAATTGTCCCACCCACTGGTTTAATAAAAAGCGCTGATTGGCCAAAGGCAGGCAGGAAGTATGGGCGGGGCTACCAGACTAAGAAAACTCTGAGAACAGGAAGCACAGAGCAGAATGCTGGAGAGAAGCCAGAAGAAGCAGAGGAAAAATATGCTGCTCTAAGAAAAGGTACCGAGCCCCATGGCTGAACAAGATAAGAGTCATGGGTTAGATGAAGGGTAGAGAGCTAGCAAGTGATATGCTTGGGCTTGAGGCTGATCAGCCTAAAAGTATTGTATGCATCTGTGTGTCTCTGTCTCTGTGAGTCTGCGAGTCTGCGGGTCTGTGGGTCTGTGGGTCTTTGGGCCTAAACCTTGAGGCTAGGCCCAAAAGTCCGGGCCAGAAACCTCTTACTACAGTAGAAATTTCTGGAGGTGGAGGTTCCCTAGAGAAAGTAGGTGCATGCAAAGTGTGTCTTGAAGATTGATAGCCTGGCTCTACTTTCTGTCTATGTTCCACTTTCTATTCCACCAAGACGTGAGATGAGAAGCCCTGTCACCTTGGAGCTGCCCACTGCCAAACATATTGTATTTAACAAATGGAAACTATAACCACATTCCTCAGCACAGGACAGAAGGAGAGATGAGATGTTTACAAAAACATGTTTACTGTCACAGCTGATGAGTGAGTCCCAGAGGGAAATGCATCTTGTAGTCAAACAGCGTATGCCTGGTGGGTAGAAATTTTCCCACCTCCCTGGTCTCCGTGGACCTTTAGCATGAAGTATGCAACAGAAACTGACTTTTATGGTTTTTTACTCAATCATCAAAAATGTCCAAGGGAAAGAGGCTGAATACCACCAGAGAAAGTTTCACTATTAATAAAAATGAATAAAATATCAGATGGTGGGGACTTAAGATAGAAACGACAGTTTATTCGATTAGTTTCCAATGCCACTCCCACAAAGACTCCATTATTCATCCTTGAGGTACCATACTGACTTAGCATGAAAAAACATTATGCCCGATGAAACATTGTATTGAATAACTCCCAATTAACATATTTTTATATGTTGTTATACTAAATGATTGAAATTTTCCAGTGTTAATAGACATTACATCAGCCCTCTATTTTTAAGTTTATTTGGGGGTTCAAAGCTATAGCAATGGGAGCTTATTAATAGTGAAAAAACCATCATCTATGGTATATTATTACATGGTGACCAGGACGAAAAAAGACAAGCTGAAATTAAAAATGACTTTTAATTAATTCTAATTTCTACTTTCAATTTTGCTTCAAATTTTCTAGTAAGAACAAGGGCTCTTTTAAATTTAGAAGGTCTTTTTCAATTTGTTTATTGTTCAATTTGTTGGAGAAGGAACCCAAGCCCCTACATATGTTGGTCAATGCTCTACCCCTGATCTATACCACAGTCCTTATAAAAGTCATTTTTATCAACAATTTAATTATTAGCAACAAAACTTTAAATACCTTTTTCCTTTACATATCTTACATTTGTAAGAAAGTCTTGGCTCAGCTTGACACAGGAAAGAGGAGCAGAATCCTCATGAAAGAAGCAGTCAAGATGAGCTCAGAAGAAAGGTCCCTTTTGCTACTTGGAGAAGGGTACAAAAAAGAAGAGAAGCCCCCAAGAAAAAGGCCAAGAGAAAATAAGATCACATTGGAGCCCATAAGATTATCATGATAATACCCCCAAATAAGATGAAGGCAAGATCCTGGGCAGGAGAGAAAGAATGGCAAAGAGGATGTGAATTACAGGGCAGAGTGGAACTATAGGACTTGGTGACTAGGTGGCTGCCAAGGCCGAGGAAAGAAAGGGGTGAGAAAACCTTTGAAGACTATTCAATATGCCAGAACCTGGGGATGAGTGAGGCCATCAGCTCAGTAGACTACATTAGAAGAGTCAACTTGGGAAAAGAGAAAATAGAAGATGGGAGCTTCTTCAGGTCTTGGAGACTTTGATCTGCCTCCCAACTGTGTCCAAAGCTGTGTTTGAAACACAGAAAGAAGTGTGATGCTAGAATCTGGATGGAGCTCAAAGCAAGAGGCCACCTCCTGGGTGTAGAAGTCATCACCCAAAGACAACACTGTTAAGAGGGAGGACAGAGGCAGCCTCATGAGCATGCTCCCTGGATCAGATGACCATTTGCCATGCCCATCTTGCTACGTTTCCCATGTTGAAGCCGCACTGAAGACCTTAAAATGTAATGCCCCTACTTAGAGACCTTTAGAGTAGCCAAACTTACTGGCAGTCAGATGAATGCCAACTAAAAGACAATTAAATTCTATTTTTGTCTAGTGGGTTGGGAAAAATTAAAGATTGATAATATCTATTGCTGGAAGGCACACAGGGAAATGAGTGCTGCTATATTTCTGGCATGAGGCAAATTGCTATGATATTTTGGGATATCCATTATCTATTCAAACACTTATGACTTATGATCCAGTAACTGCACTTTTCAGAATCTACATTTTAGAAACCCAAGCAACAGTCCAAAGGATACATGTACAAAGTCTTCACTCCTACTTTAGTTATAAAGATTAAAAACTTTTAAAAGTGCAACTAAAAATGTAATATTCAGAAAACTAAAACCTATATTAAGAAGTAACTGTCATATATGTTCCAATATGAATCTACAAAGATATGATTAATAGACTTTAGGGCCAGGACAACAAGTTTCCAAGTTCTATACTGTTTTATTAAGAGAAGACAGAGTGAAAAGTGTATCTTTTTAAAGGTTTGTTTTTATTTTTCTTAGTGTGTATATATCATGTGCTTGTGCATGTGTGCATGCCTTTGGAGGCCTCAAGAGGTTGTCAGATATGGTGGAGCTGGCATGACAAGCAATTGTGAGCCACTTGACATGGATGCTGGGAACAAAACTTGAGTCCTCTGCAAAAGCAGGAAGCCTCCAAACTGCTCATGCCTCTCTCCAGCCCTCAGGTGATACCCTATGTTAACAGTAAGTGATGAAAGTACAGCAGTGTCTTTGCTAACAAGAATTATGTTAAAAGTAATATGTGCTATGCATTTAATATAAAAATCTCACAAAATGAAGATAAAAGACCATCATCATTCTCATGTTTAAATAAAGAAAATGAGGCTAAGTAGCCCAAGGCAGGTTACACAGGTAGCAAATGGCAAATGGGATTTACCTGAGGTGGCTGGGCTTAGAATTTGTGCATTGAACCTTTGGACTATTTGGAGATTGTTAACTTTTTTTCATACCACTGTATTGTCAGACTTGATAAAAATATGCCCACTCTAACTTTTTAATAAACTTGTAGAAGCATATGAGCAGGAGTCAAACGACTTCACCAGCATCCTTACAAATTCACAGCTGCTAACAGGGACCTATGGTGTAGGGGATTTTGTTGCTTCATTGTAAATAACTGTCCCACCCACTGGTTTAATAAAAAGCACTGATTGGCCAAAGGCAGGCAGGAAGTGTGGGTGGGGCTACCAGACTGAAAACTCTGAGAACAGGAAGCATAGAGCAGAACGCCAGAGAGAAGCTGGAAGAAGCAGAGACAACTATGCTGCTCTAAAGAAAGGTACTGAGCCCCATGGCTGAACAGGAAGAATCATGGGTTAGATGAAGAGTACAGAGTTAGCAAATTATATGCCTGGGCCTGAGGCTGATCAGCCTAGGCCTGAGGCTGATCAGCCTAAAACTATCATATGCATCTGTGTGTCTCTGCAGGTCTGTGGGACTGCAGGTCTGTGGGTCTAAACCTTGAGGTTAGGCCCAAAAGTCCGGGCCAGAAACCCCCTACTACACTATGGTACTTTCCTTTGTTTAAGACACTATCCATGCCTATTCACAAAAACCTCTAAAAGGCTTCTGGGGATGCTGCCTTCTATGGAGAAAACTGAAGAGCGGAGCTATGTTCACCAGTTCACTCATGTTTTAGCATTTTAGGGCTCAGAGGAGAAATCTATTATCAGATAACACCGAGGCTCCCTTTTTGACAGCCTCATCGGGTGCCTCATTTAAGTGGCAGCTCACAGCTGTCCAAGATGTGCCTCCCGTTGCTCCTTATGGCTTTGGTCACCTACAAACCTGGGATGCAAGAAGAGGTACAAAGTGAATACCCACAATGCACTTCCTCCAACTATCAGAACTCACAGGACTCTGTCTCCCATCATTCAAGTCAAGGCTCAATTCACTTTCTGTTTTGTATGTTCTGGGGAATGTTCCACCTAGCCATAATTTCAGTCTCAGATGAGTGGGTTTATTAAGCAAATAGTAAGAAAAGTAACGAAGAATGAATAGCATGAAGCAGATAGCAAGATGTCACCAAGTTACAAACAGAACAAGAAAAGAACCAGAGCAGCCTAATGGAGAAAGAGCAAAGGAAGGGAACAGTATCAGCTGGGGGCTAAGAACGTCCAGCAGAGATGGACTGGGAAGCAGTAATGAGGTAGCTTCCAACCGGGGGTTTCTCCACGGAAGAGCAAGCACCTGGGTCTCACTCCTGCTGAAGGCATTTTTAGACCACGGGATAAACAACGGCAGCCTCATTTGGAAACAGCTACCTTCCGACTGTTCTTAAGAGTGCGATGGTTTTAATACCTTTAGCTGTTGACTTTCTTTTCTGCTCTCTGCACCAGAATTCCGGGGCCAGTCTACCCCAGAACACGGAGTTTGGGAGGACACGTGGTTATTTATGAGTCCTGGACAAAGGAGGACTTATGCATTTCAGAGACCAATCTTTAAGAAACTTACTAGTACATGGAAATTTACCAATATAATGTGTGTGTGTGTGTGTGTATATATATATACACACACATTATCAGAGGACTTCCTCACTAGGAAAGAAGAGCCTCACACACTTTCTGTCCTATAGGGCGTAATTCTTCCCCAGAGCACCTATCTCTACCTCACATGACACTGTAGTTTGGATGTGGAGTGTCCCCAGAATTCCATGTATTAAAGGCTTTAGGTGTCCGTCTGTGCTTCCACTGAAAGACCAGAGAATCATTCAGACATAAAATCTAGTGGAAATTAGATTATTGAACCCCATCCCTCTCCCCTACCTTCTTCTCCCTCCTGTCCACCCCTCTTTTGCAGACACCAAGAGGTAAACAGCTCTCTTCCACCATACACATCATGATGTTCTGTCACCACAGGCCCCAAAGTAACGAAGTCAACTGACTACGTGTTGACATCTATGAGTTTAAGGCCAGCCTTAGCAAACAATGAGGCCTTGCTCTCTCTCCCCTCTAAAAACGATATGTCCATTAATACTGAGTCATTGGTCACGATTGTACTATCAATAAAGAAAGTCAACTTTTTTAAAGGAGTCTAGTGGGAAACACTGAGAATGTTGCTAACTCTTTGCAGGAAATTATTTTTGTCAGCAGTGACTCTCATTTCTCAGCTCTTCTTGATTCAAAGGAAATAGAAGGGATAGTTTCTTGGTAGTCATTTTTAAAGACAGAAAGTCTTTAGGTAACTGCTCATTCTGAAATCTGAAGACTCTGTTCTCCTTCTTAATGTACCAGTTTTTGTCTTTTTTTTTCCTTCTTTGTGATTTTCTGATCAAAAATGTCCCAAAGGCTTTGATTTCTCCTCCAGAGCATCACTGTCCCCTCATCAACATCCCCACTCTGGAAGGGCAGAAAGAAATACTTTGAGAGTTCATAGGGAAGTACTTCTACCCAGGAAGCCAGCACTAAGCAAATGCCAAAGCATGTGGCATCACCTAGGATCTCCATAAACCAGATTCCCTGACGAGCTTCCAACAAAGGCCAGAGAACAGGAGCATTTTTTGAGCTGCAGCTAGAGAGGGTGCACTTAATGTACTTGAGGGATATCTGCATTAAACAACTCAAGAACAATTTCCGGTTAGGAACAGCTGCATGTAGGCAGCCCCCACCCCTGACAGGGAACAAAGAGCCACACAAGCATGGAGCTAATCTATCTTCCCTAATAGAAAATATTCCATCCATTTTTTCTAGGAGATTTATTGAATACATAAACCCCTGAGCATTCTTTCTACAGACCTGTAAAAATGTCACCAGCATCTCACTTCTCTCTTGACATAACTATCAGGCAATTCCTTTGATGCCGATGAGACCAAGGAAGGCCATGCATCTGATGTCCATATAACTTAATTCCATTCACAGGAGCAATTGTTCCATGCACACCAACAAACGTTAGCAATGGTGCCACAAATGCAGAATAGGAAACCAATGGTAGAGTTGAAAATACATCACATACACGAAACGCACATGCTCAAAGTGTGCCCTATTTTGAACAGTCTTTCTTCCTAACCTCACATTGCTCCTCCATACCCTACACACTAGTCATTTTGTTCGGATGTCTACTATTACCTATTTCTTGTCACTTTCTGATTGTTGCCACAGTGATTTTCCTAAGCTTGTACTTAAATTAGGACACTTGGTGATGCCTCGGTCCTATAGAGGAAGAATGGGCCACTAAAGCTCTATCTTTCTATTCTTTTCTCAATACAATTAAAGTTCAGTTTTAGCATCTGAGTTAAACTATCCCATGCGATCCATAAAGTACGGCAACAGCATGGCCTTCACTCAAGTCCAAATTCCTTGGGCAGCACTGCACTGATGGATTTACCTTCTGAGTGGGATTATGTTGTTACATTGTAAATCATTGTCCCGCCTACTGCTTTAATAAAAATGCTGATTGGCCAAAGGAAGACAGGAAATGTGGGTGGGGATACCAGACTAAGAAAACTCTGGGAACAAGAAGAACAGAACAGAGATGTCCCAGAGATGCCAGAGAAGTCAGTAGATGCAGAGGACAACTATGCTGTCCTGAGAAAAGGTACCAATCCACATGGCTGAACAAGATAAGAATCATGGGTTAGTTTAAGAGCAAGAGCTAGTTAGCAATATGCCAGAGCCATAAGCTGATCAGCATAAAACTAATACAAGCATCTATGTGTTTGTGCGGGACCGCAAGTCTGCTGGTCTGCAGGTCTGTGAGTCAGAACCTCAGGGCTAGGCTGGAAAGGCTGGGCCAGAAACTTACTACTACAACCCTCTTCCTGTAACCCTACATTTCTGAGGTTGTCATACACTAAATATTGAACTAACTAAAGACAGAACCTGCATGGATTGCGTCTGCACATCCAGGAGATAGCTTAACACCTGACATGCAGTGGGCTTCGAAGCTGTTGTCAAATGCAAGATAAATAGACACTTTTCTGTAGGTCCAGGCCTCCACTGGAATTGGCGCTAAAGCATGGAAGGCAATGTTCAAGGGTGAAAACAAAGACAGATATATCCCGATCCCAACCTTCCACAGTTCTGTGTAGTAGTTACTATCCCCTTCTCTGCTACAAGTAACCTGACCATGGCAACTCAAGGGAGAGCAGCTGAAGCTATTAATCCATAGGAGGAGGTGGGGTGTTGCAGGGTAGCTTCTTCAAACGTGTGTGGGTAGGAGACTAAGATGTAAGACGAGACTGATATTGGGTCTACTCCAGTGACCTCATCTGCTGGCCATGTTTCCTACCTCATGTCTCCATAATTTCCTAAACCACTGCCACCACCGAAGAACCAAATGCTCAAACATTAGCCTGGGAGGAATATTTCACATTTAAACCATTCACTTATCCATTCACTTAACTGAAAAGTCAGCATAATAGGAGTGCCTAGATTTGAAACACAGTAAGCAACACCACTCTATCTGTGATTAATATTAAAACCAAGAATGCAAGAGCTCACTCTTTTAGCCTAGCAGAAGTTGAGAGCAGTAGCCAGAAGACCTGTGCATGAAACCAATAATTATGGAACACCTGCTGTGCATCTGGCACTGTTCACATGTGTCCCAGGTCTTCTGGGCCATGTAAATCAAAGAGGTGTCAACTTGCCCTATAGAAGGTGTGGATTAAGGGGGTTACTACAGTTACACACAGCACAACAGAGTTGGGAAATTGATTCTTTGGGTAAAGGAATTAGTTTTCTTTGAATGGAATTTTCCATACCTATTTCTTTTCGAAAGAGACATAACATGTCTCTTTCAGATTATATAATGCTTCATACTCCATCAGTCCAAGTTTCCTCTTTTCAGGCTCACAAAGACACTCATCTTTCTGAGTACCATGACTACATAATTAAGAAAAATGGAGTGTCAGATGCTGCAGAGGAAGGATCCATCTTTCAGAGGAAGCCAGCTTGCTTTCTCTGTTGAAAAAAATTAGATGTCGGAGGGAATAAAGCTTTAGTGACTGTCCTAGGTCCTAAACTGTCATTGGCTTGGGTGACTTTTGGTGGATTAAGTGTCTCCCCTGAATCTCAGTTCATTCTCCTAATAGGTAATTGATAGTCCCACCCTAGGGCCACTAAAAGAACAGGCCACCTGCCTGGCAACACTGATCACCTACATCAGAGAGACGATTCAAAGGCTGACCCAGAATTGAAGTTTGAAAAAACCTAAAGACTCCAAGGGCATAGTTACTCTTTAAAGAACTTTTGTTTTTCTATGAAAGGAAGATTCACCTGTCCTGCATGTGCCTAACTAGGTTTGAATTCTAAAGATTTTATTCAAAATAGTCATAGTACCCTTTCTAAAACACACACACACACACACACACACACAGAGAGAGAGAGAGAGAGAGAGAGAGAGAGAGAGAGAGAGAGAGAGAGAGAGAGAGTTTATTAATTGGCTGGACAGTACTTTTATTTTATTTTACTGAAAATAAATTCTTTTTCT
The DNA here is from genome assembly GCA_033318265.1 of Phyllotis vaccarum. Classification (NCBI taxonomy): domain Eukaryota; kingdom Metazoa; phylum Chordata; class Mammalia; order Rodentia; family Cricetidae; genus Phyllotis; species Phyllotis vaccarum. The sequence continues at coordinate 76,989,545 of JARWLC010000001.1, read as the reverse complement.
ATATATTGCATTACAACCACAATACCCCTCCCTCCTGCTAGCACCCCCCCAACTTCTCCTCTCCCCAGATTTACCTCCCCCACACACACCTATTTCCTCTTCAGAAAAGAGCAAGTCTCTAAGAGACTACAGTCAAATGGGGCAAAACAAGATACAATAAGGCACGACAAAGGCCCTCATATTGAGGTTGGACAAGATAACCAAGTAGGAGGGAAAGAGGCCAGTCGCAGGTAAAAGAGTCAGAGACACACCTGCTCCCACAGTTAGGAGTCCCACAAAACCACAGGCATCAAAATTCAGAAAACCTGGTGCAGACCCATGTAGGCCCTGGGCTTGCCACTTCAGTCTCTGAGCCCATGTGAGCCCTGCCTAGTTGATTGGGGGAGACATGTTCTCCTGGTGTCCTACATCACCTCTGACTCCTACATTCCCACTTCTTCTAAAGGGTTGCCTGATAGGGGGGACCTGATGGAGACCTCCAATTTAGACTCTCTCTGCATAGTGTCTGGATGCACGTCTCTGCAACCACTCCCATCTGCTGCCAGATGAAGCCTCTCTAATGATGACTGAATAGGACAGCATTTCTTATTCATTTTCTCAGTGTCATCCCTTGAACCATTCAGATATTTCCCCCTCATATATGAGCATGTAATTTCTCCAAATATATATATAATATATTATATATATTATACACAATACATATGTAATGTTTATTATATATAGGCCTGTGTATTATACATAAGAGTAAAGATTTTTTTCATTAGCTAAGAAGAAATTTTCACCTCCATGGAAGTGTTATAGGCCTCCAAGAATATGTGGCCTAGAGTAGACAATTTATATATCCTATATAGCTTACTTTAATATTAACCTCATTTAGAGCAAAGCTGTGTTGGCTTTGCTCAGTGGGAGAAGCTGTGCTTCAGCATCAAAGGAGATTGCTGTCCTAGCAACAGAGAAGTGTCTCCATATATGCTCTCAACAGTGCACTGCTGCCTCAACAAAGGACATACTCTTTCCCCACGCAGTGTCCAATTACTGGTCTTTATAGATTATAAACTTTTACCCTCTGCTAGCCCCACCTTTGGAAACTTTCAAGGACTGCTACATTTGTAGAAGGTTTCATGTAGTTCACTGAAATCAGTTAGCCAAATCCTGATATAGCCCTTTATTGTAGAAGTTTCTGGCCCTGCTTAGCCTTGCAGTCCAAATGAATGTCTTCTGCCCAAGGTCCAGACCTGCCTGCAGCCACTTTGCCCCACAAAATGACTCAGATGCCTATATAAATTACATGCTGTTAGGCCTATGGCTCAGGATCACTGGCAGCTAGCTCTCATATCTTAGCCCATTTCTATTATTCTATCTTGCCACATCGCCCGTGGCTTACCTCTCCTTTTACATGTTGATTCTTGGGTGGTTGGATCTCCCTTGACTCTGCCTTCCTCCTTCATCTATTTTCAGTTTTCCCGCCTGCTTCTAAAATGTTATGCCATAGGCCAAAACAGTTCCTTTATTATCCAATGATAATTCACAGCATACAGAAAGACATCCCACCCATATCAGCTTTTCATTTCAGGATTGAATATATAATGCTTATAATAAAACAGATTGATAACAGTCACTATTTGCTTATGGGGGAAACCCAATCAAGGTTTTTATATAACCACTTCTGGTTTTTTTTTTTCTGAACTCATCCCCATACCTTCTTTCATTCTTCTCTTTACCCTTGAACATCTCCTAGGGCCTTCTTTTCTGTCACACCCTGATAAATTCCACTCAGTCCTCTACAATCTATGAAAAGCCTCATCTCATTTTAAAGCTGTAGCTTCTGAAAGATTCCAAAACACCCATCAGTGTATGGTTGAAAAATATTGTAATTTTAATTTTATTTATGTTTGGCTGAATTACTAAAGAGCAAACTGAACAACTAATATTCCATGGGCAAGTAACAGGGATGCAATGACAGCAAGGTGTCCTTAGGACCCCAGAATCTTCGGACTCAGAGGAGCTGATAAGGTTTTAGGTGCTGTGGACTATGCTCTCATTCACTGTAAATATTGGTTTAATAAAATGTTGACTGGCCAAAAGATGGACAGAAAGTAGTGGCGGTCAACCAGAACAGAATTGTGGGAAGAGGAAGAGCAGAGAGCAGAGACCAGCCAGACAAAGAAGAAGGAAGATGAGATGCCGCACTGAGAAGAAGGTACCAAGCCACAAAGCGAAACATAGATAAGAATCTTACTTTAAGACTAAGAGTTAGTAAGTCAAAAGCCGGAACCACAAGTCAAACAGTTTATAATTAATAGAAGCCTGTGAGTGATTATTTGGGACTAAATGGCTATGGGACCAGCTGGGCGGGGTAGAAAATCTTCAGTTAGGAACCACTTACTTTTGATATCTAGCAAGAGCACCATCTGACTCAATGTATTTATGGATAACTCGGCCTTGAATGCTAAAATCTTACTAGTAGCATTTTTCAGCGAGATGTTGGAAACCATGAAGCTTCTGCTCCACAGAAGTTCACTAATCTCCCCTGGATACCGAGGAGCTGTCAAATCTTGAGATGATTCTTAGCTACTTTTACCAATGCTCACATCCACTAGGCACAGTTTCCAATGTTTTCTGTATTATAAGAGTTTATCAACAATTTCTAGGGAATATTTCTCAATATTTGACAATCAATGACCTTTATAATTTTTTTTTATGTTTGTCTCTCCTAAAAAAAAAAGAGTGTTTTAACAATGAATTAAAAAAAGCACTTAAAAAAGAGAACATTTTGAAAACAGATGTCTGGTACTCTTTTTATGATCACATGGTCTTGATGCCTGAAAACAGTATGTCCTCCTTTTAAAATATTTCCTTCTCTGCTCTCTTTGGAGACTTGCTCTAATTTTAAATCTACCATATAAAGACATCTGGGTGGGGCTTGAACATTTTTTATGAAAGCATAAGGACTTGATATCATCTGATTAGTTCATAAGGGCAACTGATTGACAAAGTGATGAAGGTGAAAATTTATTAGTGAGATGCGACAAAAGATGATTTGCATACTTAGCAAATGGGTTGAAAAACGAAAGAATAAGTGTTGTAATAAGCATAATCTTTTGGATCCGCATATCTTAGTGAAATATCTTCTAGCTGTAATAGTCATTTAAATAATATATTCAAAGAAACTAAACTTTGAACCTCATCTTTAACAAAGTATTTACAATGATCATTAGCAAGCTGTTAAATCAAGATTTCCATCTTCATTTGCATTGCTTTCATTAAAATGGAAAATTTTGTGATAGAAGTAAAAAATTCTTTATTCCATCAGTACTAAAAAATCATTTATATTACTTATTAATACATCATTTTAATTTCTATTCCATGTGTCTTAGATGAGATATTGCCATTATGTGTAAATACTATCAGAAGTATATCTTAGATGGTGTGCTCAAAATATTATACTTCTAAGTGCAAAAATAAAACCTTAAGAATGCTTCTTGGATTAATTTCCTGGGACTATTCTAACAAATTACTACAAACTTGGTGACATTAAAAAATAAATAGAAATTGAGGCAGGGAAATGGCTCAGCAGGTAAAGCATTTGAGATACAATAATTAATACTAGAATTAATGTCCCTAGAATCTACATAAAAGCCAGGTAGGCAGGTAGGCATGGCAATACCTACAATACCCAGTTGGCGAGCTCTGGTTTCAACAAGAGGCCATAGCTCTATATAGACGGAAGAGAGTGATTGAGGGAGAGACCACATCAAGTTCTAGCTTCTGCACACACATGTTCCTGTGCCCAGAAAGAAGCAGACATTTATACTCATAGTTCTGGAGGCCATAAGTACTGAGACCTGTCTCTAGAGTTTTTGATTCAGCAGGTCTGTGACCCAGTATTGGCATGTTTACCAGGTCCCCATGCTTTACTGACACACCTGGCCCTGCTTGAGGTCACAGTTTGAGAAGCACCGAAGAGGAAATTTATTGAGGCTTTCCTGAGTTATAACAAAGGGCTAGGTGCCAGAGGTGTGATCTGTACCTAGCATGTCTTCTGGCTCAGGAAGCCAATGTAAAAATGATTCTAATGGGCAAAAAGTACACACAGCACTTGCCAGTTTAATGTATAGCCTAATGTTCTAGTGTCTAGCAACCCAGAAGCCCCAATATTCAAACACTTCAACTTAATATTTAGTATTAAAGACTATTTAGTCTTTAACTTTAGGCAAAGACAATGATAGAGACCTGGCATCTCACATTCTTGAGAGTTAATGCAAGCAAATTTTAGGGTCATTTTCCTCATTTGAATGAGTACATTTGCAAGCAGCTGAGAAATCCCTGAAGAAATAGAGAAGAAAATTGTGAAAATCTAACAGGTCATCAGCAATCGCTTACACAACATCATGGTCTAGTCTTATGATCTTCTCTCATTACTTCATGCCAGAAGTAACAGATATTCCCTAAGTGAGATGGTTTCCCTCAGAAACAGACATGTGTGAGATGATTAAGAGGCCACTACACATTCCCTTCCAAGTTCCACTTCTGTGTCAGATGCCCCTGAGTGGATGAAGAAATTAAAGACAAATCAAAGAACACACACAGGAAGTTCCATTTAGTCACTCAATAGACACTGTCCTGTGTTCTGTTCTTGCAACTGATGCTCTGTGAAAACAGGCAGCTTTTAAACGTACAGGATTTATGGTAGTTTTAAGTGTTCTTTTAAACACCCTCTTCTATGGCAAGTACAAATTACCTCCCAGTACTGTGTTCTCTGTCTTCCTCCTGTTTAACCTCTCACATTAAGGTGTAGTTCTAGGGCCAAATTTCAGGCTACAAACTCAACTGGATTAACATGCATTTTCCTGGCTTGACTCATCTATGTGCTTAACGCTTAAGGTCACCAGCTGAGTGGACAAGAGAATAGGATCTGAACAAGAGAAAAGTCACAAGACCAAAGGTGTCCAAGCTTCCAAACAGCTGGAAGAAGCAGCTCATCTCATATCCAGACCCAGCTGATTAAGAAATAAATTTCTATTGTGTTACATTTCTGGAATGGGGGGTTTGTTTCACACAGTAGTTAGTCTGCCTTGATAGTGAGCATCGCCATTACTATTAATAGAGTCATATGTTTAGAGAAACGGTATAATTTGAATAACATATATGTTCCATTTTAAGTGTCAAATGGGTGAAAATAAGGGACTCACAGATCCTGAAAGGATACTGTTTATGATTCAAAAAATCTGGCACGGCACTTTGTGGTGTGCCACAGAACACTATGAGGACAATGGAGAAAAAGTCCATTATGTTCTGATAAGTCTAAGTAACGCTCACTTCACACACAATTCACTATAAGTTTTAAACTTGATCTCAGCCAAAAGGCTAAGAAATTATTTTTTTTTAAAAAGAAATATAGTACATGGAAAAACATATATTGGTCAAAGTCCAAGGAAATTCTAGGTGTTGAGGTCATGAAAATCCCAATTCTGATGTCTCCTGTTATTTGGTCATGGGCCATGCTTCTATGAGCACAGAAGGACACATCTGAGATATTTGTTTAGAGAGCTCAAACCCATCAAGCTGCAGAGCAGAGCATCTCTCCTTGACTCACTCTATCTGACCCTTTCCTACACAAGAACAGAGAACTCAGTAAGTCCCACAAAGCAACGGTCACTGTGGCGAACACAGAGTAACACGGTTCTGCGACAAACAGAAAAACCATAAAACTCACATGTCCACAGCATCACTAAGCATCAGAAGTTGCCATAACCCTGACACCACACAATGATTTATTTACAACTCTTCAGGGTTCTGGAAGGGGGATAGAATCAATGGCCAGGGCTTCCAGCTGTCGTCCAGAATCAAGGCTTGGTGCATTCTACATGTACAAGTCCCTTCCTGATGATTCATCAGGAGTCAGACACCCCAGACTGTTTCTGGAATGCAAAATCAATACCCTTGTCAATGAGCTGCTGGCAGAGCTGGTGAACATGCTATTTCCAAATCCTCTCATAGACTCTTTGCCCCTGGCTTTCCCAACACCCACACAACTCTCTTTGTCTCTGGTCAAGAGAGAAGTAGCTTCTTAAATTTCAGCTTCTATTATGTGAACATCTGTGAGCAAATAAACGGCGAGTGTGGTTTCCATACTGTCCCCTGCTTGGGACCCCACATTTCATTTTCAATCCATTGAGACCCAATGCACCTGGCAGATGAATCAATGCTCAGTGGGTGGCTCAAAATCTATAAATAATTCAAAGACAATAAACAAAACAAGGACCCCATTCCTTTCACTGAGAGATAATTTAGAAGATTATCACCTTAGGCTACAATTTAGGAAATTACATTTCAGTTTCCAAAGAACTGATCATATAGACGTAAAATAAAAACTCCCTGAACACTGTTAGTCAAATCCCAGCCATTTTCCATTACAACAACATTGGCCACCACGAACACAGTGCTGCAGGAACCCAATCAAAATGCCACACTGGATAATCTAGCAGTCATCAGAAATGTAAATTAATTTAACATTGTAAACAAAGTAGCCTCTTAGAAATTTATGTTTCAAATAATAGGTATGTCATAACTGTTTTGGAAGAGTCGTGTCCATGGTGAGACGGCTCTGATGCATAACCTGGAGAAAGAAACATTCTAGTCTAGCTTCCTTTGTTTAAGATGAGTTGGGGATTGTCGAGCAGAGCCCCCAAAACAAGCTAATAAAAATCTGTGGAGCTGATTAGCATCATTGTTTTATTTCTCAGGATTCCAAGACAACAGGATTATACAAGTGTAGGTGCAAATAGTCTGTTTCTGAAGGGAGCAGACTCCAGGAAGGAACGATGGTATCACGGGGGTGATGTGCTCTCCACAATCCAATCATTTGCACCCACTTTTATTCAAGTTTCTAAGAGAAGATGACTTTCTACTTAGAGATCTGTGGATGAGACCAAGTAAGGGAGCAAGGGTCTCACCATCCATCCTCATTTGTACTCAGAGTGACCAAAGGCACCCTGGCTTAGAGACGATCCAAGATTTAGCACAAGATGCCCAGACAGTGTGAACCTGAGTAGCAAGGAATGAGAATGTCGCACGTTGCCTCTGTCCTCAGCCACAGCTCTCCCAAGAGCTGCCTTCTCAGTGCCATGTGGTTGGTATATTCTAAGGAAGAGAGGTCATACTACACACTTGAATGAGCCCCAAAGCTACAAACCTCTGGTTGAATCTTTATATATAATTATTATTGGACAATGACCATAAGAAAATCCAGACACTGGGAAGGTGATTCAGTGGCGTGTTTGCAAGTACAGTCATACACTACTGTAACTCCAACTCTGCAGGAGCAGATACTAGAGGATTTGGAGTTTGCTGAACATAAGCTCACTTGGAGGGAAAATTGCAAGCTTCAGGTTCCATGGGATATTCAGCCTCGAGGGAATAAGGCAGAAAGTCAGAAGCCATCTCAAGTGTTTTCCATGCTACACAAAGAAAAGCCTGTGTTGCTCACTGTTTATCACTGTTTCGTATATTCAGCTTGTATAAGTGGAGCACAGGTATAGTGCACCTGGGTATGCTAAAGATATGACTGTAAACGTCCCCCTGAGGATCTTGTACTCATGATGCTTATGCTCAGTGAGAATAGGAAAGAACTCCCTAAAGTCAATAGAAAACTTTCTGACCACGATAACCCCCATAAATAGATTGAACCAGATGCAGAGAAAGAAAGGGACAGAAAAAAGTCACTTCAGAGAGTGTGTTCGGGAAAAGGTCTCTCTGACATTAAAAGTGGCATTTAAGCATTTAAGACTTGAGGCATAAGAAGGAGCTGACCATGAAGAAGGCAGAAGAATATTCTAGACAGAAAAACGAGCAAGTTCTAAGGCTCCTAAGCCTCAACAGAGTCTTGGACACAGAGCAAATGTCAATGCACTGGGTGCAAGACTAAAAGCAAGACAGGAACCACACCAGAAGAAGCTGGGGAGCCCTGGGCAGGTACACACAAGAGACTTTAAGGTTCTAAGCAGAAGGATGACACAATGCAGATATGGTTTCAAAAGTTCTTTCCAGCTGCTCTATGGAAGATGGGCAAAGTGGAAGGATGATATGCTAAGATTTGGAATAAGTTAAAATATGCTCCATGAAACCTAGGAAGTCAGTCTGCACTGAGCCAGAGAATGAGATACATGACCACTATGTAGTTTCTGTCATACAGTCAATGGGACACATGTGTCCTCGGCACCACAGCATTATGAAAAAGTGGCATTGGGTTTCATTTCCAGTCACCTACCAAATTAGACTGTGTCAAAATAAAGTCAGATGAATGTAGGTTATGTACATGGTATGTCTTAGCACACCATGTGCATCTTCATGAAAAAAGCTAGGTAGCTTGAAAACCACTCCACATTTCCCTGAAACTGAAGTCTCCATCTATGTAGGAATGAGGCTTTGCTATTGATTGTTGATTTGATAAATAATTCCAGTTTGCACTTCTTGATTTTCAAAAAGTCGTTCGCTGTAAAACTACAATGAAGCTTTCCGGGGTCTGCTGACTATGACTGTGTACTGTGACGAGTAGTGAAGACTGAATGCGCAGGAAGATCTGCCTCTGTGGCCCATCAGACCTGGAGCTTCGTGCAGACCAGCAAAGCGGTCTTTTCTCTTAGAGGCTCAGCAGCAATGACCCACTCTCAGATCTATGTGAACAGTGGGGAGACGTGCCTGAGAGCAGGGCTGGGAGGTGAGGATCTCCCTTTCCCCCTCACCACCCTTCCTACTACTGCGGACATGGTGACTAGCACAATGCTGCACGGAAAATGCCACTCTGGATATTGCACACATTGCATAAAAGCATCTTTGACATTTGTTCACCTCTAGTCACTGATTTGTTCGGGCTCTAGTTTCAACACAATGTGACTGTAACACTTAGGATTTGGTGAGAGTCCAACAGGAGGATAGTTTGTTCTGTGTATCCATCCCATTTCCCTCCTTCACCCCCATGAATATAGACAGTGGCTTCTCCTGCCAGGAGACTTGGTCTCACAAACAGGGCACACGTGTGCAGGTAGGGCATACGAGGGGGGGGGGTGATGTAGGTTCCCTGCTGGAAGATCAGTCATGATAGTCATGACAGAAAAGAAGAAAGTAGAATTAAGAGGTGCTCCTAAGTCCAAGAATGGGCACGATGCTCAAAGCACACTGTCCTGACACTTGCGTATTAGCTCAATTTTCTTCCTAAGCAATTGTCGCTACCCTAGTTATCTTACCTCTGACAAAAGATGCACAGAGAGTCAACCCCTTGCAGGTGTCTTCTCACCCTGCAGTGACTCTTCAATGACAGTTTTCTTGATAGACATCAGTATAAACTCTGCTGACTCCTTACATGTTCCTTCAATTAACCGCCCTTCCTTCACTTCATTATGCTGGCGTGCGCTGGACTCTACATAGAAACAGCACACGGTGGGCACAATTATGAGTTGGGGGTGATTCCCACCTCTACTAAGACAGGTACCTAGCTTTCTGAGTTCATTAGGGACCTTAAGGTTTTCCTGTGGCCCATTATTCTCAGCTACCTGGATCTACTATCTGCAGAAACTTTTAAATGTTTTACAGTCTTGTTCTAACTGGGAGACAGCCCGGGACAAATGTTTATCCCGTTCTATGTGCTGGCTGTGCATCCTAGTGGAGTGAATAGAAAGGTAGGTGATATGTTATGATAACACGTTTACCCAGTGTGGCTGGCAGATGGCAATGGATGGGGGCCCTGTGCCCCATGTGGCATGGTGGAAGGTGGCATGGTGGGAGACACTTAGACTGGGTCCACATGAAAAGACTTTATTATTATGAGAGAGAGAAGAAGAAGAGAGAGAGAGAGAGAGAGAAGAGAGAGAAGAGAGAGAAGGGGGAGGGAGTTGAGGAGCGTGCCCTCTGGCAGGGTGGGAGGCAGAAGGACATAAAGGGGAGTGTCTAAGGTGGGAATCCTTAAAAGGAGCTTGACTTCAGAACTCAGAGCAGGGTAGGGCTTATCACTATTGCCCAGATGTAGCTTCAAGAGCTCGGACAGAATCCTAACAGTAGGGCCTCAAACCAGATGCCTGAGGTTGAGTCCCCAGTGCCACCGCTTACAAATGACCTTAGTCAAGTTACTAACACAGTAACAACAAAGCAAGCCTCTGAAACTGTCCATTGGTCACCTGTCATCTCACTAGGAAAAAATAAATCTAAAATAAGAAGTGGTATTTATTTAAATGCCTCATTCAGTACAAAATTTAAGTGTAAGCATCCAGCAAGGTGAGCCTTCCTTTGTCAGGATGGCCTGTCTTGGGGCTCTCACCTTCTGCCCTGGTACAGAAGGGAGAATGCCAGGCTAAGGTATCCTGGGACTGCCCCCTCCCTGAGTGACAGCTGGTGCTGTCAAGAGTCGTTACTGCTGCTGAGCACAGACCTTCTGGCAAAGGCGGGCAGCACAGAGCGCCCCCCCCCCCCCCCCCCCCCCGTCCACCTGTCAGCCTCGTCCGTCCGGGAACAGCACAGATATTTGCTCTTTTCTCCCCTCAGCGATCAGCAAACCCCAAAGCCTTCATTAGAGCTCACAGCTCTTCGGTCCCAGCCTGCCTCCCTCTCCCACCCGGAATACAAACTCTCCAACCTATTCTTCCAAGAAGGGGATTAGGCCCAATTAATCTCTGGACAAATGTCAAAGAGTCTGGGGGAGGGGTCTTCCAAGTGCCGCACCCCAAAGAGCAAATCAAGACAGACAGACCTGTGGCGGGGCCGCTCTGCACCAGGGCGGCTGCAGCAGCTGCCAACACAATCAGCCAGGCCCTCTTAATCTCAGGCTTAGCTTCTGAGCGGGATCACTTTCCTGCCAGCCTGTCCTGACAGACCGCAAACACCCCACCCGGAGTCTGAGCACCTCTACTCCCGCCATCTGTGGGGTCCCGGGAGCTGGACAGGAAGCCCCCCCCCCCCCCCTCACACTCTTCCTCCCTGTCCTCTCAGTTCCCTGGCTGGCCCTCCTCTGTCCCAGCCCACCCTCCAAAGGCTGGAACTCATTTCCAAAGCAGCCTGCATCCAAAGGAGAGAGATCCGAGGGGCAAAGCAGCCAGCCAGCCAGACGGGCTGTGTTATGAGTAAAGGGAATTCTCATATTGACATAAAATTATCTGACACCTCAAAGATTTCATTAACCTAATAGACAGAATCCTAGGAAAACCCTGGAAATGTTTCTTTTCTATGATTCCCAGAAAGACCTCATCTAATCCATATGTGAAGTCTCTGAAAAGTACTCCTGAATCTTTCTCAAATGCGCCTCACTCCAGGTTTTTGATTTACATGTCACTGTCTAGTAAGTTAATAATGGTTTGTAATTTCCCTCTCCTCTCCCTCCCTCCCTGCCTACCCTCCCCCCCCTTAACCAGCAGGTTATTAAATAGCACTTTCACCTGCTACAGGCCAATGATTCACTAATTAATTTTCATAATGGTGATCTGGAAATGTTTCTAGAGCCCATTAGAAGATCCAAGAATTCCCTCTACCCTCCTGGCTATCCTGATGGTTGTGCATATGCTTGGGGAGTGAGGGGGAGAGAGAGTCAGGCGTCCAGGCCTGGTGCTAACACATACTAGCTGTGTGACCTTGGGTAAATTACTTAACCTTTCTGCCTACTGCCATTTTCTTATCTGTGATATGGGAATACAAAGTTTATTAAGAAACATAATAGCTCATCCTCTAGCTATAGACTGCGTCCTATGAACCAAACATCAACAGGCAATTTATCTCAACCATCTCTTTTAGCTCCCACAACTGCTGGGTCACTATTAAGTATATTTCACTGTGGTCTAATGTGTCCAGCATCACCTCCACATTTATGGCAACTGCTTACAAGAGTCTCTGATTGGCATATAGAGGCCTTCCTTCTGTTGGATGGCAGTCCAACTCTAACAAGCAGTCTGTGTTAAGAGTTACAATCATTGCCTAAAAGACAATCCTATAACAAATGCAATACACTGATCTGAAGCAGCATCTTGGAACTGAACATGTGAAAATTTCTGCAGCAAAACATGTATGTGACTGTCCTCTGTAAACAGGACAAGAAAGCAGCATAACATCTCAGAGTAGATTTTGTTACCCAAACAGCTCAGAAAACAGTTGGTCTAAACCCAGAAGAATCTACAACCACTGGATGTTTTGAGCTAACCTGTGCCCTAACAAATATAAATTAAAATATCTACTGTTCAAGAACAATGTTATGAAATAAGTTGGGGGAGGGGGTTATTGACAGATGTTTGGATTTCAAGATTTCATGAGCCTTGCTAGATCAAGGGCTAGACCTCTAATTCCAGTTCTGACAGGAATTACTGTGTGATTTTAGAAAAACATGAGACTATGTATAGGGGTATTATGTTGCTTCATTGTAAATATTGCCCCACCCACTGGTTTAATAAAAAGCGCTGATTGGCCAAAGGCAGGCAGGAAGTGTGGGCGGGCCTACCAGCCTAAGAACCGCTCTGAGAACAGGAAGCACAGAGAGAATGCCAGAGAGAAGCCGGAAGAAGCAGAGGACAACTATGCTGCTCTAAGAAAAGGTACTGAGCCGCATGGCTGAATAAGAGACATGGGTTAGATGAAGGATAGAGAGCTAGCAAGTGATATGACTGGGCCTTAGGTCGATCAGCCTAAAACTATTGAAAGCATCTGTGTGTCACTGTGGGACTGTGGGACTGCGGGTCTGCAGGTCTGTGGGCCTAAACCTTGAGGCAAGGCCCAAAAGTCAAGGCCAGAAACCTCATACTACAACTATGGTAATCTGACATTTGTCAACAAAACTGGTCACCCGTCCTGTCCTTTGCAATAACTGTGATGATCAAATGGTGCAGGATTCATCACTGCTCGTATGAGAAGAGTGTAGAGTGAATTCGGGTCACTTATTACCTTTTAAAATTATTTCCAAGATGAGAATAGCTTTAATCACACACTTTTCTTGTTTGAAGGGCATAGTGTTGCTTGCATGGGACAAGATCCCCAATTAAATCTCTCTCATGTATGCACTGTTGTTGTGCTTTCTTGAACATCAATAAAGATTGGTGCAGGAGGGATGAACTTGTAGTAAGTGGTTTCTGGCCTGGACTTTCGGTCCTAGCCTCAAGGTTTAGGCCCGCAGACCCACAGACACACACAGATGTTTACAATAGTTGTCAGCTGATCGGCCTAAGGCCCAGGCATATAACTTGCTAACTCTTTACCCTTAAACTAACCCAGGACTCTTATCCTGTTCAGCCATGGGGCTCGTTACCTTTTCTCAGAGCAGCATAGTTGTCCTCTGCTTCTTCTGGCTTCTCTCTGGCATTCTGCTCTGTTCTTCCTGTTCCCAAAGTTTTCTTAGTCTGGTAGCCCCACCCACACTTCCTGTCTGCCTTTAGCCAATCAGTGCTTTTTATTAAACCAGTAGGTGGGACAATGATTTACAATGGAACAACATAACCCCCCTACATAAACTTCTACCACTTAATCTAGAGTTGCCCTTAGGAAACAATGTCAAGCTGTTGTGCCAAACCACCCAGGAACTGAACACCTGATGGTCTCTGTGTTTTGAAGAAACAAGCTTTCTGAGTGTCAAATTGATCCTGCCCTTGTTCCACAACTTTCCCGAAGCTCTGCTTGGGTCTGCTTAACTCTGTATGGTCTATGGGGGAGAAAGCAAGACCCAAGTCTCATGACCTACTTGCTAGTCCCATCTAGCCTCTGATGGTCTCCATGACCCAGACCAAGGAGCAGCATTTCTCAGATGAACTCTCCAAGTCAAATGAGCCTGGGTGGATGGCAAAGAGCATGGTTTGCTCGTGATATCTAGTGCTCTTAATGGAACCTACTTCTCACTGTTATTCTAAGCCTAAGTGTCCCTGGCTTGACGACACCGTCAGTCTCATGCTGCTGATGTCAACCCAGCTAAGACAGCTGAAGCCACAACCAATAGCAGAATAAGCCATCTCTGCCCTCATGACAAGGACCCCCAGCCCGCAGCAGCCATAGGAAAGTTTGTGGCCGGCTTTCCTTTGCATCTCTACATCCCTTCAGTTTGAGAAGTCTCAATAGCTGAGGGATCTGTGTCATTAGCCACGGCTCTACAAAATTAACCACAAGTTTTCTCCAGCATCATGGTTATCTCTCTGTCAGGGAGCAACTGGCCTCGATCTTCTGATGTTATTATCAGATAACAGTGGTTCCTTGGCAACTGAAATGCAACTAAGTAAGTGCCCCATAAAAGAAGAAAGTGTCACAGGGGCTGGATGTGTAGCTCAGTGATTTAAATGTATGTTTAACATGCACAAGGGCTTTGCTTCAACACCAGAATGAAAGGGAGGGAGGGAAGAAGAGAGGAAGGGAGGAGAGAAGGAGGGGAAGAGGGGAAAGTTAATTCTAAACATTTCCTTCTAAGCTACCTCCACTGTGTGATAAAGCTAGTAATTACCCTCCTTGGCCAGGGAGAATCCTGGGTGCTATGATCCAGGGCAGGCATGGACATGGCAGTCAGTGTACAGCATACTTAGAGTCCAGACTTTCTTTTCTTCAGAGGCTATGGCACAGTGGAGGCAAATATACAAGTAAACTGTTGGGTTGTTTTAGTTCTGACCCAAGATAAAGTATAGAGACGGTGATAGGAGACATGTAGATTCCTATGACAGTTGGAACTGCACTTAGCCTGTCCTGAGGTGAGGTCTCTAGATCTCAGTCACCACACTGTCTGTCTGTCCGTCTGTCTGTCCGTCCGTCGTCTCTCTCTCTCTCTCTCTCTCTCTCTCTCTCTCTCTCTCTCTCTCTCTGTGATGTGATGTGATGAGATGAGATTTAAATTGTTGACATCAGCAGTTAACATGGAGGCTGAGGTTGCCCTCATCCCTTGGCACAGCAAACAGTAGTTACTGAACCACTCCCTGCTGGCCTCTGCCACTGACTGAAAAGCTGAGTTCTCAAAGAGAGAACACCTTACCAGAACTCTGTACCAGAGAGCTCCTGGTCTGTGCTTTCCTATAGCATTGCTCTAAGACATAACAGAAACTGAAGGTGGAGGGGTGGGCTCTTCTGTTTTTTGGTAACCTTTAACAAACCCACTCATCCAGCCCATCCCTTGACCCTGCTGCACTCCATGAGCTCAGTATACTTTGGCCCAGAAGAAATATATCTGCATATTTAGAACCTGCACTGCATACTCATAGGCCTGGTGACAATCCAGTCACTGAATGAGGATGGATAAAGTAACCCAATCAGAGAAGATGGGAAGGGAAGTCAAGGGCACAGTTTCACAGGAAATCAACTATTCACATGTAGTTTTCCTGCCATAGGTGTTGTGAAAGATGACCAAGAAATTCTTCCCTCAAGGGATTTTGAGACAAGACTAACACAGGTGGAAAGATTACAGGATAATTAACTGTAATATAGGGGGGGAGAATGTTAAAGTTGGGCATAGTGACCTGTGCTTCTAGAAGTCTGGAGGCTGAGGCAGAAGGATCATGATTTCAAGCATAGGCTGCACTATGCTGAGTTTCTGTCAAGAAAGACATGGCGGGGGGGGGGGGGGAGAACGAGGGGTAGATGATGCAACTTCAAAGGGGGGATCAAGCATCCTGAGGCAGGCAGAGTAAGCTCTAAAAGATGAGGAGGCTGGGAGAGAAAGCAGGGGGAACAATTCTTGCATGTAAGAGACCCTAAGAAGCCAAAGACACAAAGGGGAGACTGTGGTCTACCCTTAGGGACTACAGGGAAATGCTAGGTTTGAAAGTTGCCCTGAAAGGCCTACCTATGACCCAATGTGAACTCAGGTAGACCATTACCTCATCTGTACTCTTCCCCTGCATCCTTACAATGTAAGGATGTTCTAGAGATGTAAAAAAAGTGTCTGTGAAACCTCTATATAAAATCTCTCACAGTATCATGAGTAATGAAAGGTCCCTAGATGTCCTGGCTTCAGGATATGACCAGTAACACTAATGATTAAGACTGTTACTTGCTTTCAGTCTCATGTGGGAATGAACCCTGGGCTCTTCACTCCAAAAGAACGCACATCAAGTAGTTTCTCCTACAATTTCAAATCTCACAACTGGTAGAAAGTTATTGGGGATGAATACACTGGGAGAAAAATCAAGCCTTAAGAGCTTTGAGTCTCGGAATCATCCTTAATTTCTCTCCCTCTTCTCCTACAACCATCAGAATCAAATACTTCCACACTATCTCAAGCTTCCAGGAACCCCTATTCCAACATAACTTAGTTCAGCCCTTTGTTGCTTGGCTATGAGTACCATAGAAGTAGTAGGTGGGGAATCAGAATAGGTAGGAAAAGAAGGGCAGAGTCAGGGACAGATCAAGCCAGATGCCCCAAGAAAGAAACATGTGAGGAACACGGGATGTGGCAGACAGATTAATGGAAATGGGTTGAGTTAAGATGAAAGAGCTAGCTAGCAACGTGCCTGAGCCATAGACCAAACAGCATGAACTTAATATAAGTGGGGCCTGAGCAGCAGTGGGCAGCTAGGCGGTCTGGGACAGAGGTCTGTGGGTTTGGATCTGTGGCCGCCCAAGGCCCAGAAACTTCATTGAAACATACCTTCCTTGGCTCGTGACATTTCAGGAGGGTTACCAGCAATTACACTTCTCAGTAGCAGTTCACATCTGCACAAATGTGAAGGGACTTCAGATATAGTCCAATGCTTCCCTCGTGCTCCCAGCTTGAAGTCAAAATGGCACACTCAGTACTCACATTTTCTGAACACCAATGCCATATACTATCTATCTGCAATATATAACAGTATTATAATCATATCTTGAAGTTTAATATAGTTTTAATCACTTTCTCAAATTCATGATTAACTCACTGCTCTGCTGGCTAAGTACTTTTTCTAGCGTACACGAGTGTGTGCGTGCATGCATGTGTGCTTGTGCATGCTTATGAGCAATACACATTTTAATCTAGATTTAGATGATTTTTATTACTTGGTCCTATCTACTGTCATTATTCAACTGAAGGAGAGAGTTCAGAACCCAGACAATCGCTGGTTTAATTTTTTTATCCTCTATAGACTCCCACCACCATCACAGAAGGAGCTTCTACAAGTAAATTAAAGCCATTTACAATTCCATCAGTATTTTCAGAAAAAAACCACTTTACCCTGTGATTTATTTCTATGCGAAGAGTTTAAAGTCAAGCCTAAAATTATGATACTGTCCAAAGTATTTGATCATGTATGGGACTCAACTATAAGCTTAAGAGTGTCACCAATCTGATTCTGAATAAACTCACTATAAAAATCAACAACAAAGGTCTCTATTTTCAATTCAAGCTGAGGTAAACAAAAATTCGTCACGTGTCCTGGTTGAGTAGTCAGTGCCGGGCAGTCCTACAGATCTACGGGAGATCTCCCACAGGACTGGGCTTTAATGGTTTGACGTCCAAAGCATTCACAAATGAGAGACTTGATCCTCCATGTGGTCATCCTGGGAAGTGGTGAAGCATTCAGAAGTGGCACCTAGTGGGAGGTGACTAACACATGGGTGGCATAGCCTTTGAAGGGATAAAGTTGGTCTCATGGGACCCCAAGTAGTTCTCTTTAAAGTGATCTCTATGTTGTTTTGTAAACTGATGGCCCCAAAAAATAATCTGTCCACAAAGGACAGACAAAATGTAGACAAGCAGACACTCTAACTCTCCCAACACAGTAAGGGCCACCATATGACCAGCTGATGATCAATGATACAGTAAGACTGGTAGTGTAATGCCCTTCCCTTTATTGAAAGAGTTTCTATGAGTTACTCTGGAACAAGAATCAGGTTAAATTTTCCAATGATGCATAGCATTAAGAAATACCTCTTTATAAAACATAAACTGAATATGGAAAATGGTATAAACATAGGAAAAGTCCTGCTGATTGACCCAAACCTTAGAGTCCTGTTACATAAAAAGTCCAGGATACAAGAGCTCACCATACTACAGACAACTCACCTGTTTAACAGGACCCTTCCAATGACATCTGATACCATCAGCAATGATTGGGGGCTCTGCTTGCTGCATGGGCTGTTGCTGCCCCCTTATTGAAGAGGGAATGTCTTTCTCTATGCTGTCAATATCAATCTTTAAGTAAAGAAGCTGTTTTGGCTCTTGGCAAACACTCTAGCCAGAGACGACTAGCAGTCAGGAGAAGGAGGGTGGAGTCAGACAGATTGAGCCAGACGCCCAAAGAAGAAACAGGTAAGGAACACAGGTGAGCCACAGGCCACGTGACAGACAGATTAATGGAAATGGGTTGGGCTAAGATGGAAGAGCAAGCTAGCAACGTGCCTGAGCCATAGGCCAAGTAGCATGAAGCTAATATAAGCGTCTGTGTGATTCTTTGGGTCTTTGGGATTGCTGGTCCAGAGAAACGGCCGCCAGCAGGACTGAACCATGGAGCTAGCCGGACCGAAACCTATTGTAACACCTTATTGCTCTCTCCTTTTCTTCTACCATATGATGTTTCCCTCCTGCACATGCTTCAGCCATTATACCATTCATGATGAAGCCATCACTAGAGAGCGAAGAGTTGGGGATATATAGTCTTTCAGACTCTGACTGGGAGCTCAATGAATCTCTTTTCTTTATGCAGTTCCCAGTGGGCTTTTCTTAAAGAAGTGGAAAGTGGCTGATATAGCAGGGATACAAAAGAGTATCATTAAGGCCAAGTAACCAGGGGCATCAGATTTCTTTCTAGAGATGCCACATGTTGACTCATCCTGTAGGAAGAGATCACAGTGTAGCTGAGCTAACTACACAGACTCATCACAGCATCCAAAAGGAATCCCATTCATGTCTAAGCTTTTACTCTTCCTAGAGAACTATGTGGCCACCACAATAGAAAAGTAGGAAAGTACATCTGACTAGAATATCAGCAAACTTGGAATATTTGGCTCAGTGGTGTAATATTTAGTCTGCATAGTTCATACAGCTTCTTCATCTGTTTAAAAAGTCAGATATAATTACACAGTAGTATTACAATCAGGGTCTAAACAAGAACACATCTATTACTTCAAATATTTTTAAAAACTTTTTTCACATATGTACATGTATGTGAGCCTGTGTGAGTTTATGTGAAACCTTGCACATGCAAGAGGCTGCAGAGAGCAGAAAAGGGGTATCCCATTGGAACTGGAGTGACAGTCAGTTTTGAGCCACCATGTGCAGGCTGAGAACAGAGCCCGGGTCTTCTTCGAGAGCGGTAAGCATTCTTAACTGCTAATTCAGTTTTCCTTCCCCTTCAAATAGTTTTGGTAGAGAGGACGTATACAGAGAAATGGGTATTTGGTTGTGTTGACTATTGGGCTGGCCAGATAATGAACCTACCCAGAACTGAGTCATGGCAGGAAGCACCACCATCCTTGACTGGAGAAAACAGAGGAGGAAAAAAAATGTTATTAGACTCTGAGGTGGAGTCACCAAGTGGAAGCTAACACCAAGCTTGCCAGGCTCATGGGAGGTGGAACCACAGAGAAGATGCAGCACAAGGGAAGTGGGGGGGGGGGGGGGGGCACAACATAGCTTCCTTCTAACCTGCTTTATCTCCTCGGGGCTTTTGAATGCCCAGACCCTGTCAGGAGCCAGTGACCAGAGGAGATTGCCACCCCTCCTATGACACAAAACAGAACAGAGTAAAGCATATGAGATAGGATCCAAAGGCCAGCAGCTCAGGACCTGCCCACGACTCCATATAATTACTGTGAGGATTAAATGAAGCATCACATAAAAGCATCCATCACAGGCCTCATGCATACTTAGCTTCCAATAAAGACTTGTTTGTTTAATAATATAGTGCAGCCCACAGGGAGGGCAGGGTGACTCACAGTGTTACCAACCTACTGCTGCAAAGCAAAGACGCTTATTACTTTAAATTTTTTGGAAAGAGTTAAAAAAATAAAAAAAAAACACACTTCAGCAAAAGCACATTACCATCATCCATACAAGACTCTGCAGATGGTATTTTCGATTTTCACAGAAGTGTCTCAGTTAAATTAATTGCTTGTCTCTTAAATTTTTTTTAAGCTGGAAGCTCTTTTATTTTATTTTTTTTCAACGTGATCACTTCATGCAGAAACCAATAGCCAATTAAATCAGAACAAATGGCTGGCTAATGTTTTGGGTTGCTCCTGTCTCTAGCTCCCTATAAGTGCCCAGTTGTGTCAATGATACAGTGATAAAGGGTCCTGGGGTTAGCTCTGCTCTTTGTCAGGCCCAAATATCACCTGAATCCATAATGACAAAGCACCCTCTTCCAAAAATCTCAAACACCACTGGGTAAAACAGAAAGCGTTTTGGTCTCTTGGCTTTGAAAGAGGACATCGCTAAGATAATTTACTTGAAGATTATGCTCTACTTTATAAGAGGACGTTGAAGTTATCTTCACCTCTTGAGCTTCAGTCTGCTCATAATGCAAACATTTATATAGCCTGGATGCATTGGAATTGAGTTTTAAAATTCATAGACAGATTGGGAAACGTCTAATAAATAGCGATGCTGCCCATACAGGATGTTAATAATAGTAGCAATACTAATAATAATAAATTGTATTTATATGTTGCTTATCATCAGTGCCTGCCATTGTCCCCAGGACTTCATAGCTATGAACTTATTTGATTTTCTGAGAACCATGAAGTAGGAACTGGTAGATTTCCATTTTACACAATAAGCAATGGAAGTCTAGAGAGATTCAATAACTTGCTTATGCTTTTCTGTTAGTTTTTTTTTTTTTCTTTGCTGTGATAAACTATCACGACCAAAAGCAACTTTTAGACAAAAGTTTTTATTTTGGTTCATAGTTCCTGATGGGTAAGAATCCATCACAGCAGGGAGGCAATGGTCCATCATAGCAAGGGGTGGGGGAGGGAAGGGTCCACCACAGCAGGGGGACATGGGTCCACCACAGCAGGGAGGCCAGGGCAGTAAGCAACAGGCATGGTAGCAGGAAGCAGAGAAATCACAACTTCAATGCAAATACAAAGCAGAGAGAAAACTGAAAAGTTCAAAGCCCTACCCCAGCTAAGTACCTCCCCCAGCAAGGCTCCACCTCCTAAAGGTCCCATAATCTCCCCATAATGGTTCCAATGAGAACTAACCCCCATAACCTGGGGCCTTTGAACACTGGTCCCCAATTGATGACATTGTTTGGGGAGGTTTAGGTAGTGAAGTCTTGCCATAGGAAGTATGACATAATGAGGTGGGCTTTGAGATCATAAAAATCCTCCACACTTCTAGCTTGTTCCCTCTACTCGGTGGTTCAAGATTGGAGCTCTGAGCTTCCTCTTCCTGCTATACCACATCTTTCCATCAGCTGCTTGCCTTGCTATCTCTGCCATTATGGACTCTAACCTCCTGAAATCATAGACCTTCTTTCATAAGTCACCGTGGTTATGGCATTTTATCACATCTACAGAAAGGTAACAAACGTAGTCCTTAAACAGCACCATCAACTTGGGGACCAGCTGTTCAAAAATGTGAATCTATGGAGGACATTCCTCATTCACCACAGTAGCTTATAAGTGAGAGAATTGGGCTATCTTGGTAGCTGGAGTCCGGGAAGGTCAAAGAAGGATTTGTACATTCTATAGGGAAAATAAGACATTATTCCTTACTGTCACAATACTCCATGGCCTGCTCCTGCCGCTCACCACAGTAACCTACCTACAACCTCTTCCCTCACTCCAGCTACAGACAGTTTTCATGCACACTCATTCTCACTAAGAGTCTTCCATCTATAGGGCTTTACACAGGCTGTCCCATCCCTCCACCCCCTACTTGGAACATATGTCACAGCCTTCTATCTGGGGGTAAAATACCTGACATAGCATGATACCTGACGGGAAAGTAGGCAAGCATCCCAGGTCATGCCAGTCCAGACTTTCTCTCTAACACCTTCCATTCCCTTTTCCAAAAAGCAGCTTCTGATTCTTCCTCCAAACAAAAACTTCAACACACACAAAAGACAGGAATGTCACCACTATCCTAGGCTCTCCTCCCACCTTTTTAGCCTTCAAGACCCAGAGGCATGCCAGCATGTACTTTCAAAGCAAGCGATCCCTTCTTCAGGCTCTCTGCACCCCCCCATCAGAGATCAGGAACTACATCAATGTAATTAGGTTACATCCTCTAACGGGTACCCTCTCATCTCTTCCGTCATCCCCGGCCTCTCTTACATCTTCCTGTAACTACATATATGCTTCCAACAAATGAAATTATGAAGAAAATTAAACTGTAGAAAAGGTTTAACATTCCCAGATGACCTCTGACATGTAACTTTTTGGAAAAAAAAAAAAAGGATATCTCCATCTTTGATCATCCATAGGGGGGTTCTCCATGGCTTTGGACTATCGCCATGCTCCTAGCCCATAACCATCTGCTACCACAATCCCAACTTATGCCAATTGTGCACTTAAAGTGATCAAAACCTTCTCTCCCCTTCCACTCACAGGATAGCCCCCTGACACCACCCCCACCATTAGCAGCAGGGGGCTGACCTGGTCACTCTGGGTTTGAAAGCATCTGCAATCAGTGACCTCAGAAAAAGAAGAGGCTGGGCGTTCTGGTATTCCAAGTGGAAAGGTTGTTGACCTCTGGCCTCGAAAGCATGTAGCCACATCAACCCCCAGCTGGAAGCAGTTCTTCACACAGATTTTTGCCATCCTCTCTTCTGAAGCAAATGCTGACTTGTAAATATATACATATGATTGCCAGAAAAACCCAGAATCTAATAATTTTACAGAAGAAACAGGTGGGGGCAAAAGAAGAAAGATAGAGGAAGGAGAGGTGGGGGGATGTTTTAAATAACCTGGACATAACACTTGATCTGGTTTGTATGCTTCCCCTCTGAAGCCATGTTGAACTTTAACTCCATTTTGTGATATGAAGATATAGAACCTGCAGAGATGATAACTTCATTCAGTAACTACTGTCTTTGAGTTCCTTGGTTCTGTCTAGGTAGCCAGTTCAACTAGTTACCTGCATTTAGTTCCCCATCTCCCACCCGGAGATATTCGTAGCACTTCAGGACATGGGTCAGCAAGCCCACCACGTCAATCCCTTCAGCTTGGAGGACTAAAACTATAAACCCAAAGAATTCTGTTATGTTTGCTATTCACTAAGCCTGTAGACTTGAGTAATTACATCAGAAAATGGACAGGGACAATGTAACTTCCCTTCTATGGAGTAGCTGAAGGGGTCAACACCAGAAAGGTGGACAGCTGTGCTACACATGTGAAAGAGGAAGTCATGGGAAAGACTGCAAACTTTCTGATCATTCTAGGGGTTTGCAAATATTTCTGTACTGATTGCAAACTTCATTTTAGTTCTAATTTATAATTAAAGATATAATGATATAAATTATAGTGTATAATGACAGGGAAGGAAAACCCATGCTTTCATCAAAGGATGTGGCCAACATTCTGCTATGTGTATCTTGCCATAGTGAAAAGGTGGTGACTGGAGCTAAGTGCAATATCTCTTTTCCTCCTCTGAGGACCTCTCTACACCCTTCTGTCCAAGAGTTCAAAAGCAGAGGAGCCACAGGCATAGAAAGACACACTGCTATGCATTTTTCTTGAGAAAGTAAAATATACTCTTGGCTTCAACAGAGTAGCACCTTTAAAAAGAAACAAAGGCTTCAAGGACACTTATTTATTCTGAGCTTTTGACCACAGGGGATGCAGAAGTTGCAACATATTTTCAGAGGTGCCAGGGTCCATAAACCCACAGGGACAACATTGCAAGTTGAAGTTGGAGCCCAAAGAACCGATCACTGACCATGCCCAGATAAACATCTCTGCCAGGAAAAAGCCTCCACATCTGGCCCCGTGAACACTGAGAAAGCACAGGTAACTGTGAACCCCATACCATGCACTCAGCATGCACTTGTAGGTTGGTGAAGCTGGATGATGGGTATTAGAAGATATGTCATGGTAATGACTACTGACACACATTCAAAAATAGACCAGGGAAACATTTACTGTCCTCTTGTCCTGGCACCTTTGCTCCGTAGAAAGACAGTCAAAGTCAAGAAAGCTCATGCCTTCTCTTGCCCATGTCTCCATCCAATATATCCATGTGATGATAGACACAGATGTCCAGGACTGTTAAACATAACCCATAAATGTCAGAATTGGGAATGTTTTCAAATATCTCTTGCAAAATGAGCAAATGTTGTAACAGTTATTGGCTGAAACATAAATGGAACATTATTAAGTACAAAATTGAGTCTTCAATGCAGAGAATACAGCAGAGCAAGTGGATGGAGCCAAGACAGGAGAAGATTCAGCATTCTGAGTCTGTTCTTCCTTATGGAATTATTTACATTGCACAAAGAAATATTGCAGACTTTGGCTACTGTTTGGCCTTCACCTATGCACTGGCAAACTCTTAGAGAAAGGTAAATTCTCAAATGTCAAAAAATATTAGGTTCTGATTCTGAGAAATGAACCACGGAACAGAAAAATAAGAACACTGAATGATTTTATTCAGGAAGTCTCCACATCAAGTACAGTAGAGTGTTAGGAGCATAGTCTTGGAAGTCTTTGCTCTGCTACTGGCCAACAACAGCAACGTGGCTAAGCATGTCCACACAATCACACAAGTCTCAACTCCTCTGCCTGCAACAGAAGGGAAACAGACAGCATTTACCTTTTAGAGCTTCATCGAGGATTAGATGATACAATCTATGTAAAGTCCTTACTTAGCAGATTACCCAGGACACAGCAAGGCCCAGCAAAGCCTCTGTGTCACCACTGATGGCATTACAGGGAAGAGAATTCCCGAACCAAAATCAGCTCCGTTCTTGATGGTGGCTTGCTCTTCCCAATACGCAGAAAGATCATGTGACACTGACTGACATTCATTTCTCCATGTCACAGTCTTATGGCTTCATGGTCTACTCACTCAGGGATCCACGGTGACAAAATCAAGTGTTTTGATGTACACTGCAAGGGGTGGGGTTTGTTTGTTGAGGTTACTCTGTTGTTGGGTCTCCAGAGATAGCAGGATATGCATTGCTGGTAATAAGGCTGTACTTTGTGCCTACAGCTTGCTGAGCGCCCATGGGTATCTGAGTTCGAGAGACAAGGGCCATATATTTACTCATGCAAACAGATTAACGACAAGAACAAACCTGGCAGAGATCACATGGTGTCTGTGCCTTCCAAGTCATTCTTTGCTTTCTCCTTGAAATGACTGATGTCTCTAGGGAGCACCCTTCTATAGAGCCCAATAGCCGAAGGGGTCCCTTAAGTTTTACATTAGGAAGGATCTCTAAACCTTTGATTTGCAGCCTTCTCTGTGAGTTAGAACCATTGGTGAGCAGGCAACACCCAGACCAACTTAACCTGATCCACTGGTCTGTTACTTATTACCTACAAGAATAGCACACATCCGGAAGTTTGAGAGCTCTCTCGGTAAGGACAGTGGGCAGCTACCCTGAGCATCAGTATTGCATCAAACCATACAGCTGTCATCACATTTTATGGAGAACACAAGCCCAACTGGAGGCTGGAGATCAGTCTTGAAGCTTTACCCGAGAGATCAGCAAAACAGACGCTGCATTGACAATTGCTTGGGTCCATGGTGCACACACATCCCTGCATCCATCTTCACATCCTAAGGGCCTCTAGTGGGAGAAAGATTTCTGCCATTTTACTATTAGCACTTGCTTGCACGGTCGGTCTCTTACCAGATAGAAACAGGAAAGCATCCTTCCCTCTTCAGGTATGCAAAATGGCAGGAGCCGGGCATTGTCAGGGTCACACTGGAGCAGTGATGAACAAGAGAGCACACCCCTTTCCCCACTTCCTGTGTGAAGGACTCTAATAGTAAGTGTCACCATTCATTACTGCAGGCTGGGAAGTCAGAATTTAATCTAAGCTGCATTTGAGGACTCTGGTTCCTGGTTTGAAGTATCTGCATTTTGCTTTTCAGGTTTCAGTCCCACTTGGTTGCTAAACACCCTCCACCAAGTCATGCCCCTACTTCCTTGCCTGTCCCTGCTTCCTTCCAGCTACTCACTGCCACAGCCATGCCCTCTGCTGTGGTTTGGAAGGGAAGACCACATTTGCTTCTCTCCTCTCTTCAAACTGCCTGCTTTCTTATTTTAGCTTCTTGGCAGACATTCTTGTATTTTTCCCTGCATTCACTTAGCAGCAGGAAGAGGAACAGAAAGAGCTTTTACCTGAAGCTTGAACTCAGGGGAGGGACTTCACTTCCGGAGCAGTGACAGGGCAGGGAGGGAGTGAGCAAGAGTGGGAAGAAGGAAAGGGGTGGGCCAAGGGTGGCCCTGGCTCTGTGGCTGGATAACTGCCTGTGTACGCATAAAGGAAACAGAGAGACCCTAGGAGACAGGGGACCAATTTGAACATATGTCTAACAACACACTGCTGTGCCAGGGGAGGAAGTCTGTTTAATTTCTCCCCAAGGACCCTACAAAAGATGTGAGACTTTTTAGGTTTGGGAGCCAAAACCCCGGAGGGTTTATGAGCCCTGACAGATGGCCACATCACGCTGGCCACAGCACCATTCTGTAGCCTGGGTCTCCTGCACGTCCTTGGCTGCCCCCGCCACCCCCCCCACCTCCTCTGCCCCACCCCTGCTCCCACTTCCCCGCTCTGCCCGCCCCCCCTTATTTATTGCTCTATGGCTTTCTCTAGATTGACAGTTACCAACCTGAGGACCTGGGGATGCCAGGTCAGAGTATTTTAACTCAAGATGCTCAGAGTGTTCTCATATCTGAATAGCAAATACGGGCCCAATTTTAAAGACTTTAAGTCCATCTCATAACTTTTTTTTTCTTTAGAAAATCATATTTTTCCTCTTTAAGAGAATTGTTCTTGGTAGCCTTTTGCCCATTTCTACTGCCTGTACCTTTTACCTCCATCTCCAGCTGTGGCTACTACAGTCAGCAGCAAAGGTTTGGGCAAGGTGGGACCAGTTTTTGTGCCCATCATGTGTAAGATACCTTTCTTCATTTTGTTTACATCAGTTCGCTGCCTGTGACTCAGACTCCACATCTGTGGAATGGTAATGACGATGTCTCTCCACTACTGTGGGGGTATAAGAATGGCACACTGGAGCCTACGTTGTTCAGTGAGGCTCCAAGTGGCTGATATTGCTGTCTTGGGAATGTGAGGTCACAAGATACTAGTGTGAGAATAAAGATAAATAAAGTAGCCGATTGACTTTATACCTTTCAAAATAAAATTCATAGTGATTCTTACATAATTGTGTTGAATAGAAAGTTCAAAATCCAAAACAGCATTTTGGATTATTTTGTCATTAGTTCATAAAAACACTGCATTTTCCCACATTTTAGCAGGATTTTATCCTTTGGATCTACAATGGTGAGACTCCCCTTGTAATACAGAACTGATCTGTATTGAGTTCCATTCACATGAGGTACTTAGCATTATCAAGCCATGCAACCTACCCAGTAAGTGGCCCAATGTGTGGTTAATGCTGTTAATGCTGGCTCACCAGCCTCAGGAAAAACAACAACAAAAAAACCAAAACCAAACAAACAAAAAAAACCCCACTTGATTTGGAGCTGGTTGTTCATCTCTGCTTATTAAAAACAGCTTTTCTGAGACCTTGCACCTTTCCATATGGATGCCTTTAGTTAGTGTGCCCACAAAATCAGTGACCTGTTAACAGCCTCCCCTACACTGGAAACTGTCCTGTGACCTCTCTTTGGCTTACTAACACTCTTTTCAAGATGCTTCCCTCATCTCTGTCATGACCAGCTAGCCTCTCCAAACACCTGGCCATTTTAAACTGGCACACATATTATTCTAGGACCTGTAATAAGGCTTGGGGGGGGGGGGGAAACCCCAGTGGTCAAATGTTCCTTCTCATTTTCCCTACAGTGGCTAGGCCAGCTGCTTCAATTGTCCTTTAGGAAAATTCCATCCCCATAAGAAGCACATTCAACCCCACAGAAGATCACACCACCATCCAGAATCTGCTTGCTTGAACAGAGGTGACTTTGAAGTATTCTCTTTCTGTCTATGATCTCCCCTCAGATAAATGACACATTTTTTTCTCAACAGCTGAGTGTCCAGCAGCTCTTCCCATCTCTAGAGACCACCACCTCCCTCTGAGGACTATTGAAATGCCTAATATTGATGAAAGTAAGAAACAGTCTTGGCACTTCTTAGACAGAAAATGGTAAAGACCTATGATTGCTGCCCTCCTTACAATGTGTAGGAATGTGTTCGCTTATCAGTGCCTTTGTTTCTCTGTTAATAAAAACAATGCTCATCATGTGAGAAAGATAAAGGCATGTACTTTTTAGTGAAGATATGGCTTGGATGGAAGCCAGTCAGCTGTATAAACATTTGACTCGTGATGTCTGGAAAGACATATTCCCTTTAGATACCAATGTTTGATGATCTTTTACAAATCACATTTTATTATTTCATAATCCTTATAACAAACAGAGAAGCTTCAGCTGAGCCAAAGTGGAAGCTAATTGCACGCTAGATGATGTGATATGAGAAAGGTTACATTGGTATATTCCACTCCACCTTCAAGGCACCTCCTTTTAGATATCAGTTTCTTTTACAAAATAAGACTGAAATATTTTCTACCTCATTATTATGAAGATTTAATGGTATCATTCTAAGGAAGCTTGTAACATATGAATGGCATTAAGCTATAGCTCAGTAAGTACTAACATTTAATCTCATATTGTAGTGACACTTAAGACATAAAGCCATGCTTCTTAAGGGACATGCCTTGGATCTTACACTGATTGAGTGCTGGGGTCATTTATGTAGTAAAGAAATACAGGTATTTAAATGATGAGATGGCCCAGTTGATAAGTGCACTTGCTACTTTCGCAGAGAACCCAGGATCAATTAATTCTCAGTACCCATATAATGTCTAACAACTGTTTGTAACTCCATTTCCAGGAGATCAGATACCCTCTTCTGTTCTCCATTGACACATGTGTGCTGTACATACATACATGTTGATAAACACTCATATACATAAAATAAATATAAATATATCTTAAAAAAAAGAAAATCAATAACCCTTGCAATTCATAGTGGACACTGCTGAGATTTCCTTTGAGAAATTTTAGTGTCTCTAGTTAAATCCCTAGCCAAACCTTAAAAAAAAAAAAAAAACAGCTGGAGCCTTTACTCTTATATAATATAATAATATTCCCTAAACAGAGAAAAAGCCTGTTCTGACAGACAGACAGACAGACAGACACGGGAAGACAGAGACAGAGAGATGTTCATACTAAGCTTGACCCTACTTCAGTGAGGAAGTGAAGCTGTCAATTGTCTACTCCCTAAATTTCCTACCCTGACCCTATGAACCTGTCCACTTCAAGCCCATCCTCCAGCTCCAGATGACTCCCTCATGCACCCCGATCCCTTTCCTCCAGGATGGAGCTCCACTCACCCTTCTTTCTCTTCCTTTGCCTCAGAAACTGGGCCAGGCTCTAGCTAGTGACATCCATGTGCTGAATCAGCTCACTCCAGTGAAACACCCCTTGACTCACACCTTCTTCTGCCACTTTTCTCCATGTATGCTAGGTCCTCTATCCCAGGGCTTCACATCTTTACCAGCCACCCATGTATACTTTTTGTATGAAACTGACACTAGCGAGCTCATCTTGGCAAAAAGTATCACTGACAATTCTGTAAAAGTAGAAAATTCAATTTGTCTTGGAAGACTATTTGAAAACTTCGGCACCATTGCCCATCACTTTCTACTAGAAGTTTCCTCTGTCACTTCCCATGTCTCCACTATCTGTGTACTCCCCTCCCACCCCATTTTCCAAGGCCATGTTTTTTAGTCTTTCTTTGAAAACTTTCCCTTTGACCATTCTTTCACAATATATTCAACAATTGTTACTGACTAATTGTTAGGGTCAAGCATGTGCTAACGTTATGCTGAAAGACTCCATGATACACAAACATAACCATGGACATCTAAACACAAAGGAGCAGACAGCACACACAGTGTTTGATTTCCTCAATGAAGTAACTCTATAGAATTCATCTTTTGTGCTGGGGGAGGGGAGCTTTGGATTTTCCTTGCTGCTCCCCTCTGAATGTTCAAGAAGCCTAAATGTGTAACACAAGTAAGACTTCAGTCATATGCATTGGGCAAGAAGGGGACCATAAGTCCAACATCCAGAAATAAGAATAGCACCAGCTGGCTTGTCCAGTGCTGTAGAATATTATTTTAAGATGTGTTA
The DNA here is from genome assembly GCA_033318265.1 of Phyllotis vaccarum. NCBI lineage: Eukaryota > Metazoa > Chordata > Mammalia > Rodentia > Cricetidae > Phyllotis > Phyllotis vaccarum. Next base: position 76,959,306 of record JARWLC010000001.1, on the reverse strand, counting down.
CATTTGTTTATGCTGTGGAACATTTGTTTAATGATGCAAAGATGTGCTTCTATAATGCATTTGTTTAACTCAGTGAAACTGTGCTACTTTGCCTGTCTACAATACCTGATTGGTCTAGTAAAGAGCTGAATAGCCAATAGTCAGGCGGAAGAAAGGCTAGGTGGGGCTGTCAGGCAGAGAGAATAAATAGAAGGAGAAATCTGTAAGGAGAAGAGGTCTTGAGGGGCCAGCCTCCCAGCTACACAGCAAGCCATGAAGTAAAAGAGTAAGATATAATGAAGTAAGACAAGAAAAGTGCTCAGAGGCAAAGGGCAGATGGGATAATTTAAAGTTAAGAAAACCTGTTAAAAAGCAAGCCAAGCTAAGGCTGAACATTTATAATTAAGAGTACACCTCTGTGTATGATTTATTTGGGAGCTGGACAGGCTTCCTAAAAGAGCAAAACAACCAACAACAGTCCATTGTATGTCCAATACATTATTAACAAAATTCATGACAATTTAGCTCCTCCCTGGAGAAAATAAAGTACTTCATTGTATTGCTACCATCCTCCTACTAATACATAATAATATAATCTTGTGATAAAGCAGGAAACCTGGGAGTCATCCCTGTACCCTCTTTTTCAAATTCAACATCTAGGCAGTGACTAAGGTCCATAGAACACACTTTGTTAGAGTTCTGCTGCTCATCTCCTTTCTTTTTCTGATGTTACTTACTAAGCACAGACTTTGCCATTGTAACTCGCATGCAGAATGTCTCTGTACCCACCCTTCTCCCTGGATCTAAGTGGAGAATGTCTGACATAACCTCTGTAGAGCCCTACAGTGATCCTCTAAAGAAGTACCTGACTAACTTTGACATTAAGACTTCCCTGTAGGAGAACTTACTGGAGCCCTTTTCAGAGACAGAAGTTCTGGGCAGGGTCTGACAATGTATGTTTCTAGGGTAGTGTCCAGGCAATGGTGAAGATAGCAGCTCCTGGTGTAGGGCTCAAACACCTCACTGCTCCCACTGCTTGACTATGATTTGAGAATGTGTCTCTCTTGGATTGAAGACCCTGATTCAGCCACTGCTGACCTCTGCTGCCATGTTCCTTCCCACTCTCCTAATGATATTTCTGAATTCTCTCCACCTTACTTCGTGGTCATACGTCTGCTTGAAAGGACTCCTGACAGGGTCCTTTCATTTCTGTGGCAAACACCTGTTTGTCTTTTCAAATTTTCCTTTAATGCCCTCTTTTCTAGGAAATTTCAGGGGTGCCACCTTCCCACTTTGTCCTCATAGAATCTAGACTGTCCTCCGTGATTCCACAAACTTACATTTACTGTTAATAGATGTCATATTTATGTTAATCTATACATTTATGTACTGCTACTTTATCTGCTTGACTACATACTCTTGGACAGGACTTTAACTCCAGATTTAAATACTTATGAAGAACATAAAACCCTTATTTAACAGGTGCTCAATAATAACAAATACATAAACAAAATTAAAATTGTTAGAACTTATTAGGTACTTACCATATGAGAATAACACATATTATTATATATTATATAGAGCATATGTGTGTATATATGTGATATGTACATTAATGGACTTAATCTCACAAGTCTATGAGGTAGACATATCATAATATCTATGTGACACCTAAGAAACTCAATGCTTCCAGAGTCAGTAACTTTTCTAGGTGGACATATCTAGTTTATCAGTCACAACTGAAGCCATGTCTGATCTTAGGCTCTAATTCTTACTGAAGTCTATTATCAAATTGGCATGCTTTCCATGATTCCACTTGATCATTACATTCTCATCTAGCTGAAAATCTTAAACACTAAATGAATCTAAATATACTAGACTTCACTATGGCCGGAGAAAGAGCTTGATGCTTAGAGGAGCACTTGCCTAGCATGCCCAAGGCCGTAGGTTTGCCTCCAGCATGTGGCAGTACACCTGTACTTCCAGCACTCGGAGACACAAGATGATCAGAACATTAGGACCATCCTTTCTACATATCAAGGTTCAAGGCCAGCATGGAACACATGAAACACTATCTTAAAAAAAGAAGAAAAAAATTAAAACGGATTCACAAAATAAATCTATAAAACACTATACACGGCTTAGAAAGCTTGTGTATGTGTGGGCACGTGGGCACAGGTTTGTGTGCGTACTGGCCAGAGGCCAACCTTGAGTATCATCCTAGGGGTTGTTCTTCATCTTGTTTGTCAAGATAGATTCTCTCATGGAAACCTGAAACTCTGAGGTTTTTACTGATTTTACATCTATGTGTTGTCACTTTAAGTTTTAAGATAGGGAATTAAGAATACTAGCAGTAACTATCTAAGACATTGCCCTGTGTATTTTCAGAGAAACCAGCAAATCCTTTCTAATAATAATATCTATAATGGTGATATTCTATTCTAGTATTTCTCAAAGAAGCTTAGCTCTTGGCGATGTTCCAGAAAAAATAAATGGGCAAATAATTTTGGAAACTGTGTACTACAGAGCTGGCCTCCTGGAGAGTCACAGTCACAAATCACTCATGGGAAGGATTTCTTCAAATTCTGCAACGTGGGTTTGAACAAAGCTAGGCACGTTCCTTGAGTGTCCCAATGTATTGTACCTCAGAACCCTGACAAAGGACTAAGTGCATGAATAAAAGAAAAAGAAAGGAAAGGAAAGGGTTGACTGCTCCTAGGTATGGAGGAGAAGGTTAATTATAGATGCATAGGAGAGCACAGCCAGAGGCAGACACAGGCGCATCTAGGAAAGTCCAAAGTGGACTCAACCAGACCGAGCCATGTGGGGGGAGGGAAAGGGAGAAGAGAAGAGAGGGGAACCAGGTGCAGCAGCCAGAAGGTCAAGCAAAAAGGGTCAGGTAGCCAGAGTATCTGGAGTATATAGGGAGGAGTCTGTGGGGGAAGGGCAGCCCAGCCTCTGGGCTGATGAATTAAGGGTGAAGGGGTGGAGGAAGAAGTATGCCAGCCATGCCCTGTAACAAGTAGAGACTGAGGGATGCTGGGAGAACCTGAAGACCAGGTCTGCTTTGATATGTTTAACAGGCACCTCAACCATTGGTCCCAAAGACTGAGATTTAACACTAAATCCTGTGGAGAGCACACACACACACACCAGGAACACTAATCTTAGCAAGTGTTCTTTGACTCAAAATAAATGAAATGGTCCCAAAGCACAGAGCCAGGGAGGGCTCTTTGCAATGCACACGGCCTTGGGAGGAGTCTGCAATATGCATGGGCTCCATAGTCAGGGCCTGTTTACTAGGATTTTTCATTGAGCTTCCTGAACTACTTTTCTTTTTTTACATGCACATCCCCCTTTTAAAAAATTGTTGTTTCTTTAGAATAGAGAGAATTTATATTGAGTTAACATACAAATCACAAAAGGATATACTATCCTTGAGAGGTTGGTGTTAAAGTAGATGAACTATAATAAAGAATATATATATATGCATAATATATACACATATATATGTTAATAAAGGCAAAAGGTAAATTTAGCATTTCCCTTTTTGAGAGCTGTGCACCAAATTTTGTTCCCACTCTCTAAGGGTTAAGCAAAGAAGGGGGAAAACACGATGCATTACGCCCACAAGAGGAAGAAACCAACAAACACTATGCTCCTGGTACGGAGGGCTCCAGCAAGATGTCCTACGGGATGTCACAATGAAGCCATTATGACGTGTGTGAGCAAGACCTTCATACACATCCCACAGCAAAATCAACTGGAACGCTTAGTTGCTGATTAGAGCTGCCGAAGACAATTATCATCTCCGGAGAACGGCGGGACTGTAATGTCTGCAAACGCGCCTTTGTGACTATGGTTCTGGTACCCAGCCTTGTGATGGGGACAGAAGGAGATCAAGTACTCATGGGTGGCCATCCTCAGTGGGCTTGGCGAAGATGCCTTCACAGCCACCAGGTCCACAGTGCTGAGAGCGACAGCCAACCGCAGGAAACACGCTCTCTTCACTCTGGCCACCATAACAAAACACAATCGTTCCCAAATAAATGCATTTCAAAGAAGAAGATATTGCTCCCAGTTCTGGAAAGCGGGGTGCCCAAGAAAACGATGCTAGGTGATTCAGCACCTGGCTTGGGGCTTATTTTTTGTCATCTCCCTCTTTCCAGTCGCGACTCTTCCTCACTAGGCCTGGCAGTGGCAGCTTCCAGTCTGTCATCTTACCCGGAAGCAGCCCCTGCTCTGGCTAGTGCCTGGAAATCAGGGTCCACACTCACTGTCTCTCACATTTTCTTCCACTTAAGAGCATTTGTGACTTTCCCTGTGTGCTGTGTTCTCTCTCTTGTCAGCTAAGGGCCTCCTTATTGCAGTCCGGGAACATCCTTCTGACGAAGCATCAGCCGTCTCACTGTGGACAGGGTCCCAGCAATCTGAGCCTCTGTTCTTCTTGACCTTTCCCTGGAGTCTGTTCAGAAAGTGTTCTTTTGGTTTTTAGTTCCCAAGCCTGTTTTCTTCATTACTTTAGCTATGGATGGGGTGGGGAAGACTCATTATTATCGTACTTCTTTTACACTTAGAGTGAGGGAAGCCTTGGCTTCAATATTTTACTCTACCGTGTAATGGTGTCATCTGAATTAGTAATCTAGAGCTGGGTACTAGGACTGGACATTTCCAATCTCCTTTTTTTCCCCCTGAAATATGTCCTGTCCTCATTTGCATTAATCACAATTATTCCCGAAGAACACATTTTTCAGTCAGCCAGTAACTAAATCTGTGGTCTTATTTTAACACTATACAGGTTCTAAAATTTAAAAATAGCATGGAGTGTTTTGTGCATTTACCAGAAAATAAAAACGGATTATGTGGATGTCATTTTCTTAGCAATTTGAATAATGAATTAATTTTATTTGCGAATGTATCAACGTAGGCCTGTTTTCCACAAAAGACTTAAGAGTCTGTGTCATCTATTCATCCTGTGATTTAGCTCAAGGGAAGAATTGCCAGAAAACATCCATTCAGGAGCTGGGGCCACAGACTCTTGCTTTGTGCCTTGAGCCTAGCTGTCACCACAAGGCCTTCTGCCAACACAATAATGGATTCCCAGCTCTTCTAGCCTGGCTGAGAACCCTAGCCTCTGTGACATGAACCCCCTTTTGCTCTTTGAGCAGCCTGTTAGAGGACAGTCCCCTGCTGCCTGGCACTGAAAGAGCAGTGGGGGATCTACAGCTTTGAGCTGCCCTTTCCCTGCTTCTGTGGTCCATTTGGCCCTGGGCCCAGCCTGCACCTGTTCCCTTCCAGAAGCTTCCAGTGACCTCTACAGACACAAGTTTGCGCACACACAAACATGCACATATACACGTGTGCACACACTCCTTCAGATAAAGAAGCACCATCATTAATGTCTTAGCCTCCGTGAACAGGGATTCTGGAACTTTAAAGCATCTCCCTGCTCACTTCTAGATAGAGTCAGCCAGCTGAGGCAAACGACCAGTGGTTTCAGTAACATTGTGCCCACTCCTTTAATAGTTTAAGAGCCCTGATATAAAGTGGCAGAAGGCTGCACGCCCAGAATTCATCAGGGAGTAGGAAGAGTCAAAGACATTGGCTGGCCTAGTGACCTGGACACTCCAAAGCAGGCAGGCCACGAGCTCCTGACCCAGTCAGATTTTCAAATCACTCAGGGCTGCTCATCTCCATTGCAGCCTCTCATCCCCACAAGGGAGACTGTTCCTTGTGAGGAAATTTTTTTCAAACATAGAAAGTAGGTAGATGTTTTCCTATATTTTCTAGGTAAGATTATCCCCAAAAAAGCATTCTTAAAGAGAATAATCTGAGTAAACAAAGGATAAAAATAAATAGTTTCTTCCTATATGGCACTTTATTTTATTCTAAAACTATTAGGCAAGAGAGTGTCTGCCAGCGTTCTGAAAATGTGGAGTGACCAGAAAGTGAAATTGGTCTTTTGGAACACCTGTGAATTCTCTCCTGGGCTGTGCATTTTTATTTCTCATTTTTGACTCACTTGTCCTTACTATGAACTTGAAAAATAATTGTAGTTTTTCATGGCTGATTTAAACAACTATATTTAGCATCACAAGAACAGAAACTCACAGGCACAAGTGTGTGTATACATATATCTATTTTAATATAAGTTTCCTTCCCATTTCGAGACACATGGTACAGAACTCATTCTTGAGGCCTGGATGATAAGAACCATCAATCCCATACCGTATCAATTCTGCTAACACAGCACTCTAAAGATGAGACTCAGAAAATACAAGATGGAGAAGTGCAGCCTTTACTTATTTGCATGAACTGGAAATAGCAGGCCCACTAATTTGCATGAACAGGAAATAGTAGGCCTTGGGAATGTGCCTCAAGAACAGGCAGTTTGTTTGTCATAGGAACAGAGGAACAGAAGTCCAGGTGTGTGACAGGGCAGCGTCCTGAAGGGACACCTTCTATCCCACATCCAGAAGCTTTCCCCAAAGATCTTTTCCAACCCATAGTATCAACACAGACCAGGGAAAACATACAGCAAGTTACCCAGAAGCTCAGCCTAGGAGCAGTGTCATTTGAGTGGACCATGAGTGAACCCTGTTGAGCACAGGAGGTGATAAAAGATGAAGCCAGGACATATAAAAATGATCATAGTCATTCATGTGCCATAGGAGGCAAATGTTTGCAGACAGACGAAAAGCAACATTGAACAGAGATCTTACTATTTTTAGCCTCACAGAAAAAAAAATATTTACTGTGTTCAATCACTGAGTCTATTGAAGGCAATTTAAGGCATTAAAAACAAGACCATCATTTAAAATTGTAATGAGAGATGTCACAACTATGAACGCAGATGTAACCGAACAGAAATTTGCCAGATTTGGGACAATCCACACATGTCAGGCCTTATCCTGGGAATCATCCTTCTCTGTACAGCTGTGTAGAGCCTTTATTCAGTCAGCACCCTGCAGCTTGTTAGACACCAGCCTGCTGATCTGCTCCAAACAAGACCTTCAGGAGATACAGCTCATGATGTGTTGTGATGCTGGCCCTGAGTATAGTCTGGGGGATGAACAATACATGTTGCACCACATACTATACATCCACCACTCATTGCTTGTTGTACACTCTGGAAATTTCAGATCAAGTCCTTAGTTAAAGAATGATGACGTTTCTATCCAGAGAAATAGATACAAGCAAATAAAACTCAACTTGTTTACCACCAAAGTGCCAGGACATTCTACACAGACCCTTTGCAGATCATTATATATATATGATCTCCCCACAGGATTCCAAAATTTAGGATTGGTTATGGTTTTCCAGGTAACATTACTTGGGTAACAATAGATTCTGCTTTAAGGAAATGCCCAGTTATTAGTCAGAAAATCACAGAAATATAGTATTAAACAACTTCAACACTATTAAGATCAGGTGCCTGAATATTCTTCATGGTGAATGTTGTGAAGCATTCCTTTATCTTCTGTCTGTAAACATCTGTCCTATGGCACATGAACTCTCGACTGTGGTCATTCATACATGTCTTGGCTGTGACTTTTATCACCTCTTGTGTTAGATGATGTCTGTCATGGTCCACACAAATGCCACTGCCCCTTGGCTGAACTTCCTGGGGATCTGTTGTATGTATATCTTGTTTCATGTTTGTATTACCCCTGCTCTTTACCAGCTAGATGCCAATTGTACCCATACTTCCCCAAGCTGTGACAACTCAGAATCTTTCCAGAAGCTGTTAAACATACCTCCTAAAGCAAAATCACCCCTATTTGAACCAAGAGTTTAGGGGAACTGCTGGCCCTTTACAAAACTAAACATGGAGGTCTTCCTGCCAGGTTTCACATCATAACCAACAACTTCAAAATGGAGATGCAACATTCTTGGCTTCCTCTATGCAACTGGAGTCTCCGGCTGACCTATTCCATTTACCCTTTCCCTGTTACATTTGCTTAACATTTCCCCACAGATATGCCATTCCATTTAAGCTCTGTGAATACAAAGTAAATAAAACATAATCCTTTCACTGAATGAGTTCAGAATTTTAAGGAAGAAACAGAATTTTAAGCAAAGAAGTCAGGGACCTCAAAGGAAATGAGCTTGCTCAGAAGCCTGACTATCAAAGTTCAGATCCTCAGGACTTACATGGTAGAAGGAGAGAACCAAGTCTGTAAGTCATCCTCTGACCTCCATAAACCCTCACTCATTCTCTCTCTCCCTCTCTCCCTCTCCCTCTCCCTCTCCCTCTCCCTCTCTCCCTCTCCCTCTCTCTCTCTCTCTCTCTCTCTCTCTCTCTCTCTCTCTCTCTCTCTCTCTCTCTCTCTCTCTCTCTCTCTCTCTCACACACACACACACACACACACACACAGTAAAAAAAAAAAAAATTGGTCCCAAAGTCAACCCCTACAGACCTTGTCATCTTCACATTTTCCCACATTTTTTTTGCCCTTCAGCTGCATTTCATCTACATAATGTTTGATTGCATCTCACGCAGGGCTTCATTAAGAGATTTTTAAAAAATGAGTATTCTAATATTCTATCAACCACTCATCCATGCAGAGTTATATTCCTGAGCATGACAGGATTTGGTTATGGACATCCATTTGGAATTCCTACAGTCAGGAGAGATTTGAAGCTGCTGTGTATATAGCTGAGCTGTTCATGCTCAGGTATGAAGAACTGAAGCCAGGACATGTATGAAGGGGTTAACATAATCAGGTTTTAATATTTTCATATTTGTTTTGCTTTTCCCAAGCTTGTGGCATGCTAGATAATTGTATATTGATGTATGTGTGATGGAGGCCTTTTACCTGTATAATAAGACAAGGTATAAAAATTACTACCTATCGTGATTATCAATCAAATCAGTAAGTGAAAAAAGAACCATACACTCTACCTATCTCCTGCCCTTCCAGGGGTGATAGCATAACAACTTCTGGATTCTGTGCTTGGACTTAATATCCTGTGTCCAGCCATAACCCAGAATGAATGATCTACGGGGCAATGCCTTACTGACCTATCTGTCTGTCATTGCTTACTAGTTGACAAATCCAGTGGAGATGGAGATCTAGCTAGCCTTGTCCACTGCTCTGCTGCCAGTTCCTAAAATGTCACTCTTGAGAAAATAAATGGATGGATCCAAGGATCAAGTGATACTCTACTGCTTTATTAGGTTTTTTTCCGAAAAGATATCTAAATACCATTTTTTAAGTTGGGCACAGTGAAGCCAGACTCAGCCATTGTGATCATACAAACTACAGCAACCTTGGAAAATGTGACCCTTTTCCACTCATGAAATGAGTTAATAATAGTATCTGCCTCACAGAAGTGAAAAACTAGAATAATACTTGAACGGGGCTAGGAACAAGGTCTGGCACATAATGAATGTTGTGTAAGTTTGAAAACTGTGGTAATTACAATCTCTCTTTATAGTTGAAATGGGTAAAATACAACTCACATATCAATCCACATCAGCCTGTTTATTAAAGTTAAAGTTTTATTGAATCATTGCCATATTGATTCATTTTTATTTTGTCCATGGCTTATTTTATTCTATAACAATAGAGTTGATTAGTTGAAACACAAAGGCGGTTTATAGCCCCAGACTTAAAATATACACTATGTGATACTTTGAAAAAAAATCTGCAAATGACTATTTTATATTATATCCCAGCAATTTACATACATGTGCATAAAGATAGCAATGATGACTCTTTATAGTTATGCTGGCTGAATTACACCCCACCACCACCACCCCAAATCACCTTCATTCTTCAGAGTCAGGGACCTTGGCTTGATATCTTGGTCCCCAAGTTACTCAATGCTATGTAAAAGCAAATAGTAAAGCCTAAGCTGCCCTACCCTGGAGCACTGATGAGGAACATGGTGGAGCACTGATGAGGGACATGGTGGAGCACTGATGAGGGACATGGTGGAGCACTGATGAGGGACACAGTGGAGCACTGATGAGGGACACAGTGGAGCATTGATGAGGGACACAGTGGAGCATTGCTGGTGGCAGCTCCTAGCTTCTCCACTAATCCCTGTGAACAGAATTTCAGTAGTTACTAACATTCTTCTAGTCCAACAACCCCTACAAGCTTGACAATGAATCTTTTGAGCCTGCAAATGAAATTGCCTTGCAGAAACCAGGTACTCAGAGCTTCTACACATTAGCAAGATGGCTCAGTAAGTACAGGTACCTGCCTACCTCTAAGCCTGATGACCTGAGTTCAGTCTCTGAGATCAAACTTTAGAAATGCACTATATGGTACTTTACAGAGATGTACACTCCCACAAACTGTCTTTTGACCTCTACACAATGGCTTATATAAAGAGTAACTCAAACTGCATTTGTAAATCTACACACACACACACACACTCACGCGTGCATATGTGTGTGTATGTGTGTGTGTGTGTGTGTGTGTGTGTGTGTGTGTGTGTGTGTGTGTGTGTGTGTGTGTTTTCCTTTAAAGCTTTCAATGTTAGTTTCTGGGTTAGGTCATCAATTTCTTGTGGCACACACTGCAGGCTGACTCACATAAAAACTACACAATTTCAGCCTTTCTATGCTGGCCTCTACCTTAGAGATTGTAAAAACAAAACATGTGCCACATCTCTTTCAGTGAAAGACAATTATATGTCACAGTGCTGGGCAAAATGATGTGAGCACAAAGCTGTCGGAACCCACCTTTCTAGTTTCTGTCTTTTGTCTTGAGCACAGTCTTACTGCTTTAGCTGCCACAACTACTGTGATCTTGGAGGGAATAGGGATGCCAGTACAAGTCACTTGGAGCCTTTATTCTAAACTGCCATCAGCAAAGCCTACCTGTGCTCTGGAAAGACAAAGGAATCACTCTTCCTATTAGCCATAGCTTCTGTGTTTCCTGTCACTTCTAACAAAAATTCTTCCTAAATTTACCAAATGAGCAACTAATAGAAGCAACGTGACATGAAAGTGCTCATCATGGGCAAGATGAGACTCTGACCCTTCCATGTATTAACAATATTAACATGGGGGACTTAATGAGGCTCATTTGCCTACTCTGCAATTTCAACACTCAATGGCAGAAAGAAATGAGTCACTATAGGCCTGGCAGTTGTCTATTTACTTCCACCACTTTTTCTGCAGTGTAAGATCCAAGCCTAAGGAATGTTGCTGCCCCTAGTAGGCTGGGTGGTCCCATGTCAATCAACACAATCAGCACAGTCTCCTGCAGACATGTCCACAGACCAGCCTGATCTAGATAATCTCTCACTGAGACTTTTCCTCCCAGAGGATCCTGATTATGTCAAGATGATAGTTGAAGCTTTCACTGTTTATTAGGATATGTACCAATGGACATTCTTCAGTGTATATTTGGAAAGACTGATCATTTCAGTTACCCTATCATCAGAAACTTAGAGACCATTAATGTTCCCACAAAACTTACCTCACTAATATCTCCTAAATCATAACTTTAAGGGTGTAATCTGAAAATTAATATTTTTGACAATTCTAACTCAGCTGGTGATTTGGGACCCCACTTTGAGTTGTGTGTCTTCTGTTCGTGGTGAATGTTCTGGCTGAAAATGGAAGTTCAGCCCTGGGTATGAAGAAGAGAGAGCAAACCTCTAAGGAAGGCAATAGGGTCTTTGCATTTCTTTCATCTCTGGTTATTTTGGTCATAATCAATTGTGTCTGGAAAAATCTTTCTACCATCTCATAAATCATAAAAGCAAAGAAAAGTGAGCAATACATAGATTAGAAAGTTGAAAATAACCTTGTGTATTAGGTTTGGAGACAATATAAGTTTAGCTTTCTGTTTCTTTGGGTGTGGAGTGGAAGAAGTTAAGGTCTTACTGTATAACACCACTTGGTCCAGAACTATGTAGGCCAGGCTGGCCTCAAACTCATAGCCATTCTCTTGCCTCTATTTCCCAAGTGCTGAGATTGTCAGCACATGACATCATACTCAGCTTTTGCTTTCTGCTTCTGTTTTTGGGGGGGACTTTGAATGTTTAACAAAACTTTGAAGGTTAAGATCTTTACTCCTAAACAATAATAATATCAGCTTCTGTGATAAGCCTGTGACCTCTCAGTTGATACCAAAAGAAGTCATTTGTTTTGTTTTGTTCTTAAACCACAGTTGCCATCTCAATAAAAAAGTCTTCCTTGCGATTTCATGGAGCATTTTGTGATTTATCAAATATAATGATGTCGTAAATATCTTTATTTGTTCCTTCCAGATAGATTATATTTTTCTCATTAGTAGTTAGTAATTTATTGGGTTCCTGATATTTACTAGACTTTTTCCTGAGCAATGATAGACCAATGACTTTGACTTTAACTTCCCTCAGCCCTTGAACACCGAATTTTCAAAGTAGCAGAGAAATGTGCTCTAGGCTACACCCTAACTTGATGAGAATGCAGCCGCCATGCTCTGCTGAAACATTATTTTATAATATGGCCTTGAGGAATCCAATGGAGCCTGTGGCCTTAGCAATGGAGAAAGCAGTAATAACCTCTACAGCCAGCCATATTGGGACAACAGAAAACAAAAGCTCCAGGTAAAGTCTCACAGTGAGGGTCACTTTGGCTAAGGAAACAGAGCCCTGCTCAGATCCTAAGAAAGCCATGGAAATCTACAGAAAGTGAGCCTCCTCTGCTATATTGATTCTCACTTGTGATTGGCAGCTCCAAACACCGTCAGCTGAGAAGTGAGTTACCAGATGGCTGAAGGCCGTTTCCAATGTTCCCAGTGTTGGGTCCTTTGAATAAAGTTTTTAGGAAACTGGATGTGTGGGTACACAGAAGGCAGGTATTTTTAAATGTCTAATAAATGAAGTGGAATAATTTGATTACATATAAGACACTAGTCCATACCAAGATGTTCAAAGGTGGCTTTGATTACAACACATTTTTTTCTCTCATTTTCTTCCTCTCATTTCTTGTCAGGGCTAAAGACCATACCCAGTCTTACACACGCCATGCTAGCATGCTAGCACGCTACCACTGAGCCACCCCCATCCACTGAAACAAGTTTTCTGGACAACAAAAGGGCACCATGGATACTGTAGTGAGGAGATGCAGTTCAGTGGTACTGGCAGGCCCGTCCGTGAAGGTGGTGGTTAGTTGTCTCTAATGACTTTCCCCAGAACCATCATTTCAGTTACTTGTGATGACGTCAGCTTTGAGAGCGAGAAAGCACGGGAGGGAATAGAGGGCAGGTACATGGGAAGCATAAAGAGCAGAAAGAGAAAGGTGGAAGGGACAAAACTGTACTTTTATTAAAATGTATTAAAAATAAAATTATAGAAAAGAAGGGTGGAGTGGGTATCATAGGTCTGGCTCAGTTTGTCAGAGAGGTTTTAATAACAGGGATCTTAAAAACAAAACAAAACAAACAAAACAACAACAACAAAAACCCAGGATCAAAGCATAAGCTTCCTTGGCCTTTGGTGAGCCATCCAGGAAAGGTCACCTTAGTTCCCTCCTCTGAGACAATCACTGTCAGAACAAAGCCAGTAGGTGACTTTTCTCCATCTTGTCAGAGAGATGACTTGCAGAATTAACTGGCTCTCCTCCACAAAAGGAAGCCCCACAAAAGCATGATTCCTAGAATAGCAACACCCTTTCTGCTTTCTTCTATGTGTTAAAACAAGGCGGGTCTCCAGGCTGAGGAGCTGTGGTCTTCCACCAAGAAGTTCCTTTTGATTAGATTCTTTTCTACTTACTTTGCAGCAAGAAAGTACTAGTTCTTGAGATATATGGGCAATGTTCAGTGGTACAGTGTTTGCCAGAATGAAAATAACATTCATATTTATCCTAGAAAAGAAACCTATATATTATCACAAGTGTCTGTTAATTGAAGCAAAAGAAAAAAGTAAGCAGATGTTAACTCTATCAAATTGTATGGGCTAATTATCCTCTAACTTTGAGTAACTGCAAAGGTCAAAAGGTTAATATGTAGCTTAATCAGAAGATTATGTAAATTAGCCCAAATCAAGTATATCACATAACTCCATCATCAGTAAAATATGTGCTTTGCTGGAAAATCAAGTGAAACTTCCAGTCATTTGACTAGCCAAGGAAAAGAAGGAAGGCCTGAAACAGGTGAAGGCTGTGACTTTTAACAAAGTCAAAGCTTGACACTGAAGAAGGGAACAGATTCCAGCAATTCACGGGAGCGTTTTCAGCAGAGTCACTAACATGTAAGCACCAGGAAGGCAGAGTGCTTGGGTTTGTTCATCTATCCCTGCTACCCAGCACATAGTAGGTCACCAACACATCTTCAATGAATAGTTAATTATCAGGAACAAAACGTGAGCAAACATGGCAAGGATAAAGGATAAGTTCAACAAATATATCTACACGTCACAACGTTGTCTTTCCTCCTGAAGTGATTTCGTATCCCTCTTGAGCAAATGTAAACAAAAGGCGGCACAGAACCGGGTCTAATTTCCTAAACTCAACAATACATTCTTAGTGTTTACATGACTCCCTACAGTAATGCCAACTCATTCTTTACTAATATTAAATATTCCTAAATATTTGGAGCTATCTAGTATGTCAACATATTCAAATAAGCAGAAGCATTTTTTTTTTTAAAGCCCAGGAGTCACCATGAAGTAAAACCCAATATAACTGATTTGCAGGGTAAGAATTTATTTAAATGTCTTTAGGGTGTTCCCATTGACACCATTCTAAAATGGCTCCTTTGCATCTGTAGACAGAAAAGGCTTTTCAGGTTTCTCTTACTGCTCACAGGTCACCCACGCCTTTAAAATTGTCTTCTTCAAGTCAGACAAGCTGCCACTCAGAGGTTGGGAGCAGGGTGGATCTCTGAATTCAAGGTCAATTTGGTCTAATAGCCCAGGTGAGTCAGGGCTACTTAGTAAGACCCTGTGTCAAAAGAAATTTTGTTATCAGGTAGAAACATGGCATATTTATAATGTTAATTAAAATTAAATTTAATTAGGATTAGAATTACTATATTCTAGAACAAATTCAAAGCAACTTATGAAATAATGGGTACTATGAGAAAAACAGTCCACTATTTAAAAACAGTATACTGTTTGAGAGATTGCGGATATAGTTCAGTTGGTAGTGAAAGCTTAGCATGCATGAGGCCCTGGGTTGGTCCTCAGCACTACATAAACAAAACACAATGATGCAAGATATAGGCGAGATATATAGAGAGATAAAGGCAAGAAGATCAGAAATCCCTCTATCTTATAGGGAGACTGAGCTAAGCTGTGCTAGACTCTGTCTCAAACCAAATAATTTTTAGTAAAAAAATGACAGTTCAGGCAGTGATGGCAGAGGCCTTTAATCCAGCACTTGGGAGGCAAAGGCAGGTAGAACTCTGTAAACTCAAAATCAACCTGGTTTACAGAATGAGTTCCAGGACAACCAAGGCTACACACACACACACACACACACACACACACACACACACACACACACACTCCTGCAAAAGATAAGATAAAAGCATGGATGAAGCTACCATATAAAATGCCAACTATGATGATTTTATACATTCTTTAGCAAGCCACTATTTCCAAGTACCCTCTCAAAAGCGAGACAAAAAGGAAGTCATAATCACATGACCTTAACTCTAAAACCAAACCAATTAAACTGGCCAGGAAAGCAGGCGTTCTTGGTACTGAGAACAAAGAAGAAGGTCTTCCATTGCTTCAGACAGTATGGGCAGTGGATAATGTAATAAAGAATATTCTCTCAGCATCTTTCCAGTCAGCAGCAATGAGGACCATGCAGGCTTTTAAGGTGGCCTTCACTACCAGAGAATTCAATAAAGCAATGGAGGATGGGGAGTGAGAGGCACTGATCAAGCCCAGGGGCTATCAGAACTGGTCTGACTTAATCCACAAATTGATTTTCAGCATGATTAGAGGAGTAAAAAAGTCACACATGCTTCAGCCAGTATCCAAAGATGCTGTTTCCATTTGATAGGAATTAAAAGGTGTGTGTTCAAAAGTCTGGTGTTTGCAAGAGCATACTTGAGTGATCACAGAATCACATATAGAAACAGCTGTACAACTTATGGGGCCATATGTAAATCATTTGTGCAGGCTCCTAAGGGTTTTAAGATGGCAACAACAGAACACAGCCGTGTGTGTGTGTGTGTGTGTGTGTGTGTGTGTGCGTGTGTGTGTGTGTGTGTGTGTGCGTGTGTGTGTGTGTGCGTGTGTGTGTGTGTGCGTGTGTGTGTGTGTGTGTGTGTGTGTATGAGAGAGTATTATGCCTCTGTGTTAGTGTGTATGCTTATATGTTTGTATGAGTGTTTGTGTGTGTGTGTGTGTGGGTGCACATGTGTATGAGTATGTCTATGTAGGAGAGAGTATTATGTCTCTGTGCTAGTGTGTATGTTTATGTGTTTGTATGAGTGTTTGTGTGTGTGTGTGTGTGTGTGTGTGTGTGTGTGTGTGTGTGTGTGTTGGAATGAGTGACTTCACAGATAATATACCCACAAAAGTGCTCCTGACCACCAGGAGCTTTGCCAGCCAGGCAGCTGCTTTTTCAGGTGCTCTTGTTTGGGATGGAAAGATAACCTCCTTCTCATGAAGAAAACCCAGATTATCCCAATCTAATAGTCAGGTAAGGACTCACGGTGCTGGAGCTCCATTCCACAATATAAACCTGTAAACCTAGCCATTATAAATATCATCAAATGCTTTTAACAATGAAGCTCAAATAAGATACTAAACCTGGGACTCTTGATCAGAGTCTATCGCATTCATAATGTTCTCCCCACACATAGTGCCTATTCACAGAATCAAGGTCTGGGAGATCAGCCACACTACATTTCCTAATCCAACTCCAGCTCAACACATACCCCCCCACACACACACATCCATGCACACAGACACACATACACATTCACACACATGCACATACACACACATACACATATACACACACATACACACACATACACATACACACACATACACACGCATATCCACACAGAAATAGAGATATATATAGAGAGATTATAACATAATCTCAGTGTAGGTCCCAATGTGATATAAAATAAACAAGTGAAGTAATGGCAGTAAGCAAAATAAATTAAAAATGAGTGTCACTACCCTAACATAAGGAATCCACCCCTAATTAAAATGTAGGCTCATATAAATGAGGTGAAAAATTAATAACCCTGAACAGGTTGTGGCTTGAAGCAGAAAGAATTGTGTGGTTCAGACTCTTCTGAGGTTGTGATGCCTATGAACGAAATAATCATGATTAATAATGCACTGCCTTTCCTCATGTGATGACATAAAAGGCCTCTTGTTACCCCTAAACAACCACAGATAAAGAAACATAATGAATGACAGTGGATGGGGACATGAAGTGACTGAGTAACGCCTTGATAGTATAGCTCAAAATGGCCCAGAAGGGCAGGGGTGTCAACAAGGAATTCTTAAGACGTAGTTTCTCCTTGTCCTTGAGCGTATAGTTAGAGAAACAACAAAGCTGTTGCAGACAAGTCACCACAAGGATGACCAGAACAACCCATCCGTTAGACTACATAGTAACAGAGGTGGGAGGGATGAGGCCTGTCATTGAAATAGTATTTTGTACACATCAAAACTAGCATAATACTTAAATTTCATTTTGTTCACATGGGAAGCAGCACCGGTATTATTAGGCCCAGTGTCGAGAGTGACGTTCCCTGACAGGATACAAGCATACTGGTGACAATTGGATTTGATTTGATTTGATTTGATTTGGCCACATCTTCCCTGACAAATAGGAAATAGTCAATGAACAAACATGAGAAGGAATGCCCAGCGTGAGAAGACAGAACTAGATAATCCAAATAAAGACAGAACTAGCTAAGTGAGTTGCAGTTAATCAAAACACACAGGTGTGAACTTCCAAATGAGAAGCAGTAAGACATTATTTGAGTGATAAAGTTTTCTGCATTACCTTCTGTAAAAATTAATAAGTATCTCTGTATATAGTTCCCCTCTTCCCCCCAAATGATATGAAGCAGGATGGAAGATAAAATAAATCAACAAAATACAATTTTAATGGGAAGTTTTACTGGGAAGAGAAAATAGTCAACATATAATGGGTCAAGTTATGTGACTGCCAACAAGGCCAATTATAATCATGCTGATAAACAAAAGGGAAGTATGATAAGCCTCATAGTTCACTTCCCTTTGAGAAGAGGAAACCCACAGCTTTCCCAAGGGAGATAAAGCTGGTCCTAGAACCAAACTCAGGAATTTCCCATGTGAGGAAGAACGAACAGATCTATCAAGAGACAGTAGATGGCGCCTTACATTCCAGAACAACGGTAGAAGTGGTTGAAATGGTGACACCTGATCTGAGGACAACCTCTGCTCCAGTTTGCTCTCTGTCACTGTGATAAAACACTAACCAAAACCAACTTGGGGGAGGAAGGTATTTATTTAGCTTATACTTCTAGGCCACAGTTAATCTCTAAAGAAAATCAGGGCGGGCACTGGAGCATAGACATTGGAGAAATGTTACCTCTTGCTTTGCTTACAGGCTCCCTTTCAGCTACCTTTTATACCTTTCAGGACTACCTGTCCAGGAGTGGTACTACGCACAGTAGACGGGTCCCCCTCACATCAATCACAGACTAGGAAAATGCCACCCAGACATACCTACAGGACAATCCCATGGAGGCAGTTCCTCAGCTGAGGTGCCCTCTGAGCTCAGAAGACTCCAGTACATGTCATGTGATTTAAAATAACCTGCACAACCTGGATCTAAAAATAAACATGTAGGATTAGATGTTGTTAGAGGAGATAATCTAATCCTGTAAAGATTTTGGTGAGCTATCTCTGTCTGCTTTAGGAAGAATACTGTATTGATCAAAGTAATAACAGCAATTTAAACAAACACATGTTTATAGATATTCATTGTATATCTGGTTCTGAGATGAGTCCTTTATAAATATTATATAATAACATTTACAGCAATACTATCTAATAGGCGTAGTTTGAAGTTACTAAGAAAGCAGACCCAGAAAGGCACAAATGAATGTCTGTTCAGGAAACTGAACACACAGCAAAGCTGATAGATCTTACTGCCATCTTGGCTGCTGTGCCTTTCCCCTCCTGACTCACTTCACTCTTTCTGTGACTCAGTGGACCAAAGGAGTCAGATACATTGCTCAGAAGAAAGGCAAGAAACTGTCTTGATAGAACCCTTAGAAAAAATTGATCATTCTTAGCATTAATATTCAAGAGCTCTTTCCCTAAGTCACACCCAAAAACTATGTAGATGATTTCATACCTGAAGAGTTACTTGAAAAAAAATATAACTAAATTAGCTTCCACATTAGACTGAGCCTTGAAGTAATTTTAAAAATAATTCTTGAATTACCCAAGAATTTTGGGAGGAAATTAGCAGAGCTGCAATAAATTGTTACAAAGTCCTGTTCAGAAAAGGATTTGGGGTCTGTCTTAGTTAGGGTTTCTATTGCTAGGAAAAGACACCATGACCACGGCAACTCTTATAAAGAAAAATATTTAACTGGGGCTGGCTTACAGGTTCAGAAGTTTAGTTCATTGTCATTCCAGCAAAAAGTGTGGGAGCACACTGGCAAACATGCTGCTGTAAGAGGAACCAGTAGTTCTACATCTGGATCGGCAGGCAGCAGGAAGAGAGAGTGACACTGGGCTTGGCTTGAGCTTCTGAAACCTCAAAACCCACCTTCAGTGACACGTTTCCTCTGACAAGACCACACCCACACCAACAAGGTCACACCTCCTAAAAGTGTCACTTCCTATGAACCTACAGGGGCCATTTTCATTTAAACCACCACAGGGTCTAATGTTTTAATACATTCTCAGATTTAAAAAGCTATATGCCCCCCACTCTGCGTGACTAACACCTTGCCATAGCATGATGTGGCACTGCTGGTCCTAACAACCAAATCTTCCTCCTGAACTAAAACTACTTATTACATGTGGTTTTTCTTGCTAAAATAAAATAAAATAAAAATATGCTCAGCAGAAAACATAAAAACCCAATATTTACAATTAACTTCTAGCTTTTGTACATCTTATCACCTAAGTAATTCATTAAACCTAATTTTGTTTAGGTATGGTATCTCAATAATCTTTATTCATTTGGAGATTAGGAAGACAAAGTCTTTTTTTAAATATAAGTGATTGGAATAGGATCGGTATGGACTCAGATTCTCAGGCTGATACTCCAGAGGACTTGGGTTCATTCCCAACACAAACGGGAAAAATCTCAACCGTCTGTAGCTCCAGTCCCAGGGGCTACAATGTTCTCTTCTCACTTCTGCAGGCACCAGGCATGCACATATTATACAGCATATATGAAGGCAAAATTTTCATAATCCTTAACAAAAAGTAAATAAATAAACTCATAAAATATGAAAGGCATTTTTCAGAGGAAGAATTAGATTCAAGAACTTTTTTATTAACAAAATATACTTGAGAGCATGGATCCAGCTTACATGTGGATATAACCAGAGTGGGTGGCACTTCATCTACAGCGAGACTGGGGATAAGAAATATGACTTCTGATGCCTCCCGGAAACACAACTACTTAAAACTCTCTCATCATGCTTACTCAAATTTTCTTAAGAGAGCATTATTTGACTGCCAATCATGCTATCCCATAATATTACAGTCTCAACTACAGTGGCAGAGGATTATTCAAGCCAGGCCAATCACATAACACATGTCCAGAGGACCAGGGGCTGACTAGGAAACTGGAAAATGACTTCAAGAGGGCAATAGGACCCTCTTTGGATCATGCTGAGAAAGACTGTCCTTATTCTACCAGACTGGAGAACAGCCTCATGAGGCTTTCTAGGAGCTACCCCCTGCTACGGAGAAAAAGGCCTATGGGTAGAGAGTGACACAAACTTCAAAGAGGAACAGAGACCAGAAGTCAATGAAACAAGGTGCCAGGACCTCGCTGTGTAGCAACTGCAACATTTCCAGAAAATGCAATCAATATCCTTCCATTTCATATAAGTGGATCTGGGATTAATCTCTCTCACAGTATCGATCCCATGGATGAAGCAAAAGTATATTGGCTCCAGCGTTACCTAATCACAATGCCCCTAAGTTAGGGGTGGTAGAAATCTTACCCTGACTTTGTCTGACAATATGATTGCAAATAAATGTTTATATACTGGTTAAAGCTCTGCTTATGTACCTACTACAGACACACTATGGAAACAAAAATTACTAATTCAGTTATATGAGCCTGACTTGGATGCTGACCTATTCATCCCTCCTCTTCCTTGCCTCATACACCTCAGTAGTAAGTTTCTGTTGCTGTGTAACTATTGTATCCTCTGTGTGAGAGACATCACAGCTCATAAGTCTAGGTTCTCATGATTATAGGATTTAAAGCCAACTAGAAAACATAAACCCTGAACTATAAGCCCTGATGTTTTCAATTACCAGACTAGTGGGTATTGGCACTGTTTAACACTGAGCACTATTGGGATGTGAAATTAGACCCAGTGACTGTGGTGATTAAATACACTGCTCTGGACATGCAGACATGGGGGTGGAGATGGCTGGAGGGCTCGGGATGGTATTGGGTCTACTTCACAGCATCAGTAACTATGAAATAAAAAGAGAGAAATCCTTTCTTGTTCCATGTAAATAAAGTGACTGTCAGCTGCCACTACGGCATAGTAAAAACTTAATAACACAAACTAGACATTTTCAAATGGTAAAAAACTCTGCTCCCTAAATAAGTTTTGATATTGCTAAAAACAATGAAAATATTATCACATGTTAATTCAAGTAGTCCACAGATACAGAAACAGATGTAAAAGTATCTCCAGCTCTGTTTGCTCTCTCCAAATTTAACTGCTAATGAAGTTTTGCTATGCATCATGGGTAGATATAGGCAGACAGATAGATAATAGATTATAAAATATAGATAGATTATAAAAGATAGATAAATGATATAAGATTAGATAGATGATCGAGATAGATAGATAGATAGATAGATAGATAGATAGATAGATAGATAGATAGATAGATAGATTAAAGTATAAATGATGACAGGTCTACATCACAAATAGAAACTTATATTATTCCTCTAACCAAAACTTGACTCTGATACTTTCTCACATGCAAACTGCAAGGAAGACTAAGGCCACCAGTGGTCCTGGCATAAATGTGGCTTTACAAGGGGCCAATGCAAAGTCCCTGTCAGTTTCTTGTCCTTATAAAGTTAACACTCCCTTTTTAAATCACTCAGAGTCGCTGCCGAGTCTCGCTCTAGAGTACCATGAGCCCTCTCTTTCCAACTGAATTATTCCAGGCTTTGCCTGGGGTCTCAGACTTAATGATCAGTTTTGCAGGCTTTCCTGTTTTTCAGGAAGATGTAACCATAAAAAGACAAACAGTACTTTCTCCATTCCAATATGGAAACATATATCATCTTGTGGTTTAAGTATGGACGACGAAGAGAATGATAGATCATTTTCAGATTATTTTTTTCAATCAATGAATCTAACCCACCAAGAAAGCAGCATTCTCTCCCTACCTAGGGTCCCACTTACCTTTAACTCATGCTCATGTGAGCACCTCCATATACATAGCACATACAGCTTGTTTTCTTATAAATATGATTCTTGACTTTTTCTTACAAAAGCAATCAGGTCACTTTATAATCACCAAAATCACACTTCTAAGGGTGAGGAAACATTCTGTTTAGCACAGACTGTGCCTCAGCATCTGTGCTTAGAAGCCTCCCACCACACCCAGACTCCCAACAGTTAAGCAGCCTTGAGAGTGAACTTGAAAAGCTGTTAAATAGATGCCATTTACTGGTAACCATCTCACAGTGCATTCATTATGACTCTCACAGTGCATTCCCAGCAAGCAATGAAAACAGAAGAGAAATACACAACTTTCCTCACCAAGGAAACACTACACACACCTCCCAAAGGCTTTGCCTCCCTCACACAGTTTGTGGTTTCCATGGGTTACCACCTTCCTGGATGCGTTTATCTCTGGGGAAGAATGTAGACACCAAGAAAGACATCCTTCAATGAGCACACTGACAACAATTGTTTTTGCTGTTCCTGTGTGTGAACCCTGGGTATGGAGAGCAATAGATGCAAATGGATTCTCTTATAAAGTCATTTTACACATAGCCCAGATCCTAAACTAGCATGCCGTTTCCTTGGCTTATTTCTTCTTGAAGCAAAGTGTTTCTTCTGCAATTGTAGCTGTTTTACTAGAAATATTTTTGTACTGAATCTTTTAAATAATTCATGTAGTCTATGATTCCTGAGATTATTAAATTCCAAGATTTTCTTGATTTGCTTTGTTTTCTGGGATCCAGAGACTTGGGATTGCTAGCCAAAAGCCTACATCCCAGCCCAAGGACTTTCCACATGAAATGAATTACTTCTAGAAAGAGAAGTTGAAAACACTTAAATTACATTTTTGCTATTAGTCCTGACCTGTCCTCTAAGTCTGTAGGATGTTGTGTCTGTATTAATTACACAAGGAAACAAAATCATTTGGTTGAAGGGAATATAGAGTGATTTAAAGTCCAGAATCCAGTTAACTCAAGGCAAACACAAATTTAAAAAGGACTTCAAGCCTAGAGAAACTACAGGATGCTGATTCCCACGGGGGGTGGGGGGTGGGGGATGGGGGGATGAGGGGCGGGGGGAGTGGGGGGTGACGGGGGTGGGGCTTAACTCTATCACACCTTAACCACCACTAAAAAGGCTGTGTTAAAGGAGCACCACATAGAGATGGTTGTTCCGGTGTCAAAGGTCCCCCAAAGACCACCAGGGAGCTGGCCTCAATGCAAGCATATGAGAGTTTATTGTTATAGACAAGTTCAAACGAACCAGGGTGGAAACCCTTTGTCCCTTTGTCCGACTCAAGGATCCAACAGAGGGCTACTAGCCGGAGGCCCCCAGGTGAGGGGTCTTTTGTTTTTGTTTTTGTTCTTTAAAGAAAAACCTACATAAGCAGAAAGGGGCATGGGTTACAGTAGCCATTGGCTGAACCCAAGCCGGAACCTTAACTTTTAAAAGTGCGAACCTAACTTTTAAATCTATTGCCTATCAGTGCACTCCCAGACCTGGGACCCACCCTCAGGTACCAAAGGCTCCTTTCCTGAAACAAAGCTTTGCAAGGGCAAATCCATGCCTCCATAGCAACGACCTAGTAAAATTCCCACACCCTGACCCAAGGTTCTGAAAACTGGTATATTTATGCCTTAGTTTTGTTTTCAAGAGGGCTAAAGATCAAACCCGAGGCCTTGGCCATCCTAGGCGAGTACTCTACAACTGACCTATATTCCTAGTTTATTATAAACTAAATTCCTAGTTTATTATTATGTCTCATCTCTTTCCATACAAATGTACCTTTGAGAGTTTTTTTTCTGACTTTTTTTCTATTTTTTTTAACTACACTTACATATGTACATAAAAATTGTCCCAAAGGGAAGGAAGCCGAGAGAACCATAGTTGTCACTGGCATATCACAATGCTCAAAATACCTGGCAGAGCAACCTAAGCAAGGAAGGGTATATTTTGCTTTATGGCTCTTCAAGACTAGTCAGTCCATGGCAGCCTGCTTCCTTCTTTGGTTCTATGGAGACACACAGCATCCTGCAATAGAGGACTTTGACCTTGGGGCAGACAAGGAGTAAGCAGGTCAAGGATATGGTATAAATTTCAAAAGCAACCCCACAGTGACGACAAAAAAAAAAAAAAAAAAGCTCTACCTGGTCCTCCATAGCAATACCAGCTTGGGAGTGCAGGATCCTGTGCCTGGGAAACATTACATAGTCAAATAGCAACATGGACAAATGTCAACATCCTGACAAATACCAGATTCCTTGAGAGCAACACAAGGCTGCTTCTCTTCACCTATGATAACCCATCACTCTTGTGATGGCTTGCTAAATCCCTACACTCTTTATTCTCAATCAACCACGTTTATAGTATCTGGCATAACGGGATGCTCAAATTTTCTTTCTTTAAAAAACAAACGCACACGAGATATTAACAAATACAGTGTTTAAATGCCACTGAGTCTTTGGCCCTTAATTTCTGATTGTTTGGCTACATTGTTTTATAAAACAAGTGCCTGCCTATAGAAAGGCTATATTTCCCTGACCTTGCATAACTGTTAAACCTGTGATTGTGTTATTTGCTAGGAAAAACCTGCTTCTAGCTATGGTATGGCTCAACCTCAGCACAAACCTTTAATCCAAGAGCTTTCTGATTGAATATTGTAAATAGAATTAAATAAAGTCAACTATAGGTCAAGAGGCAGATCAACCAACCAGTTGATAGGAAAAAAAACCTACAATGAGTGAGAGGGTGCAGGAGAATGGGTAGACACACCATGCATAGGTTGTAGACAGGACTTTGAGTTTGTGGCAGTGTAGGAGAGCGGTCTCTTTCTGGGATGACAGTAGGGAAGAGAGCATCTGGGTGCTTCCTCTGCCTCTGTGAGTTAGCAGGCTTTCATCCCAGCAGATTCCTCCTGAGCCTTTATTGATAAAATAGAACAATTGAGATTTATAAATAAAAAACTATGATTCTAGCAGCTTTGCCATGAAATCTCACAATGTGAGATGCCTCTTGTAAGAAGATGCACTCAGCAGTTGGATCTTAGAGGACTTGCTCACTCAGAAGCATATCTTAAGGCTCATCTGCTTTGTCTTAAAAGAGCAGATCTGCTCCTTTTTAAGAACAATGATATCTGATTCTGTAAAAAGGCCATGTTTTATTTATTTACTCATCTGTTAATAGATATTTCTCAAGAATAGTCATATAAATAATCAGTAGGTGAACTAGATAGCTGCCCCACACTAATAGTGTTTAGGGAAAAGCAGTTCAAGCCCAAAGTGATGCGATCTACATCTAATAACTGACATCATAAAAAAATAAATGATGGACATATGCTAATAATGATGTGGGAAAGTCAAACCTTTCCATGTATTGAGAGAGACACCCATGAATCCATCACTGTGGCAAACTGGATACAAGACCGTATTTCTCAAAATTATAGAAACAGACTACCACATGAGCAAGCAATACTACTTCAGAGTGTAAAATCAGGATCTTGAGAAAATATATGCTCCCCTGTGCTCTTTGAAGTATTTTTTTTAATAATAGCTATATGCATAGTCTTTGTCATAGATTTGAGTTTCTGGTTATTTATTTCTCTCCACAAAGCTTTTGTTTTGCAAGGTAGTCTCCTGGAGACCAATTTCTTTCATCTTCCTTAGACTGAGGGTACCAAGAAAAGCAGCAGCCTCCACCCATCCTTATTCCTACATGTTGCAATGTGAAATGGGAACTGAGGATCTCTTAGATGCTCCTACTGAGCTATACCTAAGTCAAGTTCACTTATTTGAAGTAGAAATAATTTAAAGAAATAATCTGTGACAGGCGATGAAGATCCTGAAGTATTAAGGTAATGAACATCCAACAATGTTTAAATTACAATGGCCAGAGGACCCCTATGATGAGGGAGGGAGTGAAGGTAGAGATGAGCTTTGAAGGCAGCACCTAGTAAGCAGGGGGTAGATCCCAGATTCAGTTGACTTGAAAAGGCGTAATAGTATGTACAATTCAGAAAAACACAGGAATGTTCAGCCATGTTCCTTCTACACCTAAGCCTTCCTAACATCTAGAACAGAAGTTTCTGGTACAAGATCAGGGAAATATACCCATATCTGTGTTCTTATCTGCTCTTTATGAAGGCCATAAAATATTAGAAGAGACATGTTAAAGTTAGAAAAACTTTCTCTTGGTTTTAAAGAGCCTGGGAAGTAAATGCTGTTGGTATTCATAACATCTGAATTCAGTGATTAAAACTGATGTGAGTCTTTCAAACCCTTAACATATATCTAAGTTTTCTCTTAAGAGGTACAACATTTTCTTCCCAGTGGTGTGGCACAAGGTCCATCCCAGAACAATGGTGGGTGCCAGGGACGCTCACACTGAGACTTTATGGTGCCTTTTGTTTTCCCAAAACACCAAGATCTAATTTATAAGTCAGCAAACATTATCTTTATTGGGTCAGATAGTGCCCATTTTAACCTTTGGGGCCAGATAGTCTTTATTGCAAGTAGTTAACACTAGCATTTTATATCAGGACAGATATATAATATTAGGAACTAAAAATAGCTGTGTTACAATGAAAATTTATTTTAAAAAAGATAGGTAGGTTGTCACATTTGATCCATGAGTATAGTCCTTGACCCCTCACAAGACTCTACGTAATCTTATTTTTTACTTTATTTAACTTATTTTATGTAACAGTACAACAGACTAAACCCAACGTTTGCATGTGCGAGGCATAGTGGTATGGCTTTTAGATCAATCATAGCAATTCTTAAAAATATTTAATTAATAGTGTCTATGCTTTTTAACTGACACACTGTATACATACATACACATACATATAAACATATATATATATATATATATAAATTTTACAAGGTCACTCACAGAACAACAACAACAAAAAAAAATGAGATTCTAACCTCAGCAAAAGCCCATAAAGCATTTTTTTTAAGCTTATGAAGTTTTTTTTCTTGATTATTATCTTATTTGATTTTCCAACAATGGGAGGGAGCTATGATTCTGTCATTTTAAAGCTGAGCTCATGCACTGTCTCTGAGACTGGAGTTCAGAGGTCCCCCATCTGGATGTAAAGCTGTTTAGTTGCGGAGTGACTGGCAAGTCAGCACTGAAGATCTCTTTGATACACAGCACATGCAGCAAAGCAAAATTACACATGCTTCCCTCTGCTTTGCAGGAGCATTGTTTTATCTTTTTAGACCTGAAGATCCCTACAGGAACGAGTCGCTGATTAGTAGCGTAAGAGAATGATCTTGTATTCTAGTTTATTATTGTCTATTTTGTGCCAGAATTTTTCCCTGAGGCACTGAGCCAGGAGGAAAGAAGCTGCCATAAATGTCTAGGCAAACACCTGAAAAAAAAATCACAAGAAAGAAAATATACAATTACAGTGCTAGGGAACTGAAGTTGAAGTTCTAGGCAGTCACAATTGTGTCCATTCTTATGTGAGTTTTTGCAGTGGAGAGAGAGACAAGTGAGTGAATAAGAACAGGAACAGAGAACTGCATTTCTTTCTCTCCTTCAGGAGAGGAGGCCCCAGCAAAGGTGCTGAACAGAGAAAAAAGGAGGTTGGGAGAGAAGAGAGGTCTGTAATTTGTCCTATGCTACAGAGGCATCTGTGGCCCAAAGAACATTCTGCATACTTTTTATTTCCCCTCAAAACTAGAGGAAATATGTCCAAAGAAAGCATAATTATAAATGTCTTCTCTTTATTGAATTATATGAATTTTTAGCATCAGTAAGTGTGCAAAATAATAGGTTTTCCGTTGGCATTTTCATACATGCATATAGTGTATTCTCTAATCTGAGGGCCAGGCTCTGTACAGTCGTTAGGCGTTTCCAAGCATGTTCTAGAAGACTTGCTGCCAGTCCACTCATTAGCTAGAAAAAAACTTTCCTTTAACCTTTGTGAACGGCCAGGCTGGTCTCTATTGGGCCACATCATTTCCTACTTGCTCCCTACTCCCCTCCAGCACTTCAGGCTGGTCCTTAAGAAGTCCCTAAGAGATTGTTTCTCCCACATTGACCACACGTTCTAAATTTAGTTTTCTATGTAACACGCCTCATGGATCTTCTGATGTTGTCTTTTCTCTGAAAGCATCATGCAAATGAGAAAATATTCTCAGCAACTGTCTGTTGGGTTTCCCATTTCTAGCTCTGCTTTACACAGATGGCTATGCATTCAAAAAATGTTTATCTGCATGAACAAGGTCATCACTGTTTAGAAAGAGGCAAACTAACCCAAAGATGCTCAGACCATTCCGAGACTGTACAGGAACTGCTTAGATTTTACCACCCCACCTTCTACTTGGAAACAAAGGCTTGGAAATATTCATAGGCTCCTTCTAC
The DNA here is from genome assembly GCA_033318265.1 of Phyllotis vaccarum. Classification (NCBI taxonomy): domain Eukaryota; kingdom Metazoa; phylum Chordata; class Mammalia; order Rodentia; family Cricetidae; genus Phyllotis; species Phyllotis vaccarum. The sequence goes on along the minus strand of JARWLC010000001.1, from coordinate 76,930,354 downwards.
CTAAGCAAATTATGGCCCAGTATTGAACAGATCCACAAAATGGGAAAATATATTAGAAGGAGGAGGGTACAAGAAAGAAAACTGGCATTTTATCTGTTGATGGTGAGCAGCACGCCATAGAACACAGATCCAGCCCCTTCCGTTAAGTTATATAAATCTCAACAAGTAAGTTCAGCCATATGGATTGCATCTTCTCCATAAAAAATCTGAGAGAAAGGGGGTATGTCATTGTGTTTGCACTTGAGTGAAAGGAAAAGGGCTTTCCTAAACTGTCTGTCAGGTGTTATCCAAACAGGAACTTCTGCACAGTTGTGGATCGGGCTCTAGAGGATCAGCTAGGATGCCAGAAGTGAATCCCTGGTGTGTTTATCAGCGCCACAGCAGACATAGTGGACATCAACCATCACTTCAGTACTGTGCTGGGAATGCCTGTGTGGCACGGAATGGTAGGGGAGGGGGTGCCAAAGGGACGAGATTAAGGCTACGATCTGGTGCCACTTCATTGTATGCAGAAGAACCTAGAAATGTTCTTTCCCACTCATGTTGTTAAAAATGAAACATATTCCTTTAGAATGAGCTATGTAAAATTGCCTTCTTAAAAATAAATCAGACACATGCAAATATTGGCAGTTTCACATAGTTCCACCAGGCCAGAGACTGAGCTAGAACTCATGGGATAATGCTTGATAAAACTTGTTCCAAATAATGTATTTCGTTGCAGTTTTTGCTCCAATTTACTAAGTTCCTGCTTAACTAAGGCACCTTTAAAATGATTGCAAACCTGTACATTCAAAACACAGGATCACAAAAGAGGCAATATAGTAAGTACCATTTAAACAAAGTGAGAGGTGCTAACTGCACCCTATTTTTTTCCAGCACTGAAAATCAACCCTCGGGCTTTATGCATTCTCTTAAGGGAGCCACAGCTTTTAACTTTAACATTTTTTTTTTCTTTATCTGTTTAAATAATGAAACTCCAATATTAGGATTCTTAAAAGAAACACAATGAAAAAAAGGCTGAGGAGACTTATTTTAAGAATTAACTATTATTGTGATGTAAGTTAGGAAGTTCAAAATTCACAAGGAAAGCCCAGAGGTCAAGTCCAAAGGCTCTCTGCCAACAGCCTTCTTGGCTGTCTTAGAAGAGTTCTCTCTGCCTTCTGTCCAGCAAGGCAGTTAGCTGATTGACAGAGGCCCACACATATCATGGACATCAATCTACTTTAAGTTTAATATTACCTAATGTTAAACTCACACAGCATCATAGAACCAACAAATATATTGATATGGATACTCTTTCAGAAGTCCTGTATTCAATTCCCACCTATAAGGCTGCTCACAACTGTCTTTTATTGCATTTGCACGGGGATCCAATGATCTTTCCTGGTTTCTGCAGGCACCAGGCATGTATGTGATGCACAGCCACCCATGCAGGCAAAACACTTATACACATAATAAATAAGTAAAGTTTAAAGAAATAAAAACACTGCATCTCCTCTTCCTATTAAATCCCCATTTTATATTCGTTTTGTCATAATAAAGATTTTCCCAAAAGGTCCTTTATACCCTTGAGACAGGTGGCAGGGGATGCAAGATTCACAGGTAGACCTTTCCTTCCTGCAGTTTCTGAGGGAGACGCCCATTTCCCCAAAGGCATGATGTGACATGCCTTTAGTTCTTGAGAACTAAAATTCATTTTTTAATTTTATCAAATATCTTGAGATGAGCCTTTCTTACGTAACCAACCTTGAAAATCGGATTCACCACTGAAAACAAAGCCATAGAGCTTCTTCCTGTCAAGAAAACTAATAATGATTCTACTGTATTGAACTACTTATGAAAGACAGGGACAATGGGCAAGACACACTGAATTACTTTTGAACCTATCAGACATCTTCCTCTCAAGCCTTTAACTCATTCACTAAGATTTTCTTTGCTCAACTGTTCCTTACAGAGCCCACTGAGAGACAAACACCATAGAGCAACAGGAAAACTCATTTTGAAGTTTACTTCCATTCACCCAGCAGCTCACCATGGCTTTAAAGGTACTCAAGTATAGGCTCTGAGAAAGACTGGAAAGCCCTCTGAGAACAGGGAGTGAGGCAGTGATGAAGGCGAAATTAACCTTCTAGCAATATCCCACTTTAAAGACTTAGGTCAGTGTTTGATCTCATTGGGAAATGTTTCCCCCTGTTGGCTTTTTAAAATTAAATTTGTCAAAAACAATTCACCTAATCTTATATATAGTATTCTTATTAGGGTATTGCCATGTAAAATATATCACCATTATATGACTATTACCAGGACTAAAGCTTAGAAAAATAGAGAAATTATCATCACTTATAGGTCCGTGGAGAAGTAGAACAGCGTAATGGAGAGAGAGATCTAATAAATGTGATTGCAAAACCCACTAGATGGGCTCGGAAATATTTCAGAGTGCACATTCACATTCTTCCCAGCCATGCATTTCCCAGCATGTCTATCCGGTTCCCAGTGGCCCTTCTCTCCCATCCCTGGAGAAGGAGGGGGTACATACAATATGTGCCTTTCCCTTGGCATTCTTAGACGACTGACCTAGCAGATGTACAAGGAGCCAAGGAGCCACAGTCCCAAGTATTTTATTCATCAAGAACATCATGAAATTAAATGCACCATGTTAACACAGACATCAGCATATCATCCTGACATATAGTCTTATCTGTGACCTTTCATTTTACTTTCCCAGGAGATAAGAAGGCTTCTATCTCAAGATCCATGTGCTCTGCTTCATCTGTATTCCCAACGGCTAAGCACACAGGAGAAAAAATCTGAAGAAGTGATGATCTGTTTTATTACTATTGTTAACCTTTTTTTTAATTTTCAGGGTGAGCAGATTGGAATGGAATAGGGAAGGTAAAGGTAACCGTTTAGTACAATATGTTGCTGTGATTTTTTTTTTTAAACCAAAGTAGAAAAACAAATTAACCACATGGCCTGTCATTTCCTAAAGATTTTCCTGTATCTGTTTCCTGGGGATGTGGCAATAATGCCCATCCCAAGGGTCATGACAAAGAAAATAATAAAGCTAGAAATCAAAATTTTCACAAGCAGGGGCCAGAGAGATGGCCCAGCAGTACATGGCACTTGCTGCTCTTCCACAGGAACCATATTTGGTTCCTAGTACCAACGTGGAAGCTCCCACTTATCTATAACTCCAGGTGTATATGATTGAATGCCACCTTCTGCCCTGTGTGCACTAGGCACACAGATGGTACATGGACAACATACATACAGGCTCATACACATACAATAAAAATAACTCTATTTTTAAAAGGAAGATGTTCACAAATGGGATTAGAGGCATATGGTATGCCACCCTTATTCTTTCCATGAGCTTATTGGTCCGTGGTGCATCTTTCCATGGTGAACCTCAAAGCCTAAGCTGATTGACTAAGCCAAATACTTTAACCAAAGCATCTAACTAGGCTTGAAATCAAGAGTTTCTCCATAAAGCTCAGCACTTGTAACTTTAGGACCAACAGCCCGTGGTTTAGCAGATAGTCTACCACATGTTTTAGAAGCAAAGAAAGATGGTCCCAAAGAAAATGAGCTATTGAGCAGAGGTCAGAGAAGTAAAAATCCCCATGTCTATACCCTTCTGAAGTTGGACTACATTCCTGATTCTAGAATTTATTCCTGCATTCTCACAAATCATATAACGGCTAATTAATCCTCTTTGAATTAATTTCTGCTCCTTTCAGCCCATCCCCCACATTAATAGGCTGAGGGCTTATTTTGGCAGTGTGTGGAGTAAGGAACAACACTGGCAGCCTTTCTGAACAGAAATATTCATAATAGAAATAATCTCTTTCCAGTGGAGTCTCCTGAGCTAACTCTGGCATGTGGCATGTCAGCTACACTCATATTCAATCGTCATTGTCACCTTCTTGTAGTGAGTGAATGAAGACCTCATGAGTGAAGTTCTAAGTGAACGTGTACTGTTTGACATGAGGCAGCCCCATCAAGGATCAAGGCCTTGGACCTGTGGGAAACTGATAAAGCCTTTCTCTGAGGTAAGTCCGGGAAAAGCATAGCCTTCCTCAGGTCCAAGTATGAGTGTTTACAGAAGATTGACCTATGTGTGCTATAATAGTTCTCTTTCCAGATGTGCTGCACATGATAAATGCACTGAGGTTCTCAGTTCCTAAGGTGGTTGATGACGCCCCATCAGAGTGCACACAGCCCCCTGTACTCTGTCTGTGAGGTCCTTAGCCAGAGTCCCAGGACCACGCTGTGGAATGAGCTATCTTCTGACTACTGAAAGCTGGAATGTGGTAATCCTAAAAGCAAGGAGCAAAGAGTCCAGAGACAGTTCTCTTTTTAGAGCCTCGCACAGCTGGCCTCTGAGACTTGCAGTTTTTAATAGGCCATAAAAGGATATCATCCACATTGATGAGCTCACATAGACTCAGGGGAGGAGCCATAATCATGAATATGTAAGAGAAATAAGAAATGTATAAGAAATGTTTCTCTCTCATGCTTGCTGACTTTTTAATTTTAATTTTATTCCCATTTTTACCTTTAATCTTTCATGCATAACAAAAATCCTCATTGGTTCATTATCTATTTCTACATCTTTAACACAAGTTCATTTCTACTTTGTCTGCCAATCCCATGGCTCTTCCTTGGTCTCCAATGCATCCACACATATGTCTATAATATTATATTCTAAACACATCATTTGGTGTGTATTTTTACCTCTCTCTTGTGATCACCAGGCTACATAAAGAGTTAGGAATTACTGCAACAGCCCCAGTGTCTAAATCATGTAGCCTGCTCCCTGCAACAAATCTTTTAAGATGCATCACCTGCTTCTATTTCCTCAGTTAGCTGTGACTGATGCATTAATAATATAATATATATAAAACTAAACCTGATATTAGGGGCCAAATTTTATTATTCTAAACATTCATTTCCTACAGTTTCTTCTCAGTAATTTTATAAATGGCCATGTGGACTAGTGGTAACTTCTGGACCTCTCATCACATCTGACCCACACTTTAAGTTTTTCCAAGTACTTCAAGAACAATCATAGTTTGCTAGATCAAAGTAAAGTATACTTTTAATTCAAACTCTCATTCTGGTATCATCTTCCTTTGGCATGTTTTGGGACATCCCTCGCATGCATGGCTTTCCCTTTATGCCACAACACTTTGTGACATGGCGTTGGTTAATCTAGCTGGTAACTTTAGTCATCGCAATAAAACCTGTAACCATAACTTTAAGAAGGCAGCATCTAATAGCTTTAAAAAATTTTCATCCTATTTGCCACAGTTTCCCCAGAGAGCCTTCTAAAATCTTTGTTAAAGTGCCAGGGGTGGGGCCTGGTTGTGAGGTACGTGTTTTGTGTGTGCAGGTTCTAACTAAATTCAGACCTGAGTGCCAAAACAAGACACTCCATCTGGCACGAGGCTAAGTCCATTTCTCTGAAATAGTGGCTCCTTTTAGGAATTCTCTGTGTTTTTCATGCCCCAGTCATGTTGGTCTTCTGAGTGTTTTGTGGCCCTGTCTTTCGGCATTTGTTCTTGTCATTCTCTTTGCCTGTGTTCTGTTTCTTCCTGCTCATAAGTCAGTTCCACAATCAAAGCTTCTGACTTGGGCATGACTGTAATTTTTATGTCATAGACTGAGAGCCTCTTCTCCTGTGTGTGTGTGGGGGGGGGGGTATATGGGTATGTACGTCTGTGTATGTGGGGGGTTGATGGGTGGAGGTTAGAGGCTGATGTAGGTGTCTCCAGTTACTCTCCACCTTAATTTTTCAGGCAGGGTTTCTCACTGAAGCTGGAACTTAGTGACTTAGGCTCACTGCCTAGATGGCAAACCTAGAGAACCTACCTCTCCAGCTCTAATTCTGCAGGCGTGATCACCATGCTTGGCTTTCTGTGTGGTGCTGGAGTCTGAACTCAACATCTCCATGATTCGTTATTTCAATGGGAGTTTGAATTCTTTACATTTTTCACCTGTTCCGTTTTCCCAGCTTCTTAGGGAAACAAATAATTCATTTGTTGTTAAAGCTGGTATTTCAGAATTACTTACTCATTCGTGTGTCATGCTTGCTATTATTGTTATGGGACACAGCTATTGTTAATGTTATTAATCAGCTCTTCCATTTCATATTCACACTGTAAACTACACTGAAATGCTTGGCTTCCATCCCGGGCTCTGTCTGTTTATTCTGAGGCTTTAGACATCACCATTTTTCCCTCATGATATCAACTAAATTCCTCCCCAGGCTGCCATCCTTACGACACAGAAAGCTCTATATTTGTCCATCGATTTTTCATAGTAAGTACGTTTTGAAGAGGATGAGCATTTGTGAATCTTTATTTTTCACCAACTTCACCCTCCAGTTGGGAATGCGTGCAAGAGACATTGAGCCTATGCACATCTTCCCTCCTGAACAATCGTTTTGCTTTTTCATTTTCATTATTGGAACTGAAATCCATGAGGTTTTTCTTTTCTTGCCACATAAGCTGCTTTCACTTTTCTCTTCTTGCCCTCCTTGCCATTTGCTCATACTCCATCTAGTGTGGATGCATTTGCCCTCACAACCTGCATTATCCTTCTATCTCCACCCCCTTACAAAGTAAAAGCATACTTTCTGTTCCTTTGACTTCCTTGCTACTCTTTTGTTGCACCCATCTTCAATAGCTGTAGACAGTTTGCATCCATTGTCATCCAGCTTGCCTATTTGGCTTAGCTTTGAAAATGTGAATCAAGAAACCAACACATTGGGTCCAAACACAGAGGTGGATAGTATGCCTGGTGTTGTTACAAAGCTACACAGATTGTGTAGTCGGTCTCTAGTTCTGGCCTAGTTTTAAATAAATTTATTTTGATTTAAAGAAAAAAGGGTGTCTTGTGAATTAAAAGGCTGAGAACTGAGGTGATAAAGACATGCTCAAAAACAGCTAACTTGTAACACATGCCTTTAGTTAGAGCCTGGCCTGATGTGTGCATATCCTGCTTAGTGCTAATCACATCTAAAGCATCATCTGCAGGGGGATTTACAAAGAGAGGTCTTTCTAAACTATGCTTCTCCTGTGCAGGATTCCTCAGTGACTGCCTTGTCTGTAGAGAACTAGTACTCAGGTCCCTTCCTATCTGACTGCTATTGATTCTGCCTAACACTTTTCTTACTCTGTACCTGTGCATGTGCCCATGTGTACGCACAGGTGCCTGTGTGCATGGGTATGTATGTGCAGGTAGAGGTGGGCAGCAGATAAGCTAAGCCAGAAGATTTCAAGAGAAATTAAAGTCCAAATCGTAGCAGAAGAGGTAGAAAGCGTGGAAGATTTGGAAAAAGATGCAGGTGCGTGTTGAAATCAGGTAGGAGGTCAATTTTGGAGACAGTGAAAAATGTTGGTCAGAATGGAGGCTTGACAGAGGCATCAAGCAGGAGCCCTGAATACTACTGTGTACACAATGGCTCCATGCTAACAGATTTTATTGAGATAAATGTTAGTACATACACTTCTCCCATGACCCTTCCCTGGCAATGGCTTTCAAGACCACACCACATTTACCACACGGTATGGTTATTGAGGGGGTTGGTGAGCCAAGGCCCATATCTGCCCATTCCTGCCTCTTAAATCAGGGGTTGGAAGGTACTGTTGCCCTGAAGGATGATGATGTCAGCTCCTAGATACTTTATTGGCTCCGAGAGTGAGATGGAGAGTAAATGTGGATACAGATTTCCAAGGTAAGATTTGATGGGAAGCAGCGACTGTGGAAAAACACCATTTTAAAATAGTTTGGTAAAGTTTGTTCTCCAGGTTTCGTCTGGAACAGGTTTTGCATTTGTATTGAGAGCATCGAGTTCTTCCATTCAGACTGCTTCCTGACTCCAAGGGCCTTTGGAAATTAGCAGTGATTGTCTGTTGACAGAAAGCATCCAAGAGATCATCTTAAATAACCACGCTTTTCTTAAGAGTTTCCCAGATGCTGAAATTCAGACAAATTTTTGAGTGTAAAAAAAAAAAAAATAGAGAAAGGTTGCTTCAGGTTTTTCTCAAGGGATGATTTAAATCATTACACATAGAAGTAGTACATATTGAAATATGTTTTGTAGCAGTTATGTGAAGGGAAGAGGTCAGGATTTCTCTAACAAGTTCCATGAATGATTAAAAAGAGGGTGAAAAGCACAGGGTAAATGGCCCATGGGTAGCACTTTTAGACATATGATACAAAATGGTATTTGCGATCAGAGACTGCATTTTATGTAAATTGTGGAGACCGAGATCTCCATGATGAACAATATGCATCTCTGATACATGCTTTTGAACTACCATGCTAGGAAAGGTATCAATCGGTAACGCAACCACGGGAAGAAGGTGGGTCCATGACCAAATCCATCATAAAGGCAACCCATCAGGTCTTGCAGACATGGATTGAAAACTGATCTAATCTCCCTTTGGGGATTTTGTTATGTATGTGATGTAGCTGTGCCCCCATGGTCACTGCATAGTAATACATCTTATTACAATGAGAACTATCAGAGTCCTATAGTCATTCTTTAGGTGATAAAGGGCCTTAGAAAAAGTTTTTCTTCATTTTTATATGTATGCATATTTTTCCTACATGTATGCCTGTGCACCGAGAGTGTGTTTCATGACCATAGAGGTCAGAAGAGGGGAGCAGATGCTCTGGAATTGGAGTTACAGACAATTGAGAGTTTTTCTGTGGGTGTTGGGAACCAAGCCCAGGTCCTTTCAAGAAGGGCCAGTGTTCTTAACCACAGAGCCATCTCTCCACCCCCATCATGAATGGCTTTTAAAAATAAGGTAGCAATAAAGCAGAGCTACTATGTTTGAGGTTTCTGTTTATGCAAATAACTAACAAATGGTTAACCAGACCCAACTGTACTCATTCTGTATTTAATACATTTGAAGGTTCTTCTTGAGCGAGTTCGAATTTCAGCAAATGATCAGCATCCGTTAGCTGCGGGTACCTCATCTCCTCTAAAATGACAGGTTCAGCATCTGCTAAATGATTTCTAGACATGAGTTGCAGCTTGGAAATTTGGTGCATCTTTCAAAGTATGAGGTGTCTGTCACCCCTTAACATTCTGGCTTATGAGACAAAATGGTCATCCATTTAGGTGTCAGCCATGAAGCTGATGTGAAACTCTATACTGGAAGATGGAAGTCCCACTGGCGTGGCTGACTTAGCCTGTTTGCCTATGTGCTCTGTGCTCTTGCGCTGTCCCATAAAGTTAAGGAGATAGACCTGCTAAGCAGTGTTTCCAAGGTCATGGGCAGTTGATTTAACTCAGCACTGGGTTTAACTTCTCTTTGGGCACAGAACTATTGCCACTGCATTACTGCTATATGGTTGTTGATAGAACCTTCAAGGTGAGCCAAAATCAGGCAGGATTTGGGCATCATTTAGGAACAGAAGCTCGCTCACCAGTATCTTATATAATGGTCTGCAGTGACTGTTTGAGGTTGGCTGGCAGCTGTGTGCCAAGATGTCATTCTGAGCCCTGGAGTAACAACAGCTTTACCCTCTCAGCATGTGGTTCCTAACACTGCTCTGATCAGCCAGGAGGAATCAGAAGAGAGATGGTGAAGGCTGTTTTTATCTTCAGAACCCCAGACCAGCACCAAAAATCACCTCTGTCTACTTTCACTAAGAAGAGCACAGTCTCATAGACCAGAACCAGCGGTAATAAAGGGAGGAAACTTATTTCTGTCTTGGTATCTGTATGTTCATTGTGACTCCACAACTATGAACTTAGACAATGGGTTTGGCAGTAGTTAGCCTAACCACTGCCATCATAAATGATATAGGTAGGAATTCTTAGTTCATAAAATGTCCTCCAGGGGAATACAACTCATGCTGGTTTCAACTCATTCATTTTTAGCCGTGGTGATCAAAGCTTAACCTGGTAGAATTATCTGGCAAGTCTTTCATAATCATTTATGCACAGATTATATCTAGGTCTACTGTCAGCTTTAATCAGGGGTATGCATATGGATATTTGAGTTTAGACAGACATGTGTCTGTTAACTGCTTGCTGCGTGAAAATATAAACATAGTACAAAAGGGGGAAAGACCCACTCAGGAATTTCTAAACATCTAGATAGGGAACGTTCAGCTGTCAGTCTCAGAACACAGACAATGGCAGATTAATGTTTTGAACTTTGCAAGGAGCAGAGCTGAGATCTGAGAGTCAAGTACAAACACCGGGACACACTGGAGTTGACGTCAAACAAGAGTCAATAAGGGGAGTGTCACAGTTCTCCAGCTGCCCCACAGTGAGAACAGCATCCACTGGTTAGGGCAGATGAGGCTGAGGGGACCACAGAGAACCACTGACGCTGCTGGAATTATACCCACCACCCACCCACCCACCTACATCTCAAGCCTCCTGGGTTTATTTATCTCCGCTATTTTCTCTATGTAAAGTAGTCAATACCCTCTTTTTCCCAGCAAGTCACCTTCCACAGCACATCTTCTATGCCCTTCTTTCTCTAGGTCTTTGGCTACAAACATCCTTTTCTCTATTGGACTATAAGCCCCTAATAGATAATTGTTTTGTCCTATTAATATTTGTCTTCATGTTGCTTGACACATGATGGTATACCACAGGTATACATATGAACGCAATACTTTAAAAAGCATGTCTAATATGTTTGGGAACAAAGAACAGGATGCAGCCTAGGGGTTTGGGGAAGATTCTTCCTCCGTGGTGGCTTATGTTAGGGTCCTAATGAGGGGCTTCCTTGGAAGACTAGGAAAAGCAGGGTGATAAAGTCAGACACAGGTGGGTATGAGAAGTCAAGAGAAATGATTCCAATGCTTTGCCATCCATTCTGCTCTTTCCCAAGCACCTAAAGTGAGACAGATTTTGAACATGCAGCCAGCTGTTGTTGCAGATGGGTGATCCTGGCGGGGTTGTCCAGGAAATCCAATCATTCTCATTCTTCATCCTTAAAACTCATTCCTAACCAAATATTCTACACTACATCCTACTTATAGAATGAATATATGATAGCTCTTAAGACCACATAGGATCTTCTGTCTAAATGAAAACATACAGGCCTTTAGGCCACTTCTTTCTTCCATGTCTTGCCCTAACCCCACCTGGGAAGAGCCCACAATTTCTCCCATATTGTTTTTTCTAGGAGATAATATTCTAGTAAGCATAACTGAGAGACACAAGATTCTAGGACCCTTGTCCAGTTTGATTCAGTATTCACATAGCAGAAGAAGCAGAACACTAACACTGCATGCTGAAGGCGGTTCTTTAAAGTCTAATTTTTTGCAAGCACTTCAAGGTCAAACCTTTAACTACCTCAGCGACACATCTCAAAGTATTTTCACAGATCTGCCTAATTTCGCAGGGTCCGCTGCTCTTTTCCAATGCACACTGCGTGGCATTGTCTCTATAACTGTGCCAGGCGCTGTCTCACGAATCACCTTATTTTCTGAAAGCAGAAAGCAAAAAGATTCTTTTGAGATTTGGAAATCCTCCAACTGCGTTTACATCACTACTTCCTACAGTAAACAAACAAAAAAAGCGGTTGCCACAGGCTTACACATGGTCTACGTGCTTCTTCATGGTGCTGTGCACCTTCAGCTGCTTTGTGCTCACCTATGTGTGTGTGTGTTTTATGGCCTGAAAAGTCACCTAATTGAAAACTCACCAAACTGGAGCTGTGCATTCAATATTTGTTCACAGAGATGTGGGCATACATCCATCTGAGATTGCTCCGTCTCCTCGAGAGGATCCACTCAGTTCTCTATCCATCGAGTTATGGGCATGTGGAACAGACTTGCCCTGTTCCAGGGGTTACTTTGAATGTGCTGTCTCAACAGAAGTAGAAGCATGTTCCTGCTCCTGGGAAGCTAATGCTGCACAGGGTTCCTCACAGGGCATTCAGAGTGCTGCCCGGCTACCATCATTAGAAATGGATGATAAACCATAATCAACTTTCCCTCCATCAAATCTTGCTGCTGTCTCCACTCTTCCTTCACAGGAACTGCTGGGCTTTTCATGTATTGCCCTCTTGCCTCATGGGTGCTACAGAGAGGTCTTCCATCTGCTCTCTTTTCCTCTCTGCCCTCAGGGACGTGAACATGGCAGTGGGGACAAATTGTCCATACAGCATTCTGTCATAACCATTGATCAGCAAGGAAACACTGGTCTTCCTTATATCCATGACTGTAATAGCTGAGGGCACAGCAAATTCTGAGGATGGGCAAGCCCCTGCTATAAAATAGCATAATGCTTGCATGTAACCCAGGCACATCTTCCCATATTCTTTAAATAATCTCTAGACTGTCTCTAAGAACAGTCCGTGATGGGTGGTATGTAAACCTTATTGGGCCACTTATTGTTGAGAAAGTGAAGAAAAGGAAGAATATCTGCACCACTTTATAAACATTTTTCCAACTGAAATTAATTAAATCCAGATACAGAATCAAAAGACACAGCACGTTGAATGAATTTCTGAAATTCAGATACTTTCTCCAAACTGCATAAATCCATAATGAAACCAGATTTGAGGGCTGTTCTCATCATGCCACAGTGACTTGAACATAGTCACCCCAACTTAGTCATAGTTGTTTTCTCGGCGTTAATAGTTGTGAGTGGATATTTTTCATAAAAATCAATCTAATTTTAGCTTTCCTTTATTCCCGGAGTTGTGCCAATCCCTTCATGCACCATCTTTTTTTCTCTTTAATTCATAGTTTAAAATAGCAATAAAATGACATTAAATGCAATATGAGATGTCAGGTCTTTTTGACCGAGTCATGGGTTTCCACAGCACTCACTGATCTCAGTGGAGTTTAAACTCCAGTGACCAGTTTGCAGTGACCAACGGCAATTTTACAATGCTGATTAGCAAACATGGTTCCAAGAATGTGGATGGGTTGTTCAATAAGTGAACTTACTTCCTTTTTTATGAATAAGGGTCAAGAATCTATGCACACTCTGGCTCTCTAAACTCTTTCAATCTAGACACTGCTGAAATTAGAGATAAAGAACACATAACACAGACCTAGATTTCTTCTAGAAGCTGCTAAGTGCCTAAAGGAAAAAAATGACCAACATTTTTTTCCATATTTATTGTCACACTTTCCTAAACCTGGTTTTGTGAGCTCAGACTTGAGGCTAATTGCTAGCTGGGAGATATAGTTACCATGACATCCTGGTCAGCCAGGATTAGAATTCTAAGCTTCTTTGTTCATAGCCGAAAGCAACTGACCATCTGAGTGTACAAGCATATGAACTAAGTTCCCTAGGTGTCACTTTGAGATTGAAGGAAAAGCAAATGTTTTGATACAAAGGTGTTCTGGAGAAACAGGCTGGAGAGAAGGAGAGGACGGACAAGCGTAATGGAGGTTAATGTTGAAGCAGGTTTCCTTTTAGACTAGGAGTTGTTGTTGGAGATCCTTGGCAACAGCATTGGGAACAGAAGCCAAAGGACACTGGACATGTGAGACCACACAATGCTGAGCATAAGCTGTGTTGGGTTTCAGGCTGAAGGACCCATACTCTTCACAGAAGCAGGCAGAGGGTGTTCCTCATTTTATCATTGTAGCATAGCAGCCCTCTGTAGGGGTGTAAGATAGAGTTGTGTGGTACTGATGCCCAGGTAAGAAAGTGGGGTGCTTACGGGAAAACTGCCAGCCACGGCAGCCATAGTCACTCTCGGATAGCTAGTTCATAAATTCCCACGTGGTTTCCTGAGAAGTACATGTGAAAAATTCTCTCAGATCAACTGTAGATGAAAGTGAGAAGATGTTTGTACTCCAGGCCTGGTGAGACCTGCGATTTTCCAGTAAATGCACCAGGAAGACAGGCAATTCTATAGCTGACTTTTGTGCTAACAGGAGGAGTGTGCAGCTCACACAGAGCTCTATACACAAGGAGGAAGTGTAAAGATATGAAGACTGACTTCTGACCAACCTCCCAACCAAGATCTTTGTGTTCACGGTTCTCAGACATTGGTAGCCACAGGCCCTTTTGTCTTTAAGTCAAAGTAACCAATCTTATCACATGCTGATGATACAATATTTTCAAGTGTGCCTCTATGTCAGTGAGCAACCAGCATAAGCCAGGCCAGACTTCCAGACAGGATTTCCTGGACTCTCTGACCTTGGAGCTAAAAATCAATTCATCCAGTAATTAATGAGGATCAACTAGGGTGCATGCATTTGTGTGTGTGTGTGTGTGTGTGTGTGTGTGTGTGTGTGTGTGTGTGTGTGTGTGTGTGTGTGTATGTGTGTGCATGTGTGTATGTGTGGTGTATATGTGTGTATATGTATGGTGTGGCATGTATATGTTTGTGTGTATAGTGTGTATATGTATGTATGTGTGAGTGTGTGTATATATGATGTGTGTGTGGTATGTATGTGTGTGTGGTGTGTATGTGTGTGTGCAGTGTGTATATGTGTGTGTGGTGTGTAGTGTGTGTGGTGTGCACATGTATGTGTGTGTAGTGGTGTGTATGTGTGTGTGGTGTGTATATTGTGTGGTATGTGTATGTATGTGTGTGGTGTGTATATGTGTGTGGTATGTGTATGTATGTGTGTGGTGTGTATGTGTGTGTGGTGGTACGTATGTGTGTGTAGTGTGTATGTGTGTATGTGGTATGTATGTGTGTGTGTGGTGTGGTATGTATATGTATGTGTGTGTGGTGTGTGTATGTGTATATGGTGGTGTGTATGTGTATGTGTGTGGTGTGTATGTGTGTGTCTGTGCATTTGTGTGTGTGTTGGGGTGGGATACTCTGACAGCTCCCCTACATGCATAAGGCAGAGTTCCAATCACTATCCCTTGGCACAAACCCTGCTGGCTCCTCTAGAATCATCCACCAAGAGGGGACAATAGTGTCTTTCCCATTCCCACAGACTCTGAATGAAGGGTGCTCATCACTGGCCTTTCAGAGGGCGACCCTGGGTTCACAGGGACGAGACGCAAAGAAAAATGATGGTCCTTTGGTGTTGGAGGTGAAGACCTCTGAGGAGTTGGGACCAGTCTAAACACTAACGGAGAATTCCAGGGAGCAACCACACTTCCTAGAAGCCCAGGCAGACCCTGCTTCACACTCCTAGAACAGAGGGCAGTATAGGAAAGGGGAACTAAGTCATAAGGGATTGTGAGAAAAGATTCCTCCTCTGTGTCCCATGAACACTACTGGAGAAAACATAAAAGCATTATTATTGTTATTGTTGTTGTGAACTTATGACCTCATTGAAATTTAGATTAAAGCAATTTATCCCCTTCAGATTACAAACAACAGTACCATACTACTTTAGAAAATACTGGTGTTTTGTATAGATCTGAGATGCTGCTCCTGGCTCAAATGTTGGCCAGCTGATGGGATTTGGAAAAGTCATTGCATCCAGAGAGCTCTGATTTCATCAGAAAATCAATCTTTTGATGAACTCATAATATGGCAACATTTTGGGGACCTGGTGGAAAATAAAATGTAGGATCTAATTGGAGGAAATACACTACCAATGTCATACCCAAGAAAGAGAAATCCCATCCCCTCCTCTCTCTGCTTCTCCACTGCTGTAAGGTGAATAGCTCTGTTCCACTCCTTCATCCATGACGTACTGTCTCACCACAGGCCCAGGACCAACTGCCTCCTTTTTGAAATGGTCTCCTGAGAACTAACACAATGAGGATGTCTACTGAAGCCAGGCATAAATGCGTGTGCCCTCTGACATAGAATTCCACTCCTGAATATATGGCAGGATGAAGGAGAGCTTGAGGCCACCAAGAAATATGTACAAGAACAATAATGATGTGATTCGTGTTACCTAAAGCCAAGTAGCTAAAACCTGCACCAATATTGAGGCCTTTGTGGGGAGACAGTTCAGTCCATAAAGTGCTGGCTTTGCAAGCAAAACCCAGGTGTAGTAATTCTTGTGTTTCTAATTCTTGTGATGGGGTGAACAGAGTCAGAAAAAAAGGCAGTAAAGGTGAACAGAGCCTAAGAAACCACACCCAAGGTTGGCCTCTGGCTTTCATATACACATGTACACCCACATACACATGTGTACCACATACACGTGTGCCTGCACACACGTGTATACCCGCATACACGTGTGCACCCACTCCTAAACACATAAGAATATATAAGCAGTGCACCGATGGTTGGTTTGGTTAACAAGTGATCATTTTCAATACTAATAATTATTGAAAAGAGAGTTACTGCTCTGTGTGATTCCACAGGTGACTCCCACAGACGTAACATTAAACAAGACAAGGCAAAAACAGCAGATATGCTTCATTTACCTACGTTCAAAACTAGACAGAAACTAACAGTGACAGAGGCTTGAAAGTGGCTTCTAAATTGGTGGCTGTCAGGAGTCAAATAATGAGCTTCGGGTTTGCATCATATAACACACATAGTGGGTACACAGGAATACACACAGAGCACTAAGTTCCAGTTCTTAAAATCTGAGCCTTTTGTGTATGGAAGTTATACCTCAATAAAAATAAGTAAAATTCCTATGAATTTTATTGAACAAACTACTGGGTATACTTATTAATAAATGGAATAGATTGGAAATAGAAAAAAAAAAAAACCCAAGTCTTACTGAGTTGCAAAACACTGAATTGAAAAATTTATGGTCACTCAATGAGCAAACAGCAGGCTAACAATGTAGCTTTACTTCAAAATAACTTTAAATTTTTTTATTTGGTAAGCTTTATTTTTATTCTTTTTCATTATGTGTATGTTTGTGTGTCTAGCATCCAGATGCCCTCAGAGGGCAGAGATAGAAGATCTCCCTGGAGCTGGAATTAAAGGCAGTTGTGAGCTTCCTGATGTGGGCTCTGTAGAACATGGGTCTTCTACAAGCACAGCGCTCACTTTCTAACCACTGAACAATCTCTCCAGCCCCTTAGAATAACTCATTTTTAAAGCCCTTCCCAGGGAGATGAAGGTATCAAAGGGATGACAGTGAAATCATCTGGAAACCAAATGAAAAGGAGCCTGTGAAGGTGCCAATGCTGTGCAGGCAGCAACTTCTCTGCCTAAGTCTTCTCTTTCTGATGGGAGCAATGAATATGGGTATCCCCTTTCTGTCTGGACATTGGGCACAAGGTAGGTGATTTGCCATTGAGAGAATGAGGAGCTCTGTCTTTGGATGCAGAAAAGTGCCAACCTTAAACACTGTAGAGAGTCTCATGTGGCCTTGGTATTTGGGGTTGGCATCAGTGACTGTGCACTAGCTCCTCAAGGTAGATACCATGATCTCTCTATTTACAAATGTAAGATCTATCTAGGAGAGGGTTAGCAACTTGACCCAGCATCACTGATGAATGCTGGAGGTGGCATTTTCCATGGGAAGCTCAGCTCTAAATCATCTGGTGGCTACAAACAAATAGAAAACTGTACCACCTGATGCCTCAGATATCTTAAATATTACAGAGCCTGTGTTCACCAGTAAATCCATAACTAATAACTCTACTTGAGATAAGAAAGCACATCATTATGCTCTTCGGAAGTTTTTTTAAAAAAACATTAAAATGCTTTTAGAAAGTGAGGAGGAGCATTTTTATGAGCATAATAAAGAATTTCCAGGGCTAAGGAGGTATCTTAGGTAGTAAAGTATTTAAAGCATACGCAAAAGGACTCCAGTGTAGGTGCCCAGCACAAATACAAAACCCAGACAGTGGACACCTGAATCCCTGCACTTAGGGGAGAAACAGGAAGATCCCTGGGGCTTGTTAACAAGCTAGTGTAGTAGGATTCATGAGTTCCAGGTTCAGGGGGAAGCTATTTCTCAAAAATTAAGATGGAGAACAATTTTAAAATCACATCTGATGTCAACCTCTGGCCTCCACACACATGCATAGGTGTGTTTGCACACCCACATGTACTTGTGACATACACAAACATATACAAATCCTCTCCCATACATATGTGCACATGTTCACACACATATACACAGAGTGAGAGGGAGAGAGAGAAGGAGGGAGGGAGGGAGAGAGAAAATTTCCATGTGAAGAATAACAGAACGAAAACTAAAAGAAGCAAATGTCCCAGGGTGAAGCAGAAACAAAAGTTATAAATTCATTGTTCATTCGATCACCGCAGCCCTGGAAGAAAGAGAACACATCTCTGTCCTTTCCAGGCCAGTCTTTCAAAGGGTACCCTTTAGCACTGTGGGTAGAAGGTGAATGTTCAGGACATGCAAAACATCTAAAACCATGAAGGAGCTTCTTCCGAGACACCTGGCAGCCAGGCTCTTCACAACTGAGACCCAGATCACTTTAGGGAGTGACAGAGGGGTGGCCTCAAAATAACAGACCACTCTGATAATGTAAGAGGGCCTCAGGGTCTCCTTGGAATTTCCAGAGCAATGTGGAATGACAAGGTCAAGTTCAGCCAGGGCTGCAGCCTTCCACCAGATGTGTTTAGCCTGTTGCAGATGGTAACTTTCATGGCTTCTAATTGAAAAAAAAGAAGCAGAACATGCCCTTTCATCCATATCCCATCTCTAAATCTGCAAGAAAGCTTTTTCTAAGAGCCTCTCTCCAAAGAATGTCTTAGGAAGGACCCTCACCAGGAGGATGCAGCACCTGTCTCTCTCACCGAGACAGGTGGACGCTGGCAGTAACTTCTAGGGAAGGAGCAGATTGCTGGCACGGGCTCTCAGCGGTTCTTCTCATAAGCTGCCATGTTCAGGTGTTTTGTGGCAAGCTGCCAGCTCCAGCACTAATTAATTAAAGGCCTTTCTTTGCGGAGGATTTTGGTCATTTTGACATCTCGGTTGGATGCTTGAGCTCAAGAGAGAAGGTTTGAGAAGAGCAGCTCTGCCTTCATCCCATTTGATCTCCCCAGTGGGAGAAACCAAGTGCCCAGAGTTGCAACAATCATATTAAGTACCAGTTTTCTTTGCCAAAACCCAGTGCACTCTATTCTTTATCCTTCCCTTGGGGAACACTCCCACTGAGTCATTTACTGGGTTCTCTGCTTATCTTGCAATTCCATACCAACAGTATCTTTTTTTTTTTTTTCAACATACACAGGCAGTTCCACAAGCTGCATGGTTTGTGGATTTAAAGGAGATCATTACATTTAGACTCAACCCCAAACAGAACAGGGCAGAGTTTATGATCCTTTGTGATAGTATTTACAAGGTGAGTTCCCTGGGAGGTGGGCAGGAATGACATCCAGCCCTTGAGTCAGAACAGAAATAGCCTTTGGATACCATGCAGACAAAATCAGAAATGCAGAAATGTGCTTAGATAGATGAGTTTGTGCCTCTTCCAAAGAGGAGCATCTGCAATGTGCTTTCTATCAGTAAAACATTTTGTTCATAAGTATGCTATAGAATTTACCCTTTTGCGATTCCCTTACACATGTCTAGTTTCATCTGTCCCATACTGAGCTAATTTGCAACAGGGCTTAGTGTAACTTTGGCTTCTCTAAATTATCTCCAAGGACCTTTCATATGTAATTAATTGAGTCAGGTGAGTCAAGCCATCTTCTCTGGCAGAGTCTAAAGAGTGGAAGAAATGTCAGGGTCCGTGGCGGGCTTGAAAGACAGAAACAATCTATGATTACTACCTTGTTACATACATGTTAGGTAGAAGTGTGGAGAAGGAAGGATGGGACCACAGAACAGAGAAAGCTAAACAGAGAAGATTTTTCAGAAGAAGAACAAAGGATCTCTTTGCAGGCTAGAGATTATGGTTGCAAGGGTTCCTGATGGACGGTTATAGCTATTTTAAAAGCTAAAATGGACTATCTCCCCAACACAATGAATGTTTTGTGTTCCACGCCACAGGAATAATAAAATGCTAGGGAATTAAATCTTTTGTTAATCCTTAAAATAAATGTATTCAAGCAGCTATAATCCCCATAAATATAAGCAGGCTTCAGGTGCCAAGCTGAATTTACCTAATCTGACACTTAACTCTGCTTGAGCTAAGTAGAAGCAAAATTTAACCAAAAACAGGTTGCATGAAAATGTGGCAATCAATCCAAAGCTAGCTTTTGTCCAAAGGAAAGGCAGAGCTGAGGATACCTATGTTTGTTCATGAAATGTCACAAAATCTATACCTAACACTTCACATTTTTGTAATGAAATAGCTTAATTAGCAATGCCCCTGTGATGTAAGAGTGTGATGTCGGGGAAACTCTGTTACTATGATACTGTTGTTATTGTTATCGACAGGATTCAGGCAGTGCTAAACTAACCCACTGGGACTCATTTTTCTGCAGATATTAATACATCAATCCCTTATTTTCAAAGCGTCCTCAATTGTTCATTACCTAATTTATTATCATTATTTTGAAAGCCCATGGTAGTGAGTCAATATATAGTAAATATTTTATACAATTTTATAAAACAAAGGTATATTCTCTATGAGAGATCTGAAAGGTGCTGTCCTGAAATGACACACAGAGCTCTATTAAAATCCTTTAACTCTTATTCAAAAATTATTTTCTCTTCTCTCCTTTTCAATATACCCTGTAAATTTTCCCATGCCTATAAATTCCTGTCTTACAAAGTAAAAGAAGAAAAACTAAGAAATTGGGAGGAAAATGTAATATTTCAGAGACAAAGGAAATGAGAAAAAATAGAAAAGAAATAAGAAGGACATGCTGGGGCCAGGGATTGGACAGTGTCTCTTCAGCTTGCTTATCTCCTTCCCTATCTTCTGTAACCTTTCTTTGGAGAACAGCTCTCCACACTCGAGGTCCAGAAGTTTAGGTGACCCTAATCAGTGGCCAACCCTGCTCAGTCAACATACTCAATTCTCCAGACACTGTAATTTATTCATAAGTGACTCTTTGACTACACTGGGTCAGTAAGGGTCAATTCTGGGGGTTTGCTTAGAATTTAGATAAAGACAAGTTCTTTTTATAAGCTGGTTGGTCTAATTTCATGGGAGAATCTTGTTGTAGAATAAAACTAAGGTTTCTGGAAATGTGAGCAGATGACAGGAAAAACAGAGAAAAATTCCCAACGGCACCACTTAGGCATCTGAACGTGCTCATGCCTGAAATCAGCTGTCCATGGACTTTGTCCAATTACACTTGGTACTTTTCATACACTATTTGGAGTTGGTTTATGGCACTCATAACAATGTGACACAGAGTTTAAATTACTGGCATATTATATACATTTGCTAATGAGTGAATAAGTGATATTAAGAAGACTACAAATGAGGTGATTTAATAAATAATAAAACGCTCTCACATTGACCTGGGATACTCTTCAGAGTAAGTGAGAAGCACTTCAAAATCCTCTTCTGCTCTTTGCAAGTGATTAAGGAAACTACTTGAACCCTGGCAACCAACAGCCCGGATCCCATTCCATATCTTACTACTAGGTGACCTTAGACAAGTTAATTAACTTCTCTTCACCTCCATTTCCTCATCTAGAAATAGATGGTAACCATACCTCATGAGTCCATTGTGAGGACTAAATGGATTAATCTCTACAAAGGGTTTAATAGAGCCGCTGGCACATAATAAACCTCCAATAGCTGCTACATTTATTTAATATCCAATAAGTTCTAGTCTTTTTCTTCCATCCGGCCAGCCACATCAGCCTCTTCCCTCAACATATGCTCCAGGTCAAGTCTGGGTTAGGTTTTACTTTATCTTTTTCCTGTATCTGGAATGCTTTCTCCCAGAAGTCTGCGCAACTAACTTCTTCACCCCCTCTTTAAGAAAATAAAAGAGATTAATAAAAATTAAGGAAATAAAACCTTCTAAATGGCCACATATTAACAACTGCCATATACTCTATGTACAGTCTACTTCTCTAACGGAGAGAATAAATTTTGAAATAGTAGGGATAGTTTTACCTACTCTGTTCATTGGTTCTCATTGGTTCATTGATTCTGGAATAAATTACATGTGCTTCTGCATCCAGCATCACTATTTTCTGACATCGCATATAATGTAAACACAGAGTTTGTGAGCTGACAATGACCATTATCTCTAGGACATCCCTTAAGAAATGGAAGAAAAGGTCATTTCCTAACATCCAACATCCATACTTTGTGATGCATTTCTCCTCTGGATGAATAGGGCAACTCACAGGTCCACATCGGCTCTTTCACTAGGCAACTCTGAGGTCATCATACAAAGCTGCCATTTTTGTGGTTGGCTTGAGCAATGATTAGGAGATTATGGCAATCACCAAAGTGTAGAATTAAAATAAAGAAAAACAATCAGCCCAGGAAGCAAGAGGAGGAGGAGGAGATTGCTTTTGCTACACAGCACAGATCATTTACATAAACAAAAGGAAAAGCACAGAGCAAAGAACCAAATCAGAGGTTACAATTTGCTCAATTGTAGAGTAACTTGTTCCTGTCCTGAGCAACAATAGCTGGAGCAATCATTCTTAATTGAGGTAAATTAAGTATTCTGACTGCACCACTTTTATCAAAAAGACGTACAAGCCAGTAAAGAGATTCAATTTACACAAACTCTTCCCCATTCTTCACGCTGATTCATTGCTTAATCTTTTCTGCCCCTTTTCACATTTAGTGTACTTTGTTGTAGATTAGAAAAACAAGATAAAATGTCTGTATGAAAGTCCACCCTCCAAAGTACATTAGGTAGAATTAAGTGTGTGTGTGTGTGTGTGTGTGTGTGTGTGTGTGTGTGTGTGTGTGTGTGATGTAAATACATACCAAAATAACTAGAGCCCTGTTTTAGTTATGGAAGATTTTGGAAAACCCAAAAGGAATATAATGAGGGTAGAATGGAGGAATAAATGGAGAGAAGAAGAGAGAGAGTTGGGGGGAGAGGGAGAGACGGAGAGATTTGTGCTAATACTCTTGGGGTACAGCAACCTAGAAGAAAAACTTGGCCTCACAGATGTAACACAAGTTTCAGTCAAAGGGTCACCAAAATATCTTTAGCCGTGATAAGGAAACACACAAAATCAAGCTTGCAATTATTCACCTAAACAGAGTACAGTTTGTAGCAGCCACCCACAAAACAATAGCACAATCATTAAATGCTCTATTCACATTCAGTTTGCAAGCTTAGACAACATTATTGTTGCTGCCACCCTGAAGTCATCTAGGCAGCTGGGGATTGCTGTAACAATGTTTCCTAGTTAGCAGGTGTGGGGTGGGGGGTGCTGCTAATTACCACTGTTCCCACATAGTCTAAAATGTGTATTACACAGGGATCTATGTCTGAAACACAGGCTGCAAAGGTCATCCTGAAACTTATTTTCATACCGCAACCACACAATAATTAAAGCTTAAAGGACGGTCTTTGCGGCCCACCCACCACCCTCCTGTTAACAGCCCTGCTGTTGCCAGACTCCTCAGGCTAAACTTGATGCTTATCCTGAGATGATGGTGACAACATCTGCTGGGAGAAGGCAATGGCTGTCCTCCAGCGCTGACAGTGAGCACTCAGCAGTGAGGCCTCATCCAAGAAAACGCTCACACCCCAAAAAGCACCAGGTGATGCTGCTGACTTGGTTCTGGTGATACCATATAAAATTTGCTCTCATTAAAAGGCAAATCCGTGGTTGAAGTTTACTCTCTGATTCTTCCTTGAGGTCGGAAATGGTTAGAAACACATAATGCTGTTCTTTACATCATGAAACTAGTTTCTATAAGCGATTTTATTCATGTAAACTATAACTTGCTGGTTTGACCTTGAGTATATATGAAACTTTCCTTTCAAAAATTTCATCATCAGAAACTTAAAAATGAAGTACTTTTAGCATAAGAATGAGTACTAGACATTATGAGAGATTCATCACTGTCCACTCTGTGCAATTATCTATTTGGCTGCTGCACTGGAAGCATGCACCCCATTAGTTTTTATTACCAGACCAGCTCCTCCACCTGCGGAAAGACCTCCTTTTCATGAGAAGAGGCCATGCCAGACCACAGTATTAACTCTAGTTAACCAAGACCACAGTAACAGGAGATTTTACCCCCAATATATGCGGACACTAGTGGTCAGACATCAACATTTAGAAGATGCAATAGATGGATACCGATTTGAGGGAGAGAGCTGTTGGTAACTGATTCAGTCTCTCTAAGTGAGTAATATTACCCTCGGAATGTTCTAGGTTCTGACAGAGAAGGAATGGACTCCTCCTTCCCTTCTTCAGCAGTTCAGTTTCCCAGGTCTTTGGAGCCATGGCGCTATGCTATAGTTATGAACTAGCAAGTGTTTCAGTATCTACTGAGTGCTCAGAAGTGAGAGCTGAACAGAGAGAAAAGTACACTTCTACCATGGGAAAGCTTTTATGCATCATTTCTAAGAAATTCTCTAAATCTGCAGAGCCAAACTGAGAACAACACCAGCCTTGGATATATGCTGATTATGAGAAATGGAGACGTGTAAGAACTATATGCCCGTCTGAGAGTCTCTCCAGTGCCGCGATAGGTAGCTTTGCTCCAAATGCTGATGTGCTTGTTCTAAACACTGTCACTGATGTTGAAGAATTTCTAGAGCAAAAAAGAAAAAGTCAGATTCAGAACTGGCAAGGCTCAAATTACTCCCAGCAAGCACAGGAGAAGAATTATAATGGGACTTACAAAGACGCTGCTCTAAAAATGTTACATAGATTCACATATTCAATCCTTACAATAATTCTATAGATGAGCATCATTATTTCTCTCAACTAACAGACAATATGGGGGAGGGAATAGACTACGAACCAGGCAACGCTGTAGAGCTGTGAGTGGTGTAAGAAGCTCAGTCATAGGATAAGGTGACTGAGCTTGTGGGAACCACCCTCAAGGAAGTGAAAAACCAAACCAAATCAAATCAAAAACCTCTAAAATAAAAACCCAAATCAGACCAGGGTCTAGGACCTGAAAGAAGGACCATACAGAATCCAGAACCAGTTTGCTTATCCTAAATATTGCTAGGAGCATCTTCTTGCTGAGAAGGGGCCAGGATGGAGAAAGAGGAAAGAAGGGGAGGGGTCGGCAGGGAGGGATGATGTAGTAGCTGCCTTCTGTTCAGCAGTGATGTAACCTGCTTCCCATAACTGGAGACCTGTGTTCACATGAGAGAAAGGATAAGAACTTTGACAGTGCACTCATGATAGCCTGTTCCCAGCAGAGAGCCCTACAGAAACTCCACGAAGCCAGTCTTCTACCAAAAATGAGCCTTTGCTGCTTCCCAAAACACTATTTTTAAAGTAAACAGCAATTTAAACGTACTTGAAATGACGCCCCTTGCTGTAACTGATTCAGAACATGGTACTGTGTCATTCCTAAAGGGAACTGGGAAATTTCCAAGATGCTGATGGGGCTGACTTCACTCTGTGCCCTCTCTCAGGGCATGGGAAGAAGTCATCATGACCTATGAGCCTGAGAATTCTGCCAAGAGGCTGAGTGTCGTGAGAATCTATCCAGCCAGCTTGTGGAATCCAATGGATGCCAGCTAGACACTACATCTACTCCAGAAAGATGCTCCTGCCTGCCCCCTGAGTGCTATCATGCCATGTTGGTCATCCGTGAGGTTTGTAGGCATCAGAGTTCCATAAGGTTTTGATTGTTTCTGTCCTTTGCATCTACAGGTACTGTGGAAGCTATTACTCAGGGAGTGGGCATTCAGGTCAGGTCCAGCTCAAAGTACTCTGGGTCTTGTTTCTGAAGTGCATGGTGTCTTCAGCAATAGGGGTATGCCTTCTTCATCTGGGGGCAAACTAAGGGCAATACCAATAGGCTGTATGTCACAGGAGTCACTTGGACAGTGCTGGACAGTCCAGATAAGACTTCTGATGTCTGGTATTGAGGTTTTGGTTGGGTGATCTTTTGCTCTTGGAGGGAGCACTGTCAGCCCAGATGAGAGAAGTTCATGTGTGTATTATAGAGTGGGGTTTTTTTTTTAAGTAAATAGTTGGTAACATGATTCCTTATAGCTTTATCAGGCATCCTTATTGTTATTTAACCCCTCTGTGCATTTACCTCCCTCTCCCTCCTGAAAGAGCCCCTCCCCTTTCCTATTCCTGATCAGAACACTTACATCTTTCCGTTTCCCTTTCTCAGTTCCCAGAAATCTTCCATTCTCTCTTCTGCAATGTTAGGTATGAATTAGATACGAACGTCTTTTGTAGACGTGTTCATTGGGACTGGATCCCAAACTCTGCATTTTGACTTTGCCTGCACTGAAGAGTTAGCCAGGTTTCCAGGGCCAGGCATGGTTTCCCTCTTGCCAAAAGATGAAAGAATTTTTTTGTGTCACTGTGTCTCCTAGTAATGTTAGAAACTACACACACATAGGTTCACTGACATGACTGCCATAAATATGCTGAGCAAGGAAGACACCAATAGCTTATCAAAGTGGCCAGAGAAAAGCCCATGAGGCCTCAACATACAAACATACATACATACTACATACACACATACATACTACATACATACATACTACATACATACACACACACACACACACACACACACACACACACACACACACATACATACTACAAGCAGCCTGAGGAATTGTATCCCTAGTGAAGAGATAACCAAATGGTTATCTAATACCAAATAGTCATCCTTAACAACACACACATAACGACCATGCAGATTGAGCAAGTTTACATTTAGGGATATATATATATATATATATATATATATATATATATATATATATATATATATATACACACAGCTATGTGTGTAACAATAATTAATGAAAAAAGAGGCCATGAATTTGAAAGAAAGCAAGGAGGGTATACAGGAGAACAACAAAAAAGAAACACAGATAAAATTACTTTAAAAGGTTGGAGAACTGAGCATGAATAAATATGTTAACCGCCAATATAACTATCCTGACTTTGCTTTTCCTACACACCCATTCTTCAGCATTGATTAAAAAAAAAAAAAAAAGCTTGAACTTCCATTAGCCCATCACATTGTCACCTTAAGTCACCTCCTGAAAGAAAATTATCAACACAGTGAAGCATCATCACTGTGCATTAAAGGTAAAAGCTTTATCCGGGGAGCTCGGAAACCACATGGACACATTCTATGTAAACTATAAGATCTTAATGACAGTAGAAAGGCCCCAAGTCAAAGTATAGCATCTAAAGAAACATACAGTCACAAATATCTCACAAAATTACCATGACCAAGCAGTGGATTTATTTTTATATCATCACATATGTCAAAGCCAATACTCTTTGGAGTTTATTTTTTGTGTTGTTTTATTTTTTTTTATTTTGTTTGTGTTTTGAGATGGGGTATCTCTGTGTAGCCCTGACTGAAGTTGGCCTTGAACTCACAGGGATCCATTTGTCTCTATCTTCTAAATCCTTGATTAAAGGGATGTTACCACCCAAGCCCAAAACAAGTACTGCTTTACATAGTTTTATAAATTAAATCATCTGTTAAATTAGTCTTTTATACCAAGTTTTCCTAGGCTTCTGAAGTGGTCATTTCCATAGGTTAAACTTCCAAAAGTATAGAGACATACGAAGAAGAAAAAAAGAATCAGCCCCACCCCCAAATGTATGCTCAAAGGACATATAATAAACTAGCAAGATGAGGTGAGAGTCAAGTGTCAATTGATAAAAGCCCAAAAACGCTTATCCAAAATCCCAGGCTCCTAAAAAAAAAAAACTGGTTTTGGCCCATAACAAACACCATAAAAAAGTAAAAAAAAAATCACCACATAAATAAAAAAACAAAACAAAGTCAAAAACACCAGCCGCCAAAAAAAACCATATAAAAAACACAAATAAACCACAAGCCACTTAACAAATTAATAAAAATAAATTAAATTAAAAAATACAAACAAACTAACAATATACCTAAACCATAAACCAAACAACATAAACTTAATATAAAAATCTAAATCATTTTTAAGGCCTAAACAACTACGGGCGGCTAAGAGGTCTAAGACTACAAGTCTAAAAGTCTAGACCTCTGGCCACCCAAAACCAAAAAAAAAAAAAAAACCTAACTACAACAGCAAAATGCTTTCTGGATTTTCTTTTATTTTTTGAAGATTTATTTTATCTATTTATATAATAGTGTGGAGGTTTTTCTCGCTTGCATGTCAGTGTATCACATGTGTGCAGTGACCACAGAAGCCCAAAGAGCATGCTGGATCCCCTGGAATTACAGCAAGCTGTGAGCTGTAGTTACAGATAGTTGTGAGCAGTTGTGGGGGCGTGGGGGGGTGCGCTGAGAATCAGATCCAGATCCTCTGAAAGAGCAGCCAGTGCTCTTAACCACTGATCTATTTCTCTTGTCTCACTTTCTGAATTTCAAAGACAAACTTTCAACCCGAGAATCCTAGTGTTATGCTCTAGATAAAGATTTTGGATGGGGCTCTATTAGGTTACATCATAAAGATAGGCACAAGAACAGGATAAAGCAACTTTGATACTAACTTGGAAAATGCACTGTTTTTCATTTCCAAGTAATTTGTGAAACATATATATATATATATATATATATATATATATATATATATATATATATATATCTATACCCAATTTACCCCGGATTCATCTATACTTGACCCTGTCTATCACCCGTACATGCTCATCATTTCTAACCTTCTATGATCTGTACCCCAAGGTAAGAGCCACAGAGGAAAGAACGAGCCTTCGAATGGTAGTAATTGCATATTTCTTGATATATTATATTCAAAATCACTGCTCTAAGTTAAATAATGCTGGGTCAGAATGTCCTGCCTCACAGAAAGAACTGAGTCAAAATGACAGGATTCAAGTATCTCTCACTGAGAGGTATGAAAATATCAGACACAAAGATATAGCAAAAATTAGGCAACACTAGAAACCAAAGAGCACACGAGGACATTTCATTGGCGCTTATCAACCCAACACACACAGATGTCAATACTGATTAAAAGCACTGGGGTGGAGATGCTCTCAAGGGAAAACACTAGTGGGTCTGAGTTAGGCCTGTGCTGAGATCTGAGCTGAACTTGAGATGTACCCTGGAGTGAGTCGTTTCTCATGTTAGCACATTTGTTTTTCCTCACACATCAGCAATAAACAGTACTTTAAAGTAAGAAGTACTCAATAAATAATCCATAACAAATGGACAATTGCACTTACTTTCCCCGGGCTGTTCCTAGAATTTCTGAATTAATAGTTAAGAAAATAAAGCTTCTTACAACTCCATAACATGGTGATGGAGGGGCTGACTTTGGGAAAAGTTCCAATTTGACCACCTAAGTACATCAGCCTCTGTAGCTTACCTTGGTTAGCACCTTATTTTAGTGCAAAAAAATGACCTTAATTAATAAACCTTGAATATAAATATTCTTTTTTAAACTCCAGTAAAAAGGGGAGAAAATAATTTGCTTGTTAGAATCTCACAGTCCTAGAATGATCTCACATTACTTGGTTGGCATGTACCCAGTGACTCCATCAGTTAGGGAAACTTTCCTGAGCCTTACTACCTAACAGGCATTGTTCTACTCTTCCCAACAGAACCGGCATTGTCCCTCCAGGAGCTAATAGTGTGTGTGTGTATGTGCGTGTTTGGGGGGGGGGGGTGTTAAAAAATCTTTAAAGGTCAGTGGGAGGAAGAAGTAGTAAAACACCAGGAGCCACACCGTGCAGGCGCCAGACTGCTGGATTCATACTCCGGCACCTACTACCCCAAGGAGCACAAGCAAGCTCCTCCATGCCTCTGGCCTCTGAATATCTATAAAACCAGAATGGAGTAGTTGCTTCAAAGAGCAGCTACAATAATCAAATGAGATAATTCATGTAATGCACAAAGCTTTCAAAGGAAATCAAGGGACAGGGGAGCATTTGACAGACTGTGCACTGGTAGATATCACACAATGTCCATATCTCTAGTCTCAAAACCTGAAATCCAGAAACACTTGGAGAACTGGTGTGATGATCAGGAGGTGAATTTCACATGTGACCTCATGTGACAGGTTTCCAATTCTCTTCAGGCTATATGTGTAAGATCTATATAAAACATAATAGGATTTTATATTTATATTTAACCTTGTGTTCCATCCCCAAGGTATCTACATGTTATATATGTGCAGATATTCCAAATTTTAATTTTTAGATGCCAATGCCAAAATACTAAGGTCAATTGTTTAATGCTAAATACCCAAGAGGTAAATCATTCAGCCTTCTCTGGCATTCTACTTTTTTCACTCTTGATATGATAAAATACTCTGACCAAAACCAATGTGGGGCGGGGTTATCTGACTTACACTTCCGGGTCATAGTCCATCGCTTAAAAAAGTCAGGGCAGGAACTAAATCAGAAACCATGGAGGAGTGCTTCTTGCTCACTCTCTAGTTTATGCTTGGCTAGCTTTCTTACACAGCCCAGACAGACCCACGTGCCTAAGAATGGTGACACCCACAGAAGTCTAGGCCTTCCCATATCAACAATCAGTTTAGACAACATTTTACAGGTACAGACACTGGCCAGTCTAATACGGGCCATTACTCAACTGAGGTCCCTCTTCCCAGATGACTCTAGACCATGACGAACTGGCAATATAACTAACCAGATGACATATATAAATCAAATACACCGAGTCAAGGAAGTCATGATCTGAGGGATCTGTCCGTGGAGGAGTAAAGTTTATGAGAAAGTTAAGAGGGAAAGAAAACTTCTCAGAGTTCACATTCTGGAGCAGTGTGCTCCAGGCTCCACACTCTAGTCATCTCATTGAGTATGGTGAAGGAAACTGGAGAAAATAATAGTTCTCAGGGTGACTGGTGACTGGAAACAGAAATGACATCTTGGCAAGTGGGGTGGGTTCTATACTTAACAACATTGAAATCTGTTGGATTGTTTAAACATTTTTATTTTTATGCCTTTACTAGAGTTTATCGGTCATGTATGATAATAGGTCCCATTATGCCATTTAGATGTTTTTAAAGAAGAGCTTAATGTGAGCTGGTACATTTGTTGTTTGCATTTTAAAACTCTAATAGCGAATTGGAAAGTGAAACAGCAGGGAAAACTCGGCACAATGGAATCAAGGAGAGAGTTGTTACAATCCTTCCAAGGAAGAATAAAGAATTAAGGGGATAATGGAGAGATTCCAGGGACATTTCAATGTGGTATTTATGGCTTTGACAGCTAGTTGGATATGAGAAGCAAAGGCAGAAATCAGTACTAGACTTGCTACTTGGCACATTGAAGCCATTGACTGAGAAAAATGTCCAGGATAGATACAGGAAAGATTCATTTATATGCTGGTATGGACTCTGAAACACCAGCATAGAAAAGATCTTCAGTCAGCAAGCAACCCGGGTTCAGAAGAAATTTGACAATTTGAGCTACATTAATGAGTGATTTTCTTATTGTAGATACTCTTTGAAGAGACAATATTTCCCAGAGATTATTGAACATACAAATAATCCTATATGTTCAAAATTTATTTATAGACAAGACAATTACTTAAAAGTAATATGAGGCTGGAGAGATGGCTCAGTAGTTAACATCACTTAATGCTCTTGCAGAGGACTCAGGTTCACTTCTTAGTACCCATATGGTGGCCCACAATCTTACCCTTTGTAACATCAGTCCCAGGGGATCTGACATTCTCTTCTAACATCTGTGGGCATCAGGCATACACATGATGTGCACACATACATGAAGACAAAACACTAATACACATAAGAATCTTTAAACTGAAAAGTAGTATATATTAATAATTTCTCAAAGTCCCTTTTAATCTCCCTGTCTATAAAATAGAAAAAAATTACGTATTTTGGGCCTTTCAAATTATTCTACATATGGATACACAATATAGTTTTACATACCCAAGGAGACTAAACCATCACCTGAGGTGATACTTTGTTTGTGCTCTAACAAAGCTTTCCTGCAGATCAGAGGGTGGAGCTTGCCGCTAAGTAACCATAGAGGCCTGGAGATCTCTACAGTTAGGAGTTAGGAGTTGCCATCCAAACACAGAAGAAGCAAGATGAGAAAAGATACCAAGTGATATGGCTAAACATAGATAAGAATTATGGGTCAATTTAAGTATAAGAGCTAGTTAGTAATAAGTCTGAGCTACCAGCCAAGCATTTATAATTAATATAAGCTTCTGAGTTCCTGAGAGGAGGAAAAACTTGTGCTTACAGTCACACACACACACACACACAGGCACACACACACACATACACACGCACAGGCACAGGCACAGGCATACACACAGACACACACACAGGCACAGGCACACACACACACACACAGGCACATACATAGATACACACATACACCATACACACATACACCACACACACATACACACACACACAAACACACACACACACACACACCTCCATACATAAAAAAGTAAATAATTGATGAGAGCCATGTAATGGCTGCATTTTTAGTTTCCTCTTCCCACAAGAATTCTATTCTCCCCTGTTACCACAGGGTAAACATTGACTCCTTCTATTTAAGGTTAATTCTGTATTTTGACCCCCAATGGCTCAGTCTTCTCAGTAACCTCACAAAGGAGACATCCTCAGAGTCTCTTCATAGAGACTTTTATTGTCTTCTCCCTGACAGTACCTAACACATAACCTCATCTAGCCCAACTATTCATCTCTGTCCTTTCTGTAGCAAATTCTTTTAAAGACTGTGTTACTGCTTCTATTTTCTCAACCCTCTCAATCTTACACCTCCCGCAATCTGATTTTTATGAACCTCCTTTTGATCTCAATAAATCCATCAATGGCCCATGGCATTAATAAAGCCAAACTTCCAAGCAGCAGTTCTTTTGAAAGGAAGGTATATCTCTTCTGCTTGGAACTTTTTGAGTTGGCTTATGATACATTACATTTTCTCATGATTTCCAGCCTTTCTGATGCTCACTTTCCTACACAACTGACAATTTTCTCCTAGGTTTTATGTGTCAGTTTCCTATGAATATTCTTTTCTTAACCCATTTATTCCCAATTCAACACACTCTCTTATACTTTCCCATTCATTCAATCATTCTGTGTATCTATTTCACATCCATAGATCCAGCCCAGGATGCTTTCCTGAATTATAAGTTAGCATGCCCCGCTGCCTAATGGTCATCCTTAGCAAGACATCACTAGTAACACAAAACTAACATCAATATGCACTCCTTTCCCAAACCTGGCTCTGTGCCGATGTAACTTGTTTAGAGAATATCCCACATGTATTTCACATAACAGGTGCACAGTGGTCAACTGTTAACTGAGGTATGGGAATGCAGTCATAGAAATGACTACCACTCAGATTGTGCTTGATGTAGAAACAAGAGAACTGATAAATAAACCAAATGACTTTACAGAATATGCTTGATTGATCACCATTTTAAAAGAACAGGATTATACATAACAGCCTACATTTACAGTGAAATAATCATTTACATAAATGTAAAAAAGAATCAATTAGGTTTGAGATTTCAGGTGGAAATGTCTGGAGAACATGAGCAAGGCCTTCATATTTCCCATAGCCAACAAAAGGATGTGGCTTATGAGTAGGAAGTGGTGACATTGTACACTATTAGTGTTAGCATCACACTCAAGAAAATCTGGCAAGCAATAAGAAAGCCAGCTTTCAAAAGCACTATTTCCTCCATTTCCCTCTTGTGGGGAAGTGGTAACAGCTTCTTACTGCTGCAAGTTTCTCAAAACCCCAGTGTTCCCTGAAGGTTTTCTCAACCCTTTCCACAAAGGTACAGAGAATCCATAAACAATCTGCTTCAAAACCCAAGAGACCACACAGACTGACAGAAATACAGACCCCAGCTCAGAGTGAGACCCTGTGCTGAACCACAAGCCACATGGGTTATCAGAAGCCCAACTCCAGCTCCACCTGAGCAGAAACCTACTGACCTCCCCCTGCCCCAGCCTAACCACAGGGCACACCAACCAGAAGACCAGAGAGGAAACAGAATCCATGGAACAAAACACCCATCCAACAAAGACAAACTCAAGAAAGCCTACAGCTGATCTATTCACCATACGTAGCTCATGTATCATCATGCCTGGCTCATAATGAGCACATGAAGAAAGCATGCTGAATGGAAAGAGAGAAGTTCCTTAATGCCTCATGCCAGTTGTGCCACATCTAGAGAATGACACATAATTCTAGACATCGATGACAAAGACAATGCTAAAAAGATAACTTGCTATAAAATCGATGGCTGTAACAGCTAATACAAAATCTAGTTTGTGCTGGGCATTTCGTTATGTATATCATTTCATATACTATATCAGGTTAGTATAATCATTGTTCCCATTCTTCAGATTATGACAGTGAGGCAGCCAAAGACATATAACCACCCCAAGTAAGCAGTAATTAACAGAGCCACATTAAAAAAGCAGATCTCCACAGCGCCATGCTCGTAGGAATAAACCATATCAATGGCCTTTTGGAAATGATAAGGAAAATGTTACCCTGGCAATTAGGTAGGAGGCTGTTCAGAAGAAAACTGTGAGCTGGTCTTTACTTTTAAATAAGCAGGAAGGATCAGAGAAGGCAGGTGCTGGCTAGGTCAAGTGATTTTAATTCTTTGACTTTGTCTCACTAGGGAACAACCAGGTTCATAGAATTCACTGTCAGCAGAGGACAGAGGCTCATCTATAAATAATATCAAAGCTAGTCCCACCCTAGGAAAAAGGTGAATCTAGTGATCCCCTAAAGTCTCTTGGTTCACTGAGATCTGTGGTTCTAAATATAATTCATGGTCTTCGTCTCTAACAGCTCACAACTTCCTATAAAGAATAAGGCAAACACAGCAGAATTCAGGAAAGGTAAATCATCTAAAAATCTATCCAACTAATAAAAAGGAGTGGGTCCTCACGCCTCCTAAAGATAAATACCTCTACCTAGCCCTTATTGAGCAATATTTAGATGGGAACTACACAGTACATAATGGCATAATATAAAAATGCCAAGAAGTACCCGAAGTATACATTGCCTTTATACACCTGCTTTTTCCTATCAATGATACTGTCAAAGAATTTGAGTTGTCTGACTGTGAAATCACTTTTCCTCCTCTACCAGAAGGACAGGTTCTAGTTAAATCTGAGATTAAAGAGGTGGATCAAAGTGACCCCTGGCCCTCAAAGCCGGGAATTAGCCACGCCATGGTTACAGGCACTGCAGACATGATCTATCAGATGTGGGTGAAGCGAATCCTTTTGCAAAGCATGACAGTTTCCTCAAACCTGACTGCAGTGAATCCAAACCAGATTTGTATGCTATGTGACCAGTCTCCAAAACTCAAAGTCATTCTGCTATCAGATTGAGCTTATGCTTTACAAATTTTATATTTGCAGTTAAAGATATAGAAACCTGCGTGCACTGTCTACATGACGGGTCTGAACTCCCCTGGTACTCATCTTGTATAATAAAATATCAGATAATAGTAATATGGAGATATATGAAGTCAGTGTTTCTATGTAACAAAATGCTTTCAAACAAAAATGGATTTTCCCACATCCTTAAAATGAACTGTACATTTTATACCCTGAAAACTGTTCACAATATGCCATCAGACCATCTTCAGAGATCACAGCTTTTCAATTAAATGTCACCAATCCTGAAGCAGTCAGGCCTCTGACACTGGGATGCAGTTCTCACATGCTTACTTCTTACCTTTTTGTAGTCAGATGAGGACTTCTCAGCAGCCAGTGTGCTAAAAATGGTGCCCTGCAAAATAGGAAGGACACAGACACATCAGAGCTCTTCAGAGTAGAGGACATCACCTCTCCATTTGCTGCTCATCCAAGGGCACTTGACATCCCATTGCCTCAGATGTCCCTACATTAAAATGTGTCTGTTTCTCAGCATTCCCAAGGTCTCTATCCTCAGGTTAGACCATTTGTTTCAGACAAATGAGGAAATGGCTCCATTCCACAGATAAAGAGTTAAATAAGGATGTCTTTCAAGTGGCTCACGTATGAGATCTGGAGCAAAGCCTTTTCTTAAGAGAGTCTAACTGGGATGGTTTCAGGGCCTGGGGTCTCCTTCCTAGATCCTTTAACACACTCAGTCTCCCCGTGGTTGACATCTTCCTTATATCTGTTTGCATGAGTATTTTCTCGGCATGATGCGCCACTTACAAGGCTTTCGAGCATCCAATGTTGCACAGGAATTTACACACAAAGTTGTTCCTCTTAAATTATCCCATGAACACACATGTATCAACTGCTGGCTGCACAAACGGCTCAAGGTTATAACCTTCTCTACTTTTTAAGTACGAAACAAATGCACATTTTTAATGGTTAAACCACCTTTGTGTTCTATTCTTCCGAGGTAGTCAGCGGTGAAAAGAAATTACCCAATGAATATGCATAGGAGAGATACGAGATTGGTAACTAAAGAGCAGCTGGTCATCTTATCCCACAGCACCTTCTGGGGGTCTAAGGGAAGGCAGACTCCCACATAGCAACACTATAAAAGTGAAGTTCAGGGAGAGGGAGACAGATGAACGACTCCTATATGATGCTGAAATACATCTTTATTTAGCACTTAGACATTAGCTGCTGTCCACCAATGTGACCAAGCCAGGATTTTCTGCATCAGGTATTTGAACATCCAGAAGCAGATAACTCTCTGTTGCAGAGAGAAGAAGGACATGTCACCTATCAAAGGATGTCCTGCTGCACTCCTAAATTCTATTTAACTGGGGACTATATTATCTTTCTGGCAGCTTCAATTTAACATGAACTTGTCTTGAGACATTGATAAATATTTCTTGGAGACAAAACTGTCCCCAGATGGGAACAACCTATTAAACCTTTAACAGAGCTTATAGAAATGACCCTGAATTCCATGAGTTTTGCAATTAAATTTTCCCCAGGAAACAAAACTCTGGTGGCAGAATTTCTCTGCCCACCACTGTTCATGCATCATTCTCTATTCCAAGAGTCAGAATCTGGGGAAGTCCTCAAGTTTCAGCCCCCAAAAACTCCAAGTGGAGACCTCTCAAGGACCATGACGGGATCTTTAACTCAGCTAGGCTGGCTGGCAAATGAGCTGCAGAGATCTGCCTGGCTCAGTCTCACCAAGCACTGGCTTTATTGACATACACCCCTGAACCCAGATTTTATATGGGTGCTGGCAATTCGAACTCAGTCCTCTGGGCTGTATGGCAAGCATGTTACAAACTGAGCCATCCCTAAAGCCCCCAGGAATATCTGAAACTTCAGACGTTAGTGCTGCGTTCCTAAGAGAAATGACCCACAAAATTAAACAATACCTTTCCATTTCTTTTGAACAGAGTCCCAGGTGATTTGAGAAATGCATTCAGAGAAGAAAAAAGTCAAAACGAGCAAAAATAGCTTCACACACACACACACACACACACACACACACACACACACACACACACACACACACAATGATATGAAAAGCTGTAAAATGTTGTACTTATAGAAATAGCTTGAGCAAAGGACAATGCATAGTAAAGTCTTACTACCTAGAATGAGTACAGAAGAGAAATGGCATGGATCAATGGTAGTCCACAGCCTTAATTTCACTATTTTCTAAGGAGATTTTACTTATACGCTTGGTCAATTTCATTTCATTCTCTCAAAAGGCTTTAACTGGCATTCAGTTTCCTAATTGCAACTATTGTGAATGGCTTTGGGTGGGCTTTCTGAGCTTTCCCATAACATGCTTGGCTTAATTACTGAAAATGAAAGACTCAAAGAATGGTGACCTCCTCACGCTGTGACCTTCTTGATTATTACATCAATATTTTTCTACGAAAAGAGAAACTCCTAACGAGTCACCTCCACCAAAGTTTGCACGATGCTGTATTTGTCACATTACACAAATGCAATCAGCCTCAAACCTTATTAGTAAGATGACCTGCCTGGGGTGGACAGTGTCATACATCAACAATTAAAACAATTTCCTCCAAATGCACTTAGGGAGTAAAGCCCTACTCTTGTGTATTTATATGCCGACACCTGAAGTTTCTCACATAGGATTTCTGTTTTTAGCATTAGGTTTTGACTCATAACAGCCAACTCATGGGGGATGCTTACGTGCAGGGGTCACTACAGGAAAGGACACTGGAAATTTTATGCTTGCACTTTATTAGCTATTTATATCTTAAAAGAAATAAATTCATCAGATCTACCCTTGAAAGCAGATTTTTTTCATGCCCTTTTCTTTAAAGAAATAAAATAAAATATATTCAAAAGCAAATTTGATTGGCAAAAAGTAAAGAAACTGAGGTCATGGGGGCATTGGACACTCATGGTGACGGAAAAAGATCTGAAGACACAGGTCACAGGTTAGATTCCCTACAAAGCGAGCTATGAAATGGAAATTACATGCAAGGGGTGTTCTTTGTGTGTGTAGAAGGGGAGGGACCACAGGATGGAGTAGAGGAGGGAAGTGAGCTGCAGTGTAGGCTCAAGGAGGCTCTCAGGCAACCACATAGGAAGCTCTGAAAACAAGAGATATCCTGTGCAAACACGGGACATGAAGTGCTGCCCCGGAAAAGGAACATGTGACTCTTTCCATTCCTGAGCTGAGAGCACTTAACTGGCAGCATCAGAGAGATCTGTATGGAACGCGGCTGAACCTACTATATTATCCTCTGTTTTAACATGCTTTTACCTGGGACAGACCTTACTTGTAAGCTGTTTACTATAGTTAAACATGACTTCTTATAGATGAACATTTACTGGTCTATTATGATATCTTAGATAGAAAATCAAGTGGACCACCTGCTCAGCAACCTAAGCTCTAATCCTTGTCTCTTTTTTAACAGAGTATTTAGCAGCTTGAGATGGATCCTTGATTTCAGGGTCTCCAATTTACACTTTGAAATGAGAAAGCCTATTGCCTTTTTCCTTTACATTATAAAATTCTTTGCTAATATGAAGAAGAGGACCCTGTTTGTATCAGGGACAGTGTTTGGAAATCATAATTATAATACATAGCTACTTCTTTCTTCCATCTGCTAGCACAAGAACACACGATAGAATGGTGTGATCAGCTCCCCATCATCTTCTGAGGCACAAAGAATTTTTAGAGGTGCATTAGTCGATTCTCCAGAGAAGAAGAACTGATAGGCTACATCAAAACCTAAATGAAAAGACATGTGAGTTTGACTTGCCCCATTAGGAAGGATAAGGAAGGCCACAAGATGTCATCTTCAGGCTAAAAAACCAATCTGGGAAACCAGAGGTGTAACCCAACCAAAGAGAATGTCTGAGAACTCAGAGCCCATGGTTTAACAACTATTTTGAGGTCGAAGGCTACAGCCCCTAATTTTAGAGTCCAAAGAACCAAGGACCAGCAGCTTCTATGTCCGAAAGAGAAAAGTATCAGTGACCCAACTGAAAGAGGAAAAGAGAGAGAAAGATAGGGGAAGAGAGAGAGCATGTGCATTCTTTCTCACCTTTTTGTTCTATTCGGGCCCTTAACGGATTGCGAGATGCTGGTCACATTGGTGAAGACAGATGATCTCAGTCTTCTGATTTACACGCTAGTCCTTCCAGTAGTAATAAGGCTCTGTCACTTGTCAGGGCATCTGTCTGCCCAGTCGTGTTAGCTAACAATGTTAACCATCAACATGTAGACCACAAAGGGAGCAACTACAGAACAGCTTTTTGTTTGGCTCCGAAACACATTAACATGGAGATTAAAGACTAGAGTGCACAGCCTTGTCTCCAAAGTTAGCATTTCTATAATAATCTATAGAAATAACTACATAGGTAGAAGTCACAGAGACCCAGAAGAAAGAGTAATTTGATATTTTAATAAATGGGCCTAGCTAGTTCTTGGTTAGAGAGACCACTGATGGAAGGTGAGTGATTAATGGGCATCCAGTCCAGCATGAACAAAGAGCCATGGAAGGTGAGCTGCTTTCCCATTGTCACTGCCGAGAATGTTCTGCAGTAGCTGAACACCTACTAAGAGGCACATGGCTCATATT
Source organism: Phyllotis vaccarum (assembly GCA_033318265.1). Classification (NCBI taxonomy): domain Eukaryota; kingdom Metazoa; phylum Chordata; class Mammalia; order Rodentia; family Cricetidae; genus Phyllotis; species Phyllotis vaccarum. The sequence goes on along the minus strand of JARWLC010000001.1, from coordinate 76,890,471 downwards.
TCACTTTAAGTGATGGTTTAAGTCTGACGATTATCACAATGTTGCTTATCTCCATCCAATGTGAGATGCCTTTTTGCACACTGTGAATTACTTTATTACCCATTGGCTAATCACCATTGGATAATAAAGAAACTGTTTTGGCCTATGGTAAGCCAGCTTATAGGCAGGAGGGAAATATAAGCACAGATAAAGGGGAATAAAGGCAGAGTCAGAGTTAGGCCTTCGAGCTGCAGCCCAAGAGAGCAAGATGTAATGAAACACAGGTAAAGCCACTAGCCACGTGGTAAGATATAGGTTAGTATAAATAGGTTGATTGAAACAGCTAGCTGATAATGAGCCTAAACCATAAGCCAAATAGTTTGTAATTAATATAAGCCTTTGTGTGATTATTTGGGGCTAACTGGCTATGGAACTGCCAGTCCAGACCTCGGGCTGGAAGGGTGAGACACTTCAGGCTACTTCCATCAAATTGGTTTAGAAAAAGAAACTGGAAAACTGTCTTCTGCTGCCACTGAAATATTTCTGCCATCCAATGTTCATAAATGTGTTTTAAACAACAAACATTTAATATTTATTTAATTAGTCGGAACAGTTCAAGTATTGGATTCTAAAAATTAAAGTATTCAGCACTCAGGTCTCTGAAATGGCAGCATTATGGAACTCCATTTCCTCATCTGGATGTCTGTGGGCAGGTATAATTTTTACTCTTCACTGGATGTTACCAGACAGAGGCCAGCTGGTTTTGATGAATGGTCAAATACAATCAAAAGCTAAGAATCTTTTAAGGGAAAGTTACTTGAGTAAAAAAAAAAAAAAAAAAAAAAAAATCCCATGTGAGGCCTCCAATCTGCATTTTGGCAGATGTGGTGGAGGATTTCTCACTTGTTGGTGGATGTCAGGACCAAGCCTACCTCCCATCACTAACGATTTGAAGTCTCTTGCACTAAATGGATGGGTCCCTAGAGTGCATACCATTTGGATGCTTTCTTAGGCAGCTGATCCTTGGGCCTCATCAGAAAACATGCGTTTTCATTCTGCTTTCGTGTTTTAGACTAACATCGATACCTATATGCTTTAAAAAATGGCATACCCTTCAGGCAAAGTTTAGCACTCAAATTTATTTTTTAACTGCATAATTATAAGCATCAACGAAAGGGGAAAAATTATGCCTCCAAATAAATGATAAAATTACAATGTTTTCTTGTAGTCCATGAATACTGAAAATTTCAATTAGCCAAGTGAAAAGCCATTGAATATGCCAGCAGGATTTATATACCAGACTAATGACCATCATCTGCATCCTATTTAGCTAATGAAGGCTTGGAACACTTGTGGATAATTAAGGGAAAGCTGATAGGAGGAAATTCGAACCATGGAAAGATCAAATCTATTTATGTCTGCATTTAAAACTAAACACACTTAATAGGTCATTCAATCAAAGCATAATGTCCCTTCATCTGGGATAAGATAGATGCACATAAGTTATGTACCCAGTGTAGTCCCCAAACCCAGAAGTCATTCTTTCTTCATCCATTCAATAAATATTTAATATCCCCATGTGCCTCTGACCTAGTGGATTAACATGAATGCTTCTCTTATCACTTGTCTTCTCTGCCATAATTAGATGTAGAGCTCTGGGTATCATAACAAGCACAGCATAGCTGTAGTCCAGGGACCATCCACCTATGTATCATGACAGACACAGTATGGCTGTAGTTCAGAGGCCTGACAGAGACTACCATCCACCTATGTATCATGACAGACACAGTATAGCTGTAGTTCAGAGGCCTGACAGAGACTACCATCCACCTATGTATCATGACAGACACAGTATGGCTGTAGTTCAGAGGCCTGACAGAGACTACCATCCACCTATGTATCATGACAGACACATCATGGTTATAAGCTGAGGACAGACAGGAACTACCATCCACCTGTGTAGCATGATAAACACTGTATAGCTGCAATCCAGGTGCCTGATGGTAACAACCATCCACTCATATACCATGACAGACACTGCTACAGTCTGGGGAATAGTAGGGAAAGTACAGATGTGCAATGGCCACCTGGACTTTTCTCAGTCCTGGAAGAACCCTTCAGAGGCAGGCACCAGGTTTACAAATAGATGGTATCTATGAGGAGATGTTGGAATTAAGACAAAAACCTGATACCCAAGTCAAGGGCAAGACTCATGACCCACTGGGCTTCATTCATTTCACTGAGTAGAGTCCTGGCCATTTCACCTAACTGCTACTGGCTCACTTGAGGAGGGGGTATGTTAAAGCTCACTGCCAGGATGCCATTATCACCCCCAACAAGGTGATGGATGCCATGAGAATCTGTAATCTTCTGACCTATTCCTATTGTGAAAAAATGACACATTGTTTATAGACCATACTTCAGAGATAGTGATAAGAGTTTACATATTAAATAATACTATGATATAATAACTTGATATTGTTATAGACAAAAGAAGATAGTGAAAATTTCAGGATACAAAACCTGTACTCTCAAAACAAAGCTTTAAAAAAGAACCATTTTCGAATGTGACAAGTGTATTCCGTGACCACTCTATCTACTCCTGTAACACTAATAACCCCCCCAAAATATAAAATGCTTTGTGCATATGCACAGAAGCAGAATAGTTGGGTCACAAGCTAGTTATATTTGTTAAATATTTTGAGGAAACTCTGACTGACTTCTATAATGGCTATATTAATTTGTATTCCCACCACCAACAAATGAAGATTCTTTATTACCCACAACATTACCAACTATTTTAGTCAGATTTCTTGATGATGGCCATTCTCATTAAAGTGAAGGTATCTCAACATAGTTTTACTTCACATAATCTTGAAACGAGGGATGTTGGACACTTATTAAAATAGTTATTGGCCATTTATTTCTTTCTTTGAAAAGTATCTCTTCATTGCATTAGCCCATTTGTTGGTGGACAGTTTTGTTTCTTTGGTGTTCAATTCTTGAATTTCTTTGAAAATTCTAAATATTTATCCCTAAACCTATAGCCAGCATTAAATAAAGACAAATTGAAAACATTTCCTCTAGAATCAGAAATGAGCCAAGGATGCTCACCCATCTTTCCTAAATTTGGTGCTCAGAGCCTTAACTAAGCAACTAGGCAGAAGAAAGACACAAAAAGGATAAGTAGAGGAATGGATGTGATTCTATACTTACAAGATGCTATAAAATTTACTAGAAAACTTTTAGATACACAACTTATGGTCCAGTTGTAGTATACAAAATCAACCTTAGAAAACAGGAGCCTTCCTGTATACCAACAATGAACTCTCACAGAAAGAAACTGGGGGAAATATCTCATTCATAATAACTCCCCAAAATTCCTAAGAATAAACCTAACCAGAAAGAAAGACTTGTATGTTTAAGGCACTGAGAAAGAAAATCAAAGACACTAGTTAATGGAAAGACATCCATGTTCCTGATTGAAGGAACTAATACATCAAAATGACTGCCTTCCAAATTTAATCTGCAGATCCAATGAAATACTCATCAAAAGCCCATTTTATACCTAACTTTTCTAGACAAAGCAATGTAAGAATGCATATGGAAATGCAGATGATAGACAATAAACACAACTTTCAGAACACAGCTGGAGTTATCACAATACTTGGCACTACAGTACAGAACAGTAGGGACAGAGACGGCCTCATACTGGCATAGTCAGACCAAAGAAACAAAATAGAGGTCCCATAAATAAACTAACAAATCTATGACCACCTAATTTTTGACAAAATGACAAAAACCATACAAAAAAATAAAGGTAATTGATTTAGTAAGTGGTGTTAGCAAAGCAGAATATCCACTCTGAGAAGAGCAAAATAGATCCAGATTACTCATCTCATACAAAAGCAAATGTAAGTCAGTCAAAGCTCTTAATTAAAAACCCTACAGGATGAAAACGCTAGAGAAAAACAATGCACTTTTCAAAATATTGGATTAAAAAAAAAAAGAACTTTATGAATAGAATTCCAGGGCACAGCAACTGGTCCCATAAATCAACAGATGGGGCAACATGAAATTTAAGTTTCTGCAAACAAAAGAAACTATTAGCAGAGCAAATACAACCCACAGAATGGGAAGAAAGAAGAAAAAGGACTGTCTTTACCAGCTGTACTTCACAGAAGGCTAATACTGAAATTTCCTTAACTAACGATGAATGTGCAATTCACAGCTTAGAACAGTGACTGCACGTGTATTTCTAGATTCTGGGATCACTGGGAAAAATCCATTGAAAACTAATAAAAAGTGGGGCTGGGAGATGGCTCGGTGGGGAAAAGTGCTTACCTGGGGACCTGAGTTCAGATCTCTGATCCAGTGTCACCAGCTCTTACCCTTCCCAGCTCAGAGAACTGTCACTTGGCAGCAGAAGAACTAAAGGGAGAAGGAATTGAAGGGACAGGTGTGGCAGGAACTCTAGTTAGCATATAATGAAACCCAGCGCCAGTTATCAGGGACAAGCCGGAATATCAGAGAGAGGAAACACCACAGTCAATTCCCACCCAGCCAACTTCTCAGGCCAAACAGGGCTAGTGCTGTCTTCAAGCCTGGCTGGTTTCTTCTACAGAATGGGTGAATTTCTGCCTTCTGCCTTATATATCTTCCCCACCCAGCTGTTTTACTTTCTGGTTCAATTCTGCATCATAATCCTAAAGTTAGGATTAGAGGTGCGGGCTACTACTGCTTGGCTGTTAGGCCTTGAACTCAGAGAAACACAGAAAGATCTCTGTCTCCCAGTGATTATAGGCCTGAGTCACCACGCTCTGACCTTCATGGCTTGACTGTGGGTGATTCTGTCCTCTGATATCCCAGACTGATTTTATTAAATATACAATACATCACCACAAACGGGGGAGAAGGGATAAGCAAAGAATATAGGGAATATGTGGAAAATCTATTCTCAAATAGTCTGTATATTTCCATCTATAATTGTTGGTTAACCACATCAATGATTTTAAAGGAGTATTACCAAACATCTGGGGATTTAAATCCTTTGTACCTCACTGTACATAGATAAATTCCTTTGGCAGAACTTACAGGTAGGTGACTTATCTTCTGTATTGGATTGTAAGTTTGTAGACCCCAGTAGCAAATTCTTAATTGTCTTCTCTAGTCTACAGCTTAATACAGTGATGGGTACACGGTTGGAAGGTGGAGGAGACTTAAAAATGTTAAGTGTACAGTGGATAAGGGAAGAAATAGAGGTCATGAGGAAAAAAGGCGATTCATGAGAGGCAGGCAGGGGAAGAAGGAAAAGTAATGGGGATGGAAGGAGAATATGATGGGGCAGAGACTTATGGGTCAAATTTCAGCCCCTCAAAGAGATGCTGGCATTTTAGCCCATTACTTAAAATGGTCATTGCAATTAGAGCAGTTACGATGAGGCTACTTGCTGGAGAAATGGCTCAGTGGTTAAGAGTACTTGCTGCTGCTCTTCCAGAGGCTCTGGGTTCAATTCCCAGCCCCTACATAGCAGCTCACAACTTTCCATAACTTCAGGAGTCTAACACCCTCATCTATATCTATCTATATATCTATATCGATATATACATGTGTGTGTATATATATATATATATATATATATATATATATAAAGAGAGATACAAGCAAGATACCAGTGCAATTAAATAAAAATAAGTCATTAAGATAAAGCCGTGGAAGTGAGTTCTAATCCAATGTGAGTGGCAAACTCATAAAGACAAACGTAGCTACAGCCCCAAAGGAACACTGTGGGCCTTGATCAGAAGGCAGACACAGGTGAAGAAGACCTCACCCTGGGTCTCAGAGGAGGTGACAACACTTTAATTTTAGACTTTTAAACTCTAGAACTATTGAATTTCAGTTGTTTTAAGTCCTCTAGCCTGTGGCACGTTTTACAGCAGAGTCGTCAACCTAATACCAGGGATGTTTGTCTTAGTGGTTGGCAATTTTCGAGTGTGAAGGATGAGATAGTAAATTCTCCAGGCTTTGAAGCCCATGAGGTTTCTGTCACATCTGATGATTAGCTGTGCCAATCTAGCTTGAAAGGGCTTGTATACTATATGCAAATAAGAAAGCTTGGTTATATATAGTTTTCATATGGTATGAAATAATATTTCTCATGAAATAATAAAATAATTCTCAAATTATTTAAAAATGTAAAAATGCCCAAATCACACTTGCTTTGTAGCCCATACCAAAAAAAAAAAAAAAAAAAAGGCATGAGGGATGTTTGTACACCTTGTATTTAGACCTGAGAATCATAAAAACTAGGTCCAGACAAGTCCAGGTTCCATCAGTGATTTCTGTAGCTTGGCCAAAATCAGTGGGTTCCTACTTCTGGGCAGCTGGCAAGTATATTTCTGGCCACCTGGAGGGCTAATAAATGGACAATCACATACCTTCAAATATGTCATCTATAGTAACAGTATATGCTTTGACACTATTAACTGTGTCTCACGTGGCCTTTATAAACATGCTCATAAAGGCCAGAGTTATGGTCAGCTAAGCCACGGAATCAGATCAAGGGAAAAAGAAATACATTAGCCCTTCATTATCTGTACCTTCTTTGAAAAGAACAAAGCTGTGAGTGGCCAGAGGACATTCTGAGGTAAACAGTAGATATTTGTCATTTAAGGTTACATTTTGACCCTAGACTATTGCTGAATCAAGAATTTTTATTTCTAGGAACACTCGGCATTAGGCTCTGTTAAGAGGCTGCACTGCGGCTCCCTAACTAATCCTGGTAGGAATTCATCACCCGCTAACACTCTCTTGGCCATCTCCAGCCCTTTGCTGTGGTGCCAGCAGCTGACAAAGCCATAAATATTCCCCTGCATGTGGACACACCCTCGCACTCATCGCCATAAGGAGTTGGAACTCTGCCACTGTGCTACAGAGGAGCTGGACGAGAGTTGACAGCTACAGACGTTCAGCTCTGGCACAAGGTAAAGCCAAAAAATAAAGAAAAGGAAAGAAGAACAAAGAATTAAGAAACAGTTCACATGAAATATCAGCTGCTCACACTGCATGGGGCTGCAAACCTCCCGAGAGCTTAAGCAATACTCCTGAAAACCAATGTGCATCCTTCCAATTATCACAAGCCCCTAATATGTAGAGTTTTCTCCCAACTTAAGCACTCCAGTTCCAGTTTATCCCTGAGACTGTGCCGTTTCCCACCGAGAAGTCCGTCTCTGATTCGCTATGCTTGAGTTTGAAGTGGACAGAGGATCTCTCCTCTGCTCCGTCTCTGTTTTTACTCTTGAACATCATCAACACCAGCCTTCAAAAAAGCAGAGAAGCAAGCCAGGGCTCCTGAAACAACTTTCTAGCCTTCTTTTAGAAGATGTTTACATGAAAATATGGGTAGGCCCAAAGGATTCCTTCCCAGAACAGAGTAGCTCAATAGAAGGGTAATGGACTCAAATCCCAGCTCTACCTGCTGCGCATGAGGACAGAGGCTCAGAACTTGAACTTCCTAGCTGTACAGTCACAATATCATCCTGAGGGGTTTCTAGGACTTAACACGATGTATTCTCGGGAACAATAGCTACCGTATGATTTCTGAGAATTCTAGACATCTTATCTGTTTCCAAGCACATGTTCCACAGAAGTCACAGATGCCGATTTACAGAAATAGATCTATGCACCAGAGCACTTAGTGGTTTGTGGGGAGAAAGGCAAAGCTACAGTGTAGTGGAGGCCTGCATGACAGAAGAGCAAACGGCCAAGACAGGGAGGAGACGTTGGCTCTCTCTCCCTCAGATGATCTCTGGATTATTATACACTGGTTATGTTTACGTTCCTGGTTAAGGCACATGAAGAATGACTGATACTATAAATACCTGAGAAGAAAAGGGACACAGGTGACCATGCCTGACATACACATGCACACGTTCACACACTCACGTTCTCATACACACTCACACATTCACATTCTTACACACTCACACACTCACATTCTCACACACTCACACACTCAGTCTCACACACTCACATACTCATTCTCACACACTCAGTCTCACACACATTTTCACACACATTCTCACACATACATTCTCATACACTCACATTCACACACATTCTCACACACTCACATTTTCACACAATTTACACCCTCATTCTCACATAGACTCACACACTCAATCTCACACACACTCACATTCTCACACATGCTCACATCCTCACACACTCACATTCACATACATTCTCACACACATTCACCTTCTTACACACGTTCACACACTCACATTCTCATACACACATTCACACACTCACATTCTCACATATGTTCACACATGCTTACACTCACATTCTCACACACACATTTTCACACTCATATTCTAACACATTCTCACAAAATTCACACACACATTTTCACACACACTCAATTCTCACACACACTCACATATACTCTCTCTCTCTCTTTCTCACATACACACACACACACACACACACACACACAGATACACACAGTGCTCAAAAGTCTGGAACACTTAGAAAAAACTGAAATAGCTTCCATATTTCTCCCTCTAAAAAAGCATACTCTTCTGTAGCAGAGATAAAGAAAAATAATTTTCACCTTTTAAAAACAAATCTAAAAGTCAGTCAGCTAAAACAGCTAAGTACATGATACCACAGCATTTAGAGATGGGATGTGGAGGTCAAAGTGCTGTAGTCTCCAGCCAGGATACGGGTGTTGGATGGAAAGACACTTGGGAGAGATGGGAATAAAAGGCACTGACAGCCTTAGGCGAGGAAGCAGAAGGTGCTGAGCTCTGGGAAGAGTCTTTGTGGTGGAGCATGTGTAGGAGGCACCGATACATCATCAGAAGTTTTATAGCCCAACATCTTTCTTTCGTTTTCATGCTAATTCTGTACCCCATCCTACAGCTAAGTAAGTCCATTCATAAAGGGGGAAAGGCAACTCTTAATTTGCAATTCAAGCCACAAAATACTGTGTAAATTGGGTATATGGGGAGGAGGTCAAGAGGGAAAGACGTTTTCATAATTACCGACTATTACAAACCGTTAAATGGACACAGCAAGAACAGAGCGTGGAAGCCCAACAGGATGAGTTTGCATTTAAAGCCTCGCTCTGTCAGAGCAAATGGATGGTGATGCGCTATTATCTCAGGCTCTTAGTGATGGTTTGGCAGGAAATCTATGGCTACATAATTTCACTGAACGCCAGAAATATAAATAAAAAGGCCTGCCTTGCCATAAGCACATTTCATAATTAGCACTCTGACAGATCCGGTCCTTACCCTGGTTGTAAACTGCTGTGTCTTCAGTTCTTCTGATTTTGACTCTACCTGCCCAAGCTCTTCAAGGGAAAGGCAACAGCCAATGAGTAGTGGTTCTCTGGGGCTTGGAGGAAACCCCTATTGTTGCTGCTGCTGATGACGTTGATGATAATGATTGATGGTGGTGCCTTTTCCCCTTTCCTTTCCCCTCCTCTTCCTCTTCATCCTTCTTCTGCTGCTTCTGAAATCTTTTCTACCTACTCCAGACCCATTTATTCAACCAACCTGCAAAAAGTACCTCTGAGGACCAGGCTGGATTCTGCTTACATCAGATGAAATAGATGATTGGATGCTATGATGTTCACATTTGACTACATATGAAACTAAAACTCAACATGGAAGGCACACCCGGAGGGGGCTACTTAATTTGAAGGAGGAAGAACGACTTCTAATCCAGATTTCTGAGGTAGGAAGGCATGCTTTTAATCAGGATCTTTAATTCAGATCTAATGAGCCACGCCTTCAGCTGGAAGCCTGTATGAAAACAGTTCTTAACCTGTGAGCTGCAACCCTTTCACAGGGGTCAACTACAACCATCAGAAATATAAGATCTTTACATTATGATCCATAGCCGTGGCAAAATTAAAATTATGAAGTGGTCTTAGGAACCCCCCCACCATAAATTTATTTTCCTTACTACTTCATAACTGTGATTTTGCTACTGAGCAGTGTATTCATTTCTAAGACTTTCAAGAATAGTGTGTTCTGATGGTCACAACACAGGTTGAGAATGACTCTTCTAAAGAACCCTGATTAATCCAGGTACCTTAAAGAGGTGGTAGGTAAATCTAGGAAGTTTCCTGTGGTGATATATTGTGTGTCAAATAAAGGTAGCCTGAAGATCAGAGGACAGAGCCAGCCATGGCATTAGCCATAGAGGTCAGGAAGTGGTGGCACACGCCTTTAATCCTAGTACTCGGGAGGCAGAGGCAGAGATCTGTCTGGATCTCAATGAGTTCAAGGCTATAGCAGATGAATACAGTCTAAAAGAGAAACAAAGCCAGGCAGTGGTGGCCCACACATTTAATCACAGCACTAGGAAGGCTGAAACAGGATGTGATGTGGCTGGGCAGACAAAGGAATGTAAGGCAGGAGGAGACAGTTTGGCCCTTCGCTTCTCCTATCAGTCTGAGGATTCATGGAGACAGGATCTTCCCCTTTCGGCCTGAGGATGCAGTAGTGGTGAGAGGTTTCTCTCGTGGCTTGTTCCTCTGCTTCTCTGATTTTTAATCATTTGCCTCAATATCTGGCTCCAGGTTTTTATTAAAAGACCAATTAAGATGCGTGCAATAGTTTCCTGTGTTCTTTGGGGGAAGTTCTACTAAATTCTGTTCTTGGTTTCGTCTCTTCCACATCGTCCACAATCCTGTGTGATCCTGTTATTCTTCACATCAATTTTGTGATGCACACCTACTCTGTAACAACCATATCCACACTGGTTCATCTTTCTTAGATTATGTTGCAGCTCCCACCCAGCCTCACAGACATCTTTGAAGATCCTTTGGTTTGCTACAAAGACTCTTAAAGTAGTAAATACTTTCTAAAGCTTTATTGAACACGAACACAATCCACATGCTTCCATGACTTCAACCACTGGCCATGTAGGAACCATATTAAGTGTGTCTAGCCAACCCCATCCAAACTTCAAATTTATCATTCCCAACTGGAAGTTAAACATGCCTACTAGAATGTTCCGTGAGCATCTATGACTTGTCTAGAACCAAGTGCATTATATTTTCCTACCCCATGTTTTGCTTGTGTCTTGGTTAACAGGGGATTCATTCTTTCTTTCTTTCAACCATAGTATCTTATTCTCTTTAACTCTTCTCTCCTCATCTGTCACATGATATAGATCCTATTACAGAAAAAAAATACTCTTAATTATAAGAGTATTTTTATACCACATTCTCAGTTCAAATCCTTTTACCTTTTCCATATTTTTCTGTCTTATTTTTATGCTGAACATTGACACACAAATACTTACCTAAAACAAATTTAATTTTGCCCTTTGCCAATTTGATGAAGGTTGACCAGCTCCCTGGTATCATGCATGTGATGTTTCCAATAAAAGTCAACTGCTTCCAACTGTTGACACTTTGACTATACCTCATTTCATCAGGCATTTCCCACATATCCTGTAAATAGCCACACGAAACTAGGATTTCTGGACAGGCATGGATACCTCCAAGTCAATGAATGCATACTACCAGGTTCTCTCTGCCCAGAAACCTCTTCTTCCTCCTGGCCAGTTCTGGCTTCCTTCTACAACGACTTTCCTGACATCTCTTGAGTGCTGGCATGTCCCTTCTCCCTAGCCTTAGCCCTAAAGCCCAGCATTTCTACATATTTGTAGTATTTTATGATTCAGAAAAAGCAAAGGTGATGCAGACACAGCCCAGTCTGTGGTAACTCATCACTGACTGATTGATAAAAGAATGAGTCACCAAGAGTCGAAAGTTGGTTAGAGATACATCAGTACCACCGGTGTATGACAGATGAAGCTGTGGTTATGATTGTGAATGCATAGAGAAATACATAATTATAAGAAATTATAGGATGCAACAATCCCTGGCAAGCACTGATGAGTGGGAAGAGTCAGCTAAGGGAATTGGGAAAAAGCAAATACTGGAGTGGGAGAGGAGCCATACAGGGGTGCAGTCACACAAGCTGGCCCAGGACAGCACTTCTGGGAAGGAAGCTGGATAAGTTCACACTAAAACTCATGTGTTGAATGACTGAAGGGGTGTATGGTCACATATGAATGAAATGCAGCTAAGAAATCACATAACAGGAAAATCAAAAGATACTTTGGAAGTATCCCATACAAAGCGCACAGGTTTCAAACTGGAAGGTCCAAGAATTTGAGATGAAATGGAGAGTTGGCACTCTTCCTGGAACAATCATCATGAAGATGGATGGATAGGTCTGAGTAGCTGATAACAAATTTTATTTACCATTTTTTTTAAACCAGGTGACACAGAGGAGTTCTTACACCTTTACAAGTAGAGCATGAATCACCTAAAAATTGCACCAGCAAATAGTATCATCCATCCTGAAGCCAATGATCTTAAACATTTAGCTATTATTTCTCCTATTTTATATATATATATATATATATATATATATATATATATATATATATATATATATATATATTACTGTATTTGAGGGTGCATCAAAAAATAGAACAGAATACTGTCATTAGAAGACACCCAACCTGCTGTTAGTGGTGAAGCATTCCGGTTATAAATCCCTCAACAGATGACTAGAAGAAACCCCCTAACAGATCACCAACATTTTGCTTTCAGATTCACAGATGAACAAAACTTCAAATAATAACTGGAAAAAAAATTAATGTAGGCCAACACAATAAGGTCCCCTCCTTGGAGGCAGGAGATATTAGAGAGGATGCTTTTTGGCAGTTTGGTAGAGTGGCTAGGAATTGAAAATTAGCCATCCAATCCGTGTGTAAACAATAATAATCAGAAAATTGTTTTTATCTATCTCTCATGTTTGAATTTCAGAATCTATCAGGAATATGGAGATTGTTGTACGAAAAGGATGCAGGGAAGAAACTGGCCCTGTTTCTCAGCCTCCTAAGGAAATGCACATGGATAAAATCCTTTCCTTCTGGCCTGTGACTTGGATCCTCAGGAAACTGTGAACTGAGATGGGAACCTCCTGAACTTCATAAACTGGAATTCTTAGCAACTTGAAGGAAACAGGGAGTGGGGGGGCAGGTATGTTTGGTTTTGTTTTCTTTATTTTTTTATTTTTATTTTCTCTTTAAGTTCAGGACATTTAGAGAACTGTTTCCCAACATGGAGCACCAAAACACAACATGCCCATGCTGTCTCTTGCAGAGCACTGATTATTATCCAGGGTAAATAGACTCTTGGAGACTTCAAGGCCCACTCCAACCTTTTTATGGAGGCTGGAATTAAGAACACTTATCACTGTGTTGTTAAGCCAAAGAATTCAACATTATTAAGAGCAGCCATGCAACTGTTCAACATTATTCAAAGAGAGATGAGTTACACATGTTAGAAAAATCTCATATGCAAAAGACACAATGAGCCCTAACATACGCATGCAAATTAACTAAAAAGTTATTGTTAATCAGAAGCACAAAAGTATTCTGCTTAAAAACAGGCTTCTATCCACAATAACTTCACACAAGCCACTAAACCTCTGATCCTCTGTTTCTGTGACTGGAAAATGGAAACCAACAGGTTTACTCCTTGGGATTTGGAGTCTTCCATACAGTGGTAGAGGCAGCACATATACAATGCAGGCGCTCAGCAGACCCTGAACATCTGAGCATCTGCTGCTCACTCTTTACTTCAGAGTCTCTCCATCTCCCTCTCCCTCTCCCTCTCTCTCTCTCTCCCCTCCCTCCCTCCCTCTCCCTTCCTCTCTTTTTCTTTCTTTCTCCTCCCCTCCCCCACATGGTTTTCCCTGTGTATCCCTGGCTGTCCTTATACTTGCTCTGTAGACCAGACTTGTCTCAAACTCAGAGATCTGCCTGCTTCTGCTTCCCAAGTGCTTAGGTTAGGGGCAAGGGAAGTCCACCTGCCAAATAATATCCAGAACAGCTCAGATAAATCACACCTCTAATAAACTAAAACAGATATATCATATCTGATGCAAACAGCATAATCTATCTAAGACACCATTATTCATAGGCAACCATGTGTTTCCTTGACATCTTATAAGAAATACTAAAATATGAAAATATGTGCATATTTACATTACATTGGGAAAATACAATAAGTATCTAGAATTTTAGATACAAAGCCATATTTCTTCTGGCAACTTAACGTGTTTTCTTGAAAGAGAAAAGGTCAGGAAGATGTGAGCCAGAGCCAAGCAGTTGCTCCTGTGGGGTTACCTTTAAATTCTGGTTTATCTAGTTCCCATCAGTAACAAATAATGGTGTTTGAAGGTAAAGGCATAGAATAGATATCAGAGCAAAGGGTGGGAGGGGGCATCCAGGAAAGGGAGGGTATTTGAGACTTCACCTCTCTCTAAAGAACCACAGTTAATTTCCATCTCACCCTGTGTTTGAATTTTGAGCACAGAAGGTGTGTACTTCGATACCTAATAGAACTTTAGCTAACAGTCTTGTGTAAACGCCCTGAGTGTACCTGACCTTTTGCACATGCAACCTATAGCGACACTCAGTGGTAGTTCCCTAAACTACAACAAGGTGTCTTAAAGGGGTAGGATCACCGCTGGTAGTGGGAAGAGAGATAACCAAATTCTCCCTCGCTCCATGAGAGATGGCCCCAAAATTCCACCAAATGAGCTGCTCTGAGGCCCTCTAGGGGTGATAGCAGTGGTGGAAGCAGTTAATATTGTCACAACCTTATCTTTACATCCTTTGGTATTTTCTGTATATCTTTGACTTCATAATAGAATTATACTGCTGGAAGTCACCCTAGGGATTATTAACCAATCAGTTCTTTCATTTAAGATCATAAAACACTGATTCAATATGGCAGCCCAAGGTCATCCACTTTGGTAGCCTTCTTCACAGTCTTCAAGGCACTGCTTTCTCAGCAAAATGATTTTGTTGTTCATAAGACATAATCTGGAGTACTGAATTCTACATATTTTCACCATCTTCACTGCTCACTCAATAGGAAACCAAACATATTGAATGGCTACTTGGAGATCTATAGAAGACTTGAGATGAATTTTGTGATGTACAAAAATCAAAGTAAATGAAAATTAATAATCACCACCTACACAGCTAGGACGATTCTGTGACAGATACAGTTGTCCACTCTCAGATAAAGAAGCTGGGGCAGAAAGAGTCCCTTATTTACTTTTAAAGAAAAATAGATACACAGAAAAGTAAATGTAATGGTAAAGCATGAGTCAGCTGTAAATTATAGTAAAGTGGGCTCAGTCACAAGTTGCAATGTTAGAACCGTGCTTCGAAGTCAGCAAGAGAAATGGGTACTAAGAAACAACCCAAGGAGAAACAAGCAGAAGACATGGAAACATAAAGTGCCAGCTTCCCTAGCAGATATTGGGAGAAAGTATCTAAAGCTGAAACAGTGAACACAAAAGTAAAACAAATGTAGACACAGGTCTACAGAGGCTGTAAGGATTCAGGGCACATAGTAAACCCAACATGGCCAGGCAGAGGCCACGCCCCTAGGCGTGGCTATGCAAATTTTTGCTCACCGGATCATATGGAGCCACCCTCCACGTGAAACTCTCCCTCTCTCCCTCTCTCCCTCTCTCCCCCTCTACCCTTCTCCCCCTCCCCCCTCCCCCAGCAACTCCCCTGACTAAACTGGCATCTGGCAGTGTGTGTGTCTATCTCTAACAGAGGCTAATCCAGGAAACTCTCAAGAGAGGACCGGGAGTAGGAGCCATGCAGATCAGGCAGCAAGGGGCAGGGTGAAAAGACCACCGAT
The DNA here is from genome assembly GCA_033318265.1 of Phyllotis vaccarum. Taxonomy (NCBI): domain Eukaryota; kingdom Metazoa; phylum Chordata; class Mammalia; order Rodentia; family Cricetidae; genus Phyllotis; species Phyllotis vaccarum. The sequence continues at coordinate 76,874,720 of JARWLC010000001.1, read as the reverse complement.
GTTTTAGGTTATGAGGTTTGTAATTCAATGCCGTAAAACGTGTACAGCTGTAATATGACAAAATCGTAAAAGTAGATTTAAGAACTACAGCATAATAAAGGCAAATTACTTGAAAGTATCACTTTCAAATCATACACAGAAGAGACAATAACATTTCATAAGCATCTCTGAATTAACAGCCTATTTCACATAATGGTCTACTTTGCATAGGACACAAATTACCAAATACAGGACCACACTAAAAATAGTGGTCTTATACCTATAGTTAAAGGACTGGCCAGTAAATACACAGTCATATATTAACACTGTAATAGAAAGTATTGGGGGGCTATATTCATCATTCTGTATGTTTCTCCTCTTTGGCTGAGGATTTGCACTCAAAAGACAGTATCATGGTGTGTTGGCACAGTGTGTCTGCTATGATGCCAGACTACATCCCATCCTTAGGACTGAGGCCACCCAGTCCTCCTGCTACTGTGAACACTGGCACAGAATGGACATCCAATAAATCACTCCATAGTAAATACCTCTAAGCAAACAGAGAAGCATACTCCAAGGCTAGCAGCCATTTCTCCTAAAATTCAAGATGGAAACAAACTTTGGATCCTATTGTCCCAAGACAGAACAACTCCAAACAGAGAGGAATATCTGAGGCCTGTGTTGGAACAGTCTGCCCTGCTTCCACCTGTCTCCACCTAGGTGTTGGTCCTACCAAGGTAAGAATAAGAGAACCCAAAGACAGAGCACTTTAGTGGGTTGCAGTTTAAGCTGAAGGAGGCTACGCAAAACACAGAGGCAGGAAATGTCTCTTCTCTTCAGGATTTCACACTTCACTGAAGGCTTCCATGTGGCAGGAAAAAAAGAAATGGCCCACAGACACAACTCAGGGTCTAAAGAAACAGGCCTTGTTACATTCTACTCTGCCCTCAGCTTATCCCCATCCGATCACACCCCATTGTCATATCAAATGCCTGTATGAGGGTCTATCACAGTGCAGTCTTTCCTGAGTCTTTTGCCCACTATGTTTACACAGACTTGGTTAAAAGAACTTGCTGTTTTCTCCCTGTGTCTTTTGTTATAGGGGGTCTGAACCATGAAACTTGTGATGACTGAAGGCACAATATTACCCCTTTCTTGTCCTCTTTCTTGAGAGTATTCCCAGCAAACCTCCCATATATCAATCTGTGCTTCTAGGGAATTTGACATATGAGCATCAAATGTGAGTCCTCTTCCTTTTATGCAAGGTAGAATACACATCGCTATTTTGGTTGGAGGCTTTAAGGATAAAGTTCTGTGAATCCTCTGCCTTCCTTTATTTAACTTCCCTTTCAAGGGAGTTGTAAATGAAGCATGCACACCCACACCAAACAATTCTACAGAGCACAATGCAACTAACTTATCACCACGCCTGTTTGAGTTTGCTTGAGCATTTAATTATGTACAGTAAAGGAAGGAGAAGAATACTCAGTGAGGGAATCAACACACCGTGGGTTCTTTCTTCCTTGATAAATTTAAAATTTGGCAGGAGAAGCAAAGTGGATAGCAACCGCTTTGCAAACTAGAATGGAACAGAGGAGCTGAAAATGGAGGAGCAGTTCAAAAACGGTCATTCTGTGTTTGATTGGAGTGAGGATGAAGGACTCTTTAAAATTCCTTTTTAACCTAGCTCAGCTGACCTTTCAACACAGGACATGAGGCTGGCAGGATTATTTCCCATAGATGTGAAGGCACAGAGGAGGGAAGGGTAGCAATGAGGTGGTACCGGTTACTCACCCAGTTTGAATAGATTGTTAAAAGACTGACGAGAAACAGTAATGAAGAAAGGAAATGTTGGGTGTGTGAAGATGCCCGGAAATACATCTCCTTGTTGTGTTCCACATACCAAATGACACGCATTAAGGGTAGAACAGGAACTCTGACCAAGCACGGGGATAGCACGTGTCTATGGAGATGCCATGAGGAACCCAAGTGTCTGCTCCTCTGACTCCAGGCCACTGTGGCAGCCATGGGGACCCTGATTCCTGCAGATGAGTTCGCTTTTCTGTCAGTCTTCTGAAGAAAGCCTTCAGGGAGTCTTGTCCAAGCCTCTTCCAAGGAGTTGCTCCCAATTCAATAGTACATTATTTTAAAACTGTAGATTTTCCAGGAAGAGAAACCACTTGAAACTTTCATCACCTAAACTTATCTTTGAATATTTCTAGAAATAGTTGTTATTTTTATAGCATTTTGATAAATGAGTATATTTCTAACTGTATTAAATATCATTTAAAGATTACAGGGCACCTGCTAAATTTCTGTGGATAAGTAGTCTCCTAAGTTACTCCCTTTCCTTATTTTATGTTTGTACTGAATTGAGCCGAAGTGTAGAGATGGCAATAAAACCATGTTTTACACTTTGTTTAAGAATTAAAGGGGTCTTGGGCATAGAGGCACAAACCTTTAATCCCAGAATTCTGTGAGTTACAGGCTAACCAAGGCTACAAAGTAAAAATAAACAAAAATAAAAGGATTTAGCCATTTTCTTTTTTGATAATGAGTGGTTATGGTCTAACCCCAAGACCAAAGTGTTTCCTTTTCGGTCTTGGTCATTTTTAAAATGACAGCTCTACATCATTTTAGACACAACTCACACTTTTGTAAAGACACTTCAAAATTTCAATTTTTGTCCTAACATTGACTTTTGATCAAAAACTACTTTTTACTTCACATTGTTAAAATTCACTTCACATTACTAAAGTAATAAATTTGCTGTGAAATACATTTCCCATCAAAATTTTGATGCAAAAGAGAGAGAAATAAGTGAATTCCTAGGTGTCTCAAAAGTGGCAAATTCTAAATTTCAATTAAAACAATATAGGGCTTAATCTTGTTAATCTATTTGATGGGTAAGGAAAACCATGCATAAAATGAGATAAATATGCCAATTAAGAGATTACCTAAGAGGCATAATGATGTTAGTATATTTTAGCTCTGTGACACTTGATTTCCTTCCTACCCCATGGAACCTTGAAGATTCCAAGCCTATAAGCCATTTATCATATTTTAAGCTTTTGTGCACATCTTTAAGAGTGAGTTATATTTAGAGATACTTAATAACAGTAAACCAAGGGATTCTCCCTTCATTCCAGTGGTACAGTAAGGTTTAGAGACAATTTATAAGATTATACCTGTATCACAAAACTGAGAGCCTAGTTACTGAACAATAAAAAATGTTATCTGAAATTTTAGGAGAAATTGATCTCTGGTACAGAGAATTTAGAACTTGAAAAAATTTAAGATACTTATCAATCATATACCTAAACAATGATAAAATTCTTTCAAGCATGAACTAAGACAAAAACAGAAACCTAGAGAGAGAAAAGACAAATTGTGAGTAAATATATTAAATATGTGTATACTCAAGAAAGGTGCTGATCTATTTAACACCAGAAGCATCAGCAAGTAGCTGGGATAAGCATTAATCTGGGCGATAGAGCTATCCAGCTTTCCATGCTCCAGCTAACTTTGGACTAGGTTTGAGCCTCTTGATGGAGCTGTCCAGCTTCCACACTCCACATAACCTTAAACTAGGTTTGAGCGTCATGATGGAGCTGTCCAGCTTTCCATGCTCCAGTTGACCTTGGACTGGGTTTGAGCTGGATGATGGAACTGTCTAGCTTCAATGCTTCAGATAATCCTGAAAGAATTTATTTTCTTGTTGGGACATCCCCGTTTTTTACAAGGGAGGAATCCAGACCTTTCAGTTACATTTTTAAATGCAGGAAAAATTTTGTGCCTGTTCAAGCTTTCTGGTTTAACCAAGAGGTTCACCAAAAGAAGCAAAGAAGCTTGGCTGTTAGGTTTAATTGCATTTTTTACATTGGTTTAACTGGACACGTTTCTCTTAGTGTATAGGAGGAAGCTTCTAAACCTCCCCATGGTCCAAAACAAAGCCTAATGTCTTATAGCTAACTGAAAATTGGGGCAGTATGCTACTAATTCTCTTTATAAATGATTGATAATTTCTTTTTAAAAATATTTTTGCATATAAGACAATCTAAAATTGAAAGTGAATGACTGATAATTTTACTCAAAAATAATTTACAAAATAGCAGGCTGGCTGAAATTAAATGATGTCAATGATAAATATATTTATAAGGATAAAATAGCATTTAATTTAGATAGAAGATAGATAATAGTGAGATAAATAAATAAATAAATAAATAAATAAATAAATAAATAAATAAATAAATAAAAGACAGGCAGGCAGGCAGGCAGGCAGGCTAAAAGAAATGAAAAGTTGAGTAGAAACAGGACTTTAATGTGTCAGTCTCTGGCCAATTTGTTCATGGGAGCTGGCCAGGAGAGCTTCCTCTCATGCCAAGCTTATCTGGCCAAATGTCAACGTGGGGACACCCCTATGAGTTAAGAATTTCTAGATAATTCACCAGAAGTCTAGAAACTCCGTGTTCACTCATAATGTCTCATCTCTGTTCATACCAGCACAGAAACTATTTCCCCTGTCATCTGGCAGGTCCTTATTATAAAGTCTATGAGTGACCATCATCTCCATCCTCAGAAGATTCGTGGGTCCCAAGACCAAGCAAAGGTTTGGGTTTACTCCACCAAAGAGCATATGTCTATCTGATTGCACAGTGGCACAGAAATCTTGCCAAATAACCTGGCAGTATGCACCCAGGCTTTCAGAAGACTAAAACTCAGAGTCAGTTTTAGCAACCTGCCAAGACAAGTTGGTTTGTCTCCCAAACAATTTTTAAAACTCAGATTGAAAATGGACTTGGATAACTTCCCAGTCTTTGATAATCCAGCATAGTGTGTTAATAACTTAACAAACAAATGGAAGGAAGCAAAATCCTTTATCATCTCCCAGGTAGATGCACAGAAACTACCAATCCACATGCCATGTAACAGTTTTTCCTAAGGCAGATTAAATACACCAGAGTAGTTTGGTGTGAGTTATTTTGTTTGACTCCAGAATCTAGATGAAAATCCCCATCCATATCTTTCCTCATAGTGTTTAGAATAACATTTACACAAATGAGTAGTCAAAAAAACATCATGTGATGAATGATAATTGTTAACTTCTAGAAAGAGCCCCACGCTCTCTCCAACATGCCCTGGGAGCAGTGGTGTCAAGGACCTCACTGGGTGGAGTTTGGGGTATGATAAAGGCTAATGGCTACTTTGGGGGGACATAGCATTGAACAAGCATCCCTTTGGTTTCACCATTGAAATTCTGACGTGTTTTGTCTGTATGTCTCTAACTCCGCCCTACAATAGAAGAAGTGATTCTTCATTTCCTGCTCTCTCTTCTCCTTCACTGCCTCCACATCTCCTCCTTAGCCAGCAACATAAACCAGGCTTAGATCTGAGAAATGAGGCCCACGGTGACTCCCTTGCTCCACCTACATTAAGCTGGTCAGAAACATAACTATCATTTTTAAAAATCATCCTCTATCCACCAGGAACAACACATAGTGCAGAGCGACACTCAAGGGAAATGAACAATGACGCTGTAGTGTGTGTCTTTAGTCTGTGCTCAAACCCACTTTATGTTTTTAACTAGAAGGCCTTTGTCTGGAAATTGGTTTGTGACTAAAATCCAAAACAATAGCAAAGGCAGTATACTTTTTGGCCTTGCCATCTACGTGTGTATCTTTTTATAGCTCCTCAGTTTGAGGTAGATGGACTGTTAAAGGTTTACAGACAGAGCTTAGAACTGGAGAAATGAATTAGTTGATGAAATGGTTTGCTGAGCAAGCACAAGGACCCAAGTCTGAGCCTCAGCACCCATGTAGAAACTAAGTGCAGTGGTTCATATCTATAGTCCCTGAGCTGGAGTGGGGGGAAGATGGAGCCTGGGGCTCCGCTGGCTAGTGAGAGAGCCTATCTTAAAATCTAGGGTAAAGGGCAATAGCAAAAATACCTGATATTAACCTCTCGCCTCCACGAAAACACTAATAAACAGGTACACCTACTCATGTGCCCACTCACACACACACACATGCATGCACACACACACACACACACTTATACACACTCACATACACACACACTCACAAGAAGGGGGAGGGAGAGAGGAAAAAGAGATTTAAAGAATGTAATCATAGTCAAATTCTTCTTGACACAACTAATACATAAGCATACTCATACATCGAAAGTCAGACAGAATATGCCATCTTTCAGTGCATAACGGTAAAGCCATGTCATGAAGGAGGCAAGGCCAGTCACTTCCTTTCATGGGACTGAGAAGACAGCAGCATAGTTTCTGACCAAACAGCAGCTTGGAGCTCACACACACCCTCCAATGGATGTATCACATGACTATCATCTCATAATCATTGCACTTGAATCATGTGTGTTACAAGTGAACTTACTATAACCACAAATAAAACCTGTATTCATGAGCCTAAGAGAGCCCATCCTCAATGGTTACAGCCACCTCTACACGCTCTTGAACCAGCCCATCACCGTGCATTTTGCATTGCGCATGCCCAGATAAAAATAGTTATCTCTGGGGTCAGCCAAATGACGGTTGGATTTCACACAGCTATAGGTATTATAAACGATGGAGTAAGTAGAGGTGACCAGGGACTTGGATTGATCTTTAAGAGCAGGAAATGAAGCCTCAAAATGGTAGTGAGAAAAAAATGTAAAGATTAAAGAAGATTTTGTTCATTTTGACGCCAGATTATGAAAATCATATGCAAAATATGCAAATCTGTGTGAAGATAAGGGGGAAAGTTGTGTTTATTTTTTCTTTCCTTAAGCTTTCATGTAAACAGTTTCTGAAATGAACAGAGTGGGCGTTGAGTTTGAATTTCACAGGGAATTATTTTCTAGGTTCAGTGAAATCTTGTCCATAGAAAACTGAAGTAACCACATAGAAAAAAAGAAAAGGGGGTAGTGTAGGAAATCTGCAATCCTTTTATGGTGGCTGTTAAAAATCGGGTTCAATTATCTCCCCTCAGATACCTCTTGATCTCCAACCTTCATACAGTACATCATCTGCCTTATGCATTAGTGCCAAAAGGCGAGTTATCACTGACATCAAAAGCCAAACACTTTATATCAGATTTAATATCAGAAAAGCAAACAATTCAGTTTGCTCATTCATATATCTATTATATTTATTAATCCTAACTTATTATTACTAGCTTACTAATTAATACTAAGCATTTTCATTATATGCTAATAAACTAGATTATAGCAGAATCTGTCAAACAGAATAAAAATTTCTATGAGTTTGATCCTCTGAGCTTCCTGAGGAGGAATAGTCTTTTGAAGCCGTATTATTCATTCTGGAAAAGCCTGCCCTTCAGAAAATCCTTCTTCATGCATTCCACTTCAACATGCATTCCACTGCTTTTCCTGCAGCATCTGTAACTCTTGAAATTAATGAGAAAGAATTTCTCAAGGTAGGAATAAATAGAAATATAGATGCCTAAAAAACATGAACGGCATGAAGAAAGCCAATTAAAACAGCCTAAAAATACATTTGCTTTAGAAAAATACATCTTTCTTTAGAAAGAAAACCCATAAAGGATTGAAGAGATACACATAAGTGATGTCTGTCTTGTCAAATTTTAATCTCAAAATTTAAGCTACTTAACTTAAACTTAATCAAAACTCAAACCCTGGATACAAAATGTCAGATCCATAAGAGGAGCATCAGAGGAATTACTCAAAGACACTGGTAATTCAAACTATGAAACTATCTCATTCCTAGAAATTATAACCTGCCCTGTCCTATCCCGGAGTAGATAGTAAGATAGTAACATCCTGTTTGCCACAGTCACAAAATATTTGCAGTGCCTGGGACTGCAGGCAACTTCCTTAATGGTCTCCTGAACAACAGAAAATATGTAGAAGGTTTCTTATTGATAGCAGAGGGTCTCAATCTGGCAATGTATCTTTTATTTCTCATTATGCTAAATAGTTCTTACCAATTCCAATTATCTATACTTTCCTTCACTCAACTTATAAAGAAACAGCTGTTGACCACATACTATAGAGTACAATTGACATGTACTATCTGCTTGTGGTCTGCGTCCAGAGCAATCTTTCTACTAAATCTAATGTTGATCATGTCACCTCCCTGCTTTAAAAAGACCTTCTCTTCCCAAAGGGTAAAGTCCAACAGGAGGTCTCCTGCCTCATGCCCCCATTTCAGAAACACTCAGAGATCCATTGAGTTGCTTTGCTGTGTATAGGCCCTTCTACCTGTTTGTTTGTAAGAACTTCTACTAATCCCAAAAATTCATCAGCGCAGCACCTGCCACATAAGCATGAGGACCTGAGTTCCAATCCTGAGACACTGCTCTGTAAGTGCAGATAGAAGGTTCCCCAGGGCTTGCAGCTGGCCAGTCTAATACAACCAGCAAGCTCTGGATCCAGTGACAGCCCGTGTCAGAAATTAAGGTGAGGAGATACTGAGAAAGACACTTGATATCAACTTCTGGCCTCCATATATATATGCCACACAACATGTACACATAAAATATAAATCTCTTTTCTAAAGACTATTTGTTCAAACTTTGAGGTGGAATTAAGCGCAATCTTACCTATATCTCCAGCATTCCTGTTGTTGGGCTAATCCCATGCTGAGCTATCGTCTGTTTCTTTCTCATTTAGAGTGTGATTCCTCACAAGAGGTATGTAGAATGTGCATGTGTGTGCACACATGTGTGTGTGTGTGTGTGTGTGAAGGTGCACTCAGAAGTCAGAGGACAACCTCAGTGTCATTCCTTAGACACTATTTATCTTGATTTTTGAGACAGACTCTCTCAATGACCTGAACTCCTCGTAGACTAGGTTAGGCTGGATGTACAGAGCCTCAGTGATTCACCTGCCTCCACCTCCCCAGCCCTGGAATTAATAGTGTGTGCCTCCACACCCAGTTTTTATCTATGAATTCTGAAGACTGAACTCAGGTCCTCAGGCTGGCACAGCAAACACCTTATCAACTGACACATCTCCCCAGCCCCATATCCCTTTCATTCTTACATCCAACTTTAAGAAATACTTATCAAACATGTATTGGGATAATAGAACAGACTAGAAGCTCACATTGGTGGAATTATTTGTTCATATCAGAAAGCTCTAATTTAAAATGTAGTTGACAGCTACCAAGAGAAATGTGGAAGCTGAAGATAAATACAACTATTACTGCTATAAATCCACAAGAAAGGGTACTTAAAGCAGATTTGGGGGGTGGTGTGTGACCCAGAGAACAGCCCATGCACAATGTACATTGATTTAAGAAGGTTTTTTCAAAGAAAAGCTCTGTTGAAGCACACGCGACCTTTATTACCACTTTGCTTTAATTGCAAATACTTTTAGTACCTGATGCCTATTAATTTGTCAGCCTTGCCAGAAGCAGAGGAAAGAAACCACAAGAAAAGAAAAATAAACCTTTTAATACAGGCCATAAAAGAGCTGACTCTGGGTAACAATTACCTTGAGTAATACAGAAGCAGTAAGCAGCCAGTATAGTGTGCTAAATAAACTTCATTCTTAATTATAGAAAATAAGGGAGACAAAAGAGAAATGTCATCATTCATTGTAATTTGTGTGTCTGGGTGTTTCATTTTATTTTATGGAGTAGAACAATTCAGCTCCATTGGGCAATCACACCTGCAGAAAGGGCCATTGTTTCCATGATCAGAGAAATCAGTGCAACCTAAGAGAAAGCCCAGATGGCCACTCAGGAGTTTATGCCAATGGTAGTCAGGGGACTGAGGGAATACTTAGATGCTATCTAATTCTCTTGAAAAATTGATTGAATATTAAGTCTGAAATCAATAAACTCCTTGGACTGCCCATAATGATTGACATTACAATATAGCAGGAAAGTATATTCTGATTATGCAACTTCCTTTCTAGAAGGCAAAGATATTGTAAATTTCAAACTTTGGGAATTTCAAATTATTTGAGCATGCAAGGGATCAAACGACTCGCCACAGAACTATGGGTTCCAGAGTAGATGGAGGAGGCAGTGTTAACCCCACTTGTACTGGTGGTTTAGACTCCATTATCCAAATAAATCAGACTGAAGACTTTCTAAACAATAAATTAATTCTTCTGGGAAGTTCAAGATTGAGGGTCTCACAGATTTAGTGTCTGTTTAGGTATAGCACATTAAATGCTACATCCCAGGGCAGAGATAGGGAAGCAGGCGGCCCTTCTCTCTATCCCTGTTACAAATCATTAATCCTATCTAGGAGGATGGAGTCCCCATGACCTGATACCTTAATAGTTTAGCCTCTGCCTTAAGACTGTTTGCACTGGGAATTAAATTGTAATGCGAATTTCAAAGGAGATCCAAACAGTTAAACTGTAGGTGGCCCAATTAAATAGCCCAGGCAGGAAAAATGAGGTTTCCTACAGAAAAATAATCTAAGCTAATAAAAATTAGATAAAACGAGGAAACAGGCACGGGGCAGGTAAAAAAAAAATAGGTGTACATATATTTATAACCTACAAAAATGAAGAACTGATGAATGTAGGCCAAGAAAAAACTATGTAAAGACATGCCTAAGTACTTCCAGTCTGCAGAAATAACTTGAAGTTCTCATGAGTGGAGAATAATACTAACTGGAAGAATCTTAATGAGCTAACTCCAGCTTCATAAAGAAATGTATCATGGCGGACGGGGTTGGTGGGAATTAAAAATAAGTTCAGGGCGGCAGAGATACCTGAGCAGGTGAGAGCACTCACTGCTCAGAGGACTCAGGTTGAATTTCCGGCACCCATAATGACTCACAAACATCTAACTCTGGTTCTCAGAGATACGATGCCTTCTTCTAACCACTGCAGACACCAGGGATGTACATGGTACATGCACAGACATGTAAGCAATAGATTCATATACATAAAACAAAAATGAATAAATTTGTTTATAAGGTGAAAGTCCAAAGTGGGCTACCCCTGGCCAAAAAAGATAAGCAAAGGTCCTTCCTCCAGCATCCCTGCTGCGGACCTACATCTATCATTTCAGAGGAGACTCCCCTGGCCTGCCTCCTTCTTCCCTTACATGCTTCCACCTTCTCTTCCATGTGTGAAGAGGAAACCCCTTACACTGCTTAATCAAGGATCTCGAGATCGGCCTTTTCCCCTCAGCCGATTATACCTGTGCCTTCACTTCTGCCTCCTCTCTATAGGGAACACTCACAAGACCGTCTGGTCTTACGGGAAGAGGAGTTACTAGTTGTACAGTCCTGATCTGGGTAGGTGAGCTCAATCCAGATGATGAGAGACTGGAAGTCCACTTTGAACACAGAATTCCGAATCCATGTTGCCTATACTACAGTCATGCTTAGTCCATCTTGATATCTAGATGTGTTCCCCAAGTGGTTTAGAATGCAAAAGAGCAGAGATGGGATCAATTGGGCCCCTGACTTCAAACATTCCATGTTGGAATCTTTTTTATGTTTGAACAGCAATGTTTCAAATTGTCCTCCAGAATCCTCTGCAGTCTGTGTTATATGTGCTTCAAGGCCACAAAGCAAACTGATCAAAACTCAGTAATTATTGGCATGTGTATAGCTCTCAGAACTAGGCTGAATGTTTTTTAAAACCATACATTTTATTTGTTTACTTCTTCACCTATTTGATGTGTGGGAGTGTTTTGTCTGTGTGTACATCTGTGTATCACTTGTGTGCTTGATGCCTGAATTGGATCTAGTGGAACTGTAGTTACAGAGGGTTGCCATGTGGTGCTGGAAATCAAACCTGGATCCTCTAGAGGAGCATGCATGTTCTAATGAACTCACTATACCTGGAAGCAGAAATTCCAATCCTTCCTTACTAAATAACCATACAGCATGTATCAATTAATGCCTATGCCCCAGTTTTGTTTTGCATGAAATAAGGTAATAATAATAGTGTTTTGCAACAATGTTGGAAAATTACCAATTGGGTACTTAGTAATTATTATAATCATTAAAATTATTTAAAATTAGAATATGCTAATGCTTAAAAAGGACCACTTCCAAAAGTGTTTCTGTGAAAATGACTATCTATATTAGTTTAAAAATGTAGTAAAATGAATGAATACGCAGATTCAAGAATATACAGAGGATTCTTTTTAAAAAAAAACACGTATGTGTCTATGTGTTCATAGGTGTGCATATGTGTGTTTGTGTTTATGTGTTCAAAGGTGTGTGTGTATGTGTATGTGTGTTTATGTGTTCATAGTGTGTATGTATATCTATGTGTTTATTGGTATGTATGTATGTGTATGTGTGTATGTGTGTGTGGTGTGAGTATATGTGTGTGTATTTGTGTGTTGTGTGAGTGTATATGTGTGTGTGCCTGTGTGTGGTGTGTGTGTATGTGTGTGTGGTGTGTAGATATGTGTGTATGTGTGTATGGTGTGAGTGTGTATATGTGTGTATTTGTGTGTGTCTGTGTGTGTGTGTCTGTGTGTGGTGTGTGTATGTGTGTGTGGTATGAGTGTGTATATGTGTGTGTACGTGTGTATGATGTGAGTGTGTGTGTGTATGTGTGTGTGGTGTAAGTGAGTATATGTATTTGTGTGTTGTGTGAGTGTGTATGTGTGTGTGCCTGTGTGTGGTGTCTGTGTGTGTGGTATGAGGGTGTATATGTGTATGTATGTGTGTATGATATGAGTGTTTATGTGTGTGTATTTGTGTATGTGAGGTGTATATGTGTGTGTATGTGTGTATGGTGTGTGTATATGTGTGTATATTTGTGTGTTGTGTGAGTGTGTATGTGTCTGTGTGTATGTGTATGTGTTGTGTGTGAATGTGTGTGTGTGGTATGAGTTTGTATGAGTGTGTGTATTTGTGTGGTGTGTGTATGTGTGTCTGTGTGTGGTGTGTGTGTATGAGTGTGAGTGGGTGTGTGTGTATACCTACACATATAAAGGGCTATTATACATGCATGTGGACTCTGTGAGTTGACCTCATTAATACCTACCAAGATGGCAACAGTTAAAAAGAATAATGCCACTAAATGGTAAGAGACACCGTGAATGTGAAGCGTAAACTGTGACCAGGAGCACAGAGTGGTACAGCTCATGGTGTCCCTGTGGTCACTCATGCCACGCCCCAAGGATACACTGTACAGGACCTGCTCATGCGGCTCCGCCCTGCAAGAATGCAATGTGCCCTTTTCCTATATCAGCACTCAGTGACTTCCGGTGACAGCTCATAATTGGCCCTAATGGGAACGTTTACACCTGTGGAACTCAGCACTGTGCTGATGATAGAGTCTCCTCTTCCATCTCCTTTCCCTTCCCCTCCCCTTCGTCTTTTTAGAAAAGAAAAAAAAATAGCTAAAAAGTATTTACCATCAAGACAAATTAAAGTCATTTCTTATATAAAAAATCAGTGCATACTTATTCTGATTCATGTACTTCATCCTCCCCTCTCCCCTCTGTAGAAATGCTCTCTATTCATCCGAGTATAAACTAGCCAAGATCCTCTCAACAGGGAACAAAACATATTGTGATTATGTGAACTATGTTGAATAGTTCTCAGCAAGGAAAATAAGTCAATTCCTGAACACCCATCAATAAGGATGAGTCTCAGCCTAGGTAGCATCAACAGATTAATAGATAAGGAAAATCACAGCAGACACATGCAGTCTGCCATTAGTGAATGAAGTCAAGCAAACTGATGGAACTTGAAATTGTATTAAACAAAATGAGCCAGATTCAGAAAAAAAAAACAAAACAAAACAAAAAACCATATGTTTTCTCTCTTAAATGGAATCTAGTTTTAAAAAGTGGGTGGGGGAAATTAAATAAAAAACTATTAGGGAAAAAGAAGGAGATGGGGAAGGGAAGAGAGAGCATTGGGTGCATATCACTGAAGTGCATTTTTTGTGTGTTTGAAAAAGCCACAATGAAACTGTTTATTTATACAATGAACAAATGCTAATTTTGCAAACTAAGCCTTATACAGGACCATGAGCTATATGGTTATTTTTATGTATAGTATTAATCTAGTAGAAAAATTGACAGTCAAGCAAGAGAATGGCCTCTCTGGAGTAATTACAGCATTCTGTTCCGTGATGACAAAGGACTACACCTTTGAGTAAAACTCCAAATTTTACATTGAATTCTCACCTTGTATGTGATGGTGTTTGGAGGCTGTAAGTTCTGAAGTGGAACTTGCAGGGATAAGACTGATGCCTTATAGGAAGAGACACAGACAACCTGGTTCTTTCTCTTTATATCATGTGCGAGGTAATGATCTGCAACCAGGAAGACCTTCTTGACCTTAAACTTGTAGCCTTCAAAACCATGAGATCGCCTAATTAAGTTCTCACAACTGCTCTGAATTTAAGGTTAGAAGCGGTCCCATTTTACAAGTCATAAACTAACAGTCCTTCACCTCAAGTCCACAGCTCTATATATGAGGAATGGCCTCATCTCAAAAGAAAAAAAGAGTCCTTTGTGAGAGAAACAGAAACAGGACTGGGGAGAGCCAGGAGTTAAGAGGCAGCAGCTGGAGGTGAAAGAGTTAAATGGTCAGTCTCTGATTCACATAGTAACACCAGAAGGTTTGCTGAAAACCCAGGGTGTGTCCCTTATTATCCAAAATTTACAAGAAGTAAATACAGCAGAGTATTAAGCCAAGGGGTCCTTTCTGAGAGACACATCACAGGGAGGTGGGTCCTGAGTGAAGACAAAAGGTTTCATTGTGATGGTGATAACTACAAATTCCTTGGAACATCACACCACCTTTGCTGTGACTGCCTTTTTCTGCCATCACACCTAAGATTTCAAGGTATTGGACTCAAGAGGCAAAAAGAGATCAGTGCAAACCTGGGCAGCCAAGGTGTCTCTCCTCAGGCTGTAGCGAGGCTCTGTGAGAAATTGTTTATGTTCTTCCCCAACCAAGACACATTAATCATGGAAGCTCTGATCTTCCTCCCAAATTGGCCAGTCACAGATGCAGCTGGGAAATGCTGATGGATCTTCCTGTCACAGTAAACAGGTTCCAAAGAGGTAGGTTTCGTCACCATGGAACTGAAGTAGTTATCCATCACTTTCCTCCAAGTCCAAAGCCCATCAGGCAGCCACAAAATGTCTCTCCTATTCATACCACTCCCTACCCTCAGGATTCCTAACTGAAAAGCTCATTTATATGGCAGAAATTGGAGACCATAGCACCAATTGAGAGTGCTTAAAAAACAAAACTCCCATCCATTTTCAGGCTGTGATGATGCACTACAGCTTAGCTGCTTCTGTTCTACACCATGGCCGTAATCAGTAACTCCCAGGAAAACATAAACAGTAGTTTTGCTATGGATAATGGGCTGTCCATCCACTGCAAAGACTTCTATATTTTTTCATGTACAAAATGTTTCATTTCGACTGGAATCAAAATGACAAATTGTTTCACTTCAGAGTTCCGCTGCCTGTCTTAGGAAACTACGAGAAACTGTCATGTGTAAAATTGTAGGAAGGCCAGGCTAGAAATAAAGCACCAGAGACAGGCTTGCTTGACGCACCGCCCCCCCTCCCCACTCACATCCCTGTTTCATTTTTCACCAAACCCTGCAATCATTCAAATTTAAATGATTTCTCTGTAAGCCTTGATAGCTTCACACTCAAAAGTGATGCCCCCAAACTTACTGGTATGTCAGATCCCTCTGTAGGAGAGGCCATGGATAGATGCTACAACTCCCAGAAAGTCTTTAATTTTGGAGAGAATCCACCAGTTGAACTGTGACTATGAAACGGTACTCAATCTGTTGACCGTTACAATCCCTAGGGCTGCCTCATTAAAGTCTATGGGGGGGGGGGGGGATCTTGTGAAATACAGAAGCCAGCATGCTCCTACAGTGACTGAGAGACCCAGCTGCCTTCTGTTTGGGACTCAGGAAAAAAAAATCACTATGCAATTTTAAGTAAAAAGAAATCTTTCTCTCCTGTAAACTTTCCACATCCCCGGAATTAAGTCAAGAAACCTGGCCTCATCATATGGTGGAGCCTGCCTATTTGGATCAAGGTCTCTCAGGTCCTGATAAGAACCCAGTCCAAGAACAGGTAGAATCAGTGTGGGTTTTTGAATTTGGAGAATTCTCAGCACTCAGCAGATCATGGGAATAAAGACAGGTGGGGCTCCTGCTGACTGTGTTTGCTGCAGATCAGGACACAACGGTGTGGACTGATGCCAAGCAGTAGCTGAAGGCTCATGTGTCTATATTTATAGCCTCACCTGCCTCTAAGTGAAGCCAAGCCATCCCTAAAATAAAATGAGCACATGGATCTCCCCACCTGCTGTGAAATAATGCTCTTGTACACTGTAAAGTTCTGTCACTCATATTGGTTTTAATAAAATGATGATTGGCCAGTAGGCAGACAGGAAGAATAGGTGGGGCAACCAGACTAGGAGAATTCTTGGAAGAGGAAAAGCAGAGAAGCAATTGCCAGCCAGACACAGAGGAAGCAAGATAAGAATTCTAGGCTGGACAAAGGTACCAAGTCACATGACTAAATATAGATAAGAATTATGGGTTAAGCCCAAGAGCTAGATAGTAATAAGATTGAGTTACTGGCCCAGCAGTTACTATATAATGTTAAGCCTCCAAGACAAATTATTTGGGAAGTGCCTGCCAGATATTTGAGAGTTTGAGGTGGAACAGACATTTCCAACTATGCTCACCAAGACTGGACATGGAATGGATGATGTGCCTGGCCCCAGGTAAGCCAACTTTTTACCACTCTTGGTTTCTTAGAAAGCCAGTGATAGCTTTGGAGACCATTTACTATGATTAACTAGTTTGAACCAGGAGGCAGTAATAGCATCATTTTAAGGAAGATAGGGAAATATCTGCTTTAAAAAAATAATTGACACAAAATCTCTATTTGTAATAATCTTAAAATACCACCATTTGTATCTCCCCATTTTTCTCCATTTACTAAAATGGAAAAAGATAAATTTAGGAGCCAGGTAAACTAGCAGAAACTTGCTCCTGTGGGTTAATAATTTGACTGCCACATGTGGAGCAAGTATTTATCTCTGAACCTTCCATAAAATAGAGGAAATAATACCATCTGATCTGTGTGCTAGAAAGACAAGATAATATATGTAAAACTCTGCAGAAGCAAAGCATGGAACATGTGTGAGCACACACACATGGGGCTCTGACTCCACGCTCTGCAATTTCCCCTCACCAAGTCACTGGAACGACTGCTTTGGGCTGCCTTTCTCTGCATGCATGTTAATGATTTCCTGAGGGTGGTTTGAGTGCAATTTTAACAGTTGCCTGTCATTCTACTTGTTAGTAGTTACAGTGAATAATAAATGCAACTTATTAATCATTCTTCGATAGTTTTTGCAACAGAACATGGCACTGGCAGGCAGCTTTCAGTATTAAAAGGCTAAAAGACAAGTCTCAAAAGGAACAATGCTTGATCATCGTACAGCTCGAGTTTCCATATATGAGGGTTTGTTTCTCAAATGAAACCCACCTATATGCATATAGCTGCCGATACTTAAATCATATTTCTCTCTAATAGGTGTTTAAAGATGGCACAATTTCTTTTCTAAATCAATGAAGCACTTCAGCCCTAGGACAGACACCCAGGCTGGGATCCCAGTTTCACAAGTAACTGGTGACCTTGACAGATGACTGGTCCCTCCACTTATACTTCAACAGCTTGTCCTTAGGACTAAATAAACATACAGCATCATGCTATGCATGAACAGGGTAAGAATTCAGGTAACTATTCTTCACACTTCAACTAACACATCAGCTGAGATATTTTCAGGGGGCTGAAGTAAGGGATAGAATGTGGTCACCACTTTTCTGGGAAGGTCAACTTTTTCCCATCAGTGACTCCACAGATAAGTGTAAGATTCAGACATAGAGATGGAAGAGTGGAATTGAAGAGATCTGCAAATATGCTCTGGTGTGTGCTTAAACAAACACAGAGAGAGAGAGAGACAGAGAGAGAGAGAGAGACAGAGACAGAGACAGAGAGAGAGAGACGGAGAGAGAGAGACACACAGAGAGAGAGGTCATCTGCCCCCTCTGGGAGAAAATAAAAACAACTTGGAAACTTACAGATTAAATGATTGACTCAAAAATTCACATCAACTTTCAAACTTACCAAGAAAAAATAATAGAATTACATTAAAAACGTCCCCTTTATGATGATTATTCCCCAAACCAAGAGGCACGTTTAAGACACTCATTCCCAATTTCCCTGATTTCTACATCAAGTTGGCAGATTAAGGACTGTCCTTCCCAAACTTCAATTGTGCAGTGGAGTCACCAATATTAACATGCAAATTCTAATCAAGTAGGCTGGGGGGCTTGAAATTCTAATTTCCTATACGCTTCTAGATGGTGTTCATTCCACTTTGACAAGGAAGGGCCAGAGACAAACTCAGTAAACGTGTGAGTTGCTCTTTCCTCTAAAAAAGCAAGCCCATAGCCAAAGAGAACAGGCTGGTCCAAACATCTACCTCAAGGAGTACTCATGATTTTGATGTCTCTCTTTATGAGAGGAGCTTATTGGGGAGAACATACTACTAACAGATGTCCACATCCTGAATTTCACTTTACCACTGACAACTATTAAGGCACTTCTCTGTCTGGAACACTCTGCAGAATTAGGATTAGAGTCATAAGCAAATCTGGTGCTCTAGTGAGAGGGACAATAACCGAGCAAACAAGTAGCATGGGAGTAGCTGATAAATGCTACACAAAGAAGAAAGGCAGGGCATAAGGGGGTGTCTCAGACCTTGGGTTCAGATAGGTTGGAGTCTTTTGTAAAGTCGGGGAAGGTGTGGTTAGTAAGCTGAGCTCTAAGGAGGAATGTGGAGTGAACAGGAAGTGAGCAACTGAAAGTTTTGAGTTGTTTGACACAGTATATTGTCAGTTAAACCCACAGCAGGACCAGGAACAAACTGGTGCTGTAACTAACATGAATGTTTGAGAAGGAAACACAGTAGGATTTAGTCAAAACTCGGGGGGCAAGCGGGACCACGCTCTCTTTAGTGAAACGGGCCAATGAGTGTCCTGAACCAGGGCTACAAAAGGGAAAGTGAGGTCTTTAAACCCAGAAAAGGCAACTCCAACAGTTAAGTAATTACTGAGGCACTTTGCAGTTTGGAGAGTGAAATGTTTTTACTCAACTGGTCAGCGGAACTTCACTATGAAAACCACCCTCCGAATGAATACACGTGACTAAGCGCATACCCATCTAAATGGACACCAGGAATACCTTTAATACACATGGCAGAAACAGGTCCTCCACCATCAGTCCCTGAATGGACATTCAGATGTACACAATAATTAGACCACATATTTACCACTCCTAAAATTCATGTTCTCAAGGTTCCAGCGCCAACACAGGTGCACAAGTCACAGGCTGCATGCAATAATTTTTTATTCTACTATTCTCTACCTCAGTGGGTCTCAACATTCCTAGCATTGCCACCCTTTAACACAGTTCCTCACACTGTGGTGACCCTCCAACCATAAAATTTTTTCATCACTACCTCATAACTGAAACTTTGTTACTATTATGAGTCATAACGTAAATATTTTTTTGAGACAGATGTTTGCCAATGAGGTCATGCCCCACAGGTTGAGAGCCACTGCCCTACAGGCCTGCTCTGTTCCAGAAGAGGTGAGATGGGTAATGGACACAGAAGCCTGAGGACACTAAATCGACAGCTGGCCATGGTTGCATTCAAGCTCTGTGCATCACCTCAATCACAAGGAACCTGAACGTGCCTTCAGGACTGGATCTTTTCTCGGTCATTCTCCATGACTTTCTTCTCTCCTCAAAGGTGGCCCTTCTTTAAAATGGTCAACAATTCCTTCCCTATATAATAGGGAATACATATAGAATTAGAAATAAAACCCAGTTCCTTTTCCCGATGGAAACAGCCTTCTTAGCCTTAGATATTCCAATTCAGCAGCCCTGGATTTCAGGCTCTTCTAACACACACACACACACACACACACACACACACACACACACACACACACACACACACACACAGGGCATATCTGGATTGACATGTTTTGAGTCCTGAGCTCTCTGCGAGATTGTCCCCACATCTGAAACACCTCCAGAACATCTTCTTACTTCACTGAAGTGCCTGGCTGAATGTCCTTCTTCAGAGGGGCTGAGCTCACCATCCCTTGCTGGCACAAATGTGCCTCTATTCTCTTGCCTCACTGTTCCCCCCAGCGCATCATTAGCCAGACAGTATACGGGATTCACTTGATACCTGTCTGCCTACTAGAATATAGCTGAATGGTATTCTCTTTACTTCACATATACATAGACTCAGAGAATAATGAGTATGCATTAGATGCTGAAAAGATGCCTTATTTGATACAAGATGAATATGTGGATAAAACTTAATTCCCTCATTATGTTAAAATAGTGCTGATGGTTTTCTGTATATGCTTTATAAAAGCAGTAGAAATAGATCCATGTTCATTGTTCAAGCACCCACTTTACTCATATATGATACATTTTTTAGCCAAAAGAACAAGAGAAAAATAATACAGACATTAGTGCATAAACCACAATACTGGATGCAAGAGAAGGAAATAGTGGAGAACCAGTTCCTGCAGGAGCAGGGTAAAGACAGATAAACCTATAAGAGAATAAGTGAGCCAAGTGGATGCTGACAATAGGGACCAGACAAATAGATGCCCTGACGGCGATGTTTTTCCCAAGTTGCATAAATAACTAAGAGGAGATGATCGACAGGAGTGACAGAAAAGATAGTTCAGTGGAGAGCTTCCCCACGAACCTCATAACTCTGCATTGTCTGGACCCAAAATATAAGCAAGAGTGTTCTTCACACGAAGGAAACACTACAAATCAATGTTTTAGCAATGATGGTGCAATGTTCTTAGCATGTAGATTGTTCCCAGGACTTTGTGTTCCAGGTGACATGAGAGAAGTGGACAGCCCAGAAGCTCTTGACATCTGCCACGAGTCTCCCAGAGGGATCTGAGCTACTCAGCTTCAGCTAAAGTGAAACGTATTTTTAGTTTTTAAAGTTGCCACCTAATTCCAGTAGTTTATAAACACTCATGCAAATCAGACATGTCCACAACCACCAGCACACTTCAATCTCTGATTACTAATGTGCTATTTGGATATGAATCCCACAGAAGGATGGAAGCAAGGTGTGTATCTCGACAAATTTTAAAGGTGCCTGGTACCTATTCAGCCTTGCTTTAAGTTATAAAGGCGGGAAATCTGAGCTATTCCAGGTGTTGGAGGGATGCTGTGAGCTCTATCAACAGAACTTCAATGATAAAATTCATTTTATCCAAAGACTTTAAAATTTTAATTTTTCCACATAATAATTCCACATATTCATGGGATACAGTGCGATAATTAGATCCATGTATGCAGTGTATAATGATCAAGTCAGGTTAATTAACATATCTAGAACTTGAAGCGTTTGTCATTTCTATGGACTGGTAGACTACAAACCCGCCCGTTAGAGCTCCCTATAAAATGTGTAAGGTGTTAAAATCTGCAGCCACCCTGACATGCTGTAGAACAGCAGGACTTACCCCAACCTGGCAGGGCTTAGGTATTCATTATCCAGCTGCCTCCCTGTTATGTCCCTCCCACTCCTGGCCTCTGCTGACCGCTACCCTCTTTTGTAAGATCAACTAGTTTATTCCCCCAAATGAATGAGAACATATTGTATTTGTATTTCTATGCATGTTTTGTCATAACTTCTAGCTCCATTCATGTTGCTACAAATGGCATATTCCATTATATTTTTATTTCAGTAATATTTCATTATGCAGATACAATAGAATTCTTCTAGACATTCATTCACCAAAGCACACTTCAGTTCATTCGTGTGTGTGTGTGTGTGTGTGTGTGTGTGTGTGTGTGTGTGTGTGTGTGTGTGTGTGTGTGTGTTAACAGTGTCCCAGTAAACACAAGAAGGATTTGGGTATCCTTCAATATTATACACAAATTCTTAAAGTCTCTGTGACTCTGTGTATTGTTAATAATTCAGTTAATGGGGGTTACATAACAAAATTCTGGTTAACATATGCAATTCTTTTTAAGCAAAGTAAAGGTTTGGATGTTACCATATTTACTGCCTCATTTATTAGTTGAGCAGAAAAACAACAACAAAAATACTAAATCTAATATACAAAACAAAGAACATTGGTTTTTGTAGATTTAACATTTACTAATGATTGAACTCCAGTGGGTTGGGCCATACAAAAATGCACCAGGTATCAGGGATCTGTCCACTTTCTGGAGCCCTGGCCAACAGCAATAACCTGGACCTCCCAGCGCCCTGAAGGCAAGCAGTTAAGAAGGCTTCCCACCCACCCCTCCTCTGGTTTCCTCTCTTCCCTCTCCCCGGCCAGAGGTCACACTTGTCTCTGACATCCCTCCTCTCTCTCCTCTCTCTCTCTCTCTCTCTCTCTCTCTCTCTCTCTCTCTCTCTCTCTCTCTCTCTCTCCTTCCTTATTCTATAATAAAGTCCCTCTGTGTGAGCTCAGCCTGTGTCTCTTTCTGCTGCCCATGCCAACCACTGTCACCCAGCCATCTGGCTGCATGGGGCCTTATCTGCCAGCTACAGGTACTTGCAATTATAAATCATAACATAACATCAGCTTTTTAAGAGTTTCCTGAGTGACACGGCAGCTTCCTGGGATGTGCATTTACTGGAGTCATAGTGTTTATATTCATCATCATCCATGAAAATTTTTATGCGTCTCAAAGATGTAAATTTAACTTTTCAGTCATACTTCATTGTGTTCTATATTTAAACATTACCACAGTCACTAGGGAATTCACAGAAATAAGTATGTAGATTAGTCTATTTTCTATTGCTCCAACAAAACACATAATTCCAAGTAATAATTTTAAAGGCTTATTTAGTTCATAGTTTGGGCGCACCTCCTCTCTCATTCCCTCCCCCTCGCCAATGCCTCATCTAGTCAGCAGCAGCTGAGGATGTCATGGAGGCTGGTATTGTAATAGCTGTCATGTTCTCCATCATACAGGGAGATAGTAAGCCAGGGAGCAGGAAGGAACCAATCTTGCTCTTTAGTAAGAAGTCACCCATCTCTCCAGAGGGCATCACCCCAGTGACTGGGCCATTGCCCTTCCTTTTAAAGATTCCATCATTCCAACATGACCACATGGGGGACCAGGCTTCCAACACAAGTGTCTTTGGGAAATAAACTACATCCAAACCATAGTAGGATGTCTCCCTTATTAGTACATTCTCTGAATCTGCCTATTTAGAGACAATGACGTTGTCTTTACCTCCAAAAGCCCCTTAATGCTAGAAGCTCACCTTGTTCCCAGAACTCAGCCCTGGGTGACTGCACTCCATTTCCTGCCTGGCCTCAGAGCCATCTCATTTGCATAGAATCCTTCTTCTCCTCCCAGTGAAGCCTGACAAACTCCTCCATCTCCCTCTTGGCTTGCTGGCTCATGCTGCAGCCTGGGCCCAGTCACAGACAATAGATGCAATGGAGGAAACTTTAAGCAAACACTATATTATTGCCAGGTATTAGGTGCTTAGCATAATCACTAAATGAAATGGAAGAATATGCAAATGACATATCAGCACATTAAAGTGACAGTTACAAGAAAATGGCTCCCTGAGGAACTATCTCTAGATACCATCAACACTCAGGATTGTCACCAGGAAGGGCATAACCCAAGACATATTCTTCTCAGCTTAATACAAAGAGGGTGCTGTTACCAGTGTATTCTCATTAACATCTCTACCTTTAGAACTTTATTTGACCCGGGCCTGAGAAACACAAAAATATTTATTATGACTTCAAAGCACAATCTCGTAGAGAACTTATGGCATCTTAAAAGCAGGTAAGTGTAATAGATGTTCTCTGTGGCCCGAGGGGTGCCCTTTTCCCCAGGATAGTCATGGAGGCTCTGTCCTGCAGTTTTCCTGCTCACTAGCGGCTCCAGTCCAGATCCTGAGTACAACACAAACTGCTCATTCAACTTCCAGTCATTCTGAGTCTCCATCAGATATAGGGGCAAATCCCAGAGCTTTGGGAGATGGCAAAATTCCTGATGAAAAAAACAGAGAACTATTATGATATTTTTGGAACACCAGTGACATGTAATAAATACTGTAGACAAGTTAGATAGTCATGATACTCCATTTACTTCTAGAAATAACCCTGGGTTAAATCAAGTTCCAAAAGTCTACCACCCGTTCTACAGAGCAGAAGAGTAGTCACCATCCCCCCCGGGGTGGGGGTGGGGGGGGAGTCTGGAATATCAGAGGACAGAGTCATCTCTCCAGCCTTTTTTTCTTCTTCTTCTTCTTTTGAGACAGGGTCACCTGTGTAACAGTCCTGGCTGTTCTAGAACTCACTCTTTAGACAAAGCTGGCCTCGAACTCACAGAAATCCTCCTGCCTCTGCCTCCCAAGTGCTTGGACTAGGGGCATGTGCTACCACTGTCTGGCTGTTAGGCCCTGAACTCACTGAGATAAAGATGGATCTGTCTCCTGAGTGATGTGGGTCACCACTCCCTGACCTTCACGGCTTGGCTGTGGGGGATTCTGTCCTCTGATATTCCAGACTCATTTCATTAAATATACAATATATCACCACAAATGTCCACTTTCTAGATCCTGTGTGTGATCCTAACACAGATCAGCACAGAGCTCAGAACTTCAATATATGGTGGCTTTCACTGTGACAACTGCATCTCTAAGCTCGTAGTTACAGGAAAGACATTTGTAAATGTCTTGTTGGCTCAATATAAAACAAATACACATTTAGATCACAACAGATAAGTGCTTTCTCTGAATTAATCACATATAGGAGGCCTGAAAACACCCTCCTATCAGGAAAATTGAATCTCAGAGTAGAAAATACACCCACAAAGAAATGAGAACTTCCTAAACTAGAAGGGGATTTTAGAATATCAGCCATATCCTTCAAGCTTTGTTGAAAATCAAAACAGATAAACAACAACAACAAAACCATCCAAATAGCAATGGACAAAGCCAGCAGAGAAGGTTTGGAGACAAATGACAGGTTCAGGGTCCTATTTCCAAAGAGTTCCCTCTACCAGCTGGGGTGGCCACCGATGCCCTGTAGACCATATTACCCTTCTTTTCCACATGTGTTCTTACATGCTCAGTGTGAACTTGCCATTGGCAACCACGAACCCTATCTGCATTTCCCAACAGCTATAACTATATTGTTGAGAGCACCCCACCCTATAGAAGCCATTGGACTTTCACCTGTGATTCACCTAGAGGCTCCAGGGAGACGAAAGAGAGGTTATGTAAAGTAGGTGATGGATGCCACCTATTCTCATCTACATCCCCTTCCCTGTGGAGACACTATAATTCACCTCACAATCTATTTTACTTATCTTTACCAAATTTATCATTAACACAAACTCTTCATATGTGGATTTTTAGATATACAGAGTCCTATCTTCGGAAAAATCCCCAAAATAAGTTCTCAAGAGGAGGGTAGCCAGAATTCAAAGTCAATGGATTCAGTTATTACTAGTTAAGTCACCTAAAAATAATATTTCAGAACTGAGCAATGTCCTCTGTCTTCAAAAACTGATTGATAAAGTGGATAGGTTCATAAATACACTAAGTTTAGGCATAAGGGTATTCTGCCCAGTCTCAGCAACCCCCAGAAAGATCCCCAGAATCACAGCAACTCTCTGAATGTAAATGCAAAGCAAGGTTTCTTACAGCTGTACAGCTGAGCTCAGCTCCTGACTGTTACACAGTAGTGCCAGGGGAGAAGAGCCCCAATACTCAAAATCAGGGCCTTTTAAAACAAAGATCAAACAAAGACCATAGAAATGCCATTATCAGGCTGGGAGGTGAGGGGCCCAGAGGAGGTTTCTTTACTATCACTGTCAGGTGGGCAGCTGCTGGCTGATTGGTTGTCTTAGAATGGGGAGAAGATGCTTTCATGGTGGGGCTGGAATGTCCTCTGATTACCCAGGACCTTGGGCACTTGGCCTTGGGGGTTTAGAAACTTCTCAGGACAGGGGTGTGGGGGGGGGGACAAGAAACTTCTGAAATAGCTCCAGGCCTCAAGGTGGAGGGACTTTAGTTTCCATAAGGGAAAAAAAAATGATGTTTTATTTGTCTTAGTCTAAATGTTACCAAGGAAATCAAGTTTCCATTTTTGGCCCTTAATCTCATTAGTAAAATAAATTTTTAAATGGGTTCAGAAGGAAGGTCAGGCACAATTTTCCAGGATGAGAGAGAGAGAGAGAGAGAGAGAGAGAGAGAGAGAGAGAGAGAGAGAGAGAGAGAGAGAGAGAGATGGCAGGGCAAGCAAGCTGTAAACCGTGGAGGCTGTCAAAAAGTGGAACAGAGAAGAGCAAGCCGTCATGTCTTTTGTAGTTAGGGTCCTGTTAATAAAGCAGGCAGGTTCTGCAGTGGAGGCCTGGAGGGCAGCAGGCAGCTGCAGGACGAGAGGGGAAGGAGACTCAGGGAATGAAGAATAGATACTGTCCCCGTCTAGTGACAATAGATGAAATAGAATTATTGCAAATGAATTCAATAAACTGAAGGAAGTAAGAAGCAGAAACCCAGGGAAATGAACACCTAGAAAGTATAAGGGCCTGAGAAGGTTCTATACTGGGTGAGGGGAGATACAGCTGTTGTCCAGTAGCCAAAGGGAAAAGAAGACAACAGTCATGCTTTCCTGATCTTAACAATGGCAGCAGACAAGTGAGGGGCTTCAGGGGAGGCTAAGTTTATTAACTCTTTGAAGGGATAATTATGTCTCCCATCTCAACATTAACTCTAAGTTAACCAGCTTTCTGGAAGGGTGCACCTTGGCCAGGCTATTGAAAAGCTGGATTAACTCTAAAGAAAGCAGGACAATAAATAGGAAGTGGTGTTTTCACCTTTGGAACAATTCAGAATGTCATGTATCCACCCAAGGCCAAAGGTAACCTACCATTTGGACCTGGAGGAGGAAAGAGGGGTAAAGCTGATGTTTGCCTTTCTAGTGTTACCAGGGAAACAAGAGGTGGGGTCCACAGCTGACTGTGAGGGAGAGGTTACTTCTCAATGCCTTCTATGACCTCTAATACCTGGGGAACACCCCCTACTTAAGATCCCAAAATCCTTAGGAGATGGGCTGGAATTTGGGAACTAGATATAACCATTCGTACCATGAAAATTCAGAAATATAGTTCCAAAGCTGCTGGCCAGAAGAGATGAGAGACTGCATTAGGCCATCACATGCTCACATGTGCCCTTCTGGCGTTCCCAGCCTCCAGCCAGAACAGAACCAAGGGCAAAAATCTTTTGAAGTCCCCACCCTAAGCTGCCCAGCGGGTCTCTATCTCCTGCCCTTACCATGACTGTAAAGTGTGTTCTTGTGAAAAGAATAAGCCAAGCAGAGCAAACGAGACAGCAGGACCTGGACCATGTGGACACACTCGGCCTCTCTACCTACCTCACTTGGTCAGCATTGTTCTAGACTCAGAAGGTGGCTTTGAACAGTTCCTTTCCTGTTCCAATCTTACAAGTTAACTGGAAGGACACCTGCTCTGGACTCTTACCTTTCATCCATCTCCCCACTCCTACCCATCTCTCCATATCCACTCAGTTACTGTCTCCATTCACTTAGTATGCTAAGCAATACCAGCCTTTAAAAAAAAAAAGAAAGAAAGAAAGAAAGAAAGAAAGAAAGAAAGAAAGAAACTCTTGCTGTAATTAACACCTTGCTCCTTCAACTATTTTGTTCATATTTATGTGTGCTGATGTGACCATAAACTCAAAACAAACGTGAATAAAATACATTTTAAAGAAAAGACCATGCTCTGTCTTCCTCCGTGTCCCAGGCAATGTTCTCAGACAACATATAATCAAAATGGAAACACCTAATGAGCTACAGGTAAAGTGACCCTTCCAGGGTGATTTTAATGGGGCCACGTGACAAAAGGCCTTTCAAAGACATGAGAAGGGGGCCTGAGGAGGTGGCCATGTCAGGAAAGTGCCTTACGTTTGGACTCTGAGCAGTTACAGGAAGGTCAGGCACAGACGTCACCTCTGGGTCAGCAAAGACAAGCAGATCCCCAGAGTCCCAGGCAAGCTGGTTGAGGAACTCCAGGGCTAGCAAGAGACCTTATCTCCAAAATGAATGTAAAAAGCAATCAAGGAAGACACCAAATACTGACCTCTGGCTTCCACATGCACAAGCACCTACATTGTGTGTACACATAAGCATGTACACACACTTCACCACATACACAAACATGTTCGTGTATACTCACTTATACCATACACACAAACATGTACACATACACACTCTCTCACACAAACACATAAACATACACAGACTCACACACATGCCACCCATACAAACATGTACACGTGTACACACATACCACACACACAAACCAAACACACAACACACACACACACACACACACACACACACACACACACACATAAAGAAACTTTAGAAACCTTTAGAAATGGACAACATAACATGATCCTGAAGAAAAAGTTCCAGATTCAGAGAAGACAATTTTCCTTCCTTTTAACTGCTTGAGGGTGTAACATCCTGACTCAGTTCCAGCCTCCTTGCCTTAAAAGAGAGATTACCACCTTCTTTAAAAAAAGAACAAAAGTCAAGAGGAAAACCCTTTAAAATGCTTTTTTTGGTGAAGTAATTTCTTTCTGTAGTGAATTACAGGTAACAGAAGATAGTCATTCTTGTCTGAAGTAATTTGAGCAGGGGCTTTGATAATAGAAAAGGAGTGATCACCCCTCAGAGCAAAACAGTACACACCCCTGGAAATCCACAACTCCCCCCAAGGCCAGGGACTTCACTAACCCCTGCCCTGGAGGAGGGCACTAGCAGAGGGGCTGCTCCCGACCATGGACGACATGGAGAGGTGTCTCCTGTCAGGGCAGTGTTCTTTAACTGTCCTTATAAGCAAGTCACCAGGAGGAGAAGGCCCACCTTCTACTTTCAGCTCGGAAGCTACATACAGGGATGCGGGAGAGCCCAGCAGTGGCCTCCCGCTGCTCGTCAACCAGCCACCGCTGGCTTCCCTGGGAGCCGGGGCTCCTCGGAGAGCTTTATTATTCTGTCAGCTGTGGCTCCCTGCGCTCTCATTAATGCATGTCCTGGGGTCCTGTCTCCTGATGCTGAGGCAGCATTCTTCAAGCCGGCTCTCCTAATTGATGGAGGAGTGCTGGGAGGCACAATCAGGCAGAAGCAAATGTTTACACGGTCCTTTCCTCCTCTCCCCAGACCCCTGGGGCACAGGTTTCCTGGAACCCGTCCATCTGTATAGGCTCTGCATCAGTGCAGAACAGGTTAAAAGTCACGCTGCCAGAAATTGAACCCCGGACTGCACAGATTTGGGTAGATCACCTCACTTACTGCTGTCCAACCTGAGAAGTAGACAGTGATTTCACAAAGGATTATTGCAAAGAATAAATGATAACAAGTATGTAAAGCGCTTTCAGGTACCGTCCCTGACACAGAGGAGGCACCAACGTCAATCATGCTTACCCTCCTCTCTGATCTCCTGAAATCTGGTTCCTGTTGGTGTCGATCCCACAAAGCCATCGTCAGTTACAGAAAAACAGAATCACCTTCTCAACCTACCCGAGCCACCCGAGAGCTCCTGTTCCTGTTTCTTTTAATTGTGACACATCAGTTTAGGTGACACCAGAATGCTAAGCCTTTCACCCTGGGTCACAGCCGTACTCAGGGTTCCTGTGCAGAAAAGCTAACTCCTGCAGAATGGCTGGGAAATGCACAATTATTTCCTATTGAATTCTAAGCCTGATATGATCCAAAGGCATGATTTTTTCCTTGTTGTTTGGAAGAAAGGAAGAAATCCACAATCTGCCAGCGAGAGAGGGGAATCACTGTAAGGCAATTTTCAGCCATAATCAATCATTTCCATTGTTTCCTTACCTGCATTCACAAATTTGAAAAGGTATGTCTTCATAAGATCTGTGTATCAGATTTTAGCAGACAAGAAACTTGAGAGAGAGAGAGAGAGAGAGAGAGAGAGAGAGAGAGAGAGAGAGAGAGAGAGAGATTCCACAAAGCAACTTATTCAGGCATACCTGATAATGCCCAGTTATAATTAAAGAGACAATTGCTGGATTGTCAGTTTCAAGATAGCAGATATTTCCAAACTCTGTCATTTTGGAGGAAAAAAAAAAAATCACTCTAGTACTAAGGGAAGCGAGAGCCAGCCTCATTAGATGGATAGAGAAATAGAGGAGGAGGAGATGGTGTCCAGGGGATGAGGAAAAGACACTCTGCAAAAGAGGATGCTGAGAAGTGAACCGGAGATGCTAGGCAGCATCCTGAGGTGATCTCCTCAGCTGGAGGGCAACCGGACGTGGCTGTTTTTCTCTCATCCCTGTGAGAAACAGGGATGGTACGGGTGCACAGAAGGGCGCGTGAGAGGTTTGAAGTGCAGATTTCTGGAGCTTGAATGGACATCCCAGGGTAGCTAAACAAGAGTTCCACAGACTGTAGTATGTGAAGTCCCTGGTGAAGAACAGTATTATACTGGCGTCTCCCCTGAAGCCCAACAATGAAAAGTCCAGTGACTAGACACAGACCTTCCAAGAGGCTTTCTAAAGTCCTACCTTTAAATATGATGGACAGCCAAGGATGCCAGGTATCTGAGGAAAGTATGCAAGATTAAAGTAACATGAGCAAACACCTGAGAAAGGGATCCATACCAAATAGACACGATGCGGTAGGAAAAGAAATTCCCAAGATATCACAATCAGTCGCAGAAAGCCTAAAGTCCTTCTCTTGGTTAATACAGCCTCCTACCTGGCCCTGTGGAGGACATGGATAATGCTCCCTCTGAGGTCCAGGAAACATCTCAGAGGAGCACAGCAGTGACAGGGAACCCAGAGGACAGGGATGTGTAACAAAAAGACATTTTCTGGATATGACATGGCTGAACCTGCTGCAGATATGGTGACCTGTGCAAGATCCATGATTGAGCCTCTTGGTTTATGTCCTCCCAAATCATCATCAATACTGTCTCTGCTCTCTTTCTGAAATGCTGACTGGCCGGATCAAACTGTATTCATCATATTTCCTATCTCCCTGTCACTTTGCTCTGCTTTCTGGGTGGCTTCCTATTCTTGCTGCCCTCCTCTGTTTATTGTATTTAAGTTTTAGTACAATTTAAATAAAATTATGAGTTCTTTCTCTGAATTTCTTAAAGAGATTTGATCATATTCACCCCTTTCCAACTCTTCCCAGATGCCCTTCCCCAGCTTATTTTTTTTCAATCAAGATTAGTTTGTTTTGCCCAGGTTTTGGTGAAAAAAATTTTTTTAAAATAATTAAATGTTCAGTTTTCTGTTTATATTATAATAAAAACAATATATTTTATTAAAATAAAAATTAATGAAAAGTAACCCATGTCAAGATAACATTGTAAGAATATATGAATATTGGAGATATAAAATCATCTTAAGGTTTATCGCTTCACAAATCAAGAACCAGATGTTTTCTGCCACCGTCTGAGAAGCCACCTTGAAAGATGAAGTCAGTGGAATAGCCTCCAAATCCAAGAGAGAGCAATGTGGATGCAGCAACAAAAAAATGAAATAATACACTGGAAACATAAAAATTCTGGCTTCAAAGTATGAAAATTCATAGAATAAGCAAATAAAATGCTAAATTGTCCATTGTCCCTGAATGGTTGGTTGGTTTACCTCAGCAGGGAGGCAAATACTTCTAAAAATATACATCTTAGCACTTTAAATATATACATTTGTTTGTTAGTTAATTAGTTGTTGACTGTGGAACAAAGGGTCCATAGGTGCTACAGTGTACATGTGGCAATCAAGAGACACTTTGCTGGAGTGTCCATTCTCCCCTTATATCATGTGGATCCCAGGAATCAATCTCAGGTGGCCAGCCTTGGAAGCAAGCACCTTTGTGACTTTTAAACATTTAGGCAAAAAAATGAATTAAAAAAAAATCTTAAGAGAAAAGAATCAGATAAAATAGTAATACTATCATGCTTTCTTTTTTTCTACCACTTAAACACATCTAAACTGAACTGAGAAAATAAAAAATTATCTCTTTCCCAGCAGTGGTGGTCCACACCTCAGGCCCCACACTCAGCACTAGGGAGGCAGAGGCAGGTGGATCTCTATGAGTTTGAGGTATACCTGGTCTACTACAGAGTGAGTTTCAGGACAGCTAGGATGGTTTCCAGAGAAACCCTGTCTTGAAAAATAAAACAAATGACAACAAAAATTATCTCTTAATGACACCAAGCTATGTGCATTTGTGCTGAATTATTTTTAAAGATTCATTATATCAATTCCTTCCTTTCATGCATCCTTCTGACCCACAAATTGTCAAAGCACAGAGCACTCTGTAGGCATCATTTTCCTTTCATATCGTTATTACCCACTCATAACTGTGGGTGTTTCAAAGTGACTGCAAACATGAGAATGTTTTTATGTCAGAGGATAATAATGAACACGCAGGAAGCTCTCTCCTTTTGCTCCATTTGTCATAGCAAAAGTCATGTCAGCACCAGAACGATCTACCATAGAAGCCTATGACTTGCTGCAGTGACATTTACTTTAGTCATGCTACAATTAATTAGAGTTCATTATAAATCCTAAGTGATTCAATAAATAAATAGTGGGAGTTAGCTTGCAGGGTGTCGTGACTAACCTGAAATTAGAAAAGATTTATCCAAGTATTCAATATGCAAGAAGAAGCAGAGGCTAAAATACTCTGGACCCTTTACTCCCAGCATACCTAAGAAGAAAGGGGTTCAGAAGCCAACAGGTCACCCCTCCTCATCACAGGTACAGAAAAAGAAAGAAAGAATATAAGAAGAAACTTTACAGGTAATTCTAGCAGATCCTCATGAGGCCTATTACCCCATGTCTACCCATTTTGCTGTTCTTGACCCATTGACCTCACTAGTTTTTGGAACCAGATTAAGAAAGGTAGAGGTGGGGAATTGGAGGAGCAAGAAAAGGGAAGAAGGAAGCAGAAGGAAGGGCAAGAGGAGGGGAGGAAGAGGAGGTTGTAGTGTTAGTTGAGGAGGAAGAGGAAGTGGTAGAAGAAGAGGAGGATAGCTTTCTGTACATTGTGAATTACCTTTGGATAATTAAAAAAAAAAACTGTTTTGGCCTATGGTAGGGCATCTTAGAAGCAGGCAAGAAATCCAAGCATAGATAAAAGGGAAGGAGGGCAGAGTTAGAGGGAGACACTGTGAGCTGCCACCAAGAGAGTAAGATGTAAAGAAACACAGCTAAACCAAGAGCCACGTGGCAAGACATAGATTAATAAAAGTGAGTTGAGTTTAGTTGTAAGAGCAAGCGAGTAATAATCCAGAGCTATAAGGCTGAACTGTTTGCAATTAATATAAGCCTTTGTGTGATTATTGGAACTAAGAAGCTGTGAGTGGTCTAGACCTCAGAGCTAGGCTGAGCCAGAAACTTCATACTACAGGGGCGGGAGGAGGAGATGGAGAAGGTGGAAATGGAGAAGCTGGAGATAAACAAGGAGATAGAGAAGAAGGTGGTGGAGAAGGAGGTGAAGGAGGAGGAAGTATAGATGAAGAAGACGAGAATCCCATGCCTCCAACACTTCTGGTTCCTTGACTCATGTTGGATTTCCACAGATAATGTGGGGCTGTGTGGTGACTTCAGAGAGACATCTTCTGTCCGACGTTACATTGTCATCATCCTGCACGTGGGACTCTCATTTCCCTCATCAGCCATCTAAGAAGGGTCCCAATACATTCTCACCCTCCTCCTCTGCACCCACACTCTAGTGATATCCTCATCAATGATGGGAATAGTGATAAAAGCCCACACTGAATGGGCTCACAGAAACCTACCATTTTAGAAAATAAATCCCACAGATGACATCTGAAATGCTGCCCATATCATTTATATGGCTGAGGAATATAACTACTTAGGAAAAGTGTTCCATACTCTTGTATAGATCTGTGTTCCAGCATAACGTCATGCAATTCTGAGTTTTCCCTTGGTAAACAAAGAGGTTCTTTCCACATGGCTCCCCACATTTACCCCATCAGCGTTTTTGTTTGTTTGTTTGGGGGTTTTTTTGTTTTGTTTTTTCTAATTCTTCGATGCTTGAGTTAGAACCAACCTTACCTTATCAGAGCACAGAAAATCAAAGAGTACAGTCTATGCACTTCCTTGGTACAGTGCCCAAACTAGCATCATAGACCTTGAATACAGTACCCAAACTAGCATCATAGACCTTGAATACAGTACCCAAACTAGCATCATAGGCATTGAATACAGTACCCAAACTAGCACCATAGGCATTGAATACAGTACCCAAACTAGCATCATAGACCTTGAATACAGTACCCAAACTAGCACCATAGGCATTGAATACAGTACCCAAACTAGCATCATAGGCACTGAAGAAACTCACAAAAGCTCTATGATGGCAGTTGTGTCAAACATGCTTGGCTTTTAACCCATCTTCTGTTTGTCTTACATCTGACTTCTGGAGGGATAGTGTGGATATTTGCACGAATTAGAGGCACTTTGTGGTAACCACCTCTTCATGAGTCAGTCTTCAACCATGGATGAGCCCAGAGCTCACCATTCCTATTATATATCTCATAAGTCAAAGGCATCTAGCCACAGGATGAAAATGTTGACGTTGGCTTGGAAATTTAACTGTCCCTCAACATCTCTCCTTTATTAGGTCAGTTTGTATCGTGATATCTCTGTGTCTAAAGATGTTGCTACTAGGAGATGGACCTTTATTCAGAGAATTGTCTCTGGGGACAAAAATGCACAGAGGTTATTTACATTTCCCCAGGAATCATCCGTAGTAAATAACTGACTTTTACAGTTGCACAAGACCCTTGCCTTCTTGCAGGGTTTCTCGGTGGTACCAAACCAAGCTCCAGAGTCCTCTTGCAATCAGTGGGCTGCAGCACACCACTGTGTATCTTGACTCCTGCTTTGGCCTGCCCCCTCACTTCCTTCCAGGTGTTTCTCTTAATCTCTCAACATCTGCCTCTTGGACATGGCAAGACTCATGTTTTATGACTCAGAGTCCAGTGGTCCCTTCACTACAGAATTCTGTTTGGCCAAAGAAACGCAACAACACTTGGTTCTTGTCCTACTGCCTCCAGAACTCATCACTGACATGAGATGACCTTAAATGATAGGCCCTCTGGGGAATGGTTATATCATGAGGACTCTGCCCATGGCATGGATTAATGCCATTACAGGGGAGTTATCCCAAGAGTGGGCCCCAATAAAAGGATGAGTGTGGCCCAATATCCTCTGTCTCAGCATGCTCATTTGCCCTCCTGGCATGTTCTAACAAGGCCCAAAGATTCCCAAGATGGTGAAATGGCAATCTGATTTTCCAGCCTCCGAAGCCATTAGCGAAATTAGTGTTTATAATTTCCCTAAGCTGTGGCATTAGAACAGCAGTGAACAGAAAAACACAAGGCCCTCACCTATCATGTGACCCATGGGAGATAATTTTCCTGACACAGAAAAATTCTGTGAACTGATTTGCCACCCTATCTAAATATGTCTGCCTCAAATAAGGACAGAGATATTATGCAATTATGTATAAATGTTTAAGTATTTCAATTAATATATTTTAGTGCCATTGCTTTATACCACATTAGATTCCCTCCCTAATAATGAATGTTATAAATCCAAGGTAGACAATAGAGAATGTCATTGGTCCATGTAATTAACATGTCTTGTTTTAGAGCAGGACATAAAATAATCAACTTATTGATATGCTGGTGATATCATTATAAAATGACAGCAATCATTTCCTCTTCCTTGAGGTCTTAAATATGGTAAATTTTCTAAACTTTGACTTTAAAAACTTTAACTTTTTAAAATTTTTTCAAGAAGAGACTCATTGAACCTGTTGGAAGACATCCCAGAAAACAATATCATTACTAGTCTAGGTTTAATTGAAACAATAGGAACCACTTCATAGAGTCAGAACAGCTTTTATAACAAGGAATCGGCAGCAATAGAGGAGTTGCTGAGATGTCAAACAGTAGGCAAAGCTGGCCAGGGAACAGCATCAGTGGAAAGCTACTACTGTTATTGCTAATACAGGTTAGGGTTAAAACATCGAGGCCCAGAGTAAATGAGAGAGCTTAAAGCTGGGTATGAGGCAGCCAAGCCAACCAGGTAATAGAAAGGATACAGTTGTGCAAAAAAAATCAACAAAATCAGTCTTAGCAGGCTCCAACTGACACCCATTCAGCACCCCTCTGAGAATGTACACAAGCTCTGTTGCCCTTATACACTCTCCTCACACATCAAATTATAGCAGATTTAACTGTGGGTAATAATGGTGTCTACAAAAACTTCCACCTATCTAGTAGGGGGATCCACCCCAGACACCTTGTAAACAAGGAGCTAGATAGGGTGGTAACCAAGAAATACTGCAGCTGCATCTTGGAAGCTGTGTCTGCTGACCTCAGAATGCCTCTTCACTCTTAAAGACCTTTGAAACTGCAGTCAAGGTAATAGTTCCCATGATACCATAAATGGAGTCACCAGGGCTTCCCACACATGCGCATGAATTCAGGGTCAGCAACATCACAAGATCTGGTGTCATCATTATTTATTTCACTTGCATGGTGGCTTTGACATCCTCCCCTTTTATGGGGACCTTGACAGGATATTCCCAAAAAGGAAGATCTGATGTGGATGTCTTTCTGTATGCTGTAAATACACTCATTAATAAAGGAATTGTCTTGGCCTATGGCAGTCATCTTAGAAGTAGGCGGGGAAAATCAGAGCATAGATTGGGGAAGGAAGGGCAGAGTCAAAGGAGATACAATATAGCTGCCCAAGAATCAACATGTAAAAGTAATACAGGTAAGCCACAGGCCATGTGGCAAGACAGATTAATGGAAATGAGCTGAATTAAGATGCAAGAGCTAGCTTGCAATATGCCTGAACCATAAGCTGAATAGCATGAAGTTAATATACACGTTTGTATGATTATTTGGGGGCTAGTCGGTCTAGGACTGCAGGTCAGTGGGTCTGGACCACATGCTGGATGGGGCCAAAAACCTCATATTACAAAGATCCAGTCAATCTTATCCCCAGAGGGATAAGGAAGGAGGTACCTGGGCCTTCCCCATCCTCCATCTTTCCAAGTACCTCACAGAATTACTAGTAACTACTGCTAGAAACCGGCACGGTGAGGAGGAGCCACGGAGTCAATCCACCCTGCAAGGTTCAATCCCCATGGCCACAGGGAGCACAAAGAGGAGGTAAGGGAGGCACCTGCGGGCAAACAGCATCAGCACCAGCAGGAAGACACAGCACAGCCACAGTGAAGATGCTCAGAAACAAAGCCCCACCAGAGAAGCATCACGCAGAGATCATTTCCCAGAATCTAACCACAAAAGAACAAAATGAAGAGGAAACCACCCTTTGATTTTGCAGCTAATGAAATTATAAATCAAAACCATTGGGAAAGCCTTTGCATCCAGGCCTGCCACTGTGCTCACACATTCACAGACCCTATGTCGCATCATTAAAGCTGGCATTAGGAACAGTGTGAGCAGCTCCGCCTAAAGGAATACAGTTATTTCCCAACAAGTAGGAGAAAACTGCACCCTGTTTGTGTTGCAACTGTTGGTTGTAGTATCCCAACCTCCACACGTGTCTATCAAATGTAAATTCTACTTGCCAGCTCCTGGAGTAGGCTGAATTATAGATTACTAAATTTAAAAAAAAAGTTTTTTACATTTTTGGTATAAGAATTACAATGAGAACACTAGGTGCCATAATTAATGCTTGCAATGATACTCCTCATTAAAACAAGTGGAATTAAACATAAATCTTTGAAGTGAAAAAATTAAGCTTAGTTGAGAAGTCTATAGTGCACACTAAATACACAGTGTAGTAAATCCAATAATTTCTGTAGGTTATTCATTTCTCACATTTTGTTTCATAGGTAACATAATCAGAAACCGAAGTGTAACTAGAAACTATGAAATGTATTATTAGAATTTGCAAAAAGCAGAAAAGTTGGGAAATAATTTTTTAAACTCATGGTCCTGCTAGCATATTTATGTTCGTGTCATAAATCTTTTATTTTGAGGCCCAAATAGGCTAAGTCCTGTGCTAGAAAATGAACTATCTCAATTTGATGGTAGCCCTAAATCAAGATCACAGATCTTAGTCTGTGAGTCCAGGAAAAGATAAACGGTCCATTTATTACCCTTGCCCTGCAGTGACATGGGAATCTGATTCTAAAGAAAGCCACCACAACTTAGTACCTCACATACTAACCCATTGTTTTGGTTCTTGAAAGGGCTTCCTCACCCCCAATTAGAACCATATTCCACAAGCTCCATAATTGGCCTAAGAGAAGAATGTTCCTGTAGAGTAAGAACTAGAGAGCTTTAAGAATATTTCCCCACCTCCTTTCTTCCAGTCACCAGCATTATCCTTCAGAAGGCTTCAATGAGGTAAAATGAGCCTCCTGATTGCAGAAGATGAAGTCTCAAAGTGGTTTCCCAGGACTAGAAATTTGTGTCACGTAATTTGAGCCCATAATTATACATTGTTCTGCTCTCTGATATCTGTGCCTGCATAGTTTTTTTGCTGTGGGATTATGCTCTTGTATATTGTAAAGATATGTCAATTGGTTTAATAAAATGCTGGTTGGTCAGAAGACAGACAGGAAGTGTGGGTGGGGCTACCAGACTAAGAAAACTCTGGGAAGAAGAAGAGGGAAGACAGACACCAGGAGACACAGAGGAGAAAAGACTAGAATGCTGCTCTGAAAAAAGGTACTAAGCCATGTGACTAAACAAGATAAGAATCATGGTTAGTTTAAGAGTAAGAGTTAGCAAGTATTATGCCTGAGTCACAGACCAAACAGCATGTAATTAATATAAGCCATTGTGTGATTATTTGGGACTGCTGATCAGGACCTCGGGGCTAGACTGGGCCAGAAACTTCTGACTCCAGTTATCAGTATTTGGGGGCTGTAATTAGATGAACAGCTTCTTATATTCCTTACTATCTAGCTTCCTGCCTCCACCAAGTACTTCATCCATGCTCAGTGAGTATCTTTACATGATCAGCTTTGATTTAAAAGTAAAATTCAAGTTATAATAAAAATTGCACTATATGTCCTGGAATACACTTTGCCTTGTATTCATCCAGCTCTCTCTCTTTCTATTAAGATCTATGCTCTTCAGGAACCTCTTCATCTTATCCTGTGAGCACTCTCTACCTCTTCCTCTTCAACTCTGCCCCCACATGTATGAGGAATATGTTTGCACACATGTGAGTGCTTAGCCCAGACCCTTGCTCTGCATGACAGAAAGGAATTGAGGCCTAAAATACCATTAAAATATCTTTTATTTCTAATTTTTAAAAAGTCAAAGCCATCAACTAAAGGCTGGTGTTCACTTTAGGCTTAAGAAAAAAACCTGTTCCTACTGCCAGAAGTTGAAAGCTGGCATCTTAGGGTATACACTTGTACAAGGACAAGGGGGGAAAAAAAGCAAAAAAAGGCAAAGCCACATCACAGGCTGTCATCTGCAGGGAACAGTCACACAGAGGGAGGTGCACAGCTCAGCATGAAAGACGAGCCAAAGTTACAAGCCAGCATGAGCAGCGGGAAGAGTCCAAGAAGATAGAGGACCTACAGGTGAATTCTGATCACTTGAATCTAGGCCCAGATTCTATTCTATTTATGAACACAAAGTATATCTGCACACTTTAACTGTAGCACTTGTCCAGGAAGGGAGGATCACAGTCATTTTATAAAGCTTAGACTTGGAAGGGTTAAAATCGTCTAAGAGTTCCTCACTGTAGCCATCTAATTTTGCTACTGCAAGCAATAACCATAACCACTGTGGCTTAAAACACAGATTTGTCATTTTATAACTCTAGAAGTCAGGGTCTTAACCAAGCCTATTTGTCCAGAGTTTGGGGACAAGCCCCCTTTGCCGTGTTCTTTCCAGATCTCAGAGGCTGATGGGTAGTCACAGACACAACTCTTGACCCATGTTATCCAACCTGTTAGCCTTGTGGTCACATCTCCTTTCTGACTCTAACTCTAAGCCCATCTTATGGGGACCCTTTGTCTATGGCCATGTAAATAGTCCTGTACCTTTTTGTTATTTCAAGATCCTCAATTGAGTCATGTCTGAAGAAAAAAACCATTTTCTCTCCTGGGCTCTAAGGGTTGGGATTAGAGCATCTTTGGATGAGCCATTAATATGTAGATCACACTCACCATTTGGGGAAATCATACCACTCACTATAATTTTTTTCTCTGCTTGTGACTAATATATAATAACACTGCATCCTCCATTAGCCCCAATTCTCTACCATTCTATTAAAAAGATAAAAATATATAACTTTGTATGTCTATAATACAGTCTTGCCCATTCCTTTTATTTACTTTTAACTTCTTCTTTGACTTGGAGAATATGTGCATTACACATAAATTGGTGATATCCTCACAAGTGGTAAAGGGTTCATCACTACAAAATGTTTGTCAGAGCGGGGTATAGGGGATCATGGAGGTAACCACAGCATTTGTAACATAAAAGTTAGCCTCACCTACACAAGAATTTCAAAGCTAGCCCAAATAATTTACAAAATATAAAAATTATTTTTAGTGAATCGGCTGTGCTGGAAAACCTACCACACCAGCTAAATCTGGTTCTAGAAACTGTAGCAAGTTGACTCTCTATAAAACCTGTCAATAAAGTAGGCAGACGTGCCTGCAGCCTACTGCTAACATAAGTGAACACCCCCTTTCCCCCTGCCCTTGCTCTCTTAACTTCTTACTCTCTGATTCTTACCCTGCAGGCATGGAGGAACTGACAGGTAATGAAGCCCTTGGACAGTCAGCTGAGGAACCCCAGATAACAGGGCTCTTTACAATTTCATGAAGCACCGCATAGGGCAAGATGGGTTATCACTGATGACAGTTCTACATTAAAGTGTAATGGTGGCTGCAGAGATGGACTGGCCAGGAAGAGAAGGGAAGAAGGAAAGGAAACATATCAACTCAGACTGGAAAGAAGGATTCTGGGAATGAGGCCCCACTGGGCTTGCTTGAGTTGCAATGAACACCTCAGGCTGACTCTATTAAGATAAAGCTGTCAATTAAAACTAACTGTAAATTCTGTTAAAAGATAGATGTGTTTGGG
Source organism: Phyllotis vaccarum (assembly GCA_033318265.1). Lineage (NCBI taxonomy): Eukaryota > Metazoa > Chordata > Mammalia > Rodentia > Cricetidae > Phyllotis > Phyllotis vaccarum. Next base: position 76,833,520 of record JARWLC010000001.1, on the reverse strand, counting down.
TAAGAGGGGGGCATAACACTGAGTCAGGAAGCTAGAAACGCAGGCTGGAGCTACCTCCGACATACTAATTTCAAGTCAGCACCCGCAGGCACTTGCTCCCATTCAGGGCTTGAGTTTCTGTTGAAGCAAGCTCACTCTCATTGATCTTTCCCCATATGTTCAGGCTCTTCTGCCTTTGTATGTCTAGGAACTCCGGTTCTCACTCCCCGAATCTCCTTCCATGCTTCACCCCTCTCTGTGACATTGGATTCGACAAAAGCATCCAATATAAGAAAACCAACAGGCAACACTTCCCTCTAAAAACTCCATACCCTCAAGTCATTCTATGCATTTGGCTGTTCTAAAGTCCTGAACTACTCCTTACCCAGCAAACACCATTGGGATAGTGTTAGAGGTTACAGAGCCTGTTCTGGATTCAAGCTGCCTGGACCCGAGGGCTCTATCTGTCATTGGCTATACTGAACATCATTATACCCCAGTTTTCTTTGCCATGAAATAGAAAGGGTGGGAAAAATAATGACCACTAAAAGATTACTTCCATAAACAGTTTTGGGGATCACTGTTCATTTTGTGCCTTCATTACTCACAGTCCCTTATATGTACCAAGTTGTCATGAAGATATTGTGGTTCCAGACCCATAGGCCCAGGTCTTACAGAATTCTAGTATTTTAACCTGAATGTTTTCAGTTGACTTTCCCTGCCTGGCTTCTTCTCTCTTATTTTCCATCTCTAGTTTGTCTTGTGACTGGGCTGTTGATGTTTGAGAATATGTTTTTGTCTTGAAAGACTAATGACCGGAATGACGTATGGACTTGGACTAATGTTGATATACTAGGAAGCTAGTATGTTCATGTATAGACTCCTGCCTTTAATTTCATTTTAAAGAAAATGATTCTTAGCTTAAAAACAATGCAGAACTGCCATTTTGTAAACTTGGGGTTTAACGATGGCTAATCCCCATCGCTAACTTGACAGGGTCTTCTTAAGTGCAAACCTCTGTGTATCTCTGTGAGTGAGTTCCTCGGGCCCAAGCTAAGTGTAAGTGATGCCATTCCATGAGCTGGGGTTCAGAACTGAATTCAAAAGAGAAGTGAGCTAAGTATCAACATCCATATCTGTATCCTGACTATGACTGTAACGAGACCAGCCGCCTCAGGGGTCTGCCACCATGCTTCCCCCCAAAAGATGGAACAACTGTGAGCTAAAAGGACCCCCCCCTTAGGTTGCTTCTCAAGTATTTCATTGCAGCAATAAAACAACAATGAATGCATGGTCTCACAGGGATTGTAGTGCTGCGTGAGGCTGAATTACCATTCACGAAAGCTTAAATATCACAATATATTAGAAGAAAGTAAGTTTAACCCCCAAATCATTTATATATAATAATAAGTAGTCATGGGTTAAAGCCGAGCATGTTTCAAACTAAATATCAACCCCAGTTAATGAATTTACTAAGAACATATTTGCAAGACAGCCTGGGTCTTATTTCAACTAAAGTTCCTATATAAGGACTTGTAACTCAAGGAAGAAAGTAATACACTATCCAAAGGACTAAGAATCAAAAACTCAAGTGTCATAAGAGGTCAAGAAAGCAGGAAAATGACAGGCTGGAGGCTGTCCCTAAGACAGCCAGGAAAGTGAGCCACAGTGAACAGGAGGGAGGTGGCCCCTCATATTCAGTCTAGTACTATCATTCTAAGTCTACACTAGCTTTCTTCATATCATTTTTCAGACACGCTAGAAATACAGCTGTTTATGTGAAAAACACATTTCAAAATATTAGCTCAATATTTTTCAGAACAACTCAATGGGCAAAATAAGACTAATGTAAATTTTCTGTTATAATTTTAAATTTCCTTTGTGTATGCCCACTGTATATATAACTATGTGGCATGAAGTTATTTTCACACACATATGAAGTGTACACGAAACATGTTGTCCCATACTCTCTCCACTCTCCCAATTAATCTTGTAAATTTTAAACTTCTGTATTTCTTTGTTACAAGAAATTCAGGGGGAGCTAAGAATATAGTTCAGTAGTAGAGTGCTTGCCTAACGTGAAGGGTCCTAAGTTCAACACACATACCACACCACACTCCCATCCCCCTACAGGAATGAACAAAGAAAACACATAGGTTTTTATTGAGTAGATAAGATAGCCTAGTGTGTAAAGACATGGTTACCATATTATATGGCTTGAATTTGAGTCCCCAAATCCACCTGGTGAAAGGAGAGAACCATTTATTCTGGCCTCTACTTGAATGTATACACACACACACACACACATACACACACATGCACACACACAGATACATACACACACAGATACACACACAAACACACACACACATACACGCAGGTCTGTGGGTCTGGACCTCAGGCAGCCCGGGGGCAAGAAACCTCAATGCAACATTTCTACTCATTGATTCATTCATGGAGTGGTTGGCATTATAAAACACTGGCTGGAAGCTTAGTAGCTAAAAAAGTGCATTGGAGAACCAGCTGGGAGAATCCTGCTGTGACTCAGAGAAACAGAGGACTTGGCAGTGACCACACTTGACGTTTAACAGGGAGAGTTGCACTCAGAGCTATCTATCAACTTTCCTCTTCCCAGAAAGACAAGGTGAACAATTTCAGCGATATGTAGCTTGTACCTCCTTCCTACGAGACTCAGAATACAACTGCTCATTAATGAGAAATGTTCCCCAGACCTTCAGCCCACAGCACAACTCTTCCGACCTGATACTCAAGGCTGGAACCTGAGTAACTCTGAGCACATGTCCTGTTGGGGGATATGTCTGAGTTTTTAAATATTAAGGAGAAGAAAGAGATAAAGGAGACTCTTGATTAGAATCACCAGGGACCGAGGGAAAAGAAAATATTTACTCACAACCAAGGCAAGAAGAAAGAAAAAAAACGACTCCAAAACAATTAACAAATGTCATCATATTGCAAACCTGACAATCACTAAACCCCGCAAATACAATTATTTTTATTTTAAATAAAAAAGATATTTATTTATTTAAGTGCTTTGTCTGCATGTATGTCTGTGTACCACAAGCATGCCTGGTGCCTTAGAGGTCAGAAGAGAGCTCTGGATCCCTGGGAACTAGAGTTACGAGATAGTAGATGTAGATGCTGGGAATTAATATATAAAATACTTTTTCTTTCTAGAAAGATAATAGTAGAAATAGCAACCTCATTTAGAATCCACTGTTGGATCCTGTAGAGATGGCCTCTCTGATCCATTTCACTGTTAATTCCAGCTACATCTTCCAGAAAGCCACTGGGCAACTTTGACAGGCTATGGGAAAATAACACTTTGGACTAAAGATAGCACCACAGGCTCCACCGTCGGGTGTCTGATTCTCTTCCCATCCCCTGTCAAAACCTTCAAGGAGAACTGTCACATTCCCTTAAGCTAGTATCTATCTCCAGACCCTTGCCTTGACACAAAAGACCGAAACCTTTCCTTCCGAAGTCTGCAACACTGAATTATGGTGCAAATAAACTCTCCCAACTATAAATTCCTCCTTCATTTCCACTTCTTGATGGTCTAAATATGACCATTAAATTAAAAAACCCAGAAATATTAAATATCCAAGATACAATATTGTCGTGGATTTATGATGTTACATTGTAAATAATTGTCCTGTCTAGGAGTTTAATAAAAAGCGCTGATTGACCAAAGGCAGACAGGAAGTGTGGGTGGGGCTACCAGACTAAGAAAACTTTGGGAACAGGAAGAACAGAGCAGAATGCCACAGAGAAGCCAGAGTTGTCAGACAAACCAGAAGATGCAGAGGACAATTATACTGCTCTGAGAAAAGGTACCGAGCCCCATGGCTGAACAGGATAAGAGTCATGGGTTAGTTTAAGGGTAAAGAGTTAGCAAGTTATATGCCTGGGCCTAAGGCTGATCAGCCTAAAATTAATGTAAGCATCTGTGTGTCTCTGTGGGTCTGTGGGCCTGTGGGTTTGTGGGTTTGTGGGTTTGTGGGTCTGCGGGTCTAAACCTTGAGGCTAGGTCTGAAAGTCCAAGCCAGAAACCTCCTACTATACAATATACCTCCATATATATTTAATTATTGTCTGTTAACAGATATTATGTGGTATTTTGTTATCTTATGTGCTTCCAAGCAGAACATAAACCATCCTTGAGGCTTAATTCAGGAACTAAATGGAGGAGACCCAGGAAGCAATATGTGAGATACACAGGATTTAAACATTTTATCAGAAGAAAATAGAAATATAGAAAATATAGAATAGGCTCTGGATCATTTGTGGAATATAATAAAGTTTTAAAAATAAAAGTTGAGATAGTAATTGTGCTCAAATGAGTCTACACAAAAACCTGTACATGGAGGTTTCTAGAAACCCTATTCATACTTGCCAAAACCTTTAAACAATCAAAATATACTTCCAAACCAATAATTAGTGATACCACAGATAATATAGTATTATAGAAGATTTTTTAAAATGAAGCAGGAGTGATATAAAAAAGAACCAAACTGGAGGTGTCTACATACTTCTTTCCATGTACAAAGAAGGATCACAACAAATGAGAACCAACAGGAATACCGCTGGAGTGTGTGAGGCAGATACTAGGGACAGTCTGGATACAACAAGTGGCAGAGATATTTCAGAGCACAGGGACTCAGGATGGCCTTTTGTAGAGGGATCTGAACACATTGCCCCATCTCCTGAGATCAACTGTCCACTAAGATGGGCATGGCTGAGCAATGAAAGGTAAGCAGAGGCCCACAGCAATTCCTTCCTGTGCCCTATGACCAAAACAATTTTTGCTAGAAAGGCCGATAACCCATTTGTAGAATGAAGTTTCTGTCCTGGCCTAGTCCCAAGATCCAGACCTGCCCACCACTGTTTAGGCTCCCAAAATGACTCCGAGGCTTATACTAATTTCATGCTGCTTGGCCTATGGCTCAGACATATTGCTAGCTATCTCTTTCATCTTAATCCATTCCATTAATCTGTCCTGCCACGTAGCCCGTGGCTCACCTGTGTTATCTTATGTGTTGATTCTTGGGCAGCTGGGGATAATGTCTCTCTTGACTCCATTCTCCTTTCCCTATCTATGCTCCAATTTCCCTGTCATAGGCCAAAACAGACCCTTTATTAAGAAATGATATTCACAGTATACAGAAAGACATCCCACATCACCTATGACGGCCTGACCCCCTTTTGAGGAGTTGCCACATCACAACACTGTGTTTCCCTGGAGAAAGTGTCTAGTCCGTGTTGTATCCTCCTTTATTCACACTCCTGCTGTACAGGCCATCATCAGAACCTACTCATCTGGAGTCTTGTGCAGCACAGTAATAAACAGAGCAGTCACACCATGTAAAGACAGGGAATTCGGTGCATATTCCTAAAGGAAAGAGGCCATCTGAAAGCCTCAGTGTTTCAAATACATGGTGTTATACTCACTGGCACGTAGACAGTAAAGGTCAATCATTACCAAGTACAGTGGTTTAAATAAGAGTGGACCCCATGAGCTCATATGCTTTAATGCTTGGTTCCCTGTTAGTGGGACTGTCTGAGAAAGCTTAGGAGGTGTGGCCTTCTTGAAGCCATATTGGAGGAGATGTATCACTGTAGGTGGGCTTTGAGGTTTCAAAAGCACACACTAGGCCCAGTATCTCTCTGCCTGCTGCCTGTAGATCATTATGTAGAGCTCTCGGCTACTGCTCCAGCACCATGCCTGTAAGAAAGCTCCCAATTACATGCCTTTTAAAAATGATTTGCTTTCAAGACAGGGTTTCTCTGTATAGCCCTGGCTATCCTGGAAGTCACCTGGTAGACCAGGCTAGCCTCAAACTCAAAGATCTGCCTGCCTCTGCCTTAAGTGCTGTGATTAAAGGCATGTGCTACCACACCCAGTTGAATGTTTTCTTTTATAAGAGTTTCATTGGTCATGGCATCTTTCATAGCAATAGGGCATGGGAAGGAAGAGTAATAGGCAGAGCATAAGAGGCATCAATCTACTCTATGTGATACATATGACATATGGTATGTGAATAGACATATGATACATTACCAAACACATGCACATTTATCTATATTTATTAGAACCCAGAATGTCCAACACCAAGAATAAACTGTGGTTAAAAATGAGCCCTTAATACAGGTTTATTAGGTATAATAAATGTGTTTCTCTGGCATGGGATCTAGAGAGTTGGGTTGTACAGGTTGTAGGAGGGTCAAACTGAATGAAGTAATCAGAAAGGCAAGAGAACAGAGATGGGGCAGGAGAGGTGGCCAGGTGGGTTAAGAACTCATTGTCCTGATCTTTCAAAGGACACAGGTTTGTTTCACAGCATCCACATAGAGCAGCTCAAAGTGACTGGTCATTGCAGATCCAGAGAATGGACAGCCTCTGGCTTCTGGGGCATGTGCATGTGTGTGCACAACCTGCATGCAGACACAGACTCACACACACACAATTAAAAATAATAAAAAATAAATCTGTTTTTAAAAATCCCTTCCTTTACCGCAACAAAAAAACAAAAGTGTGCCCTGTTTGGTAATGGCAGAGATTCTGCCTCTACACAATTCAATTTTATTAGCTTCTGCTGCTTGTTAAAATGCAAATGCTCCTAGGAAAGATTAGAGCTGAAGCCACATAACTTAAGTGTTACTTACTGGAGTTTACTTGAGTTGGAAGATGATTCTGATAGAAGAAGGTATCTAATAAACCCAAGATCACTGAAAAACAAATAATTTGTGAATAAAAGACTGAGAATATTTAAACACTCTATTAACTTTAACAGAGTAATTTTTCTTTCTGATAAAATAGAATGAAACTATCGAAGGCTTTAATCCGTGAAAAAGGAGTCGACACATTGGACTTTATTAAAATTGAATTTTTATGTTCTGCAAAGACACCATCAAGAGAAAACAAGGCAGGGCTGATATTTGCAAACTGAAATATTCAGAGACTAAATAAATCAAACAAGAAACCCAACAACCAAACTAAAAATTGGGCCAAGGGCTTTGACAGACACATCTCCAAAAAAGAATACATAGATGACAAAGACGCTTCTGACAAGATGTTCTACATCACCAGAAAACAAAGCTTAAACAATGAGATGCCACACCCATTAAAATGATCAAAATCCAATAGGGAGAACATGGAGGGATGGGTGTGGCCCTGCTGTTGAGAACGCAGTGTGCAACCACTGTGGAAGAGAGTCCCCAGTCTGACTACAAAAGTATAGCTGAGAAAGTACGCCGCACAAGCAAGCTGCGTGAGTTTGGATCCCTAGCACCCACATTAATGCTGCCATGGAACGTGCCTGTCTGTAAGCCTAATCTTGGTGGTGGAGGGAATAGGGAGATCCCCAGAGCTCCTAGCCATCTAATCCAGCTCATCAATGAGCTCCAGGCTCTGGGAGAACCACTGGCTCAAAAAACAAAGTAGAAATCACAAGACATCCCGTCCATTGTTCACACACACACACACACACACACACACACACACACTACACAGATACTACACGCACAAAACCCACTAAATTCATTTTGACTATATTACCCAAGAATCACATCCCTTGGTAATTTACCAAAAGAAAATGAAATTTTCTGTTTAATATATATATATGAAAATTTATGACAATTTTCTTCCTAATTGCTAAATTTAGACGTAATAGGATATGTTATCCCATAATATACATTGCAATTCATCTAAACAGGGGAATATTACTCAGTACTAAAAAGAAATGAGCTAATAAGTCATGAAGGATACATGAAAAAAACGTATTTTTAAGAGAAAGAGGCTAATGTGGAAATGTCACACACTGTATGACTTCAACTATGTGACACATGTAAAGGAGAACATGGTGAAGGTGGATGAGAATCAGTGACTGCCAGGGGCAGAGAAAGGAACAAAAGCAAATCACAGGGGATTTTAAGACAGTGAAAGCTGTCAGTTTGATTGTGTAATGACAGACACACATCAGCACACATTTGTCCAAACCTTTGGGAACTCCAACACCCAGGGGCAGCCCTGACACAAGGTCTGGACTTTTGGGTGACCGTGCTAGCTGGCCAATAGCAGATGTACAAGCAGTGAGACGTTGATAATGGAGAAGCTGTGCCTGTGTGGGGGTGGAAGGTATTTTGGGAAATTTCTGTATCTGTCCAATTAATGTGAGCTTAAAATACTATAAAAAGTGAAGTCTGGTGTTTACAAAACATTAAACAGAGTGAAACAGTGTAACTCCTCACTGTTTACAAAGCAAAAAGAATACTAATTAGATGTCAACCTCTTGTCTTATTTTCCATTGGGTTTTGGTTTCTTGAGACAGGATGTAACATATTCTTGGCTGTCATGAACTTACTATGTAAGCCCAAAACGCCCTTAAACTCTTGACCCACCTCCCTCCAATTCCCAGGTGCTGGGATTTCAGACCCGTGTTACTGTATCTGACTCTGTACATTTACTACTATTATTATTATTAAATGTTAGATACTTAGGGAATAGCAAGCGTGTTTTATAGGATGACCAAAGATTCTTCTTTTTATCGCTCAGCTTGTCCCACTGACATTCTGTACTGAGATAATAGAATTTCCCAATATGTGTCCTCTGTGCATTTCTTTTCAGATTCCCTGATGTCAGTGGGATCGAGGACATGTGTGTGATATTCTTATGTTCTAGAGACTATATCTCAACCTACTCTAGTCTGTAACATTCACCAAAATTATCAGCAAAATCAGAAAGTTCTAGAATGACCTTGACAATGTAACCCTGAGGCAATCTCAAGAGCATGTTGAAATTGTGCACTTTATACACTGTTTCTGCCTTGGAGACAAACTATGGGCTTGGAAGTCTCTGACTAGACTGCTCTTCAGGCAATTGCATTAGATTCTCTTCTATGGACATAGGTGAACTCTATAATAGGTTCAATTTATATTTTACCTACAGTGTAGCCCCGGACTTAAAAAGCAACACATGTACACCCCCATATACGTGCACACCTCCACACACATGCACCCCCCACACACACATGCACACACACACCTCATACTCACATGCACACATGCATTCATACCTCCACACATATTCACACCCACCCCACACACATACACACACATACACACACATACACACACATACACACACACACACACACACACACACACACACACACACACACACACACACACACACACGGTGGGGCTAGAGCGAGACTGCAGCGAGACACTTGGCTTCTTCCTGAGCATTTGAAGACCAACTCAGCAGCGCCCATGCCTGCAGTTTTCCTGTTATAGGCTCAGAAGCTTCACTGTGTGCCCTTCAGAGTCACCAGTATTCATGAGCTAGGACCCTGGTCTCCATAACTAGAATTTCTGTTTTAGGGGGGGGCTGGTCCTCGGAATGCCTGGGAGTTTTATTCATCTCCACTCTTGATTGTGTTTCCTAAATATCAAAGTAGTAGCTGCTTATTGATCTGGGACTTGGGTACCCCTCCCATCGCCCAGTTTATGACCTTAGCCGTGGGCTTCCCCTATTCTTCTAATCTCTGTTCCTATGGTTGGTGTGGCAACATTCTACTGATGAACTCTGAGGAAGGCAGGAACCTCAGACGGTAGAGACTATTAGATGAGTCAGTCATTGCTAAGTGCTCCTACTGTGCTAGACCACAGGGCTCTCTCTGTCGTAGTAACCGGTACAATTCTCTATTAAAAGCTGCTGAGCTCAGTACTTTCAACATCCTCCTCCAATCTTCCCAAGCGCCTCTAGACCCCTGCAACCTCGTACTTCCCTCTGATACTGACACCAGGAAAGGTATGGCGGAGACTCCAGCCAGTGGCAATTTCTACACTGGAAGGCTAACATTTTAACATTGACACCTCCAAAATTGAACATAAACTTCTCCAAACTTTAACCTGTGATCCCCCAAGTATCCACAGAAGATTAGCATACTGTGTGTATGTATGCATGTCTGAAAATTGAATTATAGAATCCCAATTTCCTATTCTTTATTTATTTTCTATGTGTGTGAGGATTTGTGGGATCCAGAAGAGACCAGATTGAAGGATCAGATCCTTTGGAGCTAGAGTTACAGACACTCGTAAGCTGCCCATTGTGGATGCTGGGGTTAGAAATGTGTCCTTTGTAAGAGCGGCCAAGAGTTAACTGCTGAGCGCTGATGTGGAATATTAGTTTAAGATGTGTTACATTCACATATGCTCTGGAATATTTGTTTCATGATGCCAAAATGTGTTACATCTTCTCTGTTGCACTTGTTCAACTCTGTGAAGCTGTGCTACTTTGTCTGTCTAAAACACCTGATTGGTCTACTAAAGAGCTGAACAGCCAATAGCAAGGCAGGAGAGAGACGTATGTGGGGCTGGCAGGCAGAGAGAATAAATAGGAGAACTCCAAGAAAGAAGGAGTAAGAAAAGGAGAGGGGGATTCCAGGGGTCAGCCACACAGCCACACAGCCACACAGCCACACAGCCACACAGCCACACAGCCACACAGCCACACAGCCACAGCCAGCCACAGAGTAAAAAGGAAAGAAAGATGTATAGAACAGAGAAAGGTTAAAATCCCAGAGGCAAAACATACAGTGACATAGGGTAATTTAAGTTTAAATAAATAAATACATACCTAGCTAGAAACAAGCTAAGCCAAGGCTGGACATTTTTAAGTAAGGATAAGTCTTTGTGTATTTATACTGGGTAGCCACCACCTCCCCCACCCCCCCGAAAAAAAAATCACAGGACCCTCTCTCCAGTCCTTCATTCTTCTATTTTCTAAATTATCAATGAAATATAAAATTAAAAAATATCAAATGCTTTTTTTTGTACTAGGCACTGAGCTGTGTTTTCTCACATTAGCTAGTGTTTAGCCTCAAGATAGGCTACATCAAGAGGTAGAGTCCTTTTCTTCACACAGAAGTGTCCAAGGTCACACGATGAAGTGAGAGAACCAAGAACTGAAGCCGATTCTCCAGACTCACAGAGCTTATGTTTTACAAAGTCATTATAGACCACAAGTGAAGATCACTCTCCACAGATGAGACAGTACATTTTACTAAAAATAGAAGCTGAGATAGGCACAGATTGCTTTACCAAGGAGGACATGGAGACACAGAAGCAGAACCAAGGAGTATGTCCTCTGACTTGGCTTTCAGAATTCCTTCAAGCCATCAGGAGACTCCACGGCTCTGTCACCGGGCGTGAAAATGTCTCTCTGGTTCTGTTTCATTTCAAGGTGCTCACTCCACTTCAGTTTTACTGTTGTGAAAGCAAAGCAAATGAAAACTGAAAAGTACTTTATTTATCCTTGGTACATTTTGACCTTCCAAAGACAAATATTCCTGTTGGGGGAAGTACACTCATGTGGGAATGTCATCCTGTATGCTGTGATTAAAAGACTGTTTTGGCCATGACTGATACCATAAAAAAGTAGGCAGGGAAATCAAAAAAAAAAAAAAAAAAGCTAAAAACAAGAGTCACAGATACGTGTTCCAGCCACTAAAAAACAACATATAACAAAATAAATAAGCCATATAACAAAACAAATTATTAAAAATAAATTAAGTTAAAATAAGAATGCAACAAAATACCTAAACCATATAGACGAAACAATAAAAAAATTAATATAAACACCTATATATTTCTTTAAAACTTTAAAATTACTAATCCAAATAAATGGCAGTGGGCAGGTCCAAATTATAAAACTAACAAACCAAAAAGCCAAGGTGGGGCAGAACACCAATAAGAATAGTTATTTGTTCTATGAATAAAGTACAAGGCACAAACATACCTTCTGCTTTGTGCTTGGTTTCAGGCCAGCTTGGGAATGGCTCTTTGACTAGAGGAAAAATGACAAAGAGATCCATGAAGAATGCAGCATAATTGTAGAATTTATGCTAAAGCTGTTTTTTCCAGAAGGCAAAAGTTTTGAGTCAAAGCCCACCCATTTCCTTAACTTTTCATTTTTGGCCTCCAGAATTCTCAGCAACACAGTCTAGTCAGCTCTGGGTTTTCCTCACAGAATGGGAGGCTGTGTAAGCGATAGAGCCCACAATGCTGAGCAGAGCCTGCACTGGTCAATGCCTTGTTTACAGTTACCAATTCAGCATCTTTTCCTAGAGGACACCACAGAACCCACCAACTGTAGCACATGAAGAAATTGTCCCTGCTGTGATGAGACAGACAGAAAGAAGAGGGGGATGAACAGTGGCAGAGGCAAGGAGGGTGGCAGGGGAAGCACACAAATGCTCTGAAAATTGGGAGAAAAGAGACGCAATGAAGAAATGAGCCAGTGTACGGCAATGCTTTCAAGGCTCAGCAAAGGTGACTGTGTCTGCAGGAGATGGAAGCAAAGGTCTTAGGGATATAAGTTTGTATTTAGGGGCTTTTGCTTCAGGCTTGTTCGTGAGGCTCTATAGTGACTGTCGATTAGTAAAGGAAAAGTAATCATTGAACTAAGCACAAGAATATTTTCTCATAAAATGTTACAATTTGTTTCCCCATGAGAAAAAATGCAAAAGTCAAACTTTTGGTGTTTAGTACTGAGATGGGGAGTATATCTGGCCTTAAATGTATGATGAATCGGTTCATTCTAAAGCAAAGACTATAACATAGCTAGAGAAATGTCTTCCTAAGTCAGCAATCTCAAATTTTTGAACTTAGCTCATAAAGGGCTTCTGTAGCTATTAATAATAGTTTTTTTAGCAACTGGGACTGAGAATTTTTCAATATGTATTAGTCTTAAGATACCAACAATAAGCCCATTACACACCATCTAGCACATGTGTATAGATTCTGTGAGCACCTGAATATTGTTGAAAAAGCAGCACCTATGTTTCTGCAAATACTTCTAACATTTGGCTTGAGTAGACAGAAACTAGGTTATTGCAATTTGCTTTTGCATTTAGCCTACTTTGTTTGCATCAGATAAACAAAGTCTTTTTTTACTTAACTTCTTTATTGACTCTTTGGGAGTTTCACATCATGTACCCCAATTCTGCTCACCTCCAGGTCCCCCCCCCATATCCTCCCCTCAACCCTGATGTGCCTCCCAAATAAAACAAAGTAAGTAAGCAAGCAAAACCAGAAACCAAACCCAAACAAAAACAACAGAGAAATCTCTTTGCTTCTTCTTTCCTGCCTCTACATCTCTTCATTTGTCCTGGTGGCACTGGAGGCTTTGGTGTGTCACAGAGTACTTCAGCTTTCTGGCAAATGAGTAACTGGTCTGATTCAAGGCCTCTGATTTCTGGTACATCGTCCTCCCCGGATCCTCACCAGAACTCCTGTGGGCTATTCTGTGGCCACGCCAAGTCTTGGAGATACTGTAGGTATTCTCCACAAAACCAGTCCCTTCAGGAGCTTCAGTGGGTCCTAGATGTGGTAGATGCTAGCATTGGTCAACCCAAGGCCTGGCTGTGGGCCTGGGTGGTATGGTAGCCAAGCTGATCAGTCCAGACCACTGAGGTCATCTTCTTCAGGTGAGGGGGCTGAGTCAGCTCCCCTACCTACATGCATGCCCTCAGGGGTGGGGGCAAGCTTTCTTGCTGTAGTATCCAAAGAGAGCCAAGGCCAGCTTTCTGAGGGCCAGCGAAGGGTGTGGCCAGCACAGCACGGCCCCATGATTTCATCTTGCATGGTTCCTAAAACCTTCTGAGATGACATAGGCAACAGTTATCAATATAGAACTTAGCTGCAGCTGAACCACAGACCTGACATCATCCTCAGCTGTAGCTATGGTCCAGATATCATCATGGCATTGAATAGCAGCAGTGCAGGCCATCAGATCTGAATGTATTCTGGCCTTTGAACACCAACTTAGACTCAAGTGGCTGATCTAACCCTGGGCATCCTCATGGTGCTTGGTGGCAACAGGAGTCACCTACATCAAACTGGATTCTGGCCACTATAGGGCCATGAACCAGGTGTAGCCCTGGGCAGCAGCCTGGGCTTGGATGACACTATGGCCCTCTGCAGGCATGACAAACTACCCATATCTGTATGGCCACTGCTGTGGCATGACCCCCAGACTCCAACCAAATACAGGATCTGGCCCAGATCCTTGGCCTCTGTATGGGCCCTAGTGGCAACCTGGGCCCTAGAGGCAATCTGGGCCACAGAATTCAAAACAGACCCCATCCAGGCAGCATCCTGGTCTGGTCAACATCATGCTTTCAAGTGGTGGCCTGGCCACTCAGGTCAGGATGACTCTGGCAGCAGCATGTGCCCTGAACACGAAGAAGGCCATGGGTTGCAGCCCAGACACCAGGCTTCATGTGGCCTTTGGTGGCACCATTGGACACTGGCATCAACATAGACCTTGGGTGCCGTAAAACCATGGACCTAGACATGGCCAGGGGCAACAGCCTAGGCCTGGTTGTATGCCCCAGATTGGTATGCCCCAGAGACAGCCAGCATAGCTTGTAGACCCAAATGTGGACCCAAGAGGCAGCCCAGCCCACTGGAATAAGCACAGTATTCAGAGGCAACAGGAGCCATGGACATCAACACAGACCCTGGCTACTGTAGGACCAGGGACCCAGACTTCACCATGACCCTGGACAGCAAGCAGACCAACCTCCTCGATCTACTCCTTACCACCTTCACCATAGCCCCAGGCGGCAACATCTGCCCACTCCTCACTGTCTTAATTTCTTCCTTTTTGTATCTTTCCACTGTGCATGAACCATTCTGCTTCCCTGCCTCTCCCATTCTTCCACCACATATTTGTTTATCATGATAAGGCCCACATGGCCTTGAGGACATGGCTGGCGAGACCCCATCTGAACAGAACTGCCCAAAGTCTTTTCTTACTCAGATATGCAATTGAAAAAGAAAGAGTATTTAAAATACTTCAGATAATGGCAGATATTCCTGTCTGATAATAAGTGACAAGCTCCTAAGAAAGGAGAATAGTATCCATATGTGGAAGACCACATGAGGACCAGAGCGTCATCTACAGCCTGGGATCAAGTCCTCCTAATGGAACCAACCCTGTGGACAACCTGACATTGGATTTTCAGTCTCCAGAACTGTCAGGAAATAGATTTCTGTTGTTTACATCATCTGGCTGTTGCATCTTCCATGGCAGCTCCAGAAAACTAACATACAGACCTCAACACATCTACTCTCAAGATGTCGGTGACACTGAGGGTGGAGGCTCAGCAAAGCCAAGAACTAAACAAGAGTGTGTGACCATCTCTTCCATCACCAATCCTGTGCATTCTAAAACAGCGAACTTGGACCAGTGATGCTCAAACTCCACATTTTTCAGATATCATTCAGTGGGGAGAGCTAGTCATGCAACCTTTCCAAACCCAGAAATTCTAAATCGAGACGTATTAGTTAACTTCCTGTCACTGAAACATGTGCTTAATGACCCTATCAGGAGGAAAGGGTGATTGTGGCTCATGGTATTGGGGGTTTCTGCAGTGGCTGCTTGTCCTCATCACTTAGGGAAGGAAGTAAAGTCTGTCATAGTGGGGTACATGGTAGGACAGAAATCCTCCTGCTCACAGTATTGTTGAGGGAGTAGAGAGAAAAGCAGGAGAGAGGGAGAGATGGAGAGCGAGGGAGGAACGGAGGGAGAGGGGGAGAGATAAAAGGAGAGAGAGAGAAAATCTCAGACAAATTACACCAAAAAAAAAAAAAAAAAAAAAAAAAAAAGCATGCCCAAAGCGACCTGCATCCTCCAACTAGGTCCCACCTCATAAGTTTGTGGCATATCCCAAGAATATTAAACTATAAGAATCCACAAGTGGGATAATCCATTGGTAAAGGAACAACCCTCATAATCCAACGACTTCCCAGAGGCCTCACCTCTGAACACTAACAACTGCTCTGTCAGCTACTAATCCTTCAGCACCTGAGTTTTTGGGGAGCATGTAAGTATCTAAGATGGAGTGTGCACATCTTGACAAGTTCAGCTGATGTATGGCCTTCATCATAACCTTCTAACCACCTGTTCTAAGGATGCCAGTGGCTGCTGTCCCTCCCCTTCACTTTGAAGAACAAACAAATGGACCTCTTTCTATCCCCAAAATGCCTATTAGCAATTCTAATTCGATAGGATCCTGTGGGTGACCGGGAAGAGCTAAAACAGGCTAAAGGTCGGCATATGACTCAAACAAGTCTATAAAAGACCTGCAATCGCTTTTAATAATGCCAACTTATAAATGCAAGCACATAAATCCTATTTTTGTTTATCTTTAGAAATTTCATTGTGCTTCTTTATCATATTAAGCACCATAAATCTATGAACAGGATCAATGTGTACAGTCCACATCATAATAATTAACATGACTTCAAGGAAAAAGTTTTTCAATGATCAAAAGGATTAAAAGCCAAGGTACTTCTAGAAAAATACTGTTTCCAACAGACATTGTTTGAGTCTTGGGTCTCTTATGGTAAAGGCCTGATCTAGTGAGAATGATGTTGAGTTTAGTTATCGATCACCTGAGACACATACATTGGGCTACACAGTCCCCTCGAAGTGAGATGGTAGCCTTTGAAATTTTGCTTTCATAAATTAGACATTATAGCTCATACTCGCTGTAAAAATGGTTGTATAGGCTATACTACAAAGACCTATTTAATGTCAAATATAACAGAAATGCTATAAAATTGCCAAGAATATAAACTATCACAGTATTAACAATTAAACTAGAAAATAATAAAATTATCCTAGAAACTGTCATTTTTTTCCCCAATCCCTAACACTGACACCTTCCAAAAGTCATATCTAATTTGAAAAAAAAATAGAGGCTATAATGGAAATAAGGGCATTCTGAATTTCAAGATATGGATTTATTGTTGATATGTCTCCCACTTTCTCACAGGAATGCCTTTACTCTCCTTACTCAAAGTCATCTCCAAATTGCAGTGACCTTCAGCAGCTACAGACAAGGTCACTTAATACTCCTGCACAGGAACTCACTCCCCCAGGCTCTCTCAAGGGCTCTGACTTCCATCTAGCCTCACCTTGCCTTGTGAGGAAAGTGGTTACTTGGCTTACATTTCCACACCATAGACCCTCACTGAAAGGAGTCGGGACAGAAACTCAAACAGGGCAGTAACCTGGAGGTAGGAGCTGATGCAGAAGCCTTGGAAGGGTGCCTCTTACTGGCTTGTCCGCCCCCCCCCCCCATGCTTGCTTAGCCTGTTTTCTTATGGAACCCAAGACCACTAAGCCAGAAATGACCCCACCCCGAGTGTGCTGGGCCCTCCTACATCGATCACAAATGGCTTCAGCCTGACCTTGTGGAAGCATTTTCACAAGTAAGATTCCCTCCTCTCATATGACTCTATTGTGTGTATGACATAAAATTAGCCAGCACACTGTACTGAAAAACCATAGAAATGGGAGGGGGAGTCGGAAGCAAAATAAAGGATGTGTTTTTCTTAAATAGTTGGGTAAAAATTAGAAAAAAAAAAAATTGGGACAGGACAGAAAGATTTCAAAATGCCTACTGCACCATGCAGCAGAGACTCTTTGCTGCAAGTAACCCTCATCCATGGCTAAGAGGCAGGGTAATTGCATTACTGTGCTAGTTTTATGGATGAGAAGGCTGAGGCATAGGAAGCTCAGTAATTTACACAAACCCACACTGCCCCCCAAAATGCTAGAACTAGCCAGCCTGTCAAACTTAAAGCCTGGGGTCTTCAAATACCATAGCAGTTATCTTGGAAAATTTACTCAAGGAAGAATTAGCTGAGCCCGGAGAATAAGAAGAGCTATGTCGTATGGATAGCTGCCTCAAAGGAAGGAAAGAAAGAGTCAAAGAAGAGATAGCAGATTAGAACCTCACCAACAAATTAGTCAAGCAAGGCTTGAGAAGGCATCAGTGGCCAAAGCTCTGAAAGTTTTCTCTGCAATGAGTATATGAATAAGCAAACCACAGGGAAAAGGAGCAGGGTGGCTTGGGATGGAGCAGGCGAAGGGGTTATTATAAGTGAACCACATACAGCAGCGATGCTCCTAAGTCAGGTGTGCTTAGTTCAAACTTTGCCTAGAAATGATTTTTTGTAGACTTCAAGGTATTTAAATGAAAACAACCAGCCTATTATGCATACACTGTAATTCTCATTGATGACGTAATTGAAGCAGTTCAAAACTGTCCACAATATCAAACACACACACACTCAACAGAGAGGCAGCAGAAATTTTTTTTAAAGAAATCAATGACTTTCTTTAACAATAAAGTTATACCAAGCAGCTGCAGAATCCTGACACCAACTCTTACTGAGTGGTGTTAATTAAAACAGTGTATTCTCTATTTCTATGTTCTTAACAGAAAGGAGTGAATGGGATAATGTTTTCCAGACTTGCTTATGGAAATGAATGTTCTGACACCTCCTTCTCCAATTAGGGTCACCATCACTGCATATGTGGCTTTAATAGGGACAGAAAGGATATTTAAGTGACTCTCTGAGCAAACACCACTCGATTCCCCTGTTAAGGATCCTGACCACTTTGCTAAGTGGATTGGAGCTCATGGTTCCTCTGTTCTTTTAACAGAATTATATAATGTTTCAGTTTGCTCCTACCAACATTAGAGAATCCAATTTAAACCCCAAGATGAAACCGACAAAGAAGTGTTCTTAAATACAAACTCTGGTCTAAGTTCTCTTAATTGAAAGCTGCAGGGCAATGTGATAGGGTCACCCTGCAAATACGACAATTACTAACTCATGGGTAGAGGTGACAGCTCTCTTATCAGGATATATTTTGAAGTGTCATCCTGTGCCCAGGGGCTGGACCAAAGACACCTCGGCTGTCAGGATATTAAGAAAGCCTCTCTTTATACTCAGCCTTCTGTTGATTGATTTCTAAAACAACACAGGAAGAAACAGCTGAATGGAAAGTTCTAGAAATAAGTGTTGGCTACCTAATGACTTGTGGGTGGACAGCACTGCAGTAACCTTGCAAGTGATGGAAGAGCATATCCCCTGACTTCTTTTTTGTATTTCCCCCCAATCTCATCCTCTTCCAAAGAAATCACAAAGGTGATTGAATCTAAAGGATCAATGATGTTCGAACTGAGATTATTTCATGATCCAAGACCACCCCCTGCTTGCCCAGAGGGAGGCAGAAAGTAAATAGTACCGAATAGATAGTTAAGAAGCCCTCCACCCTCCCCTTCAGAGCAGTATCTGTGTAAATGTGTGGGACAGACCTCTCCATGGTCTCCCTGAGTGGCTGTGAAGCCCTGCTAGGTTCCCTTCTCAATTGTATTCCCTTTTTCCCCTTTGGTCACAAGCCAACTCAGAGCCTGGCTCTGTGAGCAGGTGGATCATGCTAACTTGGGAATCAGCGTATGCCCATTTCCATTACGCCTGCTATTCACCATTCTGCACACGGCATCTCCTTGTGCTGTATCTTCCCATCAGTCAGGGTACAGAGGAGACACAGGGCAGAGGAGGAGCTCAGTGAAATGATTGCTGACCTGGATAGAGATGGGATTAAGGAAAACCAATAAGGGATGGAGGGGCAGCCCAGGATGACAATGGTAGGAAGGTTTCCCATGACCAGGGAGAGCTGCACTGCAGATGTGGGCAGCTGCCAGAAACAC
Source organism: Phyllotis vaccarum (assembly GCA_033318265.1). Taxonomy (NCBI): domain Eukaryota; kingdom Metazoa; phylum Chordata; class Mammalia; order Rodentia; family Cricetidae; genus Phyllotis; species Phyllotis vaccarum. The sequence goes on along the minus strand of JARWLC010000001.1, from coordinate 76,813,943 downwards.
CGTGGTAGCCAAAATGCAACCCAGGGGAGCAGGGAGTCACAGCAGATTGCCTCTTATTACCTGCCCATCACCTACCGACACTGTCATCCAGAGCACTGGCAGTCAAAGCACCAGGGACTGATTCACAGCCCTTCAGAGTCTGAATAGCTTTCAGTTTACATAGTTTAAACTTGTCTTTTTCTGTTTTATCCAGTGAGTTATAGCCTGTTAAACACTGTTTATTTTGAGGCAAATTGTCACAGATGTGACCAGGGAGAGGTCTAGACTCCGTCTTTTCTTGGTCCCTTTCTTACTTTTCTGCATTTTTCAACTCATCTTTCAGCTTTTAGGCCCCAACCCTTCTTTACTCAACTATTTCTCCATGCTTTTGGGTTCCTTTGAGTCAAGAATGGTATCGAAACACATCCATCAAGAGAAAACCATCTCCACCAGGAAGGCGTACATTTGCATTCAAATTTCTCTCTCTATTCATCTCTCCACCTCCTACCCATCTAGAAAGTCATGAATTCATGTGAATACCTCCAATTCCAATCCAACAGCTCAAAGTTGATTTACATTTTCTCTTCCATGTCTGTAACACGTTTTTCTTACTGCAAACAACATGCCTTCCCTCATCCTTCAAATACTTATTCATATAACCAATCCCCATCCCTATTACTATCCCCACTTCCTCAGGAGCTCTCTGGAGACTCTTCCTGGCTCTGACATCTCCCACAGAACTTTTCCCATCATATGGACACAGCTTCCTCATCCTTCCTAAGCTGAAACTCCACTACCACTTTCAAAGACCCTCTTCACCTCACTGGGGCTCCCACACTACATGCCAGCGCACTCATCTTCATGAACATTTTTCTCTTCCTCCATGGTCTCCTAAAACCCATACTGGGCAGCCATTCTGTTACATTGATCATTCCGCTGAGATCGAAACAGTCCATGCTGAGGGGAGCTCATTAAGTAAACAAGTCAAAATAGCTTCAGGAAGTCACTGAAACACACAGGATTCACCAATCCTCTCCCTCCCCAAGAGTAAAATCAGAAATGACTGTTGAGAATCACTCATGAGGAGCCAACCTGCTAAGAAAACTCAGACAACCCAGCTTCCTGGATGAGGTAGAGGTCAGCCAAATTACCTAGAGACACAAAACCAGAAGAGCTGTCTGAAAGGCTCAGATCAGCTAAGCCACCTAGAAAGGACACTCTCCAACCTGCTAACACTGCTGCCTGTAGAATCCACAGTGTGCTCCATGTTTTGAGCTGTTGTGAACATTCACCCATGCTCTGCCAGGTGAGCTTTGATGATACAGCTGTCTTTGAGTCATTTCTGTTCCTGTAAGTAACCCTTCACCCATATTCGTGTATGTAATTCCAATAAAACTCATCTGTTTACCAACTTGGGCTTTCATGGTATTCATACTTTGATCTGTTGAGAAATCGCTTGCTTGGTTGAGAAGGGGTGTGTGTGTGTGTGTGTGTGTGTGTGTGTGTGTGTGTGTGTGTGTGTGTGTGTGTGTGTGTGTTCTGTCCCAGGAAAAGTCTGTCACAGAACATCTTCGGTTGGATACTGTCCTTTCTCATCTCCCTTTGCATAGCCCTTCTACGGATGTTCTGCTCATTGTACCCATCACTCTGACATTCTGCATCAGACCACCTCACTCAGGGATGCCTGCCTTACCCCACATGGACTGTAACACCTTGTGCTGGGCCATCATCACCTCATGCCAGCCCTACCCCAATGCTCTGTGCTTTAGATTGTACATTTTAGGAAGAGAAGAAAGAGAGGGAGAGAGGGGGAGGGAGGGAAGAAGAGAAGAGAGAGAGAGGAATTGAAAAGTTTCATGCAGGAATGTAAACCTGATGGGATATAAACTGGAGGGTGCCCATGGCTATGTGTCTCTGAATCAAATTGAGGCAATATGGCTGAATGCAGAGTCCAAGAGCTGCTGGGGACAGAGTTCCATATTGTCATTTGAATACTGTAATCCAGGCCTGCCAAGGCAGACGTATATTATGTAAAGCCATGATAAAATGTTGTGCTCAAGCCAGTTCCACTTGGGATTTCTGTCACTGACACTTGGCACAGTCTTAATGAAGTCTCTATAGTCATTAACGTGATTCTCACCCTGTACCACAATGCTAATAATTGGATTGCCTGCAATAAACCTAATACTAAGAACCTATCAAGTATTCCAAATCAGATAATGGGATTTTCATCTTAATGTTGAAATGCTTGCTGCCATGTTGTAAGCACACAGCTTATAGTTATTGTCTCTGTGTCCCTTGGCAACAGTATCTGTCACCTCATATGTACTATCTTTGGTAACTTTGCCATGAAGTCACACCCAGCTCTCTGGAGGTCCCACTAAGAAGTGAAGTCAAGCCATTCCATATAAACTAGTGGCTGGGACCATGAGCTGAACTCTTAGAATAACCAGAGGCTCCTGCCTGCCTAGACTCGAGAACTGTTACATCTTCTTTTGATGATGGCAAAAACCAACAGCACATTTTTTTTCTAGTCCATTGGAAAGCAAAGGCAAGATGAGAGATGCCCCTGACCATCCCAAAAGCACACATGCCATCAATATTTTTGCCCGGGTTTGAATTCAACCAGTTTGTCTATACTTTCTCTTTTAGATCATCTCTGATTTAAAATAATATTAATAATCCTAGTGAAATATATAAAACATGAAAGCTGGCATCTGGACGATTATAAGTGTTACGGTAGTGTAAAGTGTGTTCACACTGCTGCGCATGTTCTAAACCCTTACCCTCTTCCACTGGGATTCCATAGTTGGTTAACTTCCTACATCCCCTCCCTTCCATCTCTGGTACCTTCCATGCTGCTTGCTGTCTCTGCACATCTGACGGTTCTGTGAAGTTCATGTAAGTGGAATTCTACAGCATTTGTCATTTTATAACTTGCTTATGTCATTTATCATAAGGTCATTGAAAGTTTTTTCTGTAGTGTGACACGTGTCAAAACACCCTTTCCTGTCTTGGTGGGTCACCCAGGTGAGCATCAGTGCCTTCTAGATTCTCTTCCTTTCTAAGCAGGATATCCCACTGCAGGCAAAGCAGGATATCCCACTGCAGGCAGAGCAGGATATCCCACTGCAGGCAAAGCAGGATATCTCATGCAGGTACAGAGCAGGATATCCCACTGCCGGCAAAGCAGGATATCCCACTGCAGGCAGAGCAGAATATCTCATGCAGGTACAGAGCACACTTTGTTCCTCCTGCTATCTGGCTGTGAGCACAGGAGTTGCTTCTGAACTTGCCCTCTCCACTACTCCCTAAGCATCCTGTCTTGCTGCCTGCTCTCTCCATTCATACCCTCTATCATCCTGGACCGCTCTTGGGTCTCGCTTGGAGCTGTGGTGTGCCTAGCTGCCTTTTAGTTCTTTCCAGTAGCAGCAGCCCGCTCTTTCCACATGGTGAGGTGGGCGAGCCTGAGCTCTAGTCTCCAGTTTCTCCTTCTCTATGCTGGCTGCCTCCCTATATGTCTCCACAGAAGCCCTATCACCATGTCAGCTACAAAGAGAAGATTTTGAAGGATTTATCCTTCCAGCATACAAATTACTGGGGAGAAGAATCCTTCCCATCTCTTTAGAACATCCCTGTCAGCCACATAGCTGACTGAAGCTGGGAAGCTCTCATTGCTATTAATAACTTTATAGTGCAGAGGGGAAGAAGGCATGCTCAAAAGGAACCATGAGGAACTCAGCTCACGGTGAGGCCAAGACAAATGACTCTAATGCATTCTGCATTCTTGTATCTGTAAGGTTAACCTGGGTATGGAAATTGCATCCTGAGCATTCTGTGAAAATAATGCAACAATGTAAACTGTTAATAGACCAGATATTTTCACCTGATAATTTCTGAATCAAGGGTCATGCCTCAAAATTCCTCCCTACGCTTTCTGAAGATGTGTAATAGACACTTATTCATCCTCCCAACAAATACTTTCAAAAGTTCTACTCTAAAATAGGCATGGGATGTATATAAGAGGTCATCATGGTGAACCAGACAGCCCAGCTCAGGAAGCCACATGAACCAGCCTAGACTACAATGCTTGAATCCACCAATCCCTATAAGAGGCAGACATAAATGAATGAAAATCCAAATGGAAGGGTCTCCTTCCTGGCTTGTGGATCTGTACTGACATTCTAGCTAGAGAAAGGACATGAAGCATGAGAAGCAACCATTTTACATGGCACCACAAAAAGATACTGCTGGGATTGCTTAAAGATCACTTTGAACACTCTCAGTCTATTTCCTTGAGGGCTCTATCAGCATCTCTTTCGAGTCTGAGAGCTCATCCCCCTGTGCTCTTTTTCCAGTCATGGATGAAACACAGTTCTGAAGTGTAAAAGAGATACTGAATGGTTGGCAAGGTTTTGTAGCTCCTCTGTTCAGGGTTCACAGAAAGGCAGAGCATACATATGCCCAGAGACTCTCACAGACCAGAAGATATCAAAGGGCACACAAATCCACTCATGTGTCTGCGTGGACTACCCAGTTGTGACAGGCCCACTGTGTATCAGGCACTGTGAGCACACAGTGCTGGGTAGGATCGGTAAGACTGCTGTCAGTCATGAGGTGTACTGAAGTTGACCATCAGTCTTCACTTAGACCCCAAGCACATAGAAGTCTGCCTTCTAAAGAGTATGATAAGACCTCAGGATAAGTCCTTCCTGATTTAATTTTTGTATTTAATTACGTAATCCATTCGGTGTTGGTTTTACTAGCTGGTGTAAATGGATTTTCCTCCCAAATTGCTAACCAGTCTTTCCAAAGAATTGATAGGAGCAGCAGCCCTTTGCTGCTGCTTGGCATTCTCTCTGGGATGCTGTAATTAACTTTTTATGTGAGGTGCCATTGTTCTTTAAAAAATATTTCCTAATGCCTTTTCTTTCAGACTAATCTAGTTTCTTTCCCTGACATCATTGGAAGGGGGAAGGTATATTAAGGCTTTTTAGACTAGGCTATAATGAAGATTACAGGTGTGATGGGACCATCAGTAACATTTATAGCGTTTATATCATATACCACAATGGGGAACCTGGACATACCTGAGACAAAAAGTGGATTACATATTTTCCAATTTATGGCTGAAACATTTTAACTATCATAGGTTTTCACAGTTTAAGATCTAATAGGGAGAGTGTCTCATACAAGGCTTCAGAATTGCCTTTGTAAAATGCTGACTATTCCTGCAGATTAACTACTTGTCCCAAGCAGATTGTAATTACTACTGTATTAGCTCTATGAATTAGTTTGGAGGAAATCTGTACATAGCTAATCTTCTCATCTGGGAGTTACTCACTTTCAGTGAATTTGGATAATTATGCGTTCCATGGTCACCCTTAAATTCTGGAACCCCAACCTGACTCACTCTGAGCAGACTTATACCCATGAAAAACACACTCAGCAGAAGCTGGTGTGAAGTCTTCCAGAGGAGATAGGAACAGCTGAGGCTGTATGTTTATGTATATGTGTCTCTGTGTGTGTGTGTGTTTGTGTGTGTAAGACAGCAATAGAAAGGAAAGGAGAGAGGAAGGGAGAGAGAGAGACAGAGACAGAGAGAGAGAGAGAGAGAGAGAGAGAGAGAGAGAGAGAGAGACTTTGACTGCTCTAAAATAGGCATGGGATGTATATAAGAGGTCATCATGGTGAACCAGGCAGCCCAGCTCAGGAAGCCACATGAACCAGCCTAGACTATAATGCTTGAGTCCACCAATCCCTATAAGAGGCAGATGGAAATTAATGAATATCCAAATGGAAGGGTCTCCTTCCTGGCTTGTGGCTTGAGGAATACTGTGGACGTTACTCGACAGCTTCACCATAAAGGCATACACATCCTCCCAGATACGAGGCAACATCAAGGCTCTTTACAGGGTTTGGCACTGAAGACACAGTTTCTACCCTCAAGAGCTTTGTAATTTAGTCCTATGAAGATAATCCACTGTCCTAACTTGGTTTCTATTGCTGTGATAAGAACTATGAGCAAAGAAACTCAAGGAAGAAAGGGTTCTTTTGACTCACACATCCCCATCACAGTCATTGGGGAAAGCCAGAGAAGACACTCAAGCAGATGGGAACTGTGGAGGAACGCTGCTTACTGACTTGCTCGTCCTGGATTTTTATACAGCCCAGATCAACCTGCCCAGAGTTGGTAGCACCCATAGTGAGATGACCCACGCCCATGTTGATCATTAATCAAGATAATTTCCCACAGATTCATCTATAGTCCAATCTGATGGATGCTTCAGCTTGTGTCATTGACAAAAAAAGGAAATATTAATCCATTTAAACTCTACTATTAAATAACAGGTTTCCATCAACATCCTTAGTATTCTCACTCTTTCCTACCCCCTTCTCTTTCTCACCCTCCCATACCTCTCCCAGTGATCTAAAGCCATATGTTGACAAATAAAAACCCCAGTGCCAGGTGTAAGATATCTACCCTCAAGTTGTTGGTAAGATGGTCTCAGAGTCCCCTCAAAGCAAATCAGGATACTGTCACTGCTCTTGGATTATTAAACAATACCCAATTGCTGAAGATGCTATGCACTTTGTCACAGGACTTGGAGAAGTCAAATTGAATAGGACACTTCCTACTTGCTACTTAGCTTTCATAGTGGCTGTTGGGAGAGAAAAGTCATCAACAGCCTTATCCATCTGTTTAGCAAGTTATGCCCATGGTGTAATCATGGCAACAACATTACTACTGCTTTATGACTGGATTCAAGACTGTTACGCAGTGCACTCACATCTGATACTGTAGAACCTGGCAGAGAACCTGTGTCTGGGATTTTCATAGGACCTAGGTGCTTATCTGCCGCTATTATTTACTAAATGGTCTTAGTACCAAAGGACTTTCTCAATTCACATCTTTATACCCATAGATAGTATTGGTGATGTCACTCAGTGGCAAAATGCTTGCTTAGGATGTGTGAGGCTCTAGGTTCAAGCCCCAGCGCCCCCAAAATGCAGAAATAAGCAAGTACATAAGTGAATACTAAACAGACAAGGAGAATGTATGGGCCAAGGAAAGGCAGTACCATGCCACAGAATATAGTGAGAGGAACCAAAGCCTGTGGTGTTCCTGGGGAAGAAGAGGTAGACCAGTTCTCCAGAAAGATTGGAGAAGCAGGCAAAGATGTAGACCAACTAGGCAAGTTTTCAAACTGGTGAAAGCTCACTTACATTATGTTCTAAGGTTCACAGCTACCAAGGTTTTTGTGATTATCAAATTCAATCCCATAAGCAGTTAGTGAGCATCTATACATTCCCTGCTTGGTATGCACAGAAAGTAAAGTGAGACAGGCTCTCTGTACTCAAGTCAAATGCAGATGCAGGCAGCAGTTAGTGAGCAGTTATACACACAGGGTAGAAGGATAGGAAATCCCACGATAAGATGGTGAGAAGGTGGAGGGGACTTGAGTCTAGAACAAGTGTGCAGGGAAGGCAATGCTAGGGTCAAGGGGTGGGTACATGTGAGCAGAGTAGAATGGGAGCCAGGTTGTAACTCACGGAAGTCTGGGCTTCACACCACAGAAGCATGAGTCACACGGAAGCCATTCACATGGAAGGACTTACATTGTCACTTTATGTTGGAAAGAGATCCCTAGCAGAGGAGGTAGAGCACTGGCCAGGAACATAGATCACGAGGACAAGTTACATCCACACAGGATCCAGAACCTGCACTCAAGCTGAGCTCCTTCAACAAGCCTTTTCTGAGAGCACTTAACATACTCCACTCACTCTGAGAGCCCTTTAGAAAGGTCAGCAGTGGACGGTGGGAGATATCTGCCACATTGCAGCCCCAGAACCCTTATTATGTCTTTTTTCTGTACCCTACCCATAAGACAGTTCTTAGCCCACATCACAGTCTTTCTCTTATCCAGGCATTTTGTAGGTCCTGACCCTGTTGTTTTCTGACTGTCTCCCCTTCGCCTGATCTTCCCCCCACCAAGTCTCCTCTACTTTTCTAATATTATTTTTGGATATCACTTTTCTATTATTAGACAGAACATATTTTTTAAACACTTAAGATAGTCGTAACTACTTTGATGCACAGCTGTAATCCAACTGTTTGGAAGGCTGAAGCAGGAGGCTACAACTTAGGCTACAGAGTGAGTTCAAGGCCAGCCTAGGTAACTTAGGAAGGGCCTGTTTCTGACTTAATGGGCAAAAAGAGGGCTGATGATACAGATCAGTGGTAGAGTTTCAATCCTTATCATTACAGAGATGAAGAAAAGCCATCAGGTTGAAGAAAGGCCGTACACAGCATTGCACAAGCCCAGGTAAGCATGCTCGGTAAATGACACCTTTGAGGGATTTTATAAAATAAATCCACTTTTATGAATTCTAACTCTAGAGAAGCTTATCTCTAGTTCCAACTGTTTTTCATTGATAGGAACCTCTAACTCTCTGCATTTAGTCATTTTGAAATAATTAAAATCTATATAACTCTGTACTTTGTTTTAATGTCCAAGTAATAACCCTATATTAAAAATTTCTAAAGTGAGAGGCTGTAAGATAGCTCCATGGTAAAATGTTTGCTGTGCAAGCATGAAAATCTGAGTTTGGAACCATAGTATCCACATAAGAAGTTAGTACATCTGTAACCCTAATGCTGGGGGAGGGTGTGGATCCAGGCAGAGCTTGAGGATTCACTAACTAGCCGGTACACCTGATCTGGTGACCTCCAGGTTAATGTAAGCGTTAGAGAGAGAGAGAGAGAGAGAGAGAGAGAGAGAGAGAGAGAGAGAGAGAGAGAGAGAGAGAGAGAGAGAGAGAGAGAGAGAGAGAATATTGAGGAAGACACCCTGACATCAACCTGTGGTCTCCATGTGCACTTAATGGAGTACATATACATGTTCATCCCATGCACTTAAACACACACACAGAACACACAGACACACAGACACACAGACAGACAGACAGACAGACAGACAGACAGACACACACACACACACACACACACACACAAATTCCATAGTGAATCTTTTCTTTTAAATACAGGATCTTTTGAAGTATAGATACTGATCTTCTAATATTCCCATTTAATTAGTTGGAGAATGCTTCTGTTTGATAGACACAGAGCAATTATTGTCTGCTGCTGAGGCTTCCATTACAAATGCAAGAAAAGTACTTTCTGTCTGTCTGACTGTGGCAGCCAAAAGTGAAGGGCAAATACAGAGGAAAATAAGGGGCAGTTAAGCTTGTAAACCAGTGAAAAGCCTACTTTATCAAAAGAAGAATCTAGAATTTTTATCTCCAAACTGAACTGGAGACTCTAATTACCAAATAACCAATCTATTTTAAAAAAAAAAAAAATGGTTGACATAAAATGTATTTACTGCCTTAGCTGCCACTTTACCCCTTGAGATAATGAAAAGCTATGTGCAGAAAGCCAAGACAATGACAGGATCCAGTAAAAAGCCTTTTAAAATTCCTCCTGGGGGATTCTTCATCTAAGTGAGAGAAGCCTCATTACTTCACAGGTAGCATTCAAAGCCACATAGAATAAGGCCCACCCCCTCTGCACTGCCTTCTCTATCACTGAGCTTATATTTGGATTCTCCAACCATGCCTTACAGTCAGAAGCCCTTCACTCCCACCTACCTGTGTGTCCACTCCCAGCCAGCCCTGGGCTGATCTGATCTCCCCACTGCAAAGAGGACTCTAACTTCCTCAGGTTCCCAGGTGCCTTGTGGCGTCAGAACCACAGATGCCCACACATACATCCCCATCTAAAAGCTCGCTCTCCAAAGAACTCTCAGAGGAGTTTTAGTCATTAATAGGACAGCTCCCAATCTTATTTTTAAAAGTGTCCCTGAGATTCACACTGACACCAAGGGCATACATGCACACATATACACACTGAACAGACAAATGTTAAAATGTATAAAGTTCATCCCTATTTAGGACATTCCACATCAATGATTCATTTTTTAAAGAAAACTCTGAAGTATTTGAATAAGTATAGAGGAGTTTAGTGCATAATGCTATATGTAATTCAGATAGATTTGGGGAAACACTACTGTAGAATTAACCTTCATATATCAGGTTCCTACGGAAATAACCATATTTCAATATAAACAGGCCATCATGTATTCACTTTTGTGCCTGTTCACAAATAGGGTCATTTTCCTCCCCTTATTTAGGCACCTTGACACATGTGCTTTTTTGTTTGTTTGTTTGTTTTTAAACAGCTACATTTTTTGACACTGCAAAAACCTCTAAATCTACCTGGCTTAAAGAGCATTTAAAGGTAAGAATTCATTACTTCTTGCTACAATAATTATTAAAAACATGCCTCCAAAAATACAGGGATGGCGAAATAACACATCACTGAGAGCCAAAGACAACCCTAACCCTGACGGAAACAGATGAAATGTTCCCTCAGAACTGTGGAGTATGTAGAATGGGTGCTCATCAAAATGTTAAATGGGTAATAAGTAATGAAAAATGATATCTGGGGCTGATGAGATATTTGAGATGGATCCGTACGTGTCCTAGATTCTGAGCAATACTGAGGCTACCATCCAAGAAGCTACATGTGGTGAGGTCAGTCAGGCGTATCCCTGTGTTTGTCCTTACTGCCAATTGCTAGCTCTCAAAATCTGGAGAGGTGACTCTGGGGTTTCGCTTCTGTAGCTCCTCCACACCCATGTCCACTCCACTCTGTGCCTCAGGAAGCTGAACCGCATCAGCATCAGATATGTCAGTGGCTCCTTTGCCCTCTGCCTTTCAGTGGGATTTGGTTGATAGGAACCATGGGAAATCTAGGAAGGGTGAGCTCTCTTACAACACAGCTCCTCCACAGGCCACATGTCCCTGTCAAGCAGTCCTATCCAGAATGGCAGCTTTGTCTGATTTAGGGCTGGGAATGATTCCCAATACTGCTAACTCTTTGCTGTCTCCTAAATCTTTCCAGAACTCTTGGACATAATTCCTTTAACAAACTCTCCTCTAAAATGAAGGCTGGTGTCACATACCTGTAACCCCAACATTCAGAAGGTGAAATCGGGAGGACCCCAAGGTGAAGGCCAGCCTAGGCTATTTAGTAAGACATCTCAAAATAAACCTTTAGAAAACACCTCTCCCCTAGTATCCAATCTGAATGTTGCCCTCAGGAGAACCTTAGCTGATCTGCTTAGGTAAGCCATCTCATCTCTCTAGACTCCGGGGTAAGCAGCCACAAAACCTGACACCACATAAGAGGGGTTTGACTCTTTAATTCCACATATTTCGTCTCCTGTCATACTCAAACAGAGCAGACGTTTTGCCTGAAACAAAGATAAAACTGCTCTCCATGCTATTTTGCAAAAGGCCCATCATCTTCCCACCCTTCAACACCCAAGTTCTTGATACCCATGGACTGCACTCTCTTAGCCCTAGTGACCAGCTTCCACTGTCTGCTTCAGCAGTAAATACACTTGTCTTCCTGGTTCAAACAAAGTATCAACAGGAAGTGAAAAAGACCATTAAATCACCAATCTCTTTTAAAGGCTGTGGGGGGAGAGAGGAGAGAAACAGATTTTTAACAATGTCTAAACATGCTTCCTGGGGGACACACATCTGCCCATTAGAAAGGTTTTATTGGCATTGTGAAAGTTTCATCCATGAAAATAATGATCATTAGCTTTTCCATGACAACTGTGTTCACCTATATTATCCATCATGGTCCTGGGGTCCATGGTGTCTTCACAATTCCGATCCCTTGGTAGAAGACATTAGTGTATATTGATGCTGTTTTAATTGTCTCTCGCATAAAGTCCATTGCTGCTTGTCACAAGTAAAAAACATTATTGAACTTTTGGGAGCTCAGCATGGATGAAGCAATTTGGAACCTGCCCTGTAATTTTAGCCAAGGTTATTGAAGTGAAAGCTTAGGCAATTTGGTCTAATTAATGAAGTCAATTTGAGTGAAACCTCAGATCATATTCAAATTTTTTAAGTGGCAGACCTCTACTAAGTGTCTGCAAAGAAAATCAAAATAAAATAAGAGTGGGTCCTGGAGTGCTGGTTTTACATGAACAACCAAATACTTTTTACTTCATGAGCATTGTTCTTAGTTAACTGAAGATAATCAATTTCAAAACTGAAATAAGGACTATTTGGGATACCTGGGATAGTTATTAGTGATTATATTAGTAGACTTCTGTTTCAATCATTTCCAACATTTAAAATTGACCTAAAAATGTTACTCATAGTCTCAGACTAACTTTTGAAAACAGGAAACGTACATTATTTTGTATATTCTAGGTAAAGTATTCCAGTCTAGCCTACACCTCTCAGGTAAATGGATGTATTAATTTGCTTATATTCTGCATACACACACACACACACACACACACACACACACACCTGTAGACAGAGTTTTACTTACAAGGCACCAGTCCAAGATTAATATTTATTAAAATATAAATCAACACTCACGATACAGGTAACAGCTTATAGTGGCAACTGAACAGGGACTGGAGTATCTGAGCGATGGATGAGCGATGGACGGACGATGGATTCCAAACTGGTCTCTCCAGCAGCCAGGAACCAGGAACAACAGACTCCCAGGGTCCCAGTAGCCCCTTATCAATGGGGTTGGCCATTCCCCCTCCAGGAGCCCGGGACCCTGGATAAACGTCTTCGGACCTTATCAGACACCTGAATCCCACCACACACACCCATACATAATATGCAAGGTAACAGAGCAATTATATATATATATATATATATATATATATATATATATATAACATTCTTAGTAACATGTTTCAAGTTGGCATAACCTAATAACAAAGTTTCCAACTTCAGCAACCATGCATATTGTGCTATATACATGGACACAGTGAGCATGGCATGTCTTACACATCTTAAATTGTGTGTATATCCTTTGAACTGTACTAGCTTCTTGCCATTTAAACAATTTTTACATTTATTTATTTACTGCCTGTGTGTAACACTTGTGCTGTGTATGTGTGTGAAAGTTGGGTAACTTGCAGAAAACACTTCCCTCCTTCATTCATGAGGGTTCCAAAGATCAAACCTGCCCAGGGCTTGGTGGCACCTACTTTTTCTGCTAAGCCATCTTGCGGTCTGTCTTTTTGTTTGTTTGGTTGGTTTGAACTTGGTTCTTGGGTTTGGGGTTTTAATATTTCATTCTGAGCCTTCTGAGATAATCTGGAATCACAGTCTCTCTCTTGAAAACAAAACAAGCAAATTCAGTGATAAAATACCTCACCCGCCCTCACAATACAGAGATCAAATGTTAAGCCTCGAATTTGAACAGAGCGTATTATAGCCAAGCCTGACTAACAGAGCTCTAAGAAGAAATGCAGCCAATGTGCCACATCATTTCTGTAGTAGAAAATAATGGCCCGTGAAACTAACCAAAGATTATCAGGCTTAGACTTCATGGATGCATTATTGTACTTACAAATGATTAAAATGATTGCTCAATGCATGGGTGCATAGAGCCGAATGTTTAATAACATGAACACACATGGGCAGTGCCCGCTTTAACATACAAGCTTTTAAAACTGAAAATGCTCAAGCTAACTTTATCCTTAGTTTATCCAAGCCCACCTCATTTCTTTCTATTTCCTGGGCTTTTAGAGTACTCCATTCTTCAGATGTAACCCTCTTCCTTCCTTCCCTTTAGTTAGAGTATGCTGAAGTTGAAGATACAATTTACAAAACTATTTCTTCTCATCATTATTTCTGGGCATTTTTTTCCTCAAATAATCTTTCATCTGATAAAGAAATTTCACTAAAAATTTTCAGCAGGGTGCTGGAATATAGCTCAGGGGTAGAGACTGTGTGGCCACACGGTGTCCTGGTGTCATCTACACGGCACCAGTAGAATGGGAAAGAGAAAACACGGGCCCAGAATCTTTGCTTTTTAAACACTATGGCCAGAAACATCATTTCATTCCAATGCTAACAGTGAGAAAGTTACAGGAACGTGGCTTCAAGAAGGGTTGGGTGAGCTCTGCAGAACGTGGAGCATGGAACTGGGGTACAGCTGGCTGCCTCTGCCACATGCTTCACATTCACTGCAAGTATGTAGGGAAGACTGTGCCTGTAGGATACCCTACTGGGGAAACCTGATGAGACAGGACACTTTGCCCAGCTCTTCTCTGTCACTGAGGGCATTTAAGCCCAGGGCTGCTTGGAGAGGGCAGCACACAGAAAAACCACCATTTCCTAAACTTGTTGGGAAAGATAAGATGATCTGAAATGGCCAAGTCATTAAAATGTGCTAAGCTGAGTTTCAGCTCTTTAAAAACCAACACTTCTCCCAAGTGACTTACAGAATAGCAGACAAAAGGCTCTCATCTATTCAATGGTGGTGTACTTCTGCATATATTTTCTAAAAGGGTGATTCTTATGGAAACTATGGGTGGATGTACGGCCAGTGCGGAGAAGAGCCTGACCTAGAAAATGTATTTCAATGACTCAGAGGATAAAGAAGCAACTTCAAGTGCTCGTTTTGCCCCCACAAAGAATTCTCATTACTGTCTGCTGAGAGCATTGCAGGGTAGACTGGGAAGGAACACATGGTGGATTCTTTTCTAGCCTAGTGAATGGATTTGCAGTTACATTTAAATGTCAAACACACTGGGCTCTAGACCCTTCTCCACCTTAGTTATACCATTAAATGATAAAAATTTCAATTGCATTAAATTTTCAAGCTTTACGAGATAGCAAGCGCATGCCTTCAAGCAAATCAAAATTCTGCTGAGTAAATGCATATATTTCAGAAGAGAAACTGTAATGAAGAGAAAGACCAGAAATGGCCTTTTTTTTTTTTTAAATCTCAATATTGATGTTATTCATCCAAACTTTACATTGAAAAACCAAAACCAGGGGTGCGGTCAGAACCATCTTAAGTGATTTCAAAGACTCTGTATCAGCCTGCACTGTCTCTTTTTGCACTGGAAATGAGTATGCGGATGCCTGCCAGAGGAAGTACAGTCTCCCCAGCCTCCACGCCTGCTCTGCTTGCTGTCCAGTAATGGCTCGGATTCCAAGCCTCCTACCATGGTGTGAATAACTTTCCAAAGTGGTTCTTTTCTTCTTAAGTTAGTGACAGCTAGTTTCTGTTGCTCACATATGAAAAAAATCTGATCAGGAATACCCCTTTGTACCTGAGGACACAGGCTTTAGACATTTCTGTGAATGGCAAAGGCTGAAAATTCACTGGTAACAGAGGCAGCAATAGTGAGTGATGCATGAGGTGAGTGCTGTTTTGCTTTCCTACACAGGGAACTCCCAAGAGGTCTCCACTACAGGTGTTTTTCTGTTTTTAAGGCACCTGCAGTCAATTGGGATGCTCTTCATGGCTTGTAGCAGTGAAAATGATGTCCCATATCTTAGTGCTCCCTTGATTATAGGCATGAGTTCAAGCACCAACCTATGATATACTTGAGGTCAGGCTTGTCAGCCATTTTAAAACCTAGATTGATCAGGTAACAGCACATTAGTCTTAATTCTTCAATATCCAACCATGACTGAGAATTTATTTAGAAATAAATCAAAAACCACTACTGACTCTTTCTGAATGAAAATTTTGCCAGCTCTACTTTCTTCTGACACTGACAACTTCAAGACACAACACTACAGAGCAGAGCTGTCAGGGAAGTTACCACAAACATGGCTGCTTGAGGAGCCCTGCACCATGAGTTCTTGGCCTCAAGGATGGAAAGAGGCCAGCTCCTTCCCATCCTCCCATGTCTTCTTCAGTGACACTGTTTGTAGAAATATATCTCTGTACTTTTATGCCTAATGAGGAAGAAATTAAGAGATAATCTAGAAAGCAAAGTAACAGAACAATGTGATCGTTCACTTATCACAAAGGTTTCTTTTTCAAGAAAGCCATAGGAAAGAATGCCATAGCCAGTAAGGAAAAACCTACTCTCAAGTTCCAAGAGGCTTCCATGAAAACTATCCTCCATAAAGAAGGCTTCAATCCAAGCTTTATTTGACTTCCTAGGAGACTGTTTCTCTGCAGAGAGATTCTCCTAAGTTACAAGTCACTTTTCTGAAAATGCTGCTCTGTCTGTAGCTTCTATGAGTAGTCAGTTACACTGAGAAGAAACACCTTGAGCCCCAGGAACTAAGACATCAGTCATCCCTTGAGAGCCTTTTCTTGCCTGAATCCATGCTTATGAACTTGGGAACATTCCAGAAAGTGCAGTCTGCACAGGTAAATATCTTCTTGGCTCAGAAAGTTTTTCTTCCCTAGAACTATGAGAATTTTTGCCTCTTAATTTCATCACAAAATGTCTGCAGATATCTAAATTCAACAAACCACACACACACACACACACACACACACACACACACACACATTATTAGCTGCACCCCTGTAAAAATTCAACAATAATAAAGTCCTCACCTCAGATCTGCCTTCCCACTCCCTAGCTTTCTCCACGCCACTTTGCTCAGCTGAGTAGTAATAACTGTAAATCACATTCCTCCAATCCCTCCTTATCCTCTGAGATCACTTGAATAACTTAAGCCACACAAATACATCAAAAGTGGCCAAGGGTCTTCTGTCTTAAAGACACCACAAACCTGCAAACGACACCAAGATGCATGTCCCTCCCCTCTAAAAGACCCTGAGCCAAAAATCTTTCTTCTCAAAACTCCTGGGAGCCTGAAAAGGTAGAATAGGGCATGACTAAAACATTCCATTTCTATTCCTTGCCCTTCTGATATTTTTTTTCTCAACATTAAATTCACAATCTATCATTAAGTTCTAGGACTACTCAAACACTAATCATACATGGATAATTTACCTGTCATTTCATTCTCATGGTTTTTTACATGAAACCACTGATACCACACCACTCTGACTAAATATGGTTTTTCTGAAGGCTTTCTTCTGACTGGCCTTCAGATGTACCCATCCTCCATGTGTTTAACTTACCATTCAACTTGGCTCCAAGTCACTTACACTCCCTTTAGAGCCATTCTTCTTGGAGTTTAACTTATGTGGTTTGAGAAGGAAACACATTCCCACAATACAAAAAGAGGCAATAGGTACAGAAATGTAAGAGAATAAGCCAAGAGAATCTGAACACCCCACCTTAATGTAGCCAGCCACTATTAGGAGAACGTTACTGCAAAGTTCTGCTGTTTGATTGTAAAATTCAGTAACTCCGCAGAGACGGGGCACCCATGGCATGCACTGTACTGAGTACAAATAATCAAGCATGTCACTATAACTGCAGGCAGCAGTGAACACGTTTTACGTGTAATATCTCTGCCTGTCATCATGACACCACCATGAGCTGGTATTACACACTCTGATTTAGTAAATAATGGAAGTGAGAGTAACTAAGTAATTTGAGCAAAATGGTTTTAAGGAGTATTAATAACATGGGCAACAGAGTAACCACAAGTACATCAGAAGAGAGAGCATCCAAGTGGCCAGTAGCCAGGTGAAGCTGATCAACTTTCTTAGTCATCAGGGAAGTTAAAACCACAAGGACTTGCAGTTACACAGCTATGTGAGGGTGAGGACAGATGATGTTCTATGCTATTGAGGATGAGCAGCCTAAACCAGCACCTCACTTTGGAGATCTGGCAATACCTACTGACCTTGAACTTTGCAAAGCCACAACAAGAAATACTTAAAGACACAGACATAAGTTAGAACATTCATAATAGTCACTACCCATAATAGCCCCGAACTCAGGCAACCCAAATTCTTATTAGTGGTAGAAAGGATAAAGTATTGTATATACCTACAATAAAATTCTATACCACAATGACTAATCCACACCACCCAGAATGGCGAATGTTGGGAGAAAGAAGATAGACACGAGAGAATTTATCCTGTATTACTCTAGCTGGAGAAATAAAAACAAGACAATTCATGTCTAGGTTGTTAGTCTTCAGAATAATGGTTTCCCTCAGGGTCAGCGGGTGTCAGGAAGAGGACCTGATGGAGTTTTCTTGGATACTGGTAATGACCAATGTATTCAGTTCATGAAAATTCATCAGGATCTATTTACACTTAGGATGTATGTTGTGTACAGGTTTACTTTCAACAAGTTTTTTCAAAACTTGTTCATGGGGCTTGCATTTTAGTACAACAGGGATACAGATTATGACTGTAGCAAAGGGCAAACGCCTTATTTCTTAGCCATATATGTTGAGGACCCTGTGACCACTACATAGCAATGTTTTTATCACTGGGAAGAAGCAGGCTCCAGATTTGTGCCCTTTCACACTTCAATCTCCCATCTCCACTCACTAGATTTAACAACCCCGCACTTATATTTAAGATGAGCAGAGCAGTGTGTGTGTGTGTGTGTGTGTGTGTGTGTGTGTGTGTATGTGTGTGTGTGTGTGTGTGTGTGTGTGTGTGTGTGTGTGTGTGTGTGTGTGTGTGTGTGTGTGTGTGTTTGGTGCATGTGCACAGGTGTTGGTCCTCAGGACAGTCATTAGCCTTGTCTCTCACTGAGACCTGGGACTCACTAACTGAGCTTGGCTAACTAGCCAAGGGGCCCTAGGGAATTCCCGTGTCTTTATATTCTGAGCATTAGGATTACAAGTACACATCATAATGCCCAGCATTTTACACTGTACTGGGGATAAAACTTGGGTCCTGACACATGCATGGCCATCTCTCCTGATAAAGCAAGTATCTCTAACATGGAGTTTTCAAATGTCCAAGGAGCTGTCAGATAGAATTCAGAGGTCCGTAAAGTTAGATGAGGGAACTTCTAACTTTGTTTATAAAGCAACTCTCTCAGATTTACTCTTTTGTTCAACTAGAAATGTAGGCAATAATGCAGAGTAGTCATGGAGGTACCTAAGACACCCAGTAAAAACATCATAGACAGTTTCAGATATGTTCCAGTAACAGATATCTTGAAATATCATTTATACAAACAATAGTGGAAATTCTGATTAAGTTGAATCTGCCATTCAATCTTGTAGTTTGATGTGTTAATAAAGAGATATACATTATATATTGCTATATCAAAGTTATGTATTTTTAATATTTTGAGAGTTGTTTTTCAATAATGGTAGTCTTTTGTGTTTAGTTTTAATAACATTAGCTTTCTAGACTTCTCAAAGGGCTCATGAGATAAAAAGAATGACTGATTGCCATTTGTTTCCCACATTGCATCCTTGCAGTCCCACCCACAGACTCAGTAGTCCCCTGTCTTCCCATTTCCTGGAAGTAGGCATGCCACTAACGTAAGAGTGCCGTCACAATCCTGCTCTGGGGAAGTACACAAGCCACAGGATGAAAGGCTCTGGAGAGTGCAGGATATAGTTTCCCCACTCTGTCACCTCAAGGCTGCTCTGCCCCTGTGCCTTTGCCATTTCTGCTGTCACCCACCCATGTGTATTTTAAGCCCTTGTTGGACCTTTAGCTGACCCAGAGGGCTAGAAAAATTCCATTATTAAATTCTCCCCAACTCATGTCTTTTGAGACAAACATCTGCTCCTTGCCAACCTGGTTCTATTTACAAACTGAACTTACCTGCTAAACCAGCAACACCAGCAAGGATATGACTGCACTCCATATTTGGGGTAGCAGATAGAGTGTGTGTGTGTATGTGTGTGTGTGTGTGTGTGTGTGTGTGTGTGTGTGTGTGTGTGTGTGTGTGTGTGTGTGTGTGTGTAGCCTGGAAAAAGACACCAGAGTCAATACCCACAGACACCTCCCTAAACAACAGCTGTTTCTCCAGCTTTCCAATTCTCTGAGAAAAAAATAAAAAAATTCTGTCCGGTGTTGAATGTAAAACCAGGCAGGGAACACTGAGAAAAGGTTATGCCTGAGCTGAATATGTAAATAATCAGCAGGAACTGGTCAGGGGACACCAGGGACAAGAGTCAGCAGCGTTTTCTTAGGCTCGAAGGTGAGAGGGCTCATGCCCATGGTCCTCTGCAACCGTCACAGGTTGATGTCAATCAGTGGTCCAGGCAACAGAAGGTTAGAGCTGGGCTGCCTGAAATAGACCCTCCTTTAAGTGCGACGGGCCACAGCATTCCCTACACATGCCACTACCTGTCCCCTCTGACTTCCCATGGCTTCACAGACAGCAGGGAAAGAAACTGATAAATTCTGCCTTCCAGGAAGATCATTTCTCCTCGATATTTCTGATTCTCTTCTCCCAGCTCATTCCCCTGGACAATGCTGGCTGACAGCCCTCTGATACGGAAGAGTGAGCGGAGACTGGCCAGGCAGGGAAGGAAGAAAGGAAGGAAGGCTGCCAGGAGCACACTTCCATATATCAGTACGAGCTCAAGATAAATAATCCCAGCCAGCCCATGCAGCTATCAAACCAAAGGCCATGTTGCAGGTAGCAAGATAAATCGTTCCTGTCAAGGATGTCTTTGTTTGTCCCCGACAGCCTCTTACTATATCTCCCTCTCCTGACAAAGCGACTCCAGAACAGGATTCTAACATTCATTGCCCTCTGGAAATGATAATACTAAAGGGAGAAAAAAATGAGCCTGAGATCCTGGGTCCGGAAGCCGATATAATATGATTGGCGGCGGGACTACTCACTAAACACAGGTTAGAAACAAAATCCATTGGAAACAATAGCTGTGTGTTCTTTTCATTCACCAAGACTCATCCCAGCTAGCCAAGCCTGTGAATATGAATTCCTAGCACTACATCAACAGGCTCATATTATGAATCTCAGCCGTACTGACCTCCCTGACTACCTCCTAACCCATCACGGGTTCCATGATCCTGCGATGTGGCACAGCAGGAGGGTTTCCTAACAGGAGGCAGTGGTTAGGTTTTTAATCTAAACACAGAAACAGGCCCAACAGCTTTCCAGGAATGTCAGAAAGAGAAAAACCTTTATTTGTGGTGATTATTACAACTGCATCTGTTTCAACTTTTCATAGTCCAGTAGTACAGCACTTGCCTAGCATCCACCAGGCCCTGGGTTTGACTCCCAGAACTAGTGCATGAGTACACACATATACTTTATATGCTTGCAAACACACACGCGCACACACACACACACACACACACACACACACATACACACACACACACACACACACTCACATTCTGTCAGTTCTGTTCCTCTAGAGAACCTTTACTAATACACTCATCAACATAGTTAGCCTGGGAAAAAGGTTTCAGTCTGTGCCCAGGTTCTACCAATCACTTATCATGTAACCTTGACAGTTATTTTATTTTCCATTTCGCATCATTAAAATGTAAGTGGTAGTAGCTTTGTCAGCTGATACATTTATAAAGGACGCAGAGTGGCATTGTTTCAATTTCTCCCTCTGTTGTGACAGAACACTGACCAAAAGCAACTTGAGAAAGAAAGGGTTTCTTTTAGCTTACTGGTCACAGTCTGCCACTGAGGACAGTCAGGGCAGGAGCTCAGGAACCAGGAGGCCCAGGCACTGAAGCAGAGAGCATGGAGGACACTCTTCATAGGCTAGCGCCTCGGGCCTTTCTCAGCCTGCTTTTTTATATAACCCAGAATCACCTGCCTGGGAGTGGCACTGCCCACAGTGGTCTGAGCCCCAGTGCCGACAAGCAAATCTGGTGGAGGTATTTTCTCACTAAGGTTCCTAGATGCTCCAGCCTGTGTCAAGGGGACACCAGAAAACCTAACCAGCACAAACCTCCACAAAGTGGTGAGGGTTACATTTTTTTAAAATAAACATCCAGTCATGGCTTCTCATTATCAGTGTTTGCTACTCTGGAGTCTCCCTGTATACCTGGCTGTTTCCATTTCTGCCACTTCCATCGGGCTCTATGATGAGGACTCTAGGAAATACTACACGGTACACAGCTCGATTCAGGGCCTCAGTTCTTTGCTTCAGAACCAATACCTACTCATCCATAAGAGCTTCTCTCCCATCTCTCTTCCTCCTGAAGGCTTCTCTGAATAACTGAATCTTCCTCTTCAGCCCTCCTACAGCTCAGTGAGGTTGTTCTACCCATAGTATGCTAATTTCAATGAAAATGGCCTCCAGAGGCTCCTGTGTTTGAATACTTGGTCCCCAGTTGGTGGAAATGCTTGGGAAGGATTAGGAGGTGTGGCCTTGCTAGAGGAGATATGTCACTGGGGTCAGGCTTTAAGGTTCAAAAGACTCCATTCCCAGTGTCTTCTTTCAGCTTCCTACTTGTACGTTAAGATGTGAGTTCTCAAATGTTCTTGCCAAATACCTTTGCTCCACAGGCATGTCTTCTAAACCTCTGGAATTGTAAGCCCAAATAAATGCTTTCTTTTACAAGTTGTCTCGATCACTGGCGTTTTGTCACAGCAGCAGAAAAGTAACTAATACACATTCTGTTTTAAACGTTTTAAGTTTCATTTATTTTTATGTGTATGAATGTTTTTCCTGCATATATGTACATATACCACATAAGTGCTTGGTGTCTATGGTGGTCAGAAGAAGGCATTACATCTCCCGGAACTGGAATTAGGATGGGACAGCTCTGTGGCACTGTACACAGGTCCAGCCATGGGCCAGAGACAATGGCAAGCTATCATCTGTACACTGGGAATCGAACCTGGTCCTCTTTAAAAGCACCAAGTGCTCTAAACCACTAAGCCATCTCACCAGTCCCTCTGTCCACTCTTTAGTTCATCCATTCAACACAAAATTTTTATGGAAAGTGCTGTATCTGGGCATTCTGAAAACCAATTCCTGGGAGGTCATGATATGGTGATAGGAATACCGGATGACATATCTGATCCAAGAACAGATCAGAAACTTTGCAGATTAATAAATAATGCTGAATCCAGTCTGTGCAAAGAGATGTTAGGGACAGTTGTCTCACTCTGGACCCAAATGACTGAACCTCCTTTAAGCTGATTCAACTACAGCGGGCATAGGCACACAGGACACAGCACCATTGTCAAAGGTCAGTGCCCCAGAGAGAGAAGGGCCAAGGATCAAAAAAGTTCAACAAAATAGATTAAGTTTTCCATGTCTTAGAGAAACATCACCACATTGCCTCTCCTGTCACCGTTGGCCGTGAGGCTTGGCAAGTTCCCATTCATTAGTTGAGGCATGCCAGTGCTGAGACACAGCAGTGCCTCGGGTCCTTCCCACAGATTGTGGTGACACCAGCGCTGATTTATCTTCTTCTGAAGATGATCATTTTCAAGTTACTCAGCATAAGCCCTGGTGATGAGTCAATATGGCTGTCATCTATTTATGAAGAGATATAATGTGGGGTGTTGTGTTTGTTTGCAGTTCCATAAAAATTTTAAACAGGAAATTTGAATATAAAAGAAAAACTTTAATTGGACTTTAATTTGGTGAAGGAACGAGGGTGGAAGCAGAGCTGAAGGATAAAAGCAGAGGTGTTGGTATTGCTGCTGTGCATGTCCCGGAATCCAGAGACAGGAAACACCAAAAATGGGCAGAAGCAAATCGGAGCTCAATGAGGTATTATTACAGAGAAATCAGTGAGCTTTAAATTAGATAATCTTGATTTTAGTCTTGTTGCTTTTACTTAGCTGAGTTGACTTCAAGGATCATTTTCCCTCAGTTTCCAACAACAAAAATGGGAATAATATGAATTTGTGCTTTAGATATATCTCATGTTTGACATGATCAAATCAGTTATAGACATGTAAGTTCTTAGCAGGGCCTGCCTGGTGTACAGTGAGATGTGATAAATGCTTTGTTCATACTTTTCAAGTCGGAATGAAGAAAATCACCAACCCCATGACTGGTTTATAGTTTCTGAGGTGAACCATGATAAACTATGACACATATGAGATTTTTCTGTCACTTTTAAAAACAATAATTGTGAGGATAGTTTTAACAATGAGCATTGATAATGCAGACACCAAGCACTGTGTATGTTGTATACATGTTTATTCTCTACATTTTTCTTTATAAAAAATTTAATGTTTTAATTTTTTGAGAATCTCATATGCAAGTTCATATATTTACATTTCCACCTCTCTTTTTCTTTCCTCCAACTCCTCCATGACATCATACCTCCTCTCAAATTTATTTATAATTATCAGTGATATACATGTATATATATATGCTGTATATAATCTACAGATTCCAATTAGTACTGAATATATATAATATATATTCATCTGTATATACACATACACACATATGTATATATATGTATATGTATTATATGTATATATATGTATGTGTATGTATGTATATCTATACGGCCTAGAGTAACTAAGAGAAAAGACTGGTGCACAAGAGCCAAAGAGACACAATATAGAGGGAGGCAAAGAGAAGCACGTGGAACTGAAAGTCAGTATCCAGAGCTCAGTGACAGGCTCACCCCGGCGTGTCCAGCATGAGCCATTCATGTGGGCTGCATGCTCACACAACCCACTGCTATCTCTAGCACTGCATGAAACATCCTGCTAAAGACACAAGTGGGGGGAGGGTATCTACAGCACGCTCAAAGGAGATTCTACTGAGATCCACTCTACAGAAGACTTAGAAGCTACTTAGCATAAATTAAACACACTGTAGAGTTGGTGGCTATTGGGGTCACCGGTTGTGGGTTTTATTCCCACCCAGCTATGGGACCACAAACCATCCTTAGCAACAATGACATAAATTCTCCTCCAAGAGGCAAAAGCATAGGTTTCAGAGTTCTTGAGGGCAGACAGGAGCAATTGGTGTAACAGTCCATCAGAAAAGCTCCCATTTCTCAGTCACACTTTTCTCCTGCCACACTTGAGAGCATCACCCTCCCCAAACTCTTGTCCTGAAGTCTCTTGTTCCAGTGCCTCTGAGGAAAAATCACTGTGAAGATGAGAAAATGCCATGAAGGTCAAGCATGTGGCTAAGCCCTAAAGGCTGTCCTAAATGTGGCAGAACATGAAACAGCAAAGAGAATTACTTTGGCACACCACATCTGCAGTGCAGTGCAAACTGCCTCTGTAAACCCTGCATACCCGAGAACTGTACAGATGCAGCTTTTCTAGCCAGGGCACCTGCCACAAAGACACTAGGACACTAGAAGACGCAGTTTATAAAATGTAGGTTCATAAAGGATCTGCGATCCACACAATTCAACTCTCTATGCCTCTGGGGACATCCCACTTTATGTCAACAAATGTTATGTCATCTCCAACCATGTCAATTTTCACTTAAGAGCTTTCCAATTGTTCACATGGCTAGGGGTGAATTCTGGTTTTCTAGCTAATGGTTTCATTACCTCATCCCTCACTGGTCTTCTTCTAACCCGACACCCAACCCAGTCCCAAGAAAAAGATGTAGCTTTTTCAGTGTGCAAAAAATAATCTTAAGCAAACCACATCAACTGTTAGTACTGCAAAGCTGGTTGCTATTTTTCATGGCTCCAAATGGCCTCTTCAGCTCCACATGAAATACAACACATTTTGTTTTTGAACACATCATTATTTCCCTGCAGGTAGTAAAAAGTATTTTTAGTTGGTCACTAGTTGTTCTGTGCAGCTGCAAATTTTTTTTTTCTTAATGTCTCACCACCAGGGCATTGCAGCCTTGTCTAGGGAGAAGGTGAAGGTAGAGAGGTAAGTTAGAAAACGGCCCTACTCTGCAATCTCACAGGTCACCACTGCAGGTGGACTCTGCAATTGTTAGGGTCAGTTTGAGGGTTACACAGATTATGCAATTGGCCTCCCAGGCACCAGATGTGCATAAATTAACACCTCATTTCCTGAGGTCAGTGCAGTAGCTTTGAGACATGATTGATCAAACATTGGCCTCTCTGTGAAGGATGTGTTAACAGTCTTCTGGAGCATTCTCCACTTTGGGACTTCAGCCTTTCACCACTCACAGATGAGTGGGCCTGAGAATTGGGTGCATGAGACCAGAGTGGGAGTCTGGCTGGGTGGTTCTTTCACTTCTGTCTGTGGAGACCAATTAACTTACAAGTAAGTCTAATGACTGCATGGTCAATAGACTCCAGAGCATCAGAGGCCATAACCTGTGCAGGGACCAGCCTTTCTTGCCCTGGATGGCTTTGTTAATAGCTTCTGTGTAAACTTGTGCACGTCGATACACAGGGTCTTTGGTTCGTAGGCAGGATCAAGCTTGAGTCTGTTTGGCTCATTTCCCTGAAATAAGTTCCTGGTGTTTGGTTTGATTCTCTACATAGCATCACCATTCAGCCAATTACAATAACCCAGACCTTGTCTGATACTGGTTTATCCTGGACGGTGTCTACAGAGGTGAGGGCTGGAGCAGGAGGACTTTCTCCAGGAACCCTCAGAGGGGCCATCTTTACCTACTTTTCTCAAGGACTTTCCACATGTGGGCAGCAGCCTGAAGAGCATCACTTCAACCAACTCCATGCTGTGTTCTCCCAGAGGTTAAAGTAGAGCAGAGGATAAGAGGGGGGAAGGGAGAAAATGTGTGTGTTCAAGACGAGAGGGTGAGCTCAAATAATTTTTACTGTGCTTCTGGTTGATCAAAAATGATAGATTACTTTATGAGAAATTAATTCCTAAACAAAAGAAGTCTTGTGTCTTTTTTTCTAATGAAGGCTGAGATGGAGTAAAATAACAGGAGGAAAGAGAGAACACTGTTTTTCCAGAGTGGAATAATACTAGATAAATATTCTATGGGATTGGCTGGGACATGCCCAGCCATTTAGAAAGCAGACATATAGCCATTGCTTTGTCCCGGACACTGAAGGAGTGCACTTAGTGGTGTGAAGAAGGAGGTTGGCTGAAACTGCCACTCAAGATGGCCAACCACATGCAGACCAAGAAGAGGGACCCAAGATGCTGGAAAGAAGTGGGTGATCTTAAAAAATGGGGAGTGGGGACACATGGAGGGGGAGGCAAGAAGCAAAGACAAGCGCATGCAAATGTGTGAAGAGCTGTTGAAGAGACTCCATTGCTTCTGTTGGGTCCTTAACACAGCAGAGCTGGGTTTCAATGGAAATAAGATCCTTGGAGCCATTATCACTAAAGCCTTAGTACTGTTTTTTGGTTTTTTGGTTGTCCTTATTTTTTTCCCATCATAGCAAGTTTCAAGAAGAATTGAAGGAATACTTGCCTGTGCCTGTTGAAGAGGAAATTCAAACAACCCAAAAGAGGCTGAGAAAGTGAAAGTCCCCCGTGGTTCTGGGAAGTTCCAGAAGGAGCCCTTGTGCTTTTCCTTCTCTATCAAACATTGAGCCTCTTAGCTTTAATAACCAATCATGCAAATTGTTTGAGTTCCGCTATACCCTAACATCTGCCAAGTGTTTGATTCAGGCCTTCTGCTTATTTCATTTTATAAATAAGAAAACTGATAACATTGGAATTAAATAAAGCAAGATTAAAGAAGAGTTTACTGCCTAATAATGTCTCACTTCGTGAGTTCCATGTGAGTACAGATGCTCGCTGTATCCATCCCTCTATTTATCGAACTGAAAGACAGCGATGAAATTATAAAAGGAGAAATATTAAAATTAGAATGCCTAGGCTCTGCCTTGCTACTTCAGATCTTAAACTTATGTAAGAAAAATAAAACATCCTTGATAAGAAATTTTTCGGTTGGCTTCTGGATTTTTAAAATCTCCTGAATATTATATAATTACAACTCGAATTGGCATCAGATAAACCACATTTGTCAAGTGTCCTTCTTACCTACTTTATCATGTCCATTCTGGGTAGCAAAACTTGAAAGCAAACGACAGCCAAGTTTCAAATATAACCAAACCCACCACCCTTCTCAGCTGCCCTCTGTCTTTGTCTTTTCTCTTGAAGACTTACCCAACCCCCTTCAATGCCTGTGTGTACACATACACACATGAAAACACATTAATTCCTCTGGAAAGTTCACTGCCTAGTGTCCATGAGCGTTGAGCCCTGGCAAAGTTATATAGCATCAGAAAATCTATATCTATTCCAGCAGCTATGAAAAAGAAAAAAAAAGAAAAACTTCCCTGGGAATTAGGTGAAATGACCACCCAGAATCAGAATAACAGTTATTCAAGAGATTTAAAACCCACCAGACAAAGCTCTGGAGATCGTGATGTGAAGATCAATGCTTCTCCAGCAAAGAAATAGACTAGGTGATTTAATGTGCCTTTTCCATTGCTAATTTCTATGATCTGGAGATTAATTTAAATGCAGACATAATTTATTTGAATAATGTCTCAAGAAAAGAACTTGGTTGCTATTTCAATAGGTGCCAGGGTGTGAAAAATTATTGTCATAATTATAGTAACTGGAATTGAGCTTGTAAAAATATTTTTGTAGAATATTAAACAGTTCCACAGTGACTAGGACCACACACACACATAGACATCATAATAAGGTCTCATTTATCATTTATGTATAGTCTTCCTATACTAAAAAAAAAAATGTGTAAAAGATGCTGTTGGGTTAGAATTACTTTAGAATAATTCAGCCCAATTTTCTTAGTTAAAGAAGAGATAGAACAGACACAACTCTCTGTTGGCCAGCTGTTCGAAGCTGGGACAATGAGAAAACAAAGCAGTATGGATTTATTTGGAGTCATGATTTCAAGGGTTCAGTCTACCACTCCACTGTGACGGGCCTGAGATGAGACAGATCGTGGCAGCAGGGATGTGTGGCAGAGGAGATCGCTCACCACTAGGCAGCCAGGAGGCATCAGCAAACAGGAAGCTATGAGAAACCAGATACATCTTTCAAAAGCACACCCCAGACACTCCTCCCAATCAATCCCAGCTTCCTTAGTCTCCACTCTCTCCTAGTAAAACATTCAATTGTGAATCCATGGATAAATTTACCTGTTGTCTAAGTCAGTGCCCTCATGATTTCGTCAGCTCCTAAAAGGCCCTCTTGCAAAAATTGCATTGAGGACAAAACTTTCAACACACACCCTATTGTGTGTGGAGACACTTCATAGACACTATAACTCTGCTTATGACTGGAAGGTGACTAAAATCTGAAACAGATTCTCAAAACTACAGTGCTAAGAACATACCAGGGTGAGGGTACATTTTAAGCAATGCATTCTAGAATCCTTGCATGTACACAGACATGGCTTTGCATCATGTTCAGCAACAATTTCTTGACAGTTGGGACAAAGTATTCAAGTTTGAATAAACACATGATTCAGTGTGCCCATAGTGCCTCGGTGGTGCCAAGATGCCAACACAGCCAGCAAACCAAGATGCAACATGGCTATGCTGACTTCATATTTTATTCATTGTTTTTGTTCATAAAGGAAGTCATAGCAAAATGAGCCTACATCTAATTTTCCAAACACCCAATAAAAAATTAAGTAATCCATGCACGCCGTGTTGTGCATCTACTACTTATTCTGTACGTTATGAGCATTGCATAAAGTCCTGATTAAAATGTATAGCAGAATCATAACCTTCATGTTAGAGATGAAGAAAGTGGGAGATGGAGAGGTTTACTATCTTCACCAAATAATGCAGTGACAGAATAAGAGAACCACTTAAGTCCATAGCCCACGCTATTTCATCTGTATGTCTCAGGCTCCACCAGAGTGTCTGAGAGGAAGTTGTCCCACTGAGAAATTGTGGATGAATCTGTCCTTTTAAGGTTTAGGTGTTTAATTGGACGCAGTTTTTCTCTCAAGTCATTTTGCAATCCCAAGTTTAATGTAGCAACCCCAGGAGAGGGTGTCATCATCTTAATTTTACAAAAGACTGATGCTGGTTTAATCGCTCAGATGCTTACTGTATTTTAAGACACCTCAGTGGACTCAGCTCTTGGGCACCGATAATTACTAAGAGGAACCTTAAGTAAACAAGAGTCATAGAGTCATACCCTGGGACTTGACATCCATCCTGGAGAGGTTGTAAAGATTCACAGCTATTGGGCCAGTGTCTTCCTTGCTTAGATGTGCCAGCTGGAGAGCCCCCAAGTTCTGCCTACCCACTTATGATATATATGTGAGTGACTGTTTACTATTATGGACAGCTTATCCAACGACTACAACAGTCTTCAGTGAAAGGGCAGTGAGATCTGCTCTGAGACACCCCCAGAAGTCTCCTAAAGCAGCTGGTCACGTCCCAGCATGCCAGTAACTGACTCATAGATCCACACCAAGTACCTACGAGTGAGGCCCGAGGGAAGAACAGAGAAATGGGGTGGGGATCTTGCTTGGAGACCTGACGAACCAGGTGAGGATATAAGAAGACAAGCAGTGAGAGGAAGTGACAAGTGACAGCTCTGGCCTGGGTCCAGCCCAGGGACAAACCTGTCTAGGCAGAAGGGATGACCTAATATGCTCTATAATAAGATAGCAGTCCTTGGCACACAGAGGATATACAATGACAATCATTTTCCTTCTTTCCCTCTCTGGCCCATGACTCCAGAGAACCCCAGAAAGCCGTCCTCTCCAGGCCTGATAAGATGACTTTGGTGTCTTTTTGAATACCAGTATTCACTGATACCCTAGTTCTGTCTTGATAACCTGCCTGCAACCCATTGCCCTAACAACTGAGTGCTTCACTTCATGCCTCACTTTTGTTGGTCATGGTCCAAAGAGCAAGTGTCACAGTCCAGTAAGTGGCTAGGAGCCTGCTCCATTGACAGGCTTGGCCCAGATACTGCTTTTCCAAATAGAGCCTGCTTCACAATTGTGTATTGCCTAGATGTATTTGCAATTTGAGTTAACCCATTCAATAACAAGGATCAACTCACTGGTGTATATGTTTTGCCTAGAGTAACCACGGTCAAGAAGCCCAAAACCATGTCTGGGTTCTAGGGAACAGATGGCATGATCAGCCCGTAATGGCCATCTTTGGGACAGAAGGTGGGTCGGATGCCAGGAAAGCTGTATCCTTCCGTCCCTGTACATGCTGGGAGAAATACATTCAAAGATGTGGCCTCCTGGAAGTGTACGAAAAGCCTAGCAAAAGCTGCCCTGTGTGAGTGGCAGAGCCCATTCATTGTAATCTGCCTTCACAACAATGTACATCAGAATTCGATCGCTCTTCTCCAGGATCAATACATCATTGGTTTCTATTTGGCACCTCCAAAGGAACTGGATATAAGATTTTTTTATTACTGAGTTATTGGTGATCTTTATTATCAATATTAATTTGCCATCTAAGTTTAGCAATATAAAAATTCAGATATATTTGCAGCTCAGTTTCCAGAGGCCTCTCATTCACATGTTTTCCCACTGCCCTTTAGCTAATTAAAAATTGTCGTTTCCATGCATATTTTACTCTACAGGTTAGTTAGGAAGGTTAATTGTCTGTTCTTTTTATCTAGCTTTTCTACCTTAGATGTCAAGGTGCCTTGAGGTTTGGTTTGGTCTATAGACAGATAGCATTTACCACTGGAGATCTATAAGAACTATAAAACAAAGTTCTGCATGGATATTTCTGGAATTTTCTACCCTGCATTTTTCTAGCCTTCCTTTCAGTTTATGTTTAGGGAAGCAAAGTTTACAAACCAGAAAATCAGTATCTTTCCACTTAGCCAGTCCTGAAGATACATCCCTATGTAACCAGACTGTTCAACTCAGACTGGATTCCTGGATATAACTCCTGAATATTGATTTTGTGCCTTAAATTCATCCACTAGCATAGGGTAGGATTCATAGGATAGAGATTATTAAATTGACTGGCAACATGCACCGTGCCCAAATAGGAGCCTTTTGTGAATAGGTGAACATACACATGCATACCCCCATACATATGTGCATGCATGCAACAGCAGACACATACACACAAAGTAAAATAAAAACTGAGTCAAATTGTTATGAAAACCTAAATAGGGCTGGCTTGTTTTGCACTGGGGTACTGGCTGGTGTGTCTCCTGCTACTGCATACACTGCACTGTTTCTTAGTTCTCTGTAGTGAGTGGCACATTGGTGGCCACTTAGATTGCAGAGAAAGGAGTCTGGAACAGAAAGAGGGTGGTGAGTAGAGAAAACATCCAATGAGATGGGAGATTGTCATTAAGTACCCAGAGCCAGTAAATAATTGAGAAACAGAAAACTGAAGAAGTACCTAGAAACTAGAGTTCAACCTGGAAGAACTGGAGATTCTTGTGACTGAAAATACTAAAATAAACAGCAATTTGAAGTTCCTAATGCTGCTTTGGAATATAAGCCCCTGTGTTTATCTATTGGCGTCTACTCCACATTCTCACAGAATCGTTTGCCTAAATCAAAGAAATGGTTTCTTGTTTACGGTTTTATTTCTCTGGGTACAGTTTTATACTCAGAGAACAAGGCTATGGTGTCAAGGAGCTTTGGGGGGAACTACCAAAGGACCGATCATGTGATCGCTCCTCCAGCTCATGGCTCAAATTATGGAGCCACTCCACTTACGACATGCTGAGTTCAGGCCTCCCCAGGTTCTCATTGGCAAAGGGGTAGGCGAGCTGAAGATGCCCAAGCAACCATTCCAGACCTCTGGCACACAGCTGGAGTCTGGGCTATCGCTGCCTGTTGACAAACCATTGCCCCTCTTACAAACCATCTTGTCTGTTTACTTCCAGTCTTTCTATGCCAATATGCTATCTTGAGTCAGTTTTTACTTATTCTTAGGAGCTACTGTTCTAATCAAATATTATTTTAGCATCCATCTGCTGTCCCCTCAGAGCCATTACCTTAAGTGGCTTGAATTTACATTAAGCACACTGACATTATGTGAGTATAAATATACAGATGAATATAATTTATACCCTTTAATTTTCATACAGAACAGCCTCATATTCATAAACGATATTTCTACCACATTTCTCGACTAGATTAAACTGCTTCAGAAGCTGGAGATTACAGAGAGTGGGTTTACACCACAGAAATTAGCAGATGCTACAAAATGTAGCCTTCTGTGCAAAGGCCTGTCAACAGTTAGCACCCACGAAATGTGAGCTATTAATAGAAAAGGTAAAGAAATAATGCTGGAGATATGGCTTAGCAGTTAAGAGTGCTACCTGCTCTTCCAGAGGACCCAGGCTCAATTCCCAGCTGTCTGTAACTCCAGTTCCCAGGGATCCTCTTCTGGCCTCAAATGGCACAAAGCATATAAGTGTTCAGACATACATGCAGAAAAACATTCAAATATATAAAACAAAATGAATCTTTAAAAGGTAAAGAGAAGTATCTCCAGCTAGTTAAAATATTTCCCTCTTAACTAAAGCAAAAACAAAGAAACAAGATTCCAGTCACACCAAAAAAACTGAAAATCAAACTACTCTTTACTGCTAAGAAAGCTTAAATTACTCATTCTCTGATGGTGGGAAGTCTTTCTGTGTGCTGTGAATATCATTCTTTAAACAAAGGACTGTTTGGGCCCATGACAGGCATTGTAGGCATAGGCAGTGAAATCAAAACATAGGTAAGAGGAGGGTGGAGTCTGACAAAGAAGTGATCCAGATGCCCATGATGCAAGATGTAACAAAATAGGTGAACCATAGGCCACATAGCAGGACAGATGAATGGAAATGGGTTGAGTTAAGATGAAAGAGTTAGCTAGCTAGCAATATGCCTGAGCTATAGGCCAAATAGTATGAAATTAAAATAAGCATCTTTGTGTTTCTTTGGGACTTTGGGATTGCTGATCTGGATAAGTAGCGGTGGTAGGTCTGGATCATGGGGCTAGTCGGGCCAGAAACCTCGTGTTGCAATACACCAAACTTCTCCATCCACACCAGGCTTTAATAATTTATATGTTCTTAGCCAGAAGCCAGAAGCATCTTGCATGTTTCAGCCTATGATAACACAAGCACCTCATAGAAAATACATCACACATTTCTCCCTCTGCTTCATGGCCCTACCAAACTCAAGGACATATGAGCTACATATTTCTTTTGAAGTCTGCAAATGAGTACATGTTTGAGAATCAGTTCAAGGACCAAACAAAGAGTCTGAAATACAAATATCTCAAGGACCTAATTGTAAAGAGATGGCTGCTGGACTCCTTTATCCCCCAGCCAAGGAATAAATTGATGCCCTAGCCCCTTCCCTGCCTGGAGGTTTGTCTACAAAGCAGACAGAAGCAGAGTGAGAGAAATAAATCAAACATGGCTTTCTCTTTCATTTTCACACTTATTGATAGAATTTAACATCAAGTTAAGTTTCCTGCAGGTCTCACTGTGGCATCTCCTTGGACGGGGTGAAAATGGGCAAGTGAATTTTCACCATCTTACTGTATGTGTTTTACTTTTCAGTATTAGTAGATTAGAGAGGACCAAAAAAGGCCCAACTCAAATTACCAAAAATTATAAATGAATTGAAGACTCAGATACGGCAAAGTGCTATGAGGCATCCTAAGTACGTCTGGAGCATTGTTAACAATGCTCTAAAACTTCTTTTTGTGATCCGTCCTCAAAGGTGTGACTCGGACCCAGGTCCCGCAACGAGTTAATGAATGACCACTAGGTTCTGCAAGTCTCTGTCAAGTTATTCACACCAGAGGCCCCAGGTTTAGCTATACTTCTATGTAAGGTGTTTATTGTTTTGATATTATCTCTACAATTCAGAAAAAAAGGGAAAATTAGCCACCATTAACGTACTAACACCTCATGTCTCCTTTATAACCATTGCTAGTTTCTCTTGGCACAAGAAGAATGTCTCAGCATAGGGCACAGTTGACCTGATGACTTCGGAGGTGACTGAATAACAACACACATGACCTTTTATAGCCTCTCCACTCACAGCCAAAACAAACAGGCTTTTGGACCATGTTGCTGTGGGAGTTATCCACGGGGATTGTGATGAGCTCCACTCCCACACCCTCTATGTAGGTCTCAAGAAAGAGGGAAGAGAAAAAAATGTCCCGGGAGACATAATTACTCAGTCTAGTATCTCGGGGCTCCCACCAGAAGTCAAACCAAGTCTTTCAAAGTCCACAACCCACAGATAGACAAAGGAGAGTGAGTGAGCCTGGCAGCCTGGCAGTTCTCTCCCAGCTGTCTAGGGTGAGTGGCAGTTTAGGAGGATTACCACATACATCAGCTTTTTTTTCCCTGGAGTGCTCAATGTCCAGCCATGCTTGTCCCCAGCCCTCTGCCATCACAGAATGTGTGCCCTGTTTGCTTTTACAGCACATTGGCTGCCTCACACTTCTGCTTTACGTCCATCCTTGCATACTGCCAAGACTGCCAAGAAATGGCACTTGAGGTCAGCACATTGTTTCTGAGTCCAAGAACAGACAGGCTTTAGAGGAGAAGGACCATGAGAGTCAGCTTGATTTCACCATTTACCATTTGTCTCACTTCGGAAGAGTTATCCTCTTTACGGAAAATAATTTTTATATCTACAGGTGAGGATAAATTCTCTCTGTGTGTCTGCAGATAGATGGGAGAATAAATACACAGTGACTGGCACGCAAGCAGCTGCAATCCCACTAAGGAACATTAGATCTAGGATTAATTACAACTAATTTGAAATACATTGAGAGGATCTCAAGAAGTCATGTGACCGAGGAACTGCAGGAAGAGAGCATGTTCCAAAACAAGAAGTCCTTTGGTTGTTCCGAATCCAACACTTTTTTGGTCAGCAGGATGTCTGAGGGTAGAGACAGGATTACACAGCATAGCCCATCCTGTGAAGACGTTCAACAGCTGGCAGAACAGAGGTCTGCTCTTGAAGCCTTCCGTGTGGAGGAAGCATGCTTAATGGCAACGCCCAGGATTGCTGGGGGGGGGGGGGTGAGAGGACACTTAGATCATGGCTACACCGAGGGGAATAAATGGACTTAGCTCAGCTCAGCTGTTTCCTCACCCCACTTCCCTCCCCATCCACAGAAAACCAGCCTTCTTCAGCCAATGGTGGAGAAGCAGATCTGATTAAATACCTCCTCCAATATGGCCATTTTGAGTAGCAAAAGACAGCACTTTGAACTCTTCTGAACTTTGGTTTCATTTTATTTAATCATTTATTTTAGACCAAGTCTCTTTATGGGACCCAGGCTGGTTTTGAACTGACAATCCTCCTGCCTCGGACCTTTGAGTGCTAGGATTTTGGTGCAGACCACAAGATGGGGCTTTGCTCTTATTTTAAGCCTTAGCTTCTCAAACTTTGCAGGCAGCATAAATGTGCTATTTATTTGCCCCTTTAAAGATCCCATTTTATCTGACAGGTATTTGTGGATTCTAAAAACAAAAAACTAATAAAATGATGGAAAGCTCAAAGCAATTTAGATATGTCAACATAATACTAATTACACTGACTGGCAGAAAATAACTCTATGACTAAACCTCACACACAGGAACTAACAAAACATCACTAATGTGGACCATCTTGGTTTTCCTTCTTAATTTCTAGGATTATAACATTAAACACATTCTAATGCATTCCCTCTGTTCTTGGAGAATGCAAATACTATAACATAGGAAAGAGAAGTGTGTAAATAACCACTCCAGTGGATACAGCTTAAGTTTGACCTTGGTTTTTGTTCTCAGCCAAGACCTGCACACTCAGGCCTCCAGCTCTGACCTCAAGGAGGTTGTCTCACAACTTAATTTCATATGCACCATGGGATCTGCACCTTCCACCTAGGGAGGTGGTTATTTAGAGAGAAAACAGTTAAGATGTGAAGTTCATCAACAGCAAAAGCTCTCTGGGTGACCCAGAGGGCCCACTTCTGGAAGAGAAAATAGGATTTTAATTGACAGGTTCGATCCCAGGTCCCTCTCCAGGGCTTTGACATAGAGGTCATGAACTATGGTGCTGCACTTTTGATGCAATTCACAGTTGACCTCCATGGAATGCACTCCAGGCTTCAAAGTCATTCCATGGCCCAACCTCACTTGTTCCATCCCAACCCTTAGCCTCTCTACCCTTGTGGTTTTAATTGGTGAAGCACAAATTATACCAATCTTCCTTGTAGTTAGAAGTTTCTCTGTTCTGCTGGGCAAGTCCGGCAGCTGATTTATGAAGTAATTAACTTGGATGCTTAATATTCTAGTAACTGCTGGGCCAGTAGTTCAGGCTTATTACTAAATTAATACATGGTTCTATTTATGTTTTGCCATGTGGCTTGGTACCTTTTCTCAATCCAGCATTCTCACCTTGCTTCCTCTGCATCTGGCTTGTGACTGACCTCCGCCTTTCCTCTTCCCAGAATTCTCCTTGTCTGCTTGCCCCGCCTCTACTTCCTGCCTAGCTTCTGGCCAGTCAGTGTTTTATTAAACCAATATGAATAACAAATCTTTACAGTGTACAAGAGCATTCTCCCACACTTCCTGGTTGTACATCTTTCCTCCAGACCCTTCAAAATACCTTTGCTCTGTCCCCACATTGGTGTTTCTAAACAGGTCTCCTGTTCCTCATGTACAGATATAAAGATATTTCAATTGCACCAAGACATTGCCTAGGATTTATCCTGGAACCCAACTAAGGATGCAGCAAGTTTAGGAACTCTTTTTGGAAGTAAAGCCCTTAACTTTGGACTTTGTTCACTCCTCTATCCCTCATGCTCAGAAGAGCAGGTGGCACTGATGTTTGAGAAATATTTGCAAATTAGTAAATAAAGTACTTAAAACTTTAAAAGTAAATAGCCACTTTGAAACTTTCAGAAAATACTTCACAAGCTATAAAGATGA
Source organism: Phyllotis vaccarum (assembly GCA_033318265.1). NCBI lineage: Eukaryota > Metazoa > Chordata > Mammalia > Rodentia > Cricetidae > Phyllotis > Phyllotis vaccarum. The sequence goes on along the minus strand of JARWLC010000001.1, from coordinate 76,776,474 downwards.
TGATGCCCATGGTTAAAGGGCCCTGCTTATAAATAGGAAAAACATCATGACTCCAACTCTGCTAGATTTACCACCTAGGAAAGCAATTCTTCCACCAGCACCCAGATGAGCTGAGATAATTTTTGTGTTTACTGTATTTGGCTGCTGAGAATAAGCCACTCCCTGATGCCGCCTGTGTTCTCTGGCCATCCTGTATTTTATCAGGCATATGCCTGAACTAGAAATAAACTTTAATCAGAGAGGGTGACTGATACTTTTGGCTTCTGTGATTGACTGAGACAACCCAAGAGGCCAATACTCACTCTAAACCCATGAGAAGCAAAGAGGGGCTTCTTTATGACTTAAATGGATTGTTCTTTGTGTCTCAATGACTGTGGCTTAAAGTCATGTCCTGCCACCAACCTCCACCCCTTGCAAGACAGAAGCCTCGTGCCAGCAGTTATCTTGTGACCATAAGAAAAGCTATCCCTAGAGGAAACAGACCTAACAGAAACAGAAGAGAAAGACAGAGATAAGCAACAGCATAGTGAGCCACTGACCACCTGACCTTCCTCTGCAACTTCTCAGGTGCCTGGGCGAATAAAGACCTTACTGTTTTAGCCAACTTCAGATCCGATTTTAGTTACAATCACATGACTAAAGCCAAATTCACTGAACCAAGCAAGTGCAAGTGACTTCTGCAGAGAGCAGGGAGAGAATGCAAAGCCACTTTCGGGCTATTGGGTCACTTCTATCCATTTCAGCCTCCCTGAGTTCACTCTGTCATTGACTCTCATTCACTGCATGCTAATTATGTTCAAGCCAGAGGCCCTACTCTAATAGTACAGTATGTACAAAATAAGGATTTAAAATATTACATAATTATATTCTATTGGTAAACTGCTAAACTTTCTTCTCTCCTCTCTTTGTGTGTGTGTGTGTGTGTGTGTGTGTGTGTATGTATGTGTGTAGATTTTGATGTTTAGAATGCTTGGATTTTTGTTTTATTTTATTTTGTTTGTTTGAGACAAGACTGGCCTCACACTCAAAGATGCCCCTGTTGCTGATTCCCAAGGCCTGAGATTGCATGTGTACAATAGCACACACAAGCTCACAGACTATAGGTGTGTTAGTAGTAAGAGTCACAAAGCATGGGCACTCCTGTAAAAATTTAATGAATAATATCTATAGGTGGCTGTTGTTGGTAAGGTGCTTTCTGAACCTAAGTTTGGATCGCTGACACCCATGTAAGAAAGCTAAACTTGGAATTGCTTTGGAAGTAGAGACAAGAGGATCTCTGGGACTTGCTAGCCAACCAGCCTAGGCTAATAAAATAGAGAGTGGTTGAAGAAGATACCCAGCATTGACTTCAGGGCCCCTAGGCACATGCAAATTCACACCTATGTATCACACACACACACAAAGTGGGTTTTCGAAAAAAAATTAATAATGTCTGCAGCCCAACATCCATGTGTATAGTGTTTTGTAAATAATAAATTCAATATATATTGGACACCTGCCCTATACTTATGCCAGCATATGCTGAGCACCGTGTGCACATTTCTTCCGTGTCTGGCATGAATTATTAATCATGTTTTAAAAGTACAAATGCTGTTGTGATTTGAAAGTGAGCTCATCTGTGTGAATACTGGATTTCCAGCTAGCGCTGCTGTCTGAGACAGTTATGGGACTCTTAGTAGGTAGACTTTTCTAGGAAAAGTGGGTCACTCAGGGCAGACCTTCGGTGTTAGCATCTGCCTGCCCCTTCCTGTCTGCGCTCTACTTCCTGACTGTGGACACAGCAAGCAGCTGCCTCAACTTCTGCTGCCGCCTCTGTCTTCCAGAGATGATGGACTCTGCCCTTCTTAAACTATAAGCCAAAGTCAACCCTCCCTCCATTAGCTGCTTCTTGTCCGATCAGAACAGCAAGAAAAGTAGTCAATATATAGTCACCAACATGCCCCAAATGCCACTGACTGCCCCCAAAACCACACAGGAAGAAAACAGAGGGTCAGGGACAGGCAGTGTGAGTGCAGATCTGGGCCTCCTGCTACTGTATTATTCTACTGAAAGATTTCACACAGTGTAGAAAGCGGAATCTCCTCCCAAAGATGCCCATTCCCCTATCCCCATAACTTGTAACTGTTACATATCACAGCAAATGATAATCATCTACCTTGAGACAGGAACATTACTCTGGACTCCTAAATGGGTCCAGTGGAATCATACATAGACGTTACAATAAAAAGGGCCTGGAGAGATAGCTTGGTGGATAACAACACTTACGACATGGGCATGGGGATCTACCTACAGATGCCCCGGATCCATGTAAAATGCTGAGTGTGGTCATGAACATCTGTAACTCCAGAGCTGAGGTGAGCAGAAACAGGAGGATGTCTAAGGAATACTGGCTACCAGCCCAGCCCCAGCTTCAGTGAGAGACCCAATCTCAAGGAAATAAGGTAGAGAGTGACAGAGAGGATAGCCAGTACTGTCTTCTACTCACTGCGCGTGCACACACACACACATACACACACGTTCATATACCACAACCCACACACACTACACACATACACACATACACACAATAATAATAATAAAATTAAAAGAAGAGGCCGTCAGAAAGGCAAATGTATCAGAAGCAAACGTCAGAGTGGGATGAATGAGGAACATTTCCACCAGCCCTGGCTGACTTTGATAATGAAGGGGAGTCATGCATTAGTTTGTAGGCACTAAAGGGAAGCGAACAGATTCTCTACTATAGCCTCAGAGAGGACCGCCAGCCTGCTGCTGAATGATCTTAGCTCCGTAAGACCCTCTTAGACGTGTAATACCTGGGAGAGAAAGGTACAATTGTGCTGTGTTTTAAGGCACTGAATTTGTTGTAACAGCAAAGAGAAAGCTGCATACTTTCCTGTCCTGTACATAGAAAGGGAGGAAAAGTAAATGTCCTCTACCCATCTTAAGTTCAAGGTGGGAAGGAGTGCAGAAACACATGATGGGTCATTACCAAAAAATAAGCAGAAGCTTATTGACACGTAAGCTTCATATGTGCACGGGAGACATGTATGACTCATATGTCCATGGGAGACATTCAGGGAACCAGATTCTTCAAGAAAGACCTTAGAACCCCAACTTATAAACCATACTCAAAGAAGAGAAAATTCTTAGAGATGAAGGAGTGCCCATGAGTTTCTAAGAACAGTGAACAGTGGAAGGCAGATGAAGCCTGTGAGGAGAGCCTGCCATACAGGTTCCTCTGGTGCCACCTCCAGGCTGATGAAGATCCAGAGCTGACTCTAGTTCTTAGCCTGTGTCCTCCTGGTAAACAGGAAGATGGCCCAGTTAACCAAATTGCATTTTCAGAAGAAAAGTGTACAATACACACACACATACACATATTATCAATGTCATTTGATAAATGGAAATTATATGCTGCTTTTAAAAGGGAGACCTATGGACTCCACACTAGGAACCAATCTACAGACTTGGTTCCTTCTCTTGACTTCATCCAAGCCAGATCTCTTGATGCAGGGATCAAGCTCAACTTCTAATAGAATGGTATTCGAACAAAAAGACATAAACAAATTGATCTGTGTTCCTTTTGCTGAGCAAATAACCAGTCTTGCATATGTTACGTGCGCCACTTCTCAGGAGGAGCATACATTCTTAAAACAGCTTCCTTTGGGGTTCGATTCTGATCTGCATATCAAGGTTTTACCCTTTCCCCCAGTGACCCATTTGTCTGAGGGAGGCATTCAATTAGACTGCCAGAGCAAATTGATTCAGTATCGACCAGGAAACGCTTCTCACTTGACAGACGGTTGTGCAGAGGTGGGGCAGTGGCTGTAAGAGTCAATCCTCCAAGAGAAAGGGCCTGGATGTTGTCGGAGTGTGAGATATGGCAGTGTGAGGTGTTGGATGGGCTTTGGGGGCCAAAGAGAGGCCCCGTTTCCTGTTACGGTATCAATAGGATGGAGAGTGAAGCTGCTTAGAAATGAGTTTCAGTGAAGTTGGGATCTGGCTCCAACCGTCTGATTGTAGAAATGAGGCTTCTGGACTCAACATTGTGCTTGGGAACCTCAGTACTTCCTCTCTCAAGGTCTGCGTTCTCCAGGGAAAAAGTTTCACTCTTCCTACCACTAACCTACCCACTAACCTCTACTATGGCCCACTTCCCCTTCCTCTGTGGACTGCCAAATTCATTCAAGCTCTGTTTTCCCACCCTCATACATTATGCTTATCTTTACAAACAAGGAATAACTGCTCAGTTATTTTACACAATTGAGTCCCCTACTCCTCAAGTATCAAAAAGCAGAGTACACCCAGTAAGAAAAAAAAAAAAAGAGCTACTCAGAGATTAATGTGCTATATTTAATTTACAGCTGGTACTTAGAACAACAGGCAGAAGGTCACACGCCTGTGGTATAGATACAGCACTGGCTTTTCGTTTTGGCTATATTTGAAATAATGCTTTGATTCGTTGGATGTTTTACAGCTTTCAATATCTGACAGAATAAATTAAATTTTTCATAGCGGTCTTCCCTTGATGACCCCAAGTAGCCATTATAGGTAAGATTGTCCTTTATATCCACCTTGAAAAAAAATTATAAAATTGGTTCTATTAAAATAATTAGGACACACACATTCAATGTAAGATTTAGCTGATAAACAATTATATGACTGTGCTTTTATGTGTATGGTTGCATTGTTGGAACTGGAAGACATTTGTATGGCATACATATCATCTTGACATGCAGTCTCCAAATGTCCCCGGTGAGAGTTGAAATCCATTATCAATTACAGAAATGAATCCAGTCATGTTACTCACTTGGAGAAAAGAATTGAGAGATTTAAGCCCAAATCTGCAAATCCCAGGTAGAAGGGAGAGAATTTATCATTAATGATATGCAAACCATGGAGAAGAGCTATGTGCCTTACAAAGCAGCCTGTCTGGATGCAGAGAGCCCAGGGAAATGCTGAGACAAACACACACAGTGCCCTGAACCATTCCAAAACACTGATATCACTGGTTAAGTCCCTCAGACATATGCACACAAGTCTGCACTTATCAGGATACAGCTACAGTTCCCTCTGCCATCATTTGGAATGAAGTGTTAGATAAAATTTAGAACTCTGCCTCTAACATTACCTAAAGAGGTCTTCCTTGGGAAACACTTTTGTTTATTATTGCTTTTCAAATATTACTCAGTGTTGTAGTGAGGATTCTTGGTCCTGGGCGGCTAGAGGCCCAGACAAACAGACCTGCCACGCCAGACCCCTTAGCCACCTGCCTGCTGCTCAGGCCCCCAGAAATGACTCAAACCTTATATTAACTTCATGCTGTTTGGCCTATGGCTCAGGCACATTGCTAGCTAGTTCTTACATCTTAACTCAACCCATTTCCATTCATCTGTCTGCCACGTGGCCCGTGGCTCACCTGTGCTCCTTACGTGTTGCTCCTTTGGGCTTCTGGCTTGGTCTGTCTGACTCCACCCTACTTCTCCTACCTATGCTCTTTTTTCTCCTCCTACTTTTTCTATGGTGCCTGTCATGGGCCAAAACAGCTCCTTTATTTAAAGATCGATATTTACAGCATACAGAAAGGCATCCCACATCAACTCAGATGTTCTGATGAGAATGTATTGTGAGTATCATATAAAAGGTATAAATGTAATAAGAAAATAAGTGAACACAAGTCCAAGGAAGAAAAAAAAATTACCTGTAGACTCTAGAACTTTGCCTAAATAGAAAGAAGCATTCTCAAAGGAAATAAGAGCATAAGGAATTAAAATATGCCTTCCCCAAATATGCCTCTGTGCCTAAGGAATATTTATTTTAAGATGGTTATTTTGAGAAACTATATACACAGGGATAGTTCTGGGAAGTTGCACTTTTGTAAAAAGAAGTTTGCCCACAAAAGAAAGTTCCATTTGTGAGGGCTTGTGGGGGCTTCTCTGTCTCTGGTGGATAAATGAGACTGAGCCATTCAGAAAACAATGATGTTTCAGCCTGAAATCTGAGACACCATATTCTGAGGTCAGCTGCATCTTTCTTTTGGGTTATCTTCCATGTAACAGATAGCATGTTAGTAAACGTCCATTTGTTTTTCTCTTGTTAATCTGTTTTTCATTGCAGGAGTATATCCCAGCTAAGAACTATGGAGATACCTTTCCCTTTGTCCTCTCTCTCAAAACTGGATCCCAAGTATATTTTCTAAGAGAAATTATTTTCCAAAATTAATGAATGCATAAGTTCAATGCTATCAAAACAGTACCTCCATAAATGTTTGGTGTACTTACAACTCATTACTTGCTCATTGTGAAATTATTAAACTGGCAAATACCATCCCAGCTTGGATCTGAGAGGAGTCATGAGGTGCACACCAGGCAGATTTAAGGTCAGTAGCTTCTTTGAGTGTTATCTCATAGCACCGTGACCAAAAGCACGTTAGTAGACCAGGCCATGCCCAAAGCCCTTTGGAAGGATATCGAAATGATCAGTAGGCAAGACTAATCTCTTTCTTGCCACATCTTACAACACCAGCCATACTGGGTTAATGTGGCTTCTCTCCTTCAAATCAATGTCCAAACTCAGACCAGTAACTCCTCAGTGTCTCATAGAAGAGGTATAATGGTAGGGCTGTTAACATCTGAGGACCTGTGAATAAATGTCTTAGATTAATCTCTGCTGTCATGATAAAACACTAATGAAAATCAACCTGGTGAGGAAAAGGTTTATTACACCTTACATCAGAGTCCACCATCCACGAAAGCCAGGGAAGATGCTCATATGTACTGAAGTCAGTGACTGGAGAGAATCACAGAAGAATGCTGCCTGCTGATGTGTTCTGCTTGATTTCTTACACACAGGACCATTTGCCCATAGGTGGAAAGCTTATTATGGGTTGGGACCTCCTACATCAATCGCCAATCAAGAAAATGCCCTACAGACTTGTCTGCAGGTCAATATGATTGGAGGGGGGGCACTCCTCAATTGACATTTCATCTTCCCATATGATTCTAGATTGTGTTAAGTTGACAAAAATAATAGTCAGTGAACACAGTTAACAATGTCCTCATAAACTGAACTTGTTCAGACACGTCACCCTTGAATATCGTTTACTTTTGTGGATGCATATAGCCTTGATGCCAGCTTTATAGTAACAAGAGGGGGAAAGACAGCGCTTTCAATACTTAAGCACTTATAGCAAAATCAGAAAAGGGGTTTTTTCACTTCTTTTTTTATAAGAAAAAGTAATATGGTAGGAGCCCATCACTTTTATAATTATGGAAAATGTAGGGTTCTTCTTTGAGAGTCTACACACAAATTAACCAAAAGAACATAAATAGTAAGGACCAAAATTAACAATGCTCACATATAACAAGATACTAAAAATGCATAGAAGAGTGGTACTGGCAAGAAGGTTGGCTAGAGGTGCCCAGTGCACTTAACACCACAAGAGAGAACCAAAAGAAGTTTAAAACAACAGGTATATGATGAGAGAATTTAAGACAAAATGTCAGCATTTAGTGTGGCTTAAAAAGAGCAAATGAAAGAGATGCACAATGGTCTATGGAGAAGGTAACTAAGCCCATAGAATAGAAAGTTTAGCCTCTGACATCAACTGGGAACACAGACAGACTTGATTTATCAAGAAAGGGATAGCAGGAAAGAGCAAAAACACTTCTTAGAAACTCCAGCCACGACAGACGTAGTTTTTGGAAATGGTGGACATGACCAGACAGATCCCAGAATCATTCTTGGCTTTACAAAAAGCATCATCTGTGTTTTCTTCTACTATCCTTGAAAAGAAGGCAGGATACACAGCATACACCCAGAAAAAGAGAGGTCGGACTCCACCAGACAGGAAGTCACCCAGTTCCCTCCTCCCTTCTCCTGCCCTTTCCTTCCAGCGTACCCTTCAGAGGTTTTACATTTTTCCCTCCAGTTCTGGTCTCTGAATTATTCTCCAATCTTGCATTGGTTCTGAGTTTTAGGGAGACTTCACTCCACCTGAATTAGGCTTAAATACCCCAACTTATGACTCTTTGGTCCACAGTGTGAGACTGGACCCTCTGGGAAAAAAAGACTAGAAGACCTTGACTCAGCTCACACCGGAGAAGCTACCAGCTATGCTGCTTCACTGTGGTCAGGACTTTCTCCTGCTGAAATTTCAACTCAGAGTTTAGAAAGTGCCTTCAGAATGTGCAAAATTGGATTTAAAAGTCAGGGGCATATCTCTGGGGTAATTAGTAGTTAAAATCAATATGGACCGTTACTTTTAGGTCATTACCCAGGGAATCCTCAGTGGTAATCAAATGAAGTAGATGAGATACTTTTGCACTTACACAATTTATCCTCTATTAAGAATTCTTTTCTTTTCATTGAAATTATCTAAAATACCACTGCTTTCCATCCTTTAATAAGTGTCAAGGAAATGTGGCCTATCATCTATTTACACAGTAAGTCAATACTCTCACACCATTTATTAATATTGAGATGTGGGGGTAGATAGAGTCTTATATGTTAAGGTGAATTAAATTTCTTTTTGCCTGTATGGAAACCAGAAGGTTGTACATACTATCTTCAGTTGTGTTTTTTTTTTTTTCTAAAACATTTGCATTTACCTCTAGTCAAACACGAGGCTTGAGCTCTTCTGTCAGGAAAAGCCATTTAAAATGTTGGAAGATGTAAACATAAAGCAGACAAGTAATTCTGATTTAATACACCTATGAAACTTTAATCTTAAATCATCACTGAGGGGATGGTCATAATTTGTTCAGATTCATGAACACAATAATTATACTGTACCTCCAAAAGAATAGAAAGTAGAACAATGTAGGAAAGTAGGAAACTGGCTACACATTAGACCTCTAAATGGCCACTCTACCACTCCAGCCCACCCATACACATACTCACACTCCTACAAGATATGTGGATTCACTCTCTAGTCAACAGAAGACACTATGAGCTGGAGAATGCCAGGGACCAAAAGAGTAAAGGATGCCACATCTATGATACATAAAACTAAACATTGAAATGGGAGTGTCTCCGTGTCTCACTCATCCTTAACTCTAGAGCTCATACAGCTAGCCTTACATGCTTATCTCTCCAAACAAATAAGAGTTTGGGGTATTTCTCTTGGAGAAAAAATTAACTAGCCTCACAGAAAAGAACCACTGGCATCAGTGTGACTATATTAAGAGACAGAGGGAAGAAATAGCTTAGCTGATCATCCTACACTAAGACTCGTGAGTTACCACAGCACATGTAGAACTTCCACAAAGAATATTATCGCCCTATATTTATATGTGAAAAATTGGGGAAAACAAGAAAATAAAGCTCTAAATGTGTACAAACGTGTAAAGAAAGGTCTTCAAAATCACTTCGGTCAACTATCCATTACTATAATCAAATGCCTACAGTAACTGGACTAAAGGAGCAAGGTTTGTTGACTCATATTTCTGGACACCCGTGCCAAAATTAAACAGAAATTCTGTTTTGAGCCTCTGGCAGGAGTGTTGGATGGGAATGACAGATTGTTGTGGCAGAGCAAACTGCTTGCTTCATGGCTGGGAGACAAGAAGCAAAAAACAAAACAAAACAAAAAAAGAATAGGCTGGAGTCCCCCAGTGACCTCATTTCCACTCACTAGGCTCCACCTCTTAGTAGAAAGGTTCTGCTATCTTCTGAAGGCCAGCATTTAACAAAAGAACCTCTGGTGATGGTTAACATCCAAATTGTACCAAATAAAGACCCACTGGTCGATAAGAGGAGATCCTGAACTGAATGAGGAAAAGTATGTAAAAGAAGCATTCTCCAGGAGAAATTGCACCAGACAAGCTAAACATGTAAAAACAAAAAAACAAAAACAAAAACAAAACAAAAAAAAAAAAAACAAAAAACCTTGATTCAGAACTATGGCAATAGGAGAGATTGACTCAACTCTGAATACAATAAGTATGCTAGTGGGCAGGGTGAGGGAGTTATGATGAACTACTAAGATGTAGTTAGAAATTTTCCTGTCCCACCTAGCTGCAAGGTCTGGACTATAGTCCCATAGCCACTTTCAAATGATCACTCAGAGACTTATATTAATTATAAATGCTAGACTGGTAGTTGATGCTTGTTACTAGTTAACTCTTACACTTTAAAGTCAACCCATATTTCTATTTATGTTTAGCCATGTGGGTTGGTACCTTTTTACTCAGTGTATCATTCTCATCCTGCTTCCTCTGTCTCTTGCTGGCTGTCTCTCGCTGGCATCTACTATCTGCTCTTCCACTTCCCAGAATTCTCCTAGTCTGGTTGCCCTCTACTTCCTGTCTAGCTATTTGACTGATCAGCATTTTATTAAACCAGCATTTACAGTGACAAATATTGACAGTGTATAGAACATAGTCCCTCAGCACTAAGAGGAATGTTTCAGGTAATAAGTTTGATGGCAGTGAGGTAATGAATGATTTGACTGGGTATTAAGGTGAGGGTATCTCTCTAAATCAGCCAAGCAAGTTCATAGCCAGAAACTGCTTAGCAGACCTAGGTCTAAAAAAAAGAAGCTCAGCAAAGTCAGACTCAAGGTTACCCATGAAGGGAGTCCTTGTCAGCATCCAAACTCAAAAAGCAGGTCCTGGAAAGTAAGAGTAGGGTACCAAACATAAGAACTTCAGTGTGGAAACTGGAAGATGATAAGAGTTAACAGGCAACAGGAAACAGAAAAGATATGAAAATAGAGAAGGCCAAAAGGCCTTATGGGAAGAAATTATTAAGAAAATGAACAAAAATGTTTCCAAAGATTGAAGGACCATTAACAGCCCAAACAGAAAAAGTCCACAAAATACCAGGTAAAATGAAGGGGAAAGGCTGATTGTACACTGTATGTTTATGAACATCAGAACACAAGAACTTCCAGGGAGAAATAAGGTCTGTGCATTGAAACAGCATTAAACATTTTACAAGTAAACTTAAAATTTTTAAATTTACAAAGAACATTATTTCATGTGTCAAATTTAAGTTTTTTAAGCAAGTATATCGGTAGAATAAAATCATTTATATAGGATCTTATATATTTTGCCCATACATTTCTTCACTTTTTAAAGTAATTACTAGAAGATGTATTCTACCATCTGAGAGAATAAATTAGTAAGTATGAACATGTGACAAATAGCACAGGAGATTTTGAACAGGAAATGAACAACAGGCAAAATGTGACCGTGAAGAAAGTCCTCAGAACGGCAGTTGTCCATCAGACCCTGAGACCAGCAGCCATGTTGCAGGTTTACACCAAGTGGGAAAGAAACTGGCTGAGTGACTTGAATGTGTGACACATACTCCTGGGAAAATCACAATTCTGCTAGAGTCCAGGAAACAATTCGTGATAGATTATAGAAACACACACAACATCATATACACATATATACACACGACATACATACGCACACCAGAAAAGAATGTTAACGTTTCAGAAAACCTCAAAATAATTTCAAGAAAATGCTATAGTATACCTCATTCCTAGCTAATGATAACATCTGTACAGTTCAAAGAAGAAATATTAAATAATGATTTAATAACAAAAAAATAGAGCCATACTAAGGGGAAAGAAAGTTGCTAAAAGAATGATACACAGTACTAACTTTTCATTTCCCATAATAGCAAGTCAATAAATAATACAGAAGAAAAGAAAGACAATCTTGTCTTCAAGCATGCCTCCCCTCATTCCCTGGAGTCACCCATGCCTCAATCACTTCTATCCCTCAAGCCCCTGCTCTGGCCTCTGTGATCCCAGCAGGACATTTCATACAGAGAATGTTTCCACCTGAGGCCTCATCAACTCAAAACTATCCTTTCAAAAAAGAGAGCATAAATTTAAAATAATAGAGAACCATACCCCTCCATTTTGTACCACCTGAAGAGCCTCCCACATCAGCTCCATTAATAAGTTACCCTACACCTCTTCATTCTCCTCTCCCCTGAGATAAGCTCTCATCCTGCACCCCAGACTATCTTGGAAACCATTATTTAACCCAAGTTGCCTTAAGTCACAGCAACTCTTCTGCCTCCACTTCCAAAGAGTGGGGATTATACAAATGATAACCCTTCTTACAACAGTACACCCTGTTAATCTCCACCTTCCTCCAGCAGCCTTCCAGTCTTCTGTTAGGCACCCTTCTCTCCAGTGGATCACTGGGCAGAACTCTCTCAGCGTGTGGGTATTTCACAGAGCGTTTAGTCAAACTGAGCTTTTAATAAATGGACAGTAACTATCTAGCTTATGGTGCGATGTAGGAAATCAGGTAAGCCATATAAAATCATGCATTTATTTTAGGTGTTGACTATCTTCAAATAAAAAAAAAAAGTGCTGTGAAAAAAAGGAGAGTGAGTTTAGATGAATGGGAATTTACACTAAAATTTGGATATTTGCCTACTCTTTTGAGTGTAGTGTGTAGCACTACTGTACAAATGCTTTTGAACTATAATAGTTACTATTGCGCTATCATTGTGTGCTAGGCATCTGCCCTCACCGAACATAAGAAATAGATTATTATTATGCTAATGTTCTAAGTGCTGATAGAAGCTGAGTAGTTTGCTGGGACTACCAGGCAACAGGTGGCAGAAGTGCGGTTTCGTTGTATATAATCCCAGTTTAGAACTTATGTTCTGAGTGGTTCTATGTGGCAATTTCTACAGCTTCCAAAACGGGTGCCATCTGAACCTTTGAAAATTGAATAAAATTATCGCTGTGAGAGGAAGTGTAGTTCATCAGAGACAACTACTAGTAAAGGTCAACTGGGTCTGGGAGCTGGCTCGGGGGTAATGGTGCCTACTATCCGGCCTTGAGGACTCAAATTTACATCCTCAACGCCCACATAAAAGCTTGGCATAGCCACATGTGCCTGAAACCCCAGCATGGGAGGGTATGGGAGGTAATCCTTGGAGCTCACAAGATAGTCAGTGTAGCTGAAATAGCACGCTTCATGTCAATGATAGATCCTGTCTCAAGGGAACAGGGTGACAAGCAATAGAGAAATAATACCAAGTTCTGGCCTCTGCATTTACCACCAGGTAAAATTATTACTAGACCCACCTTTCCTGGTGAGCTCCAACAATGCACTCACAATAGTGACTCCGCAGGAAATGCCCCTAAGGTGTGCTATATTGGATGATGTGTGGTGGGTGCCGAGGAATTCTGCTCCACTCATTTCTCACTTGCCCCAGACCACTCTGAGCACTTAAAAGCTCTCAGTTTTAAACTAATGATAAAAATACAAGGTTTGATTTTTTTCAACATAACATTTTTATTGATTCTCTAAGAATTTCACATCATGCACCCCAATTACACTGACTCCCAGTCCTTCCACATCTGCCCCCAACCCGTTAGCTCCCCCCGGAAAAGTAAAAAAAAAAAAAAAAAAAACCCAGTTTGTGTTATCCGTGTACTTACTGGAGAATTGTCTACCTCCTAGTGGCCTGCCTCCCAAATAAAACTGAGTCTTCTTCCCATCCACAACCCTGCCAGAGGCCATCTATTGTGGATAGCCACACTTCAGCTCCTCCTCACACTTTACAAGAGTTCTCCTCGATGGTCTCCTGTCTAAGCGGTTTCCCTTTAGGGGGGTGCAGGCTAGGGTGAGTAGGGGCTATCACAGAACCCTTCACGTCCCTTTCTCTCAACTGTGTGTCTACAGTCACTGATATTACAGCAACATCAGCCTCTGCTTTCACAGTCAACTGGAGTCTGGAGTATGGGCCTCCACATGGTTTCTGGTGACAGCACAGACCACGAACACAGCCCCAGGCCCCAGTAGTATCAAGGACCGAGACAAGGTCCTTGGAAGCAGAGCTGACTTCAGACATCAGATGGCCCAGCATGGCCCGGCCCACAGACATCAACAAGGGTATTCAGGCTGAAGCATAGACCACAGAAATCCTCATCATCTGTGGTAGCTTAAGAAGACACAGACATCAAACCAGACCTCGGGTGCCATTACACACTCAGGTGGTCCTTCTGGAGGTCCAAGCCAGAAACTGAACCATTCCCCCATCTTAGGCCTCCATAGTTGCCCAGAGCCAGGGTAATCTCGAAGGCATTTTGGAGTAGGGAAGGCTGCCATCTCTCTCCAGTTCTGCCTCTCTCCACAGTGAACATGCTGCTTTGTTTTTCTATCTTTCCATCACATATTTATTCATCATAGTGGTGCTTGCCTGGTGAAGCGGGTGAGGCCTCAAAATACAAGGTTTTATGTCATCCTCATGTGGATAAGGTAGAGCAAGAACAGATTTATTTAAAATATATACAATGATATGAGGTCATAATATCTGAAAAATTAAGTAATAAGGATATAACATATCCTGAGTCACAGACAGACACATCCAGAAAAATTAAATGCTCTCATTAACCACTAGCAAGCCACTGGCTAGGCTATTTCTTTGATCACAATCGAGTTTCCATTTCATTAACCTTGGGGTCACAGCTTCCAGAGACTGTTGACTGTTCCTCAAATGAAGCAAGAAGTGTGGAAAGCGGGACTGATCTAGGGGGACCTCTGGGGAGATGACAGAGGCGGTAATATAGTTTGTAGCTCTCCACGTGACCCCCATGAGAACAGACAGAACAATTAGAAAACCAAAGTCATGAGCTATGCTTACATCAAATGGTAACAATTAGCTGATGGGAACCTTTCCCTGGGAACCTAAGCATACAAGAAGGAAACAAACCACCAGTCATTACATGACTCTCAGGCTATCTACTGCCACAGAAGAGGAAATAAGGATGGGGTGTCTTCCAGACCTAAGAATGGGAAAGCCTAACACGGCCAATGCAAGTTGAAAATACACAAGGCCCATGTGAAACCCGTGGCTGGAATTCAGAAGAGTGAGCGCTGCATGTTCCTATATGTGGTGCAATGGATCCTAGTACAGCGCTCTCTCTCTTAAAGGACCTGGGGGCTTGGGTCCCACAACTCTGCAAATGAACCATCCAAAGCCACAAAGGGTGAACTGGAAGGGGTAGAAGTGAACTTGAGCAGGACACGCAGAAGTATACGTTCAGAGTAAGAGAAGTCGGGAAGAAAAGAAAGACACGTCACCCGCTTACGTTTGTCTGACCAGTTCTGTGGGAACATTAAGTCACCTGACCTTATGCTTTGATTTCAGTTTCTACCCAGTTGTTTGGCACTCTGTGGGAAAAGCCTGTCCACACCAGATAGAATGAGCCCGGGGGTGACAAATAATCACACTTGGATGTGGCTTTTCACTCTACTAGTCTATGAGAAAAATACATTGATAGACTAAGATGACAAGAAATTTACTTTTTAAAGTATACTTTATTTCTTATTTGTGTGTGTGTGTGTGTGTGTGTGTGTGTGTGTGTGTGTGTGAAGTCATGCCATGTGTGTGCCTGTACCTGCAGAGGTCAGAAGCAAGTGTCAGGTCACCTGGCTAGAGTTACAGGCAGTTTTAAGTCGCCTGACCCGTGTTCTGGGGATAAAAGGAAGGTCCTCTGGAAGAATGGAGGGCTCTTAGCTACTGAACCATCTCTCCAGTCTCCCCCACACAGAAAAATACAATACATTTTCCATTCCACTTTTAACTATAGACATATTAACATATCATTGCAGTCAATAGTGTTGAAGGATTGAGCTGCACTAGGCTCTAAGTCAAGTCTTTCCCATGACTCTATTAGTTCAGAAGAGCTATTATTACTCCCAATGTTTTTTCATTCTTTTCTGTTATGTTTTCTTCAGGGACTCCCTATGTAGCCCAGGTTAGCCTCAACATTGCTTTCCTTCTATGCCATTTATTATTCCGTTTTAAAGGCAGTTGTGCTGACTACTGATGCACCTCTGTGACAAAGTAGCTGTCTTGAATAATGTAAGGGAGGATGGATTTTTCTTCAGAGAGTTTGGGCCCATAGTCCTTTGTCCTACTGATTCTGTATCCATGATGAGGCACACTGACATGAACATTTGGCAGAGGCCACTCACCTCAAGATGGAAAAGAAGCAAAGGGTGGGATTGGGAAAAGATAGAGTCCCTAACAACACACCCTCAGTGGCCTATTTATGCAAACTAGCACTACCATTGGAAACTGTGGTAGTAACTGTCCCCCATAAGCCCGAAGGAGGTATGGCTTTGTTGGAGTAGGTATGACCTTGTTGGGGGAAGTGTGTCATTGCAGGGGTGAGATTCAAGGTTCCCTAGGCTCAGGTTACCACCCAGTGTCTCAGTTTACTCTCTGTTATCTTCTTATCAAGATAGAGCCAGCATGTCTGCCTGCATGCCGCCATGCGCCATGCTCCCTGCCATGATGATAATGGACTGAACCTCTGACACTGTAAGTGATCCACGCCAACTAAATGTTTTCCTAAGAGTTACCATTGTCATGATGTCTCTTCACAACAATAGAGACCCTGACTAAGAAGACAGGAACCAAGCCTTCTGTATATAACCTTCTCCTGGGGACACGCATTTCCAAACTGTAGCAATGAGGAAGTAAACCATGAGAAGTACCTAGTCTAGGGCAACACACCAATAAAGCAGAGGAACAACACTGAAATCCCTCTCGTTCTAAATTGCATCTATTTGTTACTTGTGCGAAAAAAATAATAATACAATAAAATCACTATGTCAAAAGTTAAAATCTGCCATTATTAAAAAACTATATGATCCAATTTTATATCTTACTTTATTTTTTAAATGTTTTAATCTGGAAGATATGATGAAAAAATAGAGTATTTGTGAGATTAATACATAGGTTGATCTATTATGATATTTAACAGCAAAGGTCTTGTTCATTCAGGCCAGTGAGGAGAGCTGTTCCTTCTTGTAGAAATACGGTCATCTGCTTACACCCAAATGCTACTTAACATTCACATCTCAGTCATTCCCATCTCCATGTATCTTTCTCCTGTCATTTGAGAAATGATTTCTTAATTTCTACAGCTGTAGTCATTGTATTTAGCGCATGGTTTAGTATATAATTATTCCCCAATTATAATTAGAGTGTTTGCAGTAACAGAAACCCAATTTAGCCAACTTACTGAAGCTACAAGAAGATCATACCAAATATGTGAACTGATTGTTTTGCAACAAATGGATAACAGGGATGGGAGATCAGGCAAACGTCCTAAAGGATAAGACACAAGTAAGGTACCAGTTTCCCATCTTTAGAGAGTTTCCAGGCTGTGACATGGGAAGAAAGGACTCAGGGAGACCACAGGTCATTCCCTGAGTCCAGATGACAAACCTTAGATCTTGGAAATACCAAGGCAGCTAAAATGTATACAACAGAACACCAAACAAGAGAAGGTGTCTCAGAGAGAGAGAACTCTGAAGATCTCTCTGAAACCTTGAGCATGGTACTTATTTGTTCATAAATGTGTTCTTCCCTCACGTTTTCAGTGGACTATTTAGAGGGCAAGTCTAAGTTTAGAGACTCCACAGACAACAAAATTGTAAGACAGAGATAGGAGATTTGGCATAGAAAAGTCATCTTTTCAACAAACAGCCTTGGTGTTAACATTTAGTTAACAATGAAGGGGACTTTGGTCCATTCCTCATACACAACACAAAGTAGATAACTGATAGAAATGAAAAAATCTGAAGCTAGGCAATATCTATAACAAATAAGAATTTATTAGATATAACACCAAAAGAATGGCCCATGGAAGAAGTAAAATCAATAAATAAAACTTAATCAAAAATTGAAGTCTACTTAACAAAGTCTATTACCAAGATGTAAAGACAAATTGTGGGCTGGAACAAAAGACTTTCAACTCTGAAGAAAATACTTGCATTTTAGAATATGTAAAATATCTAAAAAAAAAAAAAAAAAAAAAAAAGGAAAACAGAACTGGTAAATCGTCTGAACAGGGACTTCACCAAAGTAGTGATGGTTCTTCGCTGATGGTAAATCATGACATTACAGGATGCTCAACATCCAAGGTAGAATTAAGTATGTACTAAGTATGTGAGTCTGAGCTTCATATGATCAACATGGTGGGACTTCATCTCAGAAGAAAAAGAAAACTATGATAATGAAGGTACCAAGGAACCAGGGCCCTCATATTCTAGCAAAGGGTCAACCATTCTGAGAAAACTGCTCACCCATTTCTTCAAACAGTAAACACAGGCCTATACCACATGGGATGGTCATTCCATTCCCAGACATGACCCAAGAGAAATAAAAACATGTGCATTCACACATATATATTCATGGCAACTGTTATTGTAAGCTGCAAAACTTGTACACCATCCAAATGTCCATCAATAGATGAATGGGTAGACTAATTGTGGCATATTGTACAAAAGATGCTCCCAGCAAAATAATGAAATGTTGGCATGTAGAACAACGTGGGTGCTTCATGAAATAAATGAGAGAGGTAATTAAAAGTGAATCAAAACTGAGTTGTCTACAATGTGAAACTTCAAAAATAAATACAAAGTAACCCCCAGTAACAGAGGGAAAAATGAGTGCCACCTTGGAAAAAGACAAGGGATGGGTAGAAACATCATAAAACAGGACAAGAAAATTTAAGAATGCTGCAAGTGTTCATTATCTTGACTGTGGTGAGAATTTCACATGTGTTTACCAATGTCAAATATATCAAGAAACTTTTGTACCTTTATAGCAGTTTATAATAATATGACCATTATGTCACGGTAAGACTTCTTAAATAGTGCTTATTTTATGTAAACTAAACAATAAGATTTTTTAAAAGACAATACAGGAGTGTCATGAATGAATTAACTTTTTTCCTGATAGAGCTGTGAGCAAATCCTAAGTACATATGCTATATAATAAATATATGGCTTTAAATTAACAATTAAATGGGATCTTTGTATTTATTTTTCCCACAGACAACATTAGGAAGGCACATCTACATCTTACAAAGCTTTTTCCCCCTGAAATACAATAAATCTTACTAATTCATTCTTTAAAAGTCCCAAAATGCATTCAAGTGTTTCCAAAAGACAATCAAACCAGGGCAAAAACAATGAGAAAAATAAAAATCCAGTTTCCAAGAATAGGCTAAATAGTGTCTTAAAAAATCCTGAATGGAAATAAGCATAACCAGATATGATTCTGCTGAGCATAATATTGGAAGAGTAGCTTCTATTTTTCTGAGTTCTTTCCTAGTAATTTAATTATTTGTCAGAATTCTGTTCCAGTTCCAAATAGACACTGAATTTAAATAGCTATTTCTAATATAAATGAGCTAATAGTTTATATTTGTGAAGAATCCCAAAGTCAGTTAGAACCTGCAAATGGCCTTCAAGATATTCAAATTTGTTTCAGATATCAATTAGATCTCCCCAAATAGTGTTGTTACAGGTTGATGAATCTTATTAGTGTACCCAATGAGGCAAGAAATATATTTCTTTGTTGCCCAATGGGTTTTCAAAAAGTGATCACAGAGTGATCACTTTCTGAAGTCTAAACTTTTGTGTATTTACCGAGGGTTCTCAAACCTTGAAGGGAGTTGTTTGATGAAGCAGAGAAGTCCCATGGATGCTTACCTGGGCTGACCAAAAGCTGATGATTCAGTATCCTTCGCTGAAAATGGGGTCACACTAGAAATGTCCCTTTGCTGCCTTTATCTTGTGACCATGTCTAAAAAGGACAGCATGCTTTCAGCACCACGGGCAGACACAATTGTCTTGGAAATGTGGCAATTGAGTTTTTTAATAGGGTTTTTGTTGCAAACTTTATCAATTGTTTCAATATGTCAAATTAATCTGGTGTTTCTGACAATAAGGGAATTTCTCCATTTTCATTTTCCAAAATGATGAGCATCTTGGAATACAGCAAAAACTGTTTGCTATGTGCTGTGGGATTATGCTCCTGTTTATTGTAAATATTTGCCACTCCAAATGCTGATTGACCAGAAGGCAGGTAAGAAGTATAGGTGAGGTTAGCAGAGTAGGAGAATTCTAGGAAGCAGAAGAGCAGAGATGCCAGAAAACACTGAGGGAAGCCAAGAACGCTGCTCTGAGAAAAGGTACCAGCCACGTGGCTAAACAAGATAAGAATCATGGGTTAGTTTAAGGTTAAGAGTTAGAAAGTAATAGCCTGAGCCATAGACCCACCAGCTTGTAATGAATGTAATGACCTTTGTGTGTTTCTTTGGGACTGAGCGGTTGTGGACAGGTTGGATCCAGGCTTGGGGCTAGGCTGGGCCAGAAGCGTACTGCTGCAGCTATGAGAAGGGAGTTGCTATTTTTTTATCCAAATGGTTCAACTAATAGATTGAAAAGTTGAACAGAAAAGGTCTCAAGAGATACAAATGACGGCGAAGCTACACAAAAGGGGAAGCAAAAGTAATTTGATATCATGTTTCTGTGCTTTTCAAACAGGTCATACTAATATGTCACCAAGGGTACAGTTCCCACCCTGTCAGCCCACACACTTAGCTAGACGCATTTCTATTGATTTAAACAGTGATAAATGTTCTGGACGGGTGTACATTTACATTTGTATCAGGGTCATTTTCTCCCAAAGGAGGACAAGTCATATTGGTGATGCTAACATCCCTTCCTAGCCGCCTTTACTATTGGAAAACAAATGGAATCAAATTCACATGAAGATCTTCAAAAGGAGAAATGGTAGAAGTGTCAGCCAAGAAAGCATCATTAAACGTAAGCAGTCAGAACAACATCCAGGTTTCCTTCTTGATGTGGGAGGAGGAAAGATATGCCTTTGTGCATTTATTCTTCAGCAAATTAAACCTTTATTATTTGGAGGCATTGCGGAGGGTGGTGGCTACAACAGTGGTGACTTATTGACACCGTTCTGTCTAACTGAAATTCTTGCTCTGTTCATAGATCTGCATCTGTCATGTCAGGGAAGGAGAAGGGTAGACCTAGAGAGAGCAAGAAACATACTGAAATGGCTAGCTATGCAAAACTACAAGAAACATTGTATGGACTCAATTGAGTATATTTAGAAACATGTGTATCTGCACAGACATAGATGCACACTATAACAATTAATGGGGGAAAAAAAGAGGCCAAAAGGAGAGAGTTGACTGCGAAAGGCTTTGGAGGAAGGGAAGGGAGAAATGTACTTAAAATGCAATCTCCAAAATAAAGAAGGACAAAACTTGCAGAATCTCTTAAGAAAAAGAGCTTTCTACCGTAACAAAGCCAGGGTGGGCAGCCTTGTAATTTTGCAAGTGGGAGATTTCCTGATCCTTACAAATTTAAAAGAAAAGAAAAAGAGTCAGACCTGGGTGTAATGTGACTAATTACTCACTGATAAGGCCCAGTCTGAGCCTTGCCCACAGCCCATCAGATGTGCACGCCTAGAGGTCAAATAGGGAAGAGAGATGGTTTGGTGAGCAATGAGAGGCACTGAGCACGCCATCTAGAGGACGGTGGTAGAATTTTCCTTTTACATATGAGTAAACCCATTTCTCCAGTATTTTCAGCTGACTCGTTTCTCAGGAAGATTTACAATCCAAAAGATCATCAAGCCAGTCTTGATTCAGAAAAAGACAAGGAACCATCCATTTATATTACCTGAAACAAAAAGGACTCTATTTGCACCTCACAGTGGCAAATCAGTTAGCTTCAAATTCTGCCATATGTTCATGATGTAGTAATGATCAGCATTACCCAGAAAGGCAAAAATGGAGCAGAAATTTCCAGTATGTTACAACTACAGAGAAACAGTCTGTGTGACTAGCAGATATGAACAGAATCACAATGCAAAATCCACAGCCAGTGAATAGCTCGTGTTTATTATTTTTCAAGGTTTTGTGTACACACGCACACAAAAGTGATGTTCCATAGCAAATTTATTTGAGTCAACTGGTTTGCCTAATGGTTTCACTTATTATATTTAAAATATAATATTGGGACCAGTGAGATGGCTTGGCGGGTTGAAGGCACTTGCTGCCAAGCCTGGGGTCCTGAGTTCAATTCCCAGGTCTGAGTTCAATTCCTAATTTCTTGAGAAGAAAACCAAATCTAGAAATTTGTTCTCTGGCCTTCACACATGAGCTGAGACACAAGGGCATACACACACACACACACACACACACACACACACACACACACACTAATAACAATAGGTAAAGGTTTTAATTATTTTAAATAAAAATGAGATAACTTGAAATTGATAATCCGAGTTTATTTAGATAATCTATATAAAAAAGAACTCTCTTTCTCTCCTCATATGCTATATAAAAAGTAGTATTCCTAGTACATGCTGTCCAGCTTAACAACTATTAACTAAAGCTACAAATCCTGATGTGTAACACCTGATGTGGCTCCATGTCCTTTTCAACCATTTTTCTAGTAATTATCGTTTTCTATGTCTTTCGTGGAAATGAAAAAAAAAATCCTAAGACAGAAAGGCAAGTGTTTGTCCTTGACATCAAGGCTTGCACAGTAATGGATAGCATACCCAGCAGAGCCTGCTAGCCACTGACATATGCAGAAAATTTTATCATTTTCGATTTGGATGTAATCTCTATCTTATATCCTTTGCATTAGGCTGCTATTATCGTAAGGGGAGACACTGAAGGTTTCACTGTAACTGATCCTCCAATTCCCAGGGGACACTGAAGCTCCAGTGACCCTTCCTGGTGTGACACTGAAGAGAGACCAGGTCCCTAGAAACCAAGAATCATGGGATATATTCAGGGACTGGGATTCTGTGTGGGTGTTTTTATAATCTATCTATCCTGCCAATACAAGTATAAATTATATTTCCTAAAAACCAAAACTACTATACAACAGAAAGTATCTCTTAAAAATACATGTTTGAAGACAGTAATAACATCTTTAGACAAGTGTAAGGGGGTGTGACAGGTGATTTACTCCGAAGTAAAATTCACCACTCCTGGCTAATTTTTTTAAAAAATAAATCAAAGCCCACCCACCACTCTTAAGTACCTATTTGTAGTGAACTTCTACCAACCTCTGAAAGCCTAAATTCATGTATTTTTCTAACAGTAACTAAATCTAACTACGTTCTATCGTTTAGAGGATTAAAATAACACTAGTATTGCAGTCACAAAATGTAGTTAAGACCCAGTCTTGCTCCAGACTAGTTGCTGTGGTCTGAACGCTTGAATCTGCTCCAAGTCACTAAACCCTTATTCTTAACATGGTGATATTAAAGAGTGGGTCTTTGGGATGATTTGCTCATGGGACTGAGTCCTGCATAGGGTTAGTGCTCCTACAAGAGTGGATGTGAGACCCTTCATCCTTGCTTCAGGTGAGGTCAGCATGAAGGATGCTTGTTTTAAAGAGTACAGCAAATCAGAATCTTGTGAGTTTACACCCTAATAAGGCAAACAGCACGTTCATGAATTGAAAAAATTATCATGAGCCAATAGTTCAAGTGATCATTTTAATCTTTCAATAAGTTACTACCTCATGAGCACTCAGGATGCCAAGGCAAGAAGATAACCACAAGGTCAAGGCCAGCTTGGGCAATATAGTGAGTTCAAGGCCAGCCTCAACTACATAGAGAGACAAAGAAAACAAAAGAATGCTTTTGCTCCTCTATCATTTAAAGTCCTGGTCAAAGCATGTGGCAAATTCAAGTTTTTGTAACCCTTGATGGTTTACAAAGACGGAATTAAGGAAGGTTACAGGAAAGTTACTAGATATGATGCAATATCTTGGAAAACAGCCCAGGTTGCCACTCCTGAAGTATCAAAGGGGGAATCACAGGCAACTGAATACAGAGGACTAAGTAGAGGGATCCACATTCCAGGGGCCATAATCTTAGGTAAAGGGACAGGGACAGGCCAAAGAGACTCACCAAGACATCTGAGGGAGCAAATGCTTTTTCTACGCAGTCTCTTCCCCTCTAGTCAATGCTTTCTTTGGACAAAAGAAATATAGAAACTAGATCAGGAGAGTCCTGTTGACGCTCAGCATGAAAGTTGACTCCCTGGAGCTCAGGACATAGAGGTCAAGAGCTGGCTAGAGAAATGAAGTCTCTGCCCTTGCTGTGAAGCAGGACAGCCCCTTTGTGGTGCCCTGCTCAAAGCTCCTTAGTGATGTCACAGGTGCAAACTGCTTATCCAGGGTGCCCATGTGCTGGGCAGAATCCCTTCTGAATTCTATCCACAGATTTAGTGCTCTAATAATCTCTATCCTGACACCGAGAGCCCATTAGAACCATGCAACGTACTCATCTGGAATAATCTTAGACCTCCACAGGATTCCACAAAGAACGTAAGCAAATCTATTGCTTAAGTTAGATGAAATGTCAATGTTAGTAAAGATTGATTTTCTATACACACACACTCTCTCTCTCTCTAATTAGTAGCTTTGGCCATCAATGGTTTGCTCACACACACACATACACACAAGCTATAATGATTTTTTTTTAAGAGCACCAGTAAACTAGAAAAATTGAAGCATAGCCTTATTAACCCTTTAATGGACTACACATGTGAAATCATGCCACACTATAGACAGTGGTCCAGAGTAAATGAGAAACATGTGGGAAAAGAAATTGCTGATTTATATGTGTGTGCATGTGTGTATGTGTGTGCATGTGTGTATGTGTGTCTGTGTGTGCATGTGTGTATGTGTGTATGTGTGTCTGTGTGTGCATGTGTGTATGTGTGTATGTGTGTCTGTGTGTGCATGTGTGCATGTGTGTATGTGTGTATGTGTGTCTGTGTGTGCATGTGTGTATGTGTGTATGTGTGTATGTGTGTCTGTGTGTGCATGTGTGTGGTGCTTTTGATTTCCATATGTATAGTGTAGAAAGAACAAGGAGTGTGTCCATCACCATGGAAAGGAAAATATTGCTAATTAGATACTCACTGTGACTACCCTATCACATCCTACCTCACTTAGTCTTCACAAAAGCCAAGCAAGATGCTTTCATTTAGAGCATGTTATATGTAAGGAGTGGATTTTTTCTGAGGCACAGCAAAACAAAACCAGAAAATTTATTAAACTGCCTTCTTTTGAAAAAGAGTGCACAACTGGCTGCAAGCTCACACATAGCTCCATCTTCTGCTCTTTCAGATGTTTGTGTATGTGTTAGAAAGCAATCAGGTACACGTGACAATGTATCCTACCTCTCTCTATATGGCACCAGTTGGGAAAAGCGTAACTTCTTCTAAATTATCTACATCTGAAAAAATATTTTGAGTAATATTGCCATATCTGAAATCACATTTTTGAAAAAATGGGGCTCTTGAAACCTTTAACGTAGAACAGGCATGGCACTGTGGTAATATAGTATATATTTAATAAAAATAGTTTTGAATATCAAAGGACAGAGCCACCTAGGAGCCAAGCCATGAAGGTCAGGGAGTGGTAACCCACACCTTTAGTCCCATCACTCAGGAGGCAGAGATCTGGCTGGATCTCTGTGAGTTCAAGGCCACACACAGGCAGTGGTGGCCCAACCTTTAACCCTAGTTCTAGAAATGTTGACCCAGGAAGACAGCTGGGCAGAGAGAGAGGAGGAGGAGTGCAGCCTCCCCTGCGCCTTCTCTCGTTGACTGAGGTCAGAGACACTTGGGTTTGGAGGGGGACCTGTGGTGGGATTCAGGTGTTAGCTGATAAGGTTGGGAGGGGTGTCTCTAGAGTCCTGGGAGCCTGAAGGGGATGTGGCCAGCCTCATTCAAAAGGAGCAGCTGTTTTGTTTCTGCTTCCTTGGAGATTGGATCAGCATCCATTGCCTGGATCATCCTATCGCCAAGGAATCATCCTAAGGTCTAACTTGTAATCATAAGTGTTAAAATACCCTCCAATAAATATTAATCTTGTATTTGGTATATTGCAACTGAGATTTATTGCAATACAACATTAGTTTGTCTGCCAGAAGAAAAAAAAAGCACCAAATCAGCCTATTGCTGTTGGTGCTGTGATATAAATTTGATTTCCGTGTAGGTCAGTCATAAAGCATGTGTCAGAGGTCTTTTCTTGCCTTTCTCCACTCTTATCACATGTCCACTCAACACATGCATACACATGTACACACACATGCACGTATACACACACACAGACACATATACACACACCACACACACATGTGCACACACACATGCACATACACACATGCACATACACACAAACACAGCCACACACACACACGGACACATATACACCCACCACATACACATGTGCACACACACATGCACATACACACACACAACACACACATGCACGCACACACAACAAATAAATAATGAAATAAAAATTATGGCATTTGAAAGACACAGGCTAAAAGGAAAATGAAGACCAACTACAAATATAAAGAAAAGAGAATCTCTAATGTTAACTGTACATATACAACACCTTAACATTATATCATATGTTCTTATTTAATTCTCATAAGTATTGTTCATCTACCTACACTCTACATATAAAACTTAAAGAATCACAACATTAAATAACTTGTCTGTTGTCACATAAATGACAAATGAATAGCAGGATTTGAACATAAATTCCAGAGAGCAGTGAAGGATAGTCCCAGGCAGCAGAAATGGGAAACCAGGCTTTCACTGGAGGCTGAAGCCATCCTTGAGATGAATGACATGTCTGGTCTCCACTGTCTCCTTACATTAGTGAGAGCATTCCAATTTCCTAAGGGGATAGAGTGGGAAGCCTGGGTCTGGGGTCCAGGCTCTATTGCTTTTTGTCTGGTTCTACCAGGATATCTGCTTCCCCTCTTTGAACCATAGTCTCAAAATTCTTCAAATGGAAATGATAATCTTTCAAAGGCTATTAAGGTGATTTTGTAAAAGTGATTCAAAATTTATAAATTACTAAGTAATAAATTCTTTTGATTATTCTTTCCACTATAATATCCTTGGCCTCCTGCAAGACAGGAAGCTGCACAACTTAAGATCCTGGGGAGTCACCCCAGTCTCATGCACCTTAGGAATTATTTTCTCAAGAGAAAAAAAACTTATTACTATTCTCTACAGTTCACAGTTTGGGCGCCCTGCACCCTGGTGAAGGGCAGTCAGAGATGTGGCGACTGGAACAGAGGGCATGATTTATGCTAATAGCTGGCACAAAGCCTTGGGATGATTCTGAAAACATTGGTACCTGCTGTCATTTGTTAACTTATTTATCTGCACATGCAGAAATGGGAAAGCCCCTTAAAAATGCTTCACTTAACGAATACGTTTTTCTACTGATTACTCGCAACCTTCACTGGCAGTACATGTTTTAAATCCCTGGGCTGGCCCACATTCTTTCAAAGACTATCATGTAAGGGTTCTTTCTGTTGGAGTGTTCTTATAGACAAGGTTTATAATCTAGTATTACAATATATACAGTGAAAATTTATGTGCCCACCATTATCCATCATTGCACATGGTTACCCTTTTTTGTATGCATGTTCAGAGCACCTAAAATTCCAGATAGACTACACTATTATTACCATTTTTCAGCTTTATACCCTTAGGCAACTAGCACCACCCCCAACACACACACACACACATACACACACACACACACACACACACACACACACATACACACCTGGTAACTATTATTCTTTTTTAAAATAAAACATGTTTGTTTTTAGAAGGTAAGTAATTATTTCTATTATCTGAAAAAGTGGCCGGACAATTTCAGATCCCAAGTATTTTTACGTTTGTGCTGTTGTTATTACTTTTCCCAATAACCATTGTTTTCCAGTTCTTGGAATCTTGGCTTTTTCACCTGCAATAAGGTAAACTAGCTCCTGACAGTTCTTCTGCTTCTAAGAAAATAATGCAAAGTACCTTCAAAAATTCTAAAGAACTATTATTATTTTTGTTGCTATTTATTGCCCAGCAATTCTGCTATGTGAGAACCAATTTCTTAGTCACCCTAGCCCGCATCAACTCAAAATCAAAGATGCAACTCAAGGCGAGAAAAGAGAGTCCCTTATATTTATTCTGGGAGCATGTACACATGAGAGAAACTCACCCAGTGTACAGAAAGAGGGGACTGCATTAACCAGGAGCTCCACGGGGTCCGCCCAGATGCTTGGACACTCAAATCCGGCACCAAGGAAATAGATTTCTAAAAAATCCCAGTTATCAGGGAGGTCAAACCCAGTCATCTGATGGACTCACAGCATCTGGGCATGAAATATTTTATTTCCCAAATCCCTCATCCCTGCCCCCTTCCCCAGCGACACGTACAAACAATCTGGACAGTCCATAAGGCAGAAGATAATTTTAGGGCTTTCCCCAGGGCCTAGCTGGAAGCTTTCCAATCATTTCTTTCTGTGAAATCAGATGCACTGTTTCTTTATACATGTAAAAAGATGAAATCAGTTTCTATTCTATTCTATTTGCAGAATGAAATGGAAAAACATGAGTCTCACATAGCTATGCTGCAGATTCTTAGAAAGGAAACTCCCTGCACTGGAGAAGGAAGAGGAAAAAGGAAATCAAAGCCAGTTTGCTAACCCCTGAGAAGCCTCCATGTATGTGGTCTCATGTGCGCACACACACGCGCGCGCACACACACACATACACACACACACACACACACACACACACACACACACACACACACGAGGCTGAAGAGCAAAGCTGATAAATAATGCTACTTTAATTTCTGGATTTGTTTTAACTGCTGGTCATGATGGCATTGTCCTCATGGCCGTTCCAGGAGCAAATACCCATGTGTCCGTCCATCTGTCTGTGTAATCTTCCTGTCTAAGTACGGCTCTGTGTATGTCTGACCTCTTTTCTGCCATCCTAGTTTTTCCTGAAATATAGAAAACACTTTTCATAGCTTTATTTCTTATTAGCGTTTACAAATTGCACAAAAGATGGCTTTAATTGTAGCATTTTCATGCTTGTGTATATATAATGCACTTGGATCACGTGTACCTCTCTTCCATTAACGTTTCTGGTTCCTCTTCGTCTTGATTACTTCATACTTTCCAAATCATCATCCTTTTATCGTAAAGGTCAAGAAATGAAATTTGTCTTACTTGTTTAACATAGTGACTTCCAGTTCTATCCATTTTCCCACAAAACACATGATCTCAGTTCTTCTTTGTGGCTAAATAAATCAATATATTATACACCGTGTTTTTTTGTCCACTCATCCTTTGGTGGTCTGATTCCATACCTTGGTTACAATGAACAGTCCCATAACAAACACTGACCTGCTGTTATCCCCAAGGTCTGCCAGCTTTGAATCCTTACGCTATATACCAAGAACGCTATAGCTGGATCATAGGAGAATCCTAATTTTAGCCTTTGGAGGACTGACCATGCTAATTTCCACAGCACCTACACTAAGTTACATTCTACCTACAGTATACAAGAGTTTCTGTTGTTACAAAGAATCTTGGCCAACATGTGTTGTCATTTATTCCCTTCATACTAGTCTTTGTGGCTGGGGTGAGAAGACATTCTGGGGTTTTTATCTCCATTCCTCCAGAGCAAGGTGCTGAGCATTTCTCATGTTCATATTGCACAGCTTAACTTTTCTTGAGAACCATCTTTTGCCTGTCTTTATTGAGATATTCTTTCAGTGTTCATTTTTTTTTAGCTTGCATATAATGGCTATGAATCCTTTATTGAATAAAGAGCTGACACAAAGATTCTCTGCTATTTTTAGGTAGGCTTAGACAACATATTTTGAAGTGCATGGTATTTGATTTAAATGAACAGCAAAAATAATGACTTGGGAAGGTATATTTCACAAAACCCTTCCTGAAGCCTACTAAGAGAACAGAATAGAAAACAAAACAAAAACAAACAAAACAGGATTGCAGAAAACAATTTTGTGTATATTATTAAAAAAAAAAAAAGTTACTTCCTCATACCGATGCTCTGCTATTGCATCAATACACCACCCACCTACCCCACCCCGCCGAATCTGGAAGACATCAGGTTCTTTCCAGGTATTCCATGTGTCTTCTATGGGAAAACAGGGTTGTGTGTATTCTTGAGTCAACCCATCCAAGTCAAGGTCAGAAAATGCCACTTTATAGATGTGACTTTAAATTAGTATAGCCCCCTCCCACAATGGTCATTTTCTACTTTCCTGATACACAGTGGATTCTATTCAAATGTAAAAACAAATAAAATTCTCAAGTAAATAGGCAGAACTAGAAAATTTACACTACACAGAGTTAGGTGACTCAGGTCCAGAAGGATAAACATACTTCTGTCTTCTTAATGAATCCTAGTTCCAAATCTTTAGATTTGTGTATCTAATTTGAAGTACCCACTTCTAAAAAGAAATTGGAGTGTTAGGCCAGTCAGGCTCCCCTGCCTGTCTGTGAGATAATGACATAAGCTATTACCTCCCCTGCTGTGTCCTTCACTGGACTTCCCCAAGTTTGATAGACTAGATAGAGTATAACATCAAACATCATAAGAAATTAAGAAGAAACAAATCACTTTCTCCTGACTAAGGTAAGATTTAAACTCCAGTGACTATTGGGAACCCATTCAAGCCTGAAGCCTTCCCAAGAGATCTAAATCCTGGTACATGAGTTTATAATCATTTCAAACAAACTCTGGTAGATGAATTTATAATCATTTCAAACTGAGTGGCATCATTCTGGGGGGAAAAAGAAAGATATCTCCATAAGACAAAACCATGGGCTCTCAAGATGGCCTGGAGTTCAAGCTGTCAGCACAATTAGATCACATCAAGGCACTGACTCAGAAATACAATGGTGTAGTTAGCCATCTACCCACTGGATTTAGAAGTCATAGCTCCAGCTGGAAACTGTAACTGCTTCATCTTTCCTTCCCTGCCTTTCAAAGGGAAGCATCTCTTTTCTTTCCTATTCAAATCACCACCAACAGTTACTTCACCAGCAAGCCCCTGCAAGCCCCTGCAAGCCCCGATGGCCAGGAGGAGCCTTAGGTGTCTGTTCTCTTCATTACAGTATCAGAAATAGCAATTTGTATTTGTATAATGCGTGATGAGTCACAACAGACGTTGGTGTGTATTACCACACTGACATCACTTCTGTGAGTGAAGCAAATTGAATGGTCTGAAGAGAAGGCATTTCCCCAGCAGGCAGCCTGTATGCAGGTGAGCTGCTCCTGGAATCAGAGCTTGGGATTCTTGTTGCCTGTTCTTTGCAGTTTAAAGCTATGTTGTTCTTCCCACTTGTCCCATGGTCCTTACTATAGACACCCTCACCTGATTTCTAGGCAAGTTTAAATACTAGCAATGAAAGCAAAGCGCCATACATCCTGGCTCCACACCATGTTCCAGGGAAGTCAGGCATCATTACCACCTCTGCCCCGCAGGAGACATAATAGGGAAGCCCACTGAGCAAGTGTTCTTTGGAGTAAATTACTTCTGGAGTAATCTAATCTGACTTCTGATCAGAATTCTTCACCAACAGCATAAAAAATAAGAGTCTGGTGAATAAAAGCTTGATTTTACTGCATGGATTTGCTACACTTGACCTACATTGAGGGTACACGTTTGCAAAGCAACTGAAAAATAAAAGTGTTCCGGATTTAATTATATTGCAATCTATGGCTGAATTTTATGTAAGTGGCATTTATAATTGGCACGTTTTTCAAGTTCTGTTTCTGCCATAGTCATGTGTAAAAGTACATTATCGTCATTTATACATCTGTAGCCTAAGTTAGCTGCAATATGTGTCTCATAGATTGGAGGGCAAGTCACTAAAAGACATAGCTGTCACACTTCCATGAGATAAAATTAAATATATCTCGAAATAAATTGGTTCCTAGATACTGCTCAAACAGCATATGGGAGATTTTCTAAATTAAATAAGCATGGATTGAACACCTCTATTTTGCTCAGCACCATGAAGGATTCAGAATATATATATATATACATATATATATACATATATATATACACACACACAATACACACATACTATATTCTAGAATAACCAAAGCAGAGAGGTAACTTAGGCCATGGATGAGCAAACATAAAGGTTTATAATAAAAATTAATAGTTGATGTTACACGTGTCAACTGCTACTTTAATTAATCCTCCTAATAACTCAATAAAACATAGTATTGGTATCCTATGATCATAGGATACAAAACTAAGGCACAAAGCAAAGACATATCTAATTAAAGCAACTTAGATAAGGTGTGAGAGCCTGTGTGCTCAGAGCCTCTCTGCCGTATATGGGATAGTCTTTATAAAGAGCCGACTCCTCTCTGTGACTCCGAAGCCGGAACAGGGTCCAGTTAGGAAGAGAGGAGGAATGACACAGGTCAGTCAGAGGGTAGCAGGTCCCATAAACCAAAGCAAAGAAGTAAGAATTTATAGCTGACAGGTAAGGAAGCTGACTGAGGAAGTGAACTGAATTAGCCAGCATGAGACATCCAATCTTAGAAACCACCTGGCAGAACTTGAAACCTAGAGCGGTGAGAAAGTAAGGATGAAAAGGACAGCAGTATGCCCACAGCATCTTCAGGACCTAGGAGAGGAGAGGCCTGAAGGGCAACAGCAATTAGTGACACCCTGTGAGATTGCCCACACACCTTGATTACAGCAGCTTCTCAAGCAAGATTTGGCATATCAATGAACAAATGAATTTAATGAATGAGTGAATTCAACTACGAATCTTAAAGATATAAATCCAAGGAGGAATGAACAGGCATGGCTGACAGGTTGTCCATAGAAGAAAGGGTAGAAGGAGAGACAAACGGGACACCCCGTACACACTACACAGGGACAGCAGGTGGGACGGGATAGCAGTGCCTTAGAAAGCAGAACTGATTTTCAGGTGGGTGCAGGGGGGCACAATGCAGCCTCCATTTTAGTTTCAAAATACAGGTTTGGAAGGAACCATTAATGAATTTGTCATCGTGGTTTTGGGTTTTTTTTGTTTGTTTGTTTGGTTTTTTTTGTTTTTGTTTTTTTTTTTTTTTTTAACAGCAATAGGAACCCTAATAAAGGCAATAGGGTGGAAAGGGTTTAGGAGAAGCAGTTTGTATGATGTGGTGTAGAATGAGATATCATCCATAAGTCTCAGGTATCTGAATACTTGGTCCCAGTTGGTAGCCGTTTGGGGAAGATTAGGAGGTGTGGACTTGCTGGAAGAGGTATGTAACTGGATTCAGCAAATATATGTATATATATATATATATATATATATATATATATATATATATATATCTGTAGTATACACACACACACACACTACATTCTAGAACAATCAAAATTTATTATTATTACAGGCATCTGGAGAAGGAGGCCCAGCCTACATTTAAAATGCACCAAAGATGAGAAGCACAGCCCTTATTCATTACAAATTCAAAAAAAATTAAAATTGCCATTTTGTTGACAAGCTACCTCTAAAGACAACTGTGTGTAGGTAGACGTTTCCTAATAAGCATGTCCCTTCACCACTGGATTGGTTACATTTGATCAAAGATGAGTAAAGCAAAGAAATTCCTAATGTACAAGAAGACTCCCAAAATGAAAGACCTAAACAAAAGGATGCATTAAGAGCTCCCAGCTCCTGCTCCCTAGGACTTGCCTCTAGCACTGGCCATTTGGCAGCTTTGAAACACCAGCCTTTCCTTATCAAAATACAAAGAAGAAAAAAAATCATCTAACAGTCTCTCAGCAAGAAGCCATTAGACAGATGTAATCATAATGGGACCAAACATTCCTATAAATAAAATGTGCACATTTAAGACTGCATGCAGCGTTTAAAAGCAGCTAACACAAAGGTAAGTAGAGTTGTCCCTGCATACACAATGGCTCAGATATGGTAGCAATTCAATTGGCCCTCAGATTAAAAAAAAAATGTGAATTTATGGGACAAACCCAGTATCCATTAGCTTAGAATTCAAATGATCCTCGTGGAAAGCCCAGCTGTGGCAACGGGAGCTACTATTCTCTGAGTGAACTCCTCTACCATGACCAGTGCTCACAACCAAGCAGCCAATTGAGAAACCTAAGCCAGGCTTATTGGAGTTATTTGCTTTAGAAATAGCCTAACCAAATGGTTCTTTTTCATATGCTTGAAACCCAGTAGAATGAGCAAGTAGATCAGATGGCATAGGGCTCTTTCAACAGACAAAGTGAGCTCAACGATCCATCAGAATGTACAAGCTAATCTAACGGAAATGAGAGGGAGAATGAGCGGGAGGGCTGGCAGTAGAGCTTCCTTAGAGAAAGTTGGAGTTGAAAAAAAACACAAAATGTATCCTCGCTATGAGCACATGATAGGAGAGAAATAAAGAGAAATTCAGGCAATTGTTTAAGAAATATAAAACAAAAACATGTCATGAAATATGCACAAGGTAAGATGTGAAAACATCTACAAATACTTTGCATTTTAGAAAGCAGGATATATTGAACATAGTTTGGCGAATTAGTTATTTGAATCTCTGGAAACATTTTTCCTCAAGAATAATGTTACTCACAGTGACTGGCTTCCCGGGATAGAACATTAGAAACCCCTATTGATAGCATAATAATGTATACATATAGTATAGGAATAATGAGGCAAGACAAATTGTTTTGTAAAAATAGAATCTTATTATTCATTATCCTATATAGAAATCCTTTTCAAATTATGAGTTGCAGCCCATGAAATCAATTTAGTCTGTCTTTACCAGTTTGTCTTTTAATGGAATGGAAGACACAGGACAGAAAAAAAAAAAAAAAGGACTATAAGAACCAGAGTGCATTTCATGGTCTGAGGAGATCCATTGAGGGAGGACCACAGTGCATCTCATGGTGTGAGAGAAGCCATTGTTCTTGCAACTTAATTCAGGGTTATAGTTTAAAAAAAACTGTGTAAATCAAAATAGCTTTCTTACTGTGAGTTACAGTCAAAAGAGCTTGAGTATCTCTTCAAAGGGCTCCCATGGGTTCTTGGAACAAAGATAGTATTTAATAATGTTGAATGAATGATTTAGTATTTAATAATGTTGAATGAATGATTGATCAAATGAATTGATAAACACATAAAAATTAATAACAGGGTGATAGTCATGTATCTCTCAGTCACAACCTTGATACTTGTGATGAGAAATTTACTATCTCTAGAATTTTTATGCTGAGGCAGTGAAGTCAGAGAGCTGGACAGTCTCCTGTGTTTGGGTCTCTTGGCCTGGGATGTGATCTCTGGTAAGGTAGAGACTGTAAAGATGGGGACAGGAACAAGGTTCCCCCAGGTGTGTGGATTCTGGAGAGAAGAGAGGCACAGAAGTCACCACTGCCTGATATTTCATATGAAAATACATGATGATCTATTAATTCTGAATTTTATATGAACTTGAACACATACTTTACTGGCAGCAAAAATTATGATCCTACAGGGTTGGAAGATCAAGTTGAGCAGACACTTATTTGATGCAAAAGTGTGTGCAAAACATTATGCTAAGTAGAACGGAAGGAGAAAGTGCGTCGTTCCCGATACTGAAGAGAGCCGCCACAATATCAATAAATTAGCATGTGCTGAGCACTATTTTAAGTGCTTTATGGGAATTAATTTATTTAACCCTCAGTTTCCTGCCTTAAACACTATAATTCTCACTGATGATATAACTGACGCAGTTCAAAATTGTCCACAGCATCACACACACACACACACACACACACACACACACACACACACACACACACACACTGTTCAATAGATCTAAATATTGTCCAGGGAGTAGATCTGGAGATGACAGTGGGGTGGGATGTTAAACATCAGCAATAAATATCATAGGAAGAAAATTTCAGGTGTCCAGACAGCATAAGGTATCAGGACAGAGTCAGGGAAGGGAAGCACATTTAACCTGCTAGAGTAGGAAGACCACAACAGAATGAAGAGGGAGCTGACACCAAATTGTAATCACTGTATTGAGAATTTCCATGTGCCATACTGAGTCCAAATATCGTGGTAACCCCTAAAAGCATTTGTGATAATTAAGTGGTCACCATCTTGAGTAGGGCTATCAGAAACATGGTTTGGTACACAACACAAAAGACAGAGTGGCTGAGAGAAAAGTCAGAGGCCAAGGAACTGTGTAAGTCAATGCAGTGGATGTCAAGCACTGTGGCGAAAAGCCCAGGATTTATTTCCTAGAATAGAACTTTAGTAAGTGGATGACACTGGACAATTTACAGACTCACTCTGCGTGTTGGCTTCTTATTTATAAAACAGTAATACATACCACTTACTTCATAGCATTATTGAGGAAATAAGAAGGGTCATTGTTTCATTCATTGACTATAAGCTAATGAAAAATTTCCCCCAACTGGAGAAGACAGTACACAGGATAACACTCTACTACCTCTAAAGGACCGCCAGAATTGAATTTGAATCTTTCCCAAAATAGTTTCTCAACGTTAAGTCGGCCTTTGAACATCTCTGGGAGCAAGTAAAGTTCCTGTCACGCCAACAGCGACATGCTAAGAACAATGAAATTTTCCTCTTTCGAAAACTGTCCCTGGGAATGAAGGGAGACAACACCAGCCAAAACAAAAAACAAAAAGCAAAAAGCAAAAAACAAAACAAAACAAAACAAAACTGTGAGTTACCCTTCCCATTGCTGTGACCAAACACTCAGCCACAGCAACTTTGGGGGGTGCTTATTTAGTCTCATGATTCGAGGGTACAGACCATCATGCTGGGACATCCACAGCAGGAGGAGTATGAAGCAGCTGGTCACATTGCACCAAGTCAGAAAGCCAGAGTGACGATGCTGCCCTTCTGTCTTCTATACTCACTCTGGGGCTCCAGTCTGTGGGCTGGTGCTGCCCACATTGAAGACGGGTCTTCTTACCTTTATTAACTCTATCTAGAAAGTCCCTCACAGCCCTCATATGCCCAGAACTGCCCAACATGGCTCTAGATCCTGTCAAGTTGACAGCTGATATGAACCATCACATACACCAACTTCAATAACCAAGTAGCCATAGTTGTATGAGATGAAGTGAACTTTGAGATAATGAATCCTTGAGTTACCGTGCCCACGTTAGCACCCATTATGGTGGTAACTTTAATTATTTATACCTGCTAATGTTCTTGATTTTCTGATCTACGAAATGTGATTGGTAATGTCTATGTCATGAGACTATTAGCACAGCTTAGATCATGTATAATATGCCCTTAGAATAATGTAATGATAACAGATGGCTAAAATGTATTATGGTGCCTGCACTTAGGCAGCAGTTCTGGTAAAGATGGAGATCAGAAATATATAGATGTTATTGATACCAGAGATCAGACATATATAGATGTTGTCTGATACCAGAGATCAGAAATATATAGATGCTATTGATAGTGGAGATCATAAATATATAGATGCTATTGATACATGGCAAGTCTAGAGACCACACCCACGAAGGAATTGAACTTTTCCATTTTATAGAGCCAGATGTTTTTTCCCAACATAGGTGACTCCTTAAAGATTGTCCATTTGGGTTAGTTGGGGAACTAAGAATGCAGTTACACTGTGCACTGTGGCAAGACAAACATGGAAGACGGGAAAGTAATACCCTCTGGATGAATTACACTCAGGCAAGAGAATCTCTCTTGGAAAGCTACTTGGTTTCACCAGAATGAAAGCAGAGGCTATTCATTATGATGGTACCCTGTAGGGGATTGTGTTGTTTCATGGTAAATAATTGCCCCACCCACTGCTTTAATAAAAAGCACTGATTGGCCAAAGGCAGGCAGGAAGCGTGGGTGGGCTTAAACTAAGAAAACTCTTGAGAACAGGAAGCACAAGGCAGAACGCCAGAGAGAAGCTGGAAGAAGCAGAGGATAACCATGCTGCTCTAAGAAAAGGTACCGAGCCGCATGGCTGAACAGGATGAGTCATGGGTTAGATGAAGGGTAGAGAGCTAGCAAGTTATATGCCTGGGCCTTAGACCAATCAGCCTAAAACTATCTTATGCATCTGTGTGTCTCTGTTTCTGCAAGTCTGCGGGTCTGCAGGTCTGTGGGTCTGTGGGTCTGCGGGCCTAAACCTTAAGGCTAGGCCCAAAAGTCAAGGCCAGAAACCTTGTACTACAGTACCCACCTCTTTTTCTGATGTCCCTGAAACTCAAGAGACCTTCAGTGTTAGTATCTTTGGTATTTGAGGATTAAATGCTGCCCTCCATCTTTCAGTACCTTAGCATTTTCTAGAAATGAATATTCAGAGAGGCATGTTCTCTTCCACAATTCTCTCATCGCAGATGTAGTAAACTGCTCCAAACCCTTCCATTTAGGAGCAGCAGTGTTCATCTGAAAGGTATGCATAAAGCACATCCCTGAATCCATTCATCATCTCCTGGGGGACAGACACTCCCAAAGATAGGAAATCCCTCCAGTGGCATTGATGGAATTTGACGCCTGATACACATTTTAGGTTGATTCAACCAACAATAACTCAACGGTTTGTAGAGAGATGATGAAAGTAGCCCCTCCCTCTAGATGGATGGAAACTCCACAGAGCAAGCTAGAAAGAGTCACCAAGGACCGAGGGACAGCTCTTCCCACTGGAACTTCCCGAAGACAAAATAGCCACTTTGCTTTAAAAATGGCAACCAGCTAAATGTGTGTGTGACTAGTTCTGGAGGTCGGCTCCTCTCTAGAATAACTGGGAACTCGTGGTTCTCAAAGGTCAACGTGAGGCACCAGTTGACTGGAGAAAAGCACAGGCAGGAACATGTCCCCAAAAGACAATGTAATGAATACACCAAAACCTCCTGGTAGAGGATTCTGGAATTTTAAAACAAAAATCCCAGCCTGGGTGAAAAGAAGATGAAAAAGAACAGCAATTATAAAGGAGCACCCCAGATTTCCAGAGTGGCCTCCTAGCCATCCTGCTGCCTAACATGCCCTGGAGAAGATGCCAAGGGGTATGGCTAACCTTTCCTCTCTGGGCCTTCATCCTTTAGGTTTCCACTTTCACCTGGGCAGGCACTTCCTCCTGCCTTCCCTAAGCTCCTTACACTCACTGCTGGGATCACCCTGTCAGGTAGCAGAGTGTGGATTAGGCAGTTGGAGCTCTAAAAATCACAGGGAACGGATCCATGTGATCTCAGAAGAAAACTTACAATTGCAAAGTGAAGGGGGATCAGCAAGCAGCTGGGGAAGACTTTGGAACCAGAAGGACTGTGGAGTGCCTAAGAGAAGAAACTCCAGTCTGTTTCTCCATCAGTCTGGAAATTGCAGGCAGCAAGAGGAAGCAGCTGAGGGAAGATTGGGGCTTCCAGGAGGGTTTGAGACTGGGGTTAGGTGGAAAGGCTAGTTGACCTGGCCTGCTTGTCAGGCAGTCTGTAGGAGAGGGCAGAAGCAATAGAGGCAAAAGGCACTCTGTTCTAACTATAGAGTGTAAAGGGTCACAGCATGAAACTGTCCCTACTAAGTGGTCCAGATGCGTCTCATATAAACACTGATGCCGCCATTTCCCCAGGAGGAAGCCTAGCACTGGAACTCCAGGCCAAGATGCTTGCAGCAGGGTCAGGCCACCACCAGCCAGTGTGAGTAATTAGGGGTAGCTACCTTCAGAAGGCGCGATTTGGCTAATCCCACTCAATTCCCCTCCTCAGCCCCAGTGTATTTCACGCTGAAGAAATGAGTTAACTTACAAGGAGTTTACGCCTCACTGGAGGTTGGAGGGAAGGAAGCGGCTGGAGCAAGCAAGAGGATAGAAACCTTTTGAAATGAAAGATTGTTTGCCATTAATAATCTAGAAAAGGCAAGGTAGGCAGCGGAAGGATGTTCAAGAGACAGCTCATTTTCGAATGTGCCTGGCATGTTAGGCAAGGGGCAAGTCGCAAAATAAGCGCTTCACCTGTCAACTAGGGTAGAGAACAGCAAGCATGCGGTGAGGGCTGGAGAGACAGCAATTCAGACTCATAGGCTCCCATCTCCCCCTCACCACCCTCTCCAACCCCGCCCCAGAAGTCCTTCAGGTGAGACGCACTTGCCAAGTGGTGGGGACCCTAGCGGTGGGTCAGGGGTGCTCACGGCCGCCGACCGCAGCCCCTGCAAGACACACCCTCTACCTACCTCCAGCATGGGAGAGGCGCCCTTTCTCGGCAGCGTGCAGCCCAGGAGCGCCGCGAGAAACTTTGCCATATACGAGCAGGGAGGCCGGGTCCCCGTGGCGCTCGCCGCCTCCGTCCTCGCCCTGCGCCTGAGCTGGGATGGGCAGGGAGGACCGAAGCTCGTGGACCCGGGCGGGGGCGGGGATGTGCCCGCCAACGCTGTCCGGTCGGGGGTCTCCCGGCCTGCAGGAAGCTCGCCGCAGCCGCTGCCGCTCCGGAGGTGCCCGGGAGACAGAAGCAGACAGCCCCGGGCGCCCCTGCCTCCGCGCCGCGGGAGCCCGACTGCGCTCGCCGGTCCTGCCGAATGTCACGGGCGCTGTAGTAAAGAGAAGGGCCCCGCCGAGGGGGAGGCGGGAGGGCCAACGGCGCACGACCCGCGGCGGTGCCTGGTCGAGGGCGGCGGGCACAGGGTGGCGACGCAGCGACAGGCCGGCCCGCCCCTGGGCACTGATGCAGAGGATACCCGGAGCTCCGCGGAGAACGTGCGGCGAAGGCGGGAGGGGCTGTTGTGTCCCCCCCCCCCTCCCTGCCACCCAGAGTCGCCCGTGCAACCCACTTCCCTAGTTTCTGCCTGATTTGTGACAATGCAGGTGGGAGAGAAGCGGGTCCAGGTCCGCTGACACTTGGCAAGTTACCAGGACAAAACGCAAGCTGTCCACAAGGGCTCCCCACTAGCCAGCGCCAACCCCACCCTTCCTGTTGGAGATGGAGAAGCCTCTAACCTCGTAATGAAGAACCCCATTCTTGTCTGTGAGCCCCTGACTCTGGGTGAGACCTGCACAAGTAAGCCCCAAAGGGGAGCGGGTGACTTTGTGGATGATCTCAGATCTCTCCCTGGCTTGTCTTTCAACCAGGAAGGCCCCCAGGATGGGCATGGATGTAACCTGGACTGTGCTACACACTGGTCTGGCCTGTTATTCCAAGAACCACACCTGGAAGATTTCTCTTGAAGACTCAGGACATTGAGCCAGCACGACACTTGGACACTTGAATTTTACTGCTCAGGGCTGTAACTCCCACTTAGTGTACTATATGGATGACCCATGAGCTTGTTTAAAATGAGAGTCCTAAGCTGCAGTTAGGTCTGGGCTAACCTCAGAATCTGATTCTCTACTAGGTACTCCCAGACTCCCCTGCAGGTGGTGTCAGGCTGTGATTTGAAAAGCCTTGCCCAACTATGCCAAAACCAGAGGTTCAGAAACAACGGGGACCTAGAAAACGCATTAAATCCCCTGATTTTATATACAAAACATGA
The DNA here is from genome assembly GCA_033318265.1 of Phyllotis vaccarum. Lineage (NCBI taxonomy): Eukaryota > Metazoa > Chordata > Mammalia > Rodentia > Cricetidae > Phyllotis > Phyllotis vaccarum. Next base: position 76,735,278 of record JARWLC010000001.1, on the reverse strand, counting down.
GAGCAGAAAGGTCACATTCAGGACACTCAAGATACACGGTTTAAGCAACTGTAAGGTTGTAAATGCTTAGGGGCGGGCGGGAGGGGGGATGGGTGGTGAAATGTGAGGCTAGATTTCCCATAACTCACTGATACAGGAAACAAGACTTCACAGAGTGTCTTAGGGTTTCATCACACAACAACCACGTCAACTCTTATAAAGAAGACATTTAATTGGGGTGGCTTGCTTACAGTTTCAGAGATTCTGTCCATTATCATGAAGATGGGGAGCATGGCAGTGTGCAGACAGATGTGGTGCTCTACATCTTTCAGGCAACAGGAAGTCAACTGTCTGTCACACTGAGGGAAGCTTGAGCAAAAGAGACCTCAAAGCCTATACCCACCGTGACACACCTCCTCCAACAAGGCCACACCTCCTAGAAGTGCCACTCCTTTGGGGGGGGGCATTTTCTCTCAAATGACTACATTCCACTCCCTGGCCCCCAAAGACTTATAGCCATATCATAATGCAAGAAATGCATTCAGTCCAACTTCTAAAGCCCCCCCCCATCTATCACAGCCTCAAATTTATTTCAAAGTCCAAAGTCTCTTCTGAAGTAAGTGGCAATATCTTAATTGTAATCCCCCTGTAAAAATCAAAAGGCAGATCTGTAATAAGAGGTTTCTGGCACGGACTTTCGGGCCTAGCCTCAAAGTTTAGGCCCACAGACCCCCAGAAACGCAGAGACACACAGATGTTTACAATAGTTTTTAGGCTGATCGGCCTCAGACCCAGGCATATCACTTGCTAGCTCTCTACCCTTCATCTAACCCATGACTCATCCTGTTCAGCCATGGGGCTGGGTACTTTTTCTCACAGCAGCATGGTTGTCCTCTGCTTCCTCTGGCTTCTCTCTGGAATTCTGCTCTGTGCTTCCTGTTTCCAGAGTTTTCCCAGTCTGGTAGCCCCACCCACACTTCCTGCCTGCCTTTGACCAATCAGCGCTTCCCATTAAACCAGTGGGTGGGACAATTATTTACAATGTAACAACATAATCTCCCACACAGATCACATATTTTTCCAACACATAATGGTTTAAGATAACAACCACACCTTACCATCCCAAAACACAGGGAAGGGAGCACAGTGAGGAAATACAGAACAAAAGAAAGACTGAAAAACGAGCTGGGCAAACTCTAAACTTTGCATCTCCATGTCTCATGTCAAAACACCCTTCGGACCTCCAACTCTGTTCATCTTTATTGACTGCAGCACACTTCTTTCTCCTGGGCTGCTTCCACTCCCTTATCAGCTCTCCTTGCCAGGTATCCCAAGACTCTGGCATCTGTCACATCTTGGGTTCTCCAAGGCAATCAAATCCAGGCTTCATACAATGGCCTCTCTGGGCCTCCAGAACCATGCAGCCAAAGTTGCCAAATTTCTGCTGCTTACTGGTGTTGAATCCTGCCCCCTTGGTTTTTGATTGTTATCATTATTGCTGAAGCATTCAGACTCCCCCAAAGAGAAAGGAAAGGGACCGTTCTAAGACCAGGCCACTGCTTCTCAAACGTTTTCAGGCAAGCACTTTTCACCATCAGAAGCTGATCAAGAACATAGTTTATTTTAAACCTAGCTTATTTTATAGTTTCCCTATAAATAAATATTTTTTTTAAAAAAGCCTATGGCATGTTCAGGCTGCCTATGCTTCTTCTCATCACTTCCTTCATCTTCTAACAGCAATTTCACTAAGTCCTTCCAAGATTCAAAGCTGTCTAGCTTCATCTTCTGCCAGCAGTCAGAGAAAATGTTTGCAGAGAAGGGGCTTATACAGTGACATCAACCCTAGAGCCTTCCTGTCTTGCAGTTAACCCATGAGACCTTATCATTACATCTCACGCAGTGTTAGCCACAGAAACAACACCAGAGGTGAAAGGTCACAGGAAGTATGCAGACTCCTCTTACCATAGGCTTATTTTGAGGGATAAATACAAGATATACTTAACATTGCTTTATTTAATCATATCAATAAAAAGAACTTAGAAGTTGGCTATTGGATTTTTAAATTTTTTTCCTACACATGGTCATTTCTACATGGCTACACTCTATTTTAAATGTGAGAAACAGGTAATGAAAAAAGACTGTCTAAGGACAGCTGCATCATGGGTATTTCGGGATTACTCCTTATTATACCACTGAAGGTGGGCACCAGGACAGAGGATAGATAACAGTCATTTGGAAGAGTGAGACACACACAGAAGGTGGCAATAAGCAGACAAAATATCACAGTAGCTTGTCATACACTATGAGCTGACAGTTGGGACAGAGTACTAAATCCTAACTGAAGTAAGAAGCCAACCGGCCTTGATGGCTTTTCTGACTGTATGTCCCCTTGTGACCTAGACTCATTCTTCCCTGGAACTATCCTTCTTACATCCTCTCCTCCTTGACATCGTGCATCTGTGGCATCAGGAAGAAATAAACATGTCTGAAAGCCAACTAGGCACTGACCTAGGACGGACTGCGTGAGCATTACGCGGGGCCCTGCCCTCCTTATAATCATTGCCATGTTTATTTCCTACTGTGAGCAAGGACAGGGACCCAGGACAAAAGGGAAAATGAAGGGAGTTAAGGAAGAAAGAGAGGAAGGAAGAGAGAAGAAAGGGGAGGGGGAGGGAAGAGGAAGAGAAGAAGGGATGGATGGATAGGAAGGAGGGAGGGAGGGGGAGGAAGGGAGGGAGGGAGGGAGGGAGGGAGGGAGGGAGGGAGGGAGGGAGGGAGGGAGGGAGGGAGGGAGGGAGGGAGGGAGTGCATCTGTACTCCTCTGAAGAGGGGCTGCAGGAGTATTCCCTAGAGAGTTGTTCTTATTTTAATCCAGTGTTTCGCTTTTTAGCATTGATCCTAAGGGAACAATCAGAGAATTGCTCTAAGACAGCTCATTTGAAAGTGTTTCCCACACATAGGGTCAAGTATGTCTTTTCTCCTAAGGAAGTGCATACCAGGAAAAGGGGATGGGCCTAGAGTTGGGTGTGAACTCTGCTGTTACCAGTGAGCAAGTAGCTACCACTGTCCAAAGCTCCACTTTCTCACCTAGAGCTGCTAATATGTACTGCATAAGAATTCAATTAGTTAATACTATTATCTTGCATTAATTTATTATAATGGTTATTACATTCATATAATTTTTATACCAGTATCCACAAAGCACTTGGACTTGAGTAATATGAATAAATGCTATCTATTACAAAGGTTATGATTGATCATGCATGCTTACCTGGCTCTGAGCCAGGCACACAATCCTCAGTAAGCACTGATTATTAAATGGACCAATGGACAAAGACCCTCATCACAGCATTTGAAAAACAAAACAATGCAAGCCATCTGAAGTCCAACCATGAGATACTGGTCTGATGCATTGTGGTTCAAATGTTTAGAACCAACTGTGCTTGAAAAGGATATTTAATGGTCTAGAAAATGCCTTTATGATGTCAGCAAGTGACAGCATGCTCTATTTGCAATGTATCCTAAATCCACAGCAAGTTTGCAAATTCATATGGTAAAATGGAGAAAATATAACAAATGGCAGTCATAATTTCCTGGTGTTAGGGACTATTTTTAAATTTTTTTTACATGTTTCTGATTTTTTTTGGATTTCCTGAAGCATACCTGAACATAATTCCAGTTCTAGTGCTCCCTTCTGGTCCTGTGAAACAAGATCTCAGGCATTTAAAAGGTGATCTCAAGTTAATCCTAACTTAAGATCTCATCACTTCAATGAAACATTTAGAACGAGGTAATTAACACAACTAAATCTGTTCCACCAACACTGTCTAGAAGGCATTGTGTGTTTGCGATGAGGTTCTAAATGTCACTCCATGTTTGATGTGGAGTGCCCCTTTTCTATAAGAGCAACAGTCCAGCTATTGACGAGGCTAAATCCCCAGGGATTACAGTCTCCAGTGGCAAATACAGTCTGCTTTCAAAATGATTTATCAGCCAGGCAACATGGTGCCTGTGGTATCCCAGCACTCACGAGGTGGAGGCAAGAGGCAGAAGTAAGAAACAGAGTCCAAGGTCATCCTTAACCACACAGTGAGTTTGAGGCCAACCTGGGTGCAAGGTCCTTTCTCAAAAAACAAAAATTTAAAACAGTATACATAAAACTGACCTGTTATTTCTTCTTGTTTGGTTGTTGTTGTTAATTTTATGTCAATGGGCATTCTACCTGCATGTATCACGTATGCCTAGTGCCCTCAGAGTCCAGGAGAGGATGTTGGATCCCCTGGAGCTGGAGTTACAGATGGTTGAGGGTTGCCGTGTGGGTGCTGGGAACTAACTTAAGTCCTCTGGAAGAGCAGCTAGCTTGTGACCATCCCTCTTGTTTCCATTTGCTTTGTTTAGTTCAGTAGCAAATTATAGGACTCACAGAGTAAACCCCTGGAAAGCGTCATTGGCTCAAGTGAGAAATCTCAAGTGCTGCAAGCCTCTTGCCTCACCACAGACAACCACCCCAGGTGCTGGCCTGCTTTTGTAGTGTTCATGGTCACCACTGTAAACTGATCATCACTGTGGTCAGGGATGGAGCAGTCCAAATAATCAACCATCCCAGCTAATTACCATCACTTGAATTACTAATACTCAAATTACCACTTTGCAAAGAAATGAGGCAGGTATACATTGCCATTTACACTGAAACTCCACAGAGGCTTCCAGCTTTCTTAATCCCTTGATGAAGTGGAAGACATCTCAGTCTCTTGGGGTATCCTGTTCATCAGCAGGAAAGACATCCATGTGGATGGAGTAGATGAATGGGGATGCTGGTTTGCAAATGAGGAGAATGCAAGCAAGCCATGTTTCCTGTTTAGGAGATTGAGCCAGTGCCTACTGAGCCACTCTGGACAGAGGCCCATATTTGTGTAAGATGTTACAATTCCTGGTCCACAGAAATACAATGGGGTTCTAGTTTACAACTAAGAAAACTAGATTATAAGTTATCCAACAATATTCCTTTTTCCCAGTTAGATCATCTACCATACAGAGTTACAATACTGCCAATTACAACATTGTTTCATGTAATGGGTGTTTCTTTAGCTGTTGATGATCTGAATGGATTTCATACCAAAAAGCAGCTGCTGAAGGCAACCAAAACAATTTGGGAGACAATAGTTTCATCTTTTACGTTCAGGTAATGTTATTGATTTAGACTTAATATTTGTTGCATTTTTTCTTTGCATAATGACCAGCATATGACCTCTTTCTGGACCTCCATCCTGTCTTTACAAGAGGGTGGGTGTCAAACATGCTGAGTATAGATAAGAATTTCTGGCCTATCTGCCCGTGATCCAAACCCACAGACCCACAGTCCCACAGAAACACACAAACGCTTATACTAATTACATTCTGTTTGACCTATGGCTCAGGCATGTGCTAGCTCCTGCATCTTAATTCAACCCATTTTCATTAATCTATCCTGCCACATGGCTGTGGCTCACCTATTTCATTGCATCTTGCTTCTTGGGTGGCTGGATCGCATCTCTGTCTGACTCCGCCCTCCTTCCCCTATTTATGCTCAGATTTCCCTCCTACTTCCAAGATGCTCTTCCATAGGCCTAACAGTCCCTTTATTAATAAATGATATTCATAGCATACAGAAAGACATCCCACATCATAAGACATTTTTCTATCACTGGCTGTAGGGATAGATTGTATATCTAATAAAGTTTGCCTAAAAATCAGAGGACAGAGCCAGCCACAGGCTTAGCCATAGAGGTCAGGGAGTGGTGGCCCACACTTTTAGTCACAGCACTTGTGATCCCACACCTCTGCTCCTAGTACTTGGGAAACACACGAATTTAATCCTAGCAGTAGGCAGTCTGAACTAGGGAATAAAACAGCTGAGCAGAGAGAGAGATATAAGGCGGGAGGAGGCAGTCCGCTCCTTCCCTTGCAGCTGAGGACTCAGAGGCACTCAGTCTGAGAATTTGGGAAGACAGGCCTGAGAAGTAGCTGGGTCAGAAGTGGCTGTGGTTTGTTCCTCTGTCTCTCTGACATTTCAGCTTTTCCCCAATATCTGGTTCCCAGTTTTGATTATAATACCAAATGGAATTAGTGCAATAACTGGCTGCCAGATACCAATTTCCATCATAGAAAACATTTTAAGATCATTTAGATGAACCCAAAACACTTATGCATACACACATATGAACATCTTTGTGCTTACACAAGTATATGTACACCACACACACACACACACACACACACACACACACACACACACAAGTCAAAGGGACAAACAGGTTACTTTTTGCTTAACTTTTCACAGTAAATCCCTAAATCTGGGTTAGATTCTAAACCTCCTGATAGCTTATGCCTTATCCATTCAGTAACTGACACACTACCCACTGTGTGGGATTTTTATATCTGTCTTTAAACTGTCTCAGGGCTAAGATTTTCCTTGCAAAATCTTACTGACCTTTAATCTCAGGGCAAGAGAAAACAGAAAGGTGAAAATGGAGGGAGGAGAGAGAGAGCCTCGCCCCATCTTCGAGAGGTGCTCATCCCACATGACGGCTGTTTACTCCCCAGATACAGGAGCTGGGCTCGGCACTGAGGCACTACTCAGTGAACAATGGCAGCCCAGAGCTTTGCAGTGCAATCGTCATAAACAAGGGCACAAAGAGGGGGGACAGCACTTCTAAAGCTGAGCAGGGACCATACTGAACGCAGGAGCCAGCCTAGCGCCATGGGAGTCTGTAAGCCGGGAAGCTGCAGGGCTGGTAGATGAGTTAGAGTGCTTAACCGCGAAAGCATGAGGATATGAGCTTGTTGTGGTCACATCTGCCTAGAGCCCCAGTTTTGGGAGTACAGGGGGAAACAGGGGGGGTCACTGGGGGAGACCCTGTATCAAAAGAATTAGGAAGAGGTTAATAGAGCCAGGCATATGATGTCTTCCTCTGCCCCGCCCCACCCCCAGAGAGATGGGGGGGGGCGGGAGGGGGAGAAGAAAAGTAAGAGACTCAAAAAGGAGCCCAAAGGTCTGGAGGCAGACTCCAGCTATGTTTGTACTTCACTGATTCACACATCCCTTTTAAGTGACATGGCCTTCATCTTTGGAAGTCAACATGAAAGACAGCTTGGACCAATAAATGGACGGGGCTCTTGGACCTGGCCAAACCCATCCTATCCCTTTAAAATATCACCCAGATGTATTTCTTCACAGCGATCCACTTATACACTGTGTTGGACATACGGTAAGATTGAAGAGTTTGGACAAGGTCACCACCAAGGTTCCACCCATCTCCCAGACAATATAATCAAAGATACCTAAGTTAGACCAAGCCTGACATCTGAGAGGTCTGGGGAGACAGACTGCACTCCTCCAAAAGTCTTGTGGCACCAATGATGTCTAAAGAATGTCTCTAGGAAATATGTATTTTCTACTTTTCATCCCTTCCCCTCACATTCCTCTCAAACCTTGGTGCTGGCTGGGGACTAAGTGTTTAACACATGAGTCTACGTCATTGGGTCTCATCAACCCACTTAGGCAATGCTAGCATTGCAACTTCATAGATCAGGAAAATGCACATGGAGATACTTACCACCTTCCCTGGTCATGTAGGTTGTAGATGCAGAGAGATGGAACCTGGGCAGGCACCCATGCCACATCCTTACCCAACACTAGGAAAGCTCCACGGGACTGGGCTGTCTCAGCCTCATCTGTTAGAAGAAGTGAATTAGAAATAAACACAAAGAAGACACAGTCATTAGCTATATGTTACCTAGTACAATGGGACACAAATTTGGCTGACAATACATATGGTAGGAATATTGAATTTTTATCCCTATGCTTTTGAGCATATGCAGGACAGTATCTCTGTTAGTAACCATCCCAACTCAGAATAACTCCTGGAGAAGTCCAAAGCTGTCCACCCAACTGCCGTGTGAATTAAAGAGCTTTACAAACTTTCTTGCCAAATTTTCTAACTTAAGTGTGATTTCATTAACTCCATTGGACTGATTCAATTTATTTTATCTTTAAACGTTCACACTTCCTCTATGCCAATTACTTTTTTAAAAAAAAAAATAAGTGGTATCACATTTTAAGGCAAAGATCTAACATTGATATACCTTCAATCCCAAAGTGTGTTAAGAGTTACAGGAGCGACCCATTGGTAATGAGATTATTCTCAAAGGGGGAAAAAAGAAGTTCAAGTCCCATCTCTCAGGAAAACTGCACCAGATTTCACTATGGTCTAATCTACACCCATTGGGAATGTCCACACACCATGCATATGCCATGTGTGCAGCTTCATTACACTACAGATGCCAGTATGCCCAGGTCTGTGTGAGACCCACATCCTCAGACAATCACCCTTACAATGCAGGAGCTTGCTGACATTTACTTGAATGGTACAGTTTGTAGGAGATAGATGAATACTGGGAAAATGGAAAACAGTCATTTAAATATGCCAGGGGCACCAGAAAATAAAACAAAAGTAAATATAATTGCAGAAAGAGTAACCCTAATAACCCACTCCATAGAGAAGAAAAACATAAGTGATCTACATTAAATGCCTGGGGTGGGGGGAATAGGCTCTTTGTGTTTGAATCTGGAAACATATATTATCCTCACACTGAGAGTTGGCGGGCAGATGGTTGAAGCTCATACGAGGAATATTAAATCTATTTGGAACCCTCTTGCCCTCCTCATACAACACTGAAGATGCCTAGAGGGCAAGGCAGTGAGCTCACAAATGCCTACAAATCATTCACACTCTGCCACTGACTGGGAAATCCTCACAGCATCCAGCATCCCTTAGCATAGGGAGTTTGAATTGTTGGCCCCATCCATCACAGCAAGTCAGACCAGATGGGGGCTTCTCTCCTCTCTCTCTCTCTCTCTCTCTCTCTCTCTCTCTCTCTCTCTCTCTCTCTCTCTCTCTCTCTCTCTCTCTCTCTCTCTCACACACACACACACACACACACACACACACACCTTTTTGTATTCATACTGATGTCCGCCATTTTAGCCAGTAATAAAATGAAATGGTACATGAAAAAGCACAAGCACCCGCACCCATCCTATTCATGGGGTTCAGGGAGCATTTGCAATCTTTTGGGGGGATAGAAACTTATCGGTAGATATTTTAAAGGGCAGGAAAAATAAAGTGTCAACACACTCCACTTTTACCTGATAAATTCTCCAAAGGGCTCTCATCAACAACATAGTGACGGGGACACATCCCACTAATTCCACCCATAAATAACAAATCTGGGATAAAAAAGAAGTCACCTAAGAAAAAAGAAAAATGCCACATCCCACTGCCTGGTTTAAGCACCTGCTTTTTAGTTGTTTATGAATATTTGAATTACAAGGTGCTTTTGAGTCCAACTTCTCATGGGACAGTTCACAAACCAAGATCATTGGTGCTACCAGAACCTGCTTTAAAATGCGGAATCATAAGACTAATATGGGCCTCCTGCATTGAAATATGCATTTCAGAAAAGCTCCCCTGGTGGGTTTGCTCTCTGAAACACTCTAGAGCAGTAATTTCAAAGTGTAGCTTTGTGTGATCTACTGGAGTAATGAAAGAAAACTCTCCACTTTTATTCAGTTCTCTTATTAATATTTGTTTTATTTTTTATTATGGACTCAAAGTAGAAAGGAACTCAGCAGCTCCACAATTTGGCCTTTACTTTGATAGTGGTATATGTATGAACTACATAACCTGAGTGTGATCGCTGCACATTTTAAACTAGTAGAATTATCCACTTAAAAATAAGAGGCCGCCTCTCCCAGATAAGGCTGGTATAGGCATCTCCAATGACACAATTTTCTAACAAATGCTCACCCACTAATCCTTCTTGAGCATAGCCACTCACTAATGACTAGGCATTCACGTTTATAAACCAACTGGAGTCATTTTTATTCAAACTACATTTTGTAAAGATAACTTGCTGTCAAGCCTTAAAGCTCAGCTGAGGTGGGCCCTATCTGAAATCTCCATGGCAGGAGACAGAGCTGTCTAGACTTGTGTTCAGTAAGGACAGTCTCCTATAAGACAATGTGGACTTAAATTATTCAAAGGCTTCACACTGTCTGTCCTGGCTGCAGAAATATAAATACAGTCTGGAATATCTCTAGAAAGCCTAATGCCACACAAGGTTTTGAAAGGAGTCTTTGAAAGATAAAAAGAACTGATCTAAGCAGAGAGGGGGAGAAGGTGAAGGAAGCGCTTGGGCAGAGGTAGAGTGACCACCATGTGTGGTGTGGAGTGACAGCGGGGTTACCATACTGACCGAGGAAGTAAGCTGATGGCCTTCAGAGAGGTTCAGATCCAATACTCAGCCTGACATTTGTGCATACGGATACATGTGCACAGGGAGGCCAAAGGATAACATCTGTAGTCTTCTGTAACTGCTGTCCAACCTATTTTTAAAAACAAATTTCCTCACTGAATCAGGAGCTCACCCATTCAGCTAGATTGGCTGGCTAGGATGTCACTGAGGTTCCTGTGTCTCTGCCTCTTCAGGAGGGGATTACAAACGTGTGGCACTGTGCCAGGTTTTTATGTGCGTGCTGGAGATGTGAACTTTACTCCTCATCCAGATGACAGGGGATAAAGGAGCATGCTGCCTGCGATTGTACAGTGAACTTCCAGTGCGCTTGAGTCTTTGTGACCCACATCTGATTAGATGATCGTTCTCATGATATTCATGATGTGGTAAGTGTCATAAAGAAAGCACAAGAGGATCATGGGAAGTCTGGAGAGTGAAGGAAAACCTCCGTGAGTAAGGGATGCCTGGGCGAAGATCTAATGGATAGCCATGACGGGCTACTCAGGCAGAAGCAACAAATACAAATGCCCTGTGCTCAGAAGAAATTGGAAACAGATTCAATTCTGAATGATGAGTGATGTAGCTAGATGCTGAAGGTCAGCAAATGGTAACAGGAAAGAGGGAAGCTAGTGGAACAGAGGAATTTACAATGTCTGGGGTTATGTTAAGGATTTTGCATTTCATCACATAAAACTCATGAGCCTAATGTGATTTCTAATTTGGGTTCATTCAAAAGCAGATTCTGAAACAAAGATCATAAAGATGTAGTTTATTTGAGAAACAAAATAAGAATCATGGTAAATGTTAAATAAGTAAAGCAGCAAAGCCGGTGAGGGGGTCATTAAGGGATTCTGTGGGCTGAATTCCAGAAAGGGCCTTCTGAAACATACTTCAGAATGCTCCCATTGGGGAACAAGGAAGCTGAACTCATGTGTAGCCATTTCCCACTCATCACTGTTAAGACATGGCCTGGTGTGTGGGAAATGGTTCAGTAGGCTCCCTAGTCACTGTTCTATTGCTGTGAAGAGGCACCATGACCATGGCAAGCTTATGGTGGCACACATATGGGTAGCATCTACAGAAATGTCATTGAAATATTTGACAGCTATATCCTATCTAGCACCTGAAATAATAGCATTTTGTCACCACGAAGATAGAAGCAATGGTGTGCCTCAGTGCTAGCTGTATGAAACTGGACATCAGGAAGCTCAGAACGTAATGCATGCCATTGCCAGTGATGGCATCACATTAGCATCCACCTGGGGCTGTGACAACTTGGCACAAGCTAACTTGCTTAAGGTACCATAGACTTCTTATCATGTGTGTAAATCCAGAGGTCAGAAATCAAAAAGCAGCTCAGCAAGACTGTGCACCTATGTGAACTCTATGTGAGGATCCATTGCTCTTAGGGATGACTGGCTGCTTTTACCAGCTCCTAGTAATTGCATTCCCTGGCTTGCAGCCCCACATTACTCCTGTTTCTGCTTCTACCATTGTATCTTCAGACTCTGACCATCCTATCACTCGCCCTGAAATCCCTTGTGCTTACATTTTGTGCTACAATTTGAATAATTCACAATAAACTCTAAGTAATATCTAAGGCCCAAGCATATCAACAAAGTGCCTTTTGTCATGAAAATTAATATATTTACTCATTTTTACAATGTGGGCATCTTGTGAAGAAGTATAATTCTATCACAATTCTTCTTTATAAAACTTAACCTAAGAATGAACTCATTCTAAACAAATACGCATATATATGTGTATGTATATATATATGTAGATATATTTATATCACATCCTGGACTTGATAGAGAGGTATGTAGACCACATTTGTGTCCTCATGGTGCTGGCTTGGTGAAAGGGTAGGTAAACAGCTCCTTGTCGTGGATTTATGATGTTATATTGTAAATAATTGTCCCACCTATGAGTTTAATAAAGAGTGCTGATTGGCCAAAGGCAGACAGGAAGTATGGGTGGGGCTACCAGACTAAGAAAACTCTGGGAACAGGAAGAACAGAGCAGAAATGCCACAGAGACTCCAGATTTGCAGACAAGCCAGAAGATACAGAGGACAACTATACTGCTCTGAGAAAAGGTACCGAGCCCCATGGCTGAACAGGATAAGAATCATGGGTCAGTTTAAGGGTAAAGAGTTAGCAAGTTATATGTCTGGGCCTTAGGCCGATCAGCCTAAAATTAATGTAAGCATCTGTATGTCTCTGTGGGTCTGTGGGTCTGCGGGCCTAAACATTGAGGCTAGGACTTTAACCTCATACTACAGCTCCTGGGAGTTCATGGAGAGAAGGTGGAGAGACCATAGGGAAGCCTAGGGAGCAGTGTGTTAGCCTAGACAGGTCCTGGATGGACAGGCAGAAAGAACGTTGTCCGGAACCTTCAGTCAGTCCTTAGTAATTAGCCCAGCTCTGAAGGAAATACTTATTGCATAACACAACCTATAAACTCTAAAAAACAGTCTTGATTTGATTCTCTTTTTCTTAAAGTTGTGTGGGAGGCTTGGAAGAGCACAGAGAGCAATGGGGTTGAGGGCGAGACATTTGTTTGTTATTAAAAGAAAAACAAAAACACTTTATCAGAAGCCAGAATATTTCTTCCAATTGGAACTTGTATTCCATTCGGTGCTGAGTCAGCCCCAAAGAGGACACAATGCTCTCTGCTTCTGTTCTTATTGCCTCCAAAATTAACTCAGTTATTTTAAACCTTCAACTAGACTTTACTTGTTTTTAGTTTATACTCTCATATTACACCCAGAATTTTCACTCCCTGCCTCCTATAACATCCTTTACCTACCCTCCTGGGACTTTCATCAAAAAACCAAAGCTATGGTAAACAGGTGACCTCTGTCCCTGCTGTGGGCCAAGGACCACAACAGGCTGCTGATTAAAATCCCATCAAAGGCTCAGTCCTTCTCAAGAGAAAGAGAAAAGCCATCTGGAAAGTCCCCAGCATCGTTATGACAGCTACAAATTGCCAATTATTAATGGCTCCCAATTCAACAGCCAGACTAAAACCAGGCCTCGATTTGTTAGGGAAATGCCAGAGACAAGCAATTTAGCATAGAAAAGGGCAAACACACCCGCCCAAAGGCTCTCCTTCCAGCAGTTCAAAGGTTCCAAATCCTGCCGCCTGAGAGGGAAATGTGAAGGCAATTCATTAATGGTAGAAGGACGATGCTTCAAGCTGTGGGCTCATGACTAAATCATACAATGGAACACCTTCTCGTTGACCTTGATTTATGCATTCAAACAATGTGTCTTGGCATTCAAGTTGCAATCAGGGTGTACACGATTAATGGGAACATTCCTCAGAGTTGTGTAGGAAAAAGAAATACAATGTGGGGGAGGAGGGTCTCTTGGGTTTTCTGTGAAAGCATTTTAAAAATTGGTTACAACCTTCCTGTGATTCTGAAGGTTGTTTTTAACAAGACACAAGATTGACTAATATAGTCTGGTAACTTAACTGTCACGGATATTTAGCCAAAACTTCTAGCTTCCTAAATTTATTTAACCATCCCATTCTAGTCACTATAATCATCTTAACATTCTACTATTCCACATACAAAAGTATCTTGGTCCAAGCCCCATGAGAAATGCCAAGAATCTGGACATCTATAATTGTATTTGACATCAACCTGAAACTGTAACCAAGAAGCCAGGAGATTTTCCAACCTAAGCTAAGCTGAAAACATTACAAGCCATAAATCACAGGTTTGTTGAACAACCTTACAGGTTAAATGATGCAAGCAGTTTTAGTGTGGGCCAGTGTGATGCCCACTGAGATGAAATGTGAACCAATACCTGCAGGGAGATGTTCAGGCTGATCCATGAAGATTTAACCATAAGTCACTCATTAGAGTTAATGGAGCATGTCTCTGAAATTCCAGATCACACCTCAGAATTTTACTGCCCATGAAAAGGTAGATCAAAGCAGCCACACCAGCTGTGACCTGGGGAAATTAGAGGTAGATGAAATGTTTTCACCTGTTCAAATTAGAGAGAGACCAAAGGTGTAATCTCTATTCTTTCTCAACTGTCACTGCAGGGCAGCTTGTACAGAGACTGGTATGGCATTCATCATCATAACCTGCCTTCTGCTAGAACAGTCTTTAATACGTTTGCTATAAAAATGGTGTTAGAGGAGACGTGTTTAATCTGATTTGAGTGTTACATAGTGCACACACGTATTGCAACATCATGTGGCAAACTATTAGTATACAGGAAGTTATGGTTGTGAATATCAATTTAAAATAATTTTTTAAAAATCTACCTTAGGGACTGGGGAAAGGGTTCAGCCTGTAAAGAGCTTGCCATGTAAGGGTTTGAGCTACCGAGCCTGAAAAGACAAACACAGTAGCTCCTGTCAGCCCAGCACTAGGGAGGTGGAGACAAGAGGAGGCCTGTGGCTTCCTGGCCACAGGACTAACTAAATCAGTGACCAGTGATGTGAGGTTCACTGAGGGACTTTGTGTGTGTCAACACTAATGTGAAAAGCAAATGACAAAGACAATTGACATCAACCTCTGGTTTCCACAGGCATACCTATGTATGTATGCAAAGCCCTCAGGTGCACACACAAGAACACACACACCCCTACTCTACGATACATCTGATTCATCATCTAACGTGTAACATGTTAGTATATGCAACAAAACTGTCCAAGCAGACATGGACGGCACTCATGTCTCATTATCTTTCAGTCTCTCTAAATTGAGCTTAACGTTTTGGTTATAACTGTTTAGAAAGTAACTCTTGATGGGGTTAAAAAGTAAAAAGAAGAATAAAATATATGTGCTTAAGTACAATCTTGAAATGGAAAAATCATTGCAGACAAGACACAATTCCCAAATGAAGGAATGACTTTAAACAAATCTCCTCTCACGATTTCAACAGAGTAACATATCTACTCTCATTCTCTAGTGCAGCCTGGTCTAGCCTCAGAAGGCCCCATTTTGTCATTTAAAATTGACCTTTCTTCAGCCTGGAAGGAGGACTCTTGTGGCTTATTCAACTGAGGTTAGTGTAATACAACTAAGCACAGTGATGCTTACACTTGCTGTGTTAACAACACACAGGATAACTGGGGTTTTATTTGTTTTCTTAGATGGTATCCTCAGGAGATAAGATAAGAACACGTTACTGATGAGGGATGAAGTTAACTGATGTGTGGGCAACCGTACAAACTCCTTGCTTAGAATCATTTGGTGTCCTTAACATGATCCTAAACCCCAAGACTGCCATTCTGTCACAGCAATTCATAACTTCCTGTCAGAATTGGCAATCATTTCCTGAAGAGGATTGATTTCTTGAATTAGGTATCAGAGATATTAACTCACATAGGGACTTGCTCACACATAGGCATCTTTTTTTTGCTCCAGTAACAGCCCAGGGTGGATATTTTTTGAACACTGGCTTCTCATAACCAGCTTAAACATTTGTCCTCCGTGCCTTTCAGATGAGAAAACTCAAGAAGGTTACAAAATTTACCAAAGACCACATAGTGGTTCAATGGCAGAGACAGGACAGGAAGCAACCTTAGACTCAAAGTCTGTGTCTTTATGGGGCTTACATCACATGTCCTTCGAGTTCTACTCTGTGAAGGCAGCCTGAGCTGTTTTGTTATTCAACTGAGGAGGAGTTATTATTATTACATTTCTCCTGCTTGGGGGAGAGAGAGCCCAGATGAGAATCTGCTCACCCTCAGAACTTCCCTCATCCTTGACTTAGCACGTCAAAATGTTATAGTTGCTGATATTTCAGCAAGTCACAGGGTGCTGTTCTCACATTTGAATTACATTTGAAAAGTGAGGTTGAGTTCAGAAAGGATGCAAATAGTGTTCTGAAAGAAATATCCAAAACATGAACTTATAAGGCAAAGAGTCAAACAGAAAATGGGGTTTTAAAAAATTAATCTTAAATAAATAAAACCACGCCAGTGTAGTGAATTTACAAATAAAAGCATTACACAGCTGGTTTAAGGTAGCCTCTCCGGTACTAGCCTGTTATCTAGGTCCATAAAGTTCTACACAGAGAGGCCATTCTGAAGCCAAGGTCTTTACTCAGGGCTTTACACATTCAGTGTCAATTGGATTTTATTCTCTTATCCCCTTCACAACATGTGCATTCCATATCTGCATCCCAGTTTTCCTCCCAAATGATGAGAATGGGTTGTTTGAGTATTTGAAAGAAAAGTTGTATCTATGGAATATTGCTCCTACAACATTAGCTAATATGTAGTATCCGGGTTATTCTTTTAACTTAGAAAATAGTCCTGCCTGAAATGTACAGAAAAAGACACAAACCAACCTTGGGTCAGAGCACAGAGGGAAGATGACATTGTGGGATGACTTTCATCTTATGCACCTTCTTGGCAGTTTTGATTTAGTTGACTTGACATTAAAAATACAGCTTTTATTCTCAGAGTGACTTGGGAAATTAAACATACGAGCAATTTAGTTTTAGTCCCAGAATATTGAAAAAATAAACATTTGTCAGAATCTCATGTGAATGGCTGAATTTCAGAATATATAACAGTATTAAATGTATTGCCATAGGGCACGGGGGCCAGGGAAAGTATTCTATCCAAGTATCACTGCTATAGTATTCCTGCGGGATCCCTGAGCCACATAACTTCATACATTTCCCCAATGACAGCAAACCCAATGAGGACTGCAGAATTCCACAAAGTAAGAAGTAAGCAAAAAGGAAATTAAAAATTGTGAGGAAAAGGACATTAAACAGACTTCGTTCATTTGTTTTAATTAGCATAGCTGAATTTTAATTATTGCAATTCTTCACCAGACACTAGTAAATGTGCTTGTAAAATTAACAGAGCTTTTATACGACAGGACCTTGTTTAATTTTATTCTATTCTTCGTTCACTTAAAAAATTAACTTAAGCAAAAAGGTGGGGGTACTTGGAGCAGACACCTAGAAAAGAATGAGTAATTCATTTGACCACGATCTCCATGAAAGCAGAGATACCTCTATTCTATTTATTAGCTATTGCTTCTAGCATAGCTAATAATTGGTACCTGTATGAATATAATCATAAGCAAACAGTACTTCCTCTTGTTTCCTCTAAAGGACGTAAAGTTTACAAAGGCCAAGATCGTAACTTTTATTTCTTTTTCATCCACTCTGTCAGCAGAAGGCTGAGTCATCGGGAGTCAATCAATAGGTATTTCTTAGCAAGCTTTCCAAGAAGGAACATCCTTCACCATCTCCCACTACAAAGGTCCTAAAAGTCTACATATAGGAAGTTAGATCAATGCAATTCAGGAGAAGCAGATCTGCTGCTTCCACCCCCACTACCACAGTTAAACAAGAAAATCAAATACATACATTTAAAAATAGCACAGTTGGCCCTAGATTGTCAGAGAATGACTGGTTACTCTCTTTGTCAGTACATTCATGAGACTACATGGGGTATAAATGTTAAACCTCAGGGGGTGTTTCCGTGTAACTCATTCCTATGTCCAGGGCTCTTTCTGTCACCAGAGAGTACAGAAGTCTGGAAAATGAGACAGATGGCTCTGTGCCATCTGATGCCTGAATGCTCCCTTCCAACTCTCATTGACCAGTCCCTGGATGATGCTACCTGCCCGCTTCTTTGACTCTGTCTTCACTAGATCACTGATAGATCTACTTGATTCAGACCGTTGACTGGCTGACTTGAGGCAAAGTGTCTCTGACAAGAATAAGAGAGACATCCCCTCATCCTCACTAGCATTTCCTCAACCCACTTAAACAGCCGTGGTTAGAGTCAGGAACCTGAGAGCATGCGCACTTCCTTCGACCACCTCTCACTCAGAACCACAGCAACCGATGAGGTTCTATACAGAAACAGATTTGTATTCCTGGGAACTTAAGATCAATGAGCAGGAAAGCAGCACACATGCATACAATTTAACAATATTACATTCAGACACAAGCCCACTGCACAGGAAGTACGGTGCCTTCATGGTCTTACTCCCAAGGAGCAGCCCTACAAGTCATCTCACAAAGCCCTTCCGGTTTAACACCTTAGTGGTGGCAGAAGGACCATGTTTCACTGTCACTCACCAGGTTGGATTGATAGCGACACAACTCAGTCAACAATAAGCTTTTGTTACTAATTGCAGAATAAACCAATTGCCATTATTGAGCAAAGTCAGTGTCTATCTGTCCATCCACATCTGTTGGTCCTGCTGCTTAGACCTCCTATGTTTGTTTAGAATGTTTCTAGATGACACACCAAGAATATAGAGGGGCATAGAGTGATTTGAGAAAAACTGCTCAAAATGAGTTTTTCTTTCTTTGAATCAGTGGCCTCATCCCCCTGGGCTCTCCTTATAGCCCCGAAGATTCGATTCTTCTAATCTACTTGAATTTAGGCATCAGGTTTGTAAGTAAAGAGCTCTACAGATTTCAACTTTACAAAATATAGCTGCATCTGAAGTTAGGTTTGCTTTTACTACTATACAAACAGCTTTCAGGGCCCCTCTAAGTGCTTATATCCATAAGCAAAGTCAAACTTTCTCTAGGTCAGTGATTAGCCTTAATCCCTGGAAGAGTTAAGACACAGAAGTAGTTATAGATATACTTGTGTGTACATGCAGGCACATGTTTGTATATATACCTCTAAGCAAAGACAAAACCTTATGAGGTTAGAAATTAACAATAATATCAAAAGAAAAGGAAAGATTATCTTTAATGAGTATAGGAATTGTTTCTTGCTAGTCTGAAATAGTCTTCATTCTTTGCATGTGGGACTTATTATACTTATCTTTATGTACTATATGTAGCATTCAAAGAATGAATCCTCCTGCATCTAAAATCATTGCATACTGAAAGGTTTGGAGAGGGATCAGCTCAGCATCCCTCACTCCCCAGGGACTCACTACGGGGCATGAAATAAGAGCACAGCACCAGGCTATTTTGGATTTCTCTTACACGAACTAAATTTGCATTCTCCTTCGACCATATGTTCAGGTAGCTTTCAATGGTACCTCATGCAGCTGTGTCATTGAATTCCCCCAATCTTAATGAATAAACTAATTACAGGCTGAGATGAAGTCTTGCTGACTAGCTATCTCTTGTTATAGATTGAGGAGTGAACTTTATTCCCACAACTATCTGCTAATTTGCATTAGCCATAAAAGTGCACCCTACAGCCTTCTCTATTCTAGGCTGGCAATAGGGTTGCATCCCCAGAATACTGTGCCACCACTGGTCTTAATCCCTCACAGGTCAAATGGCCCAGTAAGTATGCAACACAGTGCATCTCAGGTATATATGCAACTAGGCAACTTTTGATTCACTCAAGTCTGGTGGCAGGCTGATTCAACTGTAAGTTTTACTGCTCTGAATTTGACAATTAAACGATATTATTCCTTTGAGTCTTGAAGTTCTGTTTGTGTACAAAAGACTTCCAACAAGGTCAAAATAAAGCTTTGGTCATTTGAAGTCTTTTAAAAAATGCAAATTTATCAAGTACAAATATAACTGGGTCAAACAAGTAGACAGACCCCAGATGTAAAGCAGACTTTATGTTCTGTTCCCAGACTCCAAATGAGAAATCTATTGTACCTGGTAACTATGACACTGGGTTGGATTCCAACAACACAGTTCTCAGACAGAAATATTCTTGTAGTGACTTCATTACCAGATAAACTCGGTCTGGCCAGCATCAAGATTCACAATTTTAGGACACAAAATACAGAGTGTCATGGGCTTTTGCACTTTCTCCTTCCTTGTTGTGCTGGCCGTTTTCTCATTGGACTTGTAGAATTTCAAAGAATGACAGCTGTGACATCCAAGAGATAAAGGGGAGAGTTGGATTATAGTCCACCTGGGTTACAGCCAGAGTTTTAAACTTGTGAGCTCTAGAATTTAGATTTCTTTATCCACAGAGTAGGGTGTGGTTAAGCTCTCCAGTGAGCAACAATATGAGACTAAATAACTTTGATGCTAATGATAGACACCGGAAGAAACATTTTACTTGGGCCTTTCTATCTAGACCGGCTGTCCTACTGCCAAGTCTATTCATAATACATTTAATTCTTCCATCCAGAACTTTCTATTATCATCATTATCATCAAGGAAGTGGGGTATTTGTTCTTAAAACTTTATTGCCAGTGCAGTATCTTACTTACTCTATGAAAGTATTCATTTCCTATTGCACAAATTCTATTTAGTATTATAATAAAAACCCAGAGTCAGATATTGGGGAAAAGCTGGAATATTGCAGAGACAGGGAACAACCCACAGCCAGTTCTCACCTAGTCAACTCCTCAGGCCGACTTCACGAATCCTCAGACTGAATACTTCTCAGTCCTCAGGGAAAATGGGGAGGAGCATAGGCAAAATGCTAAGTAACTGTCTCCTCTTTCTCCACTTAGCTGTCTCCCTTCCTCCTTCATATTTTTCCTAGTGCTGTGATTAAAGGTCTGGGTCACCACTCCTTGACCTTATTGGGTAAATGTGGGTGTCTCTGTTCTCCAATCTTTCAGGAAAACTTTATTAGATATACAATATATCACAACAATTTTCTAGATGGCAATTGTCTCACTTATGTTATTATTGCTGTGATGAAACACAGTGACCAAAGGCAACTCGGGAGGAGAGGGGTTACTTGGCTTCACTTCCACATCACTATTCATCATTGAAGGAAGTCAGCACAGAAACTCAAACAGGTTATAAACTTGGTTATAAAGTAGCTCAAGGGATCATAAGGTCCTTGCAGAAAATGAGGTTAAGCTTAAATCAGTTCAAATGAAAATGGGCTGTCTAGCGGGGTCATACACAACGTACAGATGATGAAATAGTGTAAAAATAGTCACTAGCATTAGCTCCCATTTATGTAAGATGTTCTAGTTGGTAAACGTTTTCCATATAGTTGCTTCCTACTCAATGTGTTTGTTATATAATCTCTATATTTTTGATATTGTCCTGGCTAGTTCTATGTCAACCTAACACAAGATAGAATCATCTGAAAGAAGGGAACCTGAACTGAGAAAATGCCTCTATAAGACTGAGCTATAGGCCATTCTCTAGAACATTTTCTTAACTGGTGATTGTTACAGGAGGGCCCAGACTATTGTGGGCAGGACCACCCCTAGGCCAGTGGTTCTGGAGGCTTGTTTAAAGCAGACTGAGCAAGCCATGGTGAGCAGGCCAGTAAGCAGCTCCCCTCCATGGCTTCTGCATCAACTCCTAGCTCTAGGTTTCTGCTCTGTTTGGGTTCCTGTCCTGACTTCCTTTAGTAATGAATAGTGATGTGAAAGTGTACGCCAGATAAACACTTCCCTACCCAAGTTGCTTTTTATTATGGTGTTTTATCACAGCAATAGTAACCCAAAGACAAGAATTGTGTGAGGAAATGAATGGAAACAAATATTTTCATACACAGACCTTTACAGTGTTTGTAACCTAAATCCATGTCTTTGCCCTCCATACGGTGTCAGTCAGCTTTCTCTTACTGTGACGGGGTGCCTCAAATAATCACCTTATAGAAAGAAAAGGTTTATTTGGGGCTCACAGTTTCAGAGGTTTCAGTTGTGGTTTCTTGGCTCTATTACCTTTGGACTTTTGGCAAGAGAGTTTATCGGGGTGTGGAATATGTGTGGCCAGCAAGCTGTTCACCTCATGGCAGCTGGGAAGCAAAGACGTAGAAAGAGGAAAGCTGGAGTCCCCAAGGGCACAGCCCCAGTGACCTAACTTCCTTCCACCAGGCTCCCACAGTTGCTCTATCTCTTTCCATCTCGCTATTAAAAAGAAACAAACAAAAACAAAAATCTTTTTGTTCCTATGAATGACCTTCATCTTCTACCCTCAGCTCTTCTTTCCAAGAGTGACCATCATCTATCTGCCTTGTTACCATCCGTTATCTCTTAAAAACGCATCTGGTCATTGGATCCCTCTAAACGTGTCTTCAGTCTCAGCCTTCAGACAGATGGCAGGTATACTGGTCTTGACCTCATATCCAGAGCTTCTTATCTGTATCATCAATGTGTAAAAAAATTGCAAGTACAAAGGATCCCATCATAACTTTCCTCAGCCTTCTCCTTCTCCCATGATGCTTCTCTTCTTTGATATCTCTTTGATAACCTCTTATTTACCTATCAGAGCTCAATGTCTACATTCCCCACTCTGTGATACTTCCCCCAAGTCTATCAGGGAGAGGTCACACTTAGGACTTGGAGCTATGCACCGACTGTCTACATCACTGGGGCTCCCACACTCACACTCCACACTCTAGGAAAACTAATATTGTACTGTGATAAAAAAAAAATATCAAGTCTAATTTTCTACTAGATGATGAGTTGTTTTAGGTGCCAACCCGTGTATAACTAATCTTTGACTGAATTAAATGTACATGTCCTCTAATTTGCACATTCTCACTATCATTGATAGGAAGTCTGACCTCTTGAAAAGAAGAATATTTTTACAAATAGACATTTGGGTAGATAAAGAAAGGAATTGACCTAAGATGTATAGCCAGTGGTTGTTACAATGAGGTTTCCAGCCCTGCTAGCTGAACAGTTTGGTCCGGCCTGCTGCCGCTTATCTGAACCAACAATCCCGAAGTTCCAATGAATCACACAGACACTTATATTAACTTCATGCTCTTTGGCCTATGGTTCAGGCACATTGCTAGCTTGCTCTTTCATCTTAACTCAACCCATTCTCATTAATCTGTCTGCCACGTGGCCCGTGGCTCACCTGTGTTCCTTACATGTTTCTTCTTTGGGCATCTGGCTTGCTCTCTCTCTGACTCCGCCCTCTTTGTTGTACTATGCTCCAATTCCCCTGCCTACCTCTACAGTGTCTGCCATGGCCAAAACAGTCCTTTATTCACAACATATAGTACCACATCAAATGGTAATCAGCTAAGCCTGGATCTTAGGTAAAATTAGCATAAATGGGCTCTGAAGCCAGACAACCTCAGTTTAAGTTTGTCAAATGCCATCCAAGGCATGCACTTAAATTTGAGTTTCACATAAGCAGTGAATTGTAGTGTATACCAAAGGATCACAAGAGAGCAAGTATTGTAGAGATATCCTCTGTGTGAAGGGAAGGCATGGGGGGCGGGCAGTGTTTTCCCTAATCTAGTAACTCTGCATACAATCAAATCTTAGCTCTGCCATTTCCTAGCTGGACAACCTCAGGTGAGTGAACTGAGACCCCCGTAGTTAGGACTGTCTTTCTGAACGCACAGCTAATAGAAACGCACACCTTATAGAATGTGGCAATTAAGGAGTCCAGTGTTAACTTTACAACATAATTCCAACTTTGTCAAGTCTACAAAATGAGCTTAAAAAGGAACTAGAAATGCAGCCATATATAAATAATCAAGTTTAAACTTCTGGTGATGTGGAACAAAGTAACACATGTTTTGAAAGACCATATTCTCATGTCAGAAAACAAAAGGATCGTTTTGGGTCACAAAATAGGAAAGATCTCAATGTTAATGATTTTCACCCATTTATACACAGCTATCAATTCTGTTACACTATCACACTAGGGATATTAGGCTGGTCTTTAAACCCACTCTAATAGCAAATACTATAACCTATATCATAAGGCAATAGGCAGATGTGACAGGGCCCAGGTTGTTAGAGCATGCATGTATCAGTATGGCATCATTACTGTCTCATCATTGCCTATCCAGGAAAACACAGTCAAGGGACCCGTGAGATGCATGAGCAGGAAAAGGTGCTTGCCACCAAGCCTACAGACAGTGCCAACATGGAGGAAAGAGAGAAGTGGCCCCTGCAGTTTGTCCTTGACTATCATAGCTGTACTGTGTCACACGTATGCATACACAGGAAATAAATAAAACCTAGTCAAATAAAGAGAGAATGTGTCAGGTAATAAACAGCTCTAAAGGCTTATATTAATAAGATGCTCTAGTGGGAAATGCTGTCTTTGGCATTACTATTAGAAACACACACACACATACACACACGCAGAAGCACATCTCAAAGCAATAAAGGGCCTGCAGAGAAGGAAAGCAAAATATGCTTGCTGAGCAACCATTACTAAACAGGGGGGAAGCCTGAAATCAACAAAGGACCAGTCATGAGAAATATATAAGCTAATATCAGTCACACCTGCAAATTACTACAATGAGACCCCTGACCAAATTCAGAACACCATTTAAATGGACTCACTGAGATGTTTATATACCCTTGGAGTCACCAAAATGCTATGATATTAAATTTGTCGCTTATCCCAATTAAAGGCACAGGAAGCGATGCCTGTAGCAGCTCTGATAAATTGAGGTTCACTGTACTACACAGAACAGCTGGAGAACCCACAATGCATCCACTCACATATCTTGGCATTCAGGATGCAAGTGTATTGTTTGTACTTAATTCCTTTAGATCTGTACTTCTTAAAATGGCAAGACTCTTAAGTGCCTTGAAAAACCTCCAACAGGAAACACTCTGGTGGTGTCTTCAGCCATTTTTACCAAAGCATGTGCTTTGAATCTGCACACATGTCACATCTCTTCATCATTCTATTTTCCCAGAAAAAGGTCAAAGCCATCAAGACGACATGCTTAGCCAGAGTTGGAGAGAGGCATCATTTCACAGCCATGAAGTGAAACTCACAGCCAATGAGGCTAATCACTCAGCAACTAGGCGGAAAAGAAATTATGTGATCATCATTTTCTCACCAATTGAGAATCACTGTGCATAAAAATAGAAATTACTGGGGGAAATTCAGACTACTTAACAAGAGAACAAGAGCTCTAAATACAAGCCTCTCTCAGCTGAGGCTTGACTTTCCATTGTAGGCAAAACAGAACACTCTGCGATATTTGAAAGAAATGACAGCTAGGAAGAAATGCCTCCTGAAAACAATTCAGATGCTTCTTTATTTTTCCATCTACGATTTGGGGCAGAAACTCTAAATAGTCTGGAAGAGGCCACTCACCTGGTGTTGGTTACAACCCTCTTTCTGCTGTTGAATGGAGAATAGTTCTGTTTCTGTGTATTGACTGCAAGTATAAATGGTATTGTCCCAAACGGGCTTGCAGGAGTGCCAAAAAGAGCCATCAGGCTGAAGAGAAGACAGTGATGTGCACCTGCCTGTTAAAGTCATCCGCATATCCTGCTTAATTTTTTTTCACATGAGCATCTAACAGCAAAAGGGTTCTCTGACAATGCAGGAGAAAGGCCTCTCTATCAGCACCTATGCCACAAGAGTGCCTAGATAGAATTAATTTTTCCATGGAAGAAATATACAACACATCTTAGGAAAATGCTTTTCAAAATCCCAACTGTATTGGAAGGATAACAGAATCTGTTAAAGATGGGCCTTTGGTTGGGTCAAGCACCTTGGTTGATGTTGGGGGATGGGAGGCTAGTAGTACAAATGTTGATGTTTTCTGAATAAGAGTACTCCCTCAGAGTACACTTGGAGAGGGGATTAAAAAAAAAAAGAAGAAGAAGTCCAAGGAGCCAGGAAATGGGGGAGACCGACAAGATAAGAAACGTTTCATGTATGGCTAAGCTGTACTTTCTGTGAGGTATGGTGTGAATTGTAGTGTGTACCTCCTGTGTGATTCCGTAAAGATTCTGGTCACTAAAGCACCACTGATATAGTATTAGCTCTTAAGTCTCCCCAAAGGCCCATGTGTTAAAAGACAGGCCCCAGTCTGTTACTACAGAGAACATGGAGAATCTTAAGAAATGTGATCTAGGCTGGATGTGGTGGCATATACCTTTAATTCCAGCACTAGCAAGGTGAAGCAGGAGGATCTCTGAGTTCAAGTCCAACTTGGTCTTCATAGTGAATCCCCCTCCTCCCATCCATCTCTCTCATCCCATCATGAAAGAAGGCGCCTTCCTCCTCTATAGCCTTTCACCAGTATACACCACCCGAAGCACTTATGACATCCAACCTTGCACAACACAGTTACGGTAACCTCTGTAACACACACTTGTCATGGCTGGAGGTCAAGGATCTGCCCAATGAGTCATCACAAGAAACAGGGCAGAAGCCTGGTGAAGATGGTCTCTAGGGCCTGCAGAAATTGTGCAGAGGGTGAAGAGTATAGGGTTGAGCCATTTTCTCTAGGTGCCACGGACAGTTACACCAGCTGACTTCCAGATCAGGTGGTTCAATTATTCTTTATCTTGTAACTGAATACCCACTCAATACTTTAATTCTGCCAGTTGTTTTTTTTTTTTTTTTTTTTTGGTTAAGTCCCCACTGCATAACTTAATTAACCCAAATGCCTGTAGTTGTTATCTACTTACTAGTTGTTATTCTACATTTTTAAAATGTGTATGTTGACCAGACAACTGACTTCACACTCAGGCAAGACACAATGCACCCACACATACACACACAATAACAAGGCATACGTTTAGGCCAATTGGTTAAAGTAATATTATAAATTAGATGTTTTCAAACATTGATGTGTGTATGAATAACATAGAAGTCTTATTAAAAATAGTTCCCCAAGTTTTGCCTCTAGAGATTCTGATTCTGTAGTGGAAGCCAATAAACAGCATTTTAATTAAATACTAAGGCAATTGTGATATATCCACACTTTGAAAAATTTTGGTGACTATGGTTCCTGGATTTTCTTTATACCTATCTATACAAAAACCTAACTTACCATGTTGTAAATGTGGTGGTTTGAATAAGAATGTCCTCATATGTTTGAATACTTGGTCCTCATTTGGTGGAACTGTTTGGGAAGGATTAGGAGGTGTGACCTCATTGGATGAGATGTGTCACTGGGGCAAGCTTTGAATTTTCAAAAGCTCACTCACTCCCAATTAGCGTACTCTCCCCTCTCTCTCTCCTCTCTCTTTCCTCTCTCTCTCTCTCCTCTCTCTCTCTCTCTCTCTCTCTCTCTCTCTCTCTCTCTCTCTCTCTCTCTCCCCCCCCCCCCCCTCTCTCTCTCTCTGCCTTATGCTTGTGGATTAAGATGTGAGCTCTCTGCTACCATTCCATCATCATGCCTGCTTGCCTCCTGCCATGATACTTTTGAACTCTAACCCTTGGAACTATGAGCTTCAAATTAAATGCCTTCTTTTATATATTTCCTTGGCCACAGTGTTTTGTCATGGCAACAGAAAAAAACTAAGACAATAACTATACCAACAATGTAGCAGTGATGATAATTTTCAGCCTGAGTATCCATCCCATATTTAGACTCTTTAAAAACCAGGCAGCTCTGGGTATGGAGAGAGCTGCCCAGAGGCCTGACAAAGCAGGAGTCCCCCTGATTGGGGCTGAGTGAACAAACACAAGAGGGAAGAAACTGCCTGTGTCAGGATTGCCCCTTCATTTGGATTTATTGTCTGGAATCAGAACTGGTCGTTAAGAATTCAAACTAAAAATTTCTGACTTAAAAGAGCTGAGATAGCCCTCCAGCTTACTTTATTATAGCCAATAGATGAAATGAAGAAAATCTACCTCCATTCCTTGCTGTGTGGTGATCATGTTTCCAAAAGAGCACACAGCTCACCTTGAAATCTTTTTCCCCCTCATGGAAATTAATTATACATAATGTTAATTAAATGTTAACCCAAACGAAGATCAAGTTGAATATTCTGAATAAATACTAAGGAAAACATGCCCAAAGCTTAAGCACTAGCAGAGTGGGCCAGTGTGGTGTGTGTGTGTGTGTGTGTGTGTGTGTGTGTGTGTGTGTGTGTGTGTGTGTGTGTGTGTGTGTGTGTGTGGTTTAGAATTACCCCAGTTGCTGAT
Source organism: Phyllotis vaccarum (assembly GCA_033318265.1). NCBI lineage: Eukaryota > Metazoa > Chordata > Mammalia > Rodentia > Cricetidae > Phyllotis > Phyllotis vaccarum. The sequence goes on along the minus strand of JARWLC010000001.1, from coordinate 76,707,229 downwards.
GCACCTGAGAGCTTCTGTGTGTGATAATCTGCCTGGACCTCAGTCTAGCAAAGGTTACTAAAAGACATAAAACAGGAAACAAGGCAATTTTAAACTTTTAAAACTCATCAAGCTTATAGCAGAGTAACTCCTAGACCTTGAATATGACACACACCACAATTTTATTGGCTGACTTTTCAAAAGAAAGATCGAACTAGACACTCTATGCAGCTCTGAATTACAACAAGCAAGCAGGGGTCCCCAGTTCCCCCACCTCACAACCAGCCATCCAGGTAATCTTGCTAATTAAAATTCTCAGCAATGCTACCTCAAAGTAGAAGTCACCTCCAGCCCATACTGAGCAAGCTTGCTATGCTGGACTGGTGCCCCCTCCCAGACCTGCTACCTGCTGTGTTGTCTCCCCATGGAGATTCTGGCTTATGACAATTTACAATGTATTTCTGCAACAGCAGCCATGTGTTTACTCGGGTGCCTAGAGACAGGATCCCTCCAGGTGGGTAATCATTAGAATGAGGAAATTCAAGAAATCACTGTAATCCCTACCTTACCTACTGCACAAAATAAATTCCGTGTAGATTAAAGACTTAAAGCCAAAAGCCAAAGCCGCAAAAGACCAGAACAAATGAGCAAGTTTGCTACAGTGTTTATAATAGTAAAACGTGGCTAAAAATAATTAACTTCATCCTTCACCAATGAAGTAATACCCAAATATACATTGTAGTATTGTGCAGTGGAATAATATGCAGCCACTAATTAGCCCTTTAAAGGAAGGGGTGTCAACAGGCAAAATGGCTCAATGGGTAGTGTCATCCCTTTTACCTACATGACGGAAGGAAAGAACCAAATCCTCTATGCTGGCTTCTGACCTCCAAGCTGGCTTCTGACCTCCAAGCATCCCATGAACACACATGTAAGAACATGCATGCACACATATGCACACACATACACACACATTATTAACATTTGAATTTTGCCCAGAAAAGCTGTCTGTGACTCTGATGCATGGAAGCAAGAATCAAAGATAGGCATGTGTTAAAACAAAGCCCTGGTGTGTCTAGGGTGAAGACTACAGGGGACCACCAATCTCTTCATGCCTCACTGTGTGCTTTTCAGTACAGTTTGATATCTGTGAGAATGGATGGCACGATGCAGTAACATCAGAAAAACATTTAACTTAGGAAGTTTTCACTCATCTTAGAGGGAAAGGGAAGAGTCATTTAAATAGTCTGATCCTGGTTAGGAGAGCAGAGCCATGAGAAGCTAAACCTCAGGTGAACTGTGTGGATCCCGATGTCTCCCCTGTCACTTTCTAAGCACACAAACAGTCGCTGGTCCTCTTGGTGCCCATTTGCTTTCTATACACCAAGTACGGAAACACACCCCGGTGCTGTAATAATTAATTATAAGAGCTAATACTTCAAGTATTCCAAAAACCAACAAGTGTTAATTCCCTTATTTAGTACACTAAAAGGTGGATACATTACCTTTTTTCATTCCTGGTCTTCAGTTTTTATGCCTCTCTTAGCATAAACATGTTTCTGGGTTCCATAGGATTATGGTATTTAAAGATCTATTTTTTGATACTATATGAATCCTAAACATAAGTCAATGGCTTTTAATAGTCAGCCAAATAAACTGTCCTTTGTTTTAACGACTATGTGCAGGGTGTTATTTTTACTGGAAAATACTGCTGAAAAAGTGTTCACTGTGACACTTGGAAATATGGTCACCTATTCCTAGTTTATGTGAAAGTTAAGGAGATTTCTTTATAGTACTTTGCCTACTTTTTATTTTTTTTCCTTATACATTGAATTCAGACCTTCATCACAATAGAAGACTTATTTCTTCTTAAAATCTAAATAACTGCAGAGTCACTATGCTTTGCATATGACAGATATTATAATTACAAGGAGTCCTAGACTTTCTGTTTGCCTGGTTTGACCTCTTTTCAGGATAAGTTCTCTTGTACATTTTTATGCTACAGATAGTTTTGACTTTTTCTGTCCTGAATTATTTTGTATATTGGCTTGATGAGAGATGGAAGAGATTCCTGGGAAGCAAAAATACCACACAATTATAGTCTCTAGGAGACATAACACTATAGGATGTCTGGCCTTGGAAGCTCTGTGGCCTGAAGGCCTCTTAAGCCACACTCAGGACAAGCAGCCAGGACAAGAGGTTGGCTACCATGGAGATGTCCAAGGTACCATGGAGCAGCAGCCTAGAGAATGCCATGAGACAAAAGGTAGCAACCTAGTTCTGCGTGTTTTAAGGAGTCCAGGGGAATTTCAAATTAAAATCTATCTTGCATTCTCACTGAAATTCCAGGCCATATCTCCTCACCCTTTCCAAACAACTCCACCAACAGGGACTGATCATTCAAACATTGGCTGTAGGGCATTCTCATTCAGACCACCACAGGAGGGTACAGAAGGCAGGTTCCTCCCGGGTTGACTAGTTTTACTGTTTCTGCTGCAGCTGCAGTGTCTGAAAGATGACAGTTATGCCAAACAAAAGTTCCCAGCAAGGCATTTTGAATCTGTAATTGCAGATCTGACTAGATGGTTACTGCAGGTCCCACCCTCAATAAACATCCACACAGATAATAAATAACCAGGGTGATCAACCTCATCAGAGGTTCTGCCTTTTGAAGTCTTTCATTTTAAACATCCCAAAGTCAGAACTCAGGTATCTTTCTTGATCACTACATAGGAACCAAGCACATGCAAGTTCAATGTTCGTATACAGACAGACCCTGTTGCTGGTTGCTTCTTTCAAAGAAAATGGCAAGTGTTGGCCTGAGTTATGCTATTAAGACAGTCCTACTGTGCTTAACTATAGTTAAAAAAAAAAAACAAAAAGAAAAAACAAACATGTTACAACTTATATACAAGAAACCTTCCCCTGAAAGCCTATGAGAGAAGACCTTCATTGGATACAGGAACAGACACTGTGGATTCACTGTCTCAAGGAAGCAGAAGGCAAAAGGTGCTGTGGTTTGTGTCTGAAATGACTACCTCATGCTCATATATTTCAACATTTGGCTCTCTGCTAGTGCTGCCTTTGGGATATAAGGCTTAGGTGACAGAAGTAGGTCATTTGGGGTGGGTCTTGAAAACAATACTTGCACTAATTTTACCATTCATTCTCAATACTCCTCTGCATCCATAGATACACTTCTGCATCCATAGATACACTTCTGCATCCATAGATACACTTCTGCATCCATAGATACACTTCTGCATCCATAGATACACTTCTGCATCCATAAAACTAGTCTACTATGCCTTCTCCTCCATAATGAACTGAAATATCTCTGTAAACATGAGCCAGAATTAACCCACTCTCCCATAAATTGCTTCTTCCTGGTATCTTTTCACAACAATTAAAAGAAAATATAATACAAGAGAAAGAAGCAAATGTCTGTCTGTGCTGACAAGGAAACCCAAGATGCTTATCTGTTATCCTCATAGTCTTCCTTCCATCATGACCCTGACAGAGTATGATATCCACCTACACACCCAAGCCTACTTGCTGCCTCTTCAGGTATTTCTTTTATTGCTTTCCACTTTATGAACAATCATAGCAATCTATTTCTCCTATATTAAAATATGTGGAGAAAAGCCAGATATGGCCATAATCTGGAAACACATAGGCCAAGGAAATTTGCACAATCTTCATTTATAAAATATTTATATTAGCTATTTGGGCAGGAATAGGAATGTGTCATGCCATAGTGACCAAGGTCGAGTCAGAAGACAATTTTCAGGAGTCAGTCCTCTACTTCAACCATGTGGGTCCTGGTGGAGAATGAGGTATCCAACATATATCTAGTGTCAGCTGCCTGCGAGCATGAGGTAAGGCGTTGGAACAGAACACCCAGAAGAAGTATAAAGATGTGAACAGTCCCAACCTTGAGTCATCTAAAAAGGGAACCAGCCATGTTTCCAAAGATTTCTGTGCTAGTCACTCCTCAAAGCTGAATGATATATCCATCCAGGCTGGTAACCAGGTTTATCTTCTATTTAATGATGCAGGGTTTTAAGCTTGTCAAAAAAGCAGACTGGATGCTACACAGAGGGCTGTCAGTCAAGTACCTACTGCTGGATAAATGTGAAAACCAGAGTTCAGCTCTCCAGCACCCACATAAAAGAAGGTACAGTAGTAACCCCAGAAACTGGGAAAAGGGTACAAAAGAAAGACCTTTAAAACTCACTGACCACACAGCCTAGATGAATCTATGAACTCCAGTTCAGTGTACACATGCATGCATACATACATACACACAAAAGTAATTATTTTTAAAATTGTTGAGAAGACATCCAAAGTTGACCTTTGGCTGTCACATTATCCCATCAAACCCAAACATGGAGAATGTATAGGACTTTCCTCCTGAATTATGAATGCACCACACTGACCCTTCTTCCTTCAGTCTTTTCCACAGCAAATTTAGACTTTAAGATGTTGCTAGGAGATTCATCCACCACTCCATGTCTTATAATGTCAGTGGTTTTTCCATAATCTATGATATAAATCCAAAAATCTAAGCGCAACCCATAACTTCAGCTTCATTTCAAGCAGGAGCCCCTATAATTGCAAGCCTGCACCCCATCTTTGTCCCCAGCAAAGCCTAACCATTAACATTCCTGACTATAAGAATCATCCCTTCCAAGGCAGCTAAGCTTTACAGCCTCATCCTAAATGTCTCTGAAGTTGTGATTGCAAAAGAAAGATGTCTGTACTGTTAGAAAACCAAGACAGTTCTGGTGAATAAAACTGAATGAACATCAGTGGATGTTATCTGATCATCTACTACTATCCAAAGCAATAACTGAATATCTACTGTGTAGACAGAATCACATCTAATCGCATCTACATCTGGATGTAGAGAAAGCAGAAACTGTCTAGGATATTAGAATAAAACAGAGAACAGTGTAGAATGGGAGAGAGGAGAGAGAGGAAAAATCTCTCATACACTGGCCTTGTGTCTGGCATGTTCTACAGAATCATGTGACAAATGTATATCCTGAAATGTTAACTCAACCCATTTCTGGAACTTGTGTAAACCAGGCTGCCTTCAAATTTCTAGCAAACCTCCTGCCTCAGCTATCTAAATACTGGGGAGTGTGCAATTTAATTTTATCACACTGCACCTTGTGAATGCATCTAGGGAAGATCTGATAACAACACTCCATTATGGGATAGCTACTTCCTTTTCATCTACCAGACTCAAGCTGGAAAGCACGGTGAACCTTGCCCAGGCCCTGACACACACACACACACACACACACACACACACACACACACACACACACACACACACACACACACACAAATAGACTTTTAAACAAATTGTACTTTACAGAGCTTTTCCTAAGCCAGAAAAATCCAAGTGGCTCCCTGGTCTGCAATTCCACTGGATGAAAGCTTTTTACATTTTTCAAACACGGCTTTTGACTTAGAGCATTTTCCCAGGTCATGGTTTAAATATAATCACAGGTGTAACTCACCTTAATGGGGCATGCTACACAATAAGCAAGTTCTCTTAGACACCAAAGCAAATTAGAAGGGTCGTTTGCTATAGTTTGCACTCCCATGAAACCTGCTAATGTTATTTAGCCTGTCTTTCTTACTGAACATCCTGACAGTTTCAAAACATTTAAAATAATCAATTAGCTAATTCCTGAAATACCTCAAAGGGTTTAACAAATGGTCTTAAAACATTTTAGAGATAAATTTTTAAAAGACAGGAAAAAAAAAATAGTGAGCCTGGAAAGCAGTTGGATTATCCAGTGATGCAGGGCACCTGAGCGCCAGCAGTGAAGGCTGAGTGTTGAAATACAAGCAAAAGACCTTTCCTCCACCAGCGACCTCCTCCTTCTGTTGCTCACTATCTGGAAAAGATTTATCTGAAAATTTTAGAATTAAGGTTAGATTTCAGGAGCAACCATGGCCAGCCACACAAAGAAGTAAAATATCATTGAAATGAGCAAAAATCTGTGGAGTGTGGGAGGATCCCCCTCCCCCATCAAAGTTGAAATATAAGAGTCAGCACAAGAGGTAGATGGCTTTAGAACTGATTGGGACTTAGAATTGAGTGAGGTGGTCAGTGTGAATGGAAAACTAAGACAACTTGGGGCACTCACACATAATCTTGAATCAGTACCATAGTATCGGGTAGTAGGGTTGGTGGTATTATCCCTATTCTAAATTTGAGAAAACTGAGGGCCAGATTGGTTAAATCATCTCTACCCCCACTTAATAAGTGATGACCATGTCTTAAAACCTATATCAGTCCTGCTCTGGTATGGACTTTCTATATGCTGTAAATATGTGTTTATACCACTGGTCAATAAAGAAGCTTCTATGACCTATGGTAAAGCAAGACATAGCCAGACAAGAAATCCAAGAGAGATATAGGAAGGAGAAAGGCTGGGTCAGGGCAGATGCTGGGAGCCACATGGGAAGCAAGATGTAATGGGACACAGGTAAAACCATGGAACACGTGCCAATACATAAATTAATAGATTAATAGATTAACTCAATTAATGGATTGAGTTAAGTTATAAGAGCTAGTTAACAATGAGCCCGAGCCATAGAACAAACAGTTTGTAATTAATATAAGCCTCTAAGTAATTATTTTATAAGTGGCTGCAGGATTGTGGGTGGGAGAGCCTTGTCTGGAACTCAGGGACAGCTGGGACCAAGAAACCTCCATCTATATAGTCCTTTTCCAAATGGAAGATGATCCCTGGGCTAACATAACCTATAAGAGAAGAATGTGTGGGGTAAGCTTTATCTGCCAGAATCCTGAAAGAAAAACCTAGCAAAGCAACCGAGTAACTTGAGAAAAACCTGCATCAAGGATTTCTTTCCAGTGATATGGCAGAGACTGAACTGAGTTGCTGGGGTTCAGGAAGTAGGAACTGAACTTAAAAAGGCAGCTTTTCATGTTTCCTAGTGATGAGTAGACTTAAGGGTGACAGCACATTGTCTACCCCAATCCCTTTTGGAAAGAAGCACAATAACAAGAACTATAGGAGAGAAAGCCAGGTAAAAATATATAAACATATGAACAAATAGAGGATTGCCTCCATTAGAACATCAGCCAAGGGGATCTATACATCCTTTGAATTTAGTGGATGGCTACTGCACAGTGAATAAATAGCTACACCTATCAATTCTTTGAATTTCACTCTGTTAAATCTCTGTGCATCGAGGAGTGACTGTATCATTAAAGACTAAATGGACATTGAAAGGAAAGCCTATTATGAAACAATATTTAAATTAAGATGAAGTGCATTCATCAGTGGCATCTCCATTAGTCCCATAAAAGTATCAAAGAGGCTTTGCAGCCTTGAACAGAGGATGCAACTTGCTGAGAGATCACAACTCAGTTTAGAGGTAAAGAGACGATGGTGTTATACACACAGTAGTGGGGACTTTGTTTCCATTATTTTTTATTTTTGTTCTGATCAATGACTTCATAAAAACACAGAGAAAGTAATTAAATCCTCCAGATTTCCCACACTGGTGAGCTTGGATAAAGAATGTCCAGCCTAAAGCTAGGTCTTGACATTCTCACCACACATGTCACAGTTGAAATAGAGCTAGCTGGATCAGAAGATAGTGACAGCCAAAGTTGTGATTTGCCATAGTGAAGAAATGAAGAAATAAGCCAAGTCCACTGGCCGTTCCAGAGTTTTGCCTCATAGGTGGCTATAGGCTTAGCTTAAGGTAACACCCTGGGGTAAAAGAGACCATCTCAGCTAACCAATGCTAAAGAGAAGGGAGCATTGCTCTGGCCCAGATACTTCCCGCTACAGGGCAATGAACGTAATAATCCAAAGACTACGGAAGAGGCAATGTGGGAGGATGTGTCAGCAAAGTTTGAAATCTTTAAGCTAAAACTTACTGCACTTAGCAAATGGCATGCTCCTGTGGATGGTCCATAAAAGTTGTGGGGAACACAAGTTGGGATTATTTTTTAAAGAAGACACAAACTGGGGGATTCAGGTAGTGGGGATGGACCCAGGAGTAGTTAGGGGAAGGAATAGGGAGTGAATATGACTAAAATACATCCTATAAAATCTCAAAGAATTAATAAAGAGAAAAGAAGAAAGTAAGCCTGAGGGGAGAATAATTGTGATTAAAAGGTAGGGGACAGGCTGGAGAAGGGGCATATCTGGGAAGACCCTTGATGAAACCCAATACTTTGTGTGCTAGCCTCAAATATTATTCTTTTAAGCCTCAGAAAGAAAAATAAGGAAGGAAGGAAAGAAAGAAGGAAGAGAGGGAGGGAGCAAGGAAGGGAAGAAGGAGAGAGGGAGGGAGGGAGGGAGGCTAAATTGATTCTTAGGACAAGGACAAAAAACAGCCACATACTTTGCCAGAATATCAAAAAAAAAAAAAAATTCAAGCCCAGATGCTAATATTCTACTTTAAAACCTCCTGATCAGGGCCTCCATAGTTCCAGCTGCTCTCAGCACCGCTGTCTTCCAAGCCCCTACTAGAATGGCTTATTAAACGCTGCTTAAAGCATCAACTGATCTTCTAGTCCAAAGTCCCAAAGTATTCTGTATCCCTCTAAACATCAGCATGGGCAGGTCCATTGCAGTATTACCCCAACCTGTAGTCTGAAGTTTCTGGACCGGCCTAGACCCAAGGTCCAGACCAGCAATCCCAAGTAAACATACAGAGGCTTACATTAGTTATAAGAATGTTAGCCTATGGCTCAGGCTTATTACTTGCTAACTCTTATACTTGAAGTTAACTGTATTTCTAATCATGTTTAAGCTCGTGGCTTGGTACCATTTTGCTCATGCAGCATTTTCACCCCACTTCCTCTGTGCCTGGCTGTCATCTGTCTCTCCTCTTCTTCTTCCCAGGTTTTCTTAGTCAGGTAGCCCCTCCCATGCTTCTCTCTGCCTTCTGGCCAATTTGTGTTTTATGAAGCTAGACAAATATTTACAATGTATAAAAGCATAGTCCCACAACACCAGCCCTTTGTACTCACCACTGTCTTAGTTACTATTCTATTGCTGTAAAGACACAGCATTACCAAGGCAATTCATAAAATAAAGTACTTAATTGAGAGCTTGGTTACAGTTTTAAAGGGTTAGTTCATTGGGGGGAGGGAGAAGCAGAGTGGCATGGAGCTGGAGCAATAGTTGAGAGCTTTACATTCTGATTTGCAGGTAGCAGGCAGACAGAGATTGGACCTGGCAAAAAAAACCTTAGAGTCACACCTTCTCCAACAAAGCCATACCTCCTAATCCTTCCTAAATAGTACCATTAACTGGAGACCAACATTCCCACTTATGAGCCGATGGAGGCCATTATTATTTAAACTATCACAGTTGCCTAAACAACCTGCATAAAGAAAACACTAATTGACATGCCATCATGGACAAGGTAAGATCCTACCTTTAGATGAAGAGCTACAGACAATCGACAGCTGCAGAGATGGGAGAGTCAGCCCTCTCCAAAGATGAACTCCCTAACAGGAGTTCCTCTGACTACCCAAGTAGTCAACACAGGTACATACAAGTAACACTATTTGGACTGATTAGATTGTGTGTGTGTGTGTGTGTGTGTGTGTGTGTGTGTGTGTGTGTGTGTGTGTGTGTGTGTGTGTGTATGTGTGTGTGTGTGTGTGTGTGACTAATAGTTATAGAAGAGACAGAAGACATAGGAGAATTTGGAGAAGCAGGAAGCATGTAAATGATGTAGATACAGTACTCAGTAGAAAAGTCTCAAAAATTCATATAGTAAAAAATAAAAGTATCCTTTTTCCTTTTATTAAAAATATGATAGATCCTGATTAAAATATCCTCTCCCTCTACTCCTAGTTCCTTCCCATCTCCCCTACCCTCTGGATCCACTCCCTTTCAGACTCTTCATTAGAAAAGAACAGTATTCTAAGAGACAACCACCAAACATGACAAAATAAAATACAAGATAGAGCAAACACCACCATATCAAAGTTAGGCAAAGAAAGCCAACAAGAAGAAAAGAGTCCCAAGCGCAGTCATAAAAATCAGAGGCCCACTCAGGAGTTCCATAAAAATACTAAGCAAAATGCTTTAACATATACACAGGGGACCTGGTGCTCACAAGACCTACACAACTCACTGAATGAACATGGGAGAAGTGCAGCTGGTGCCTACATGGAAGTTTTACCCCTATGTTCTGGTGTCACTGGTGAAGGAAGGTACTCTTTAAAACTACCAAAAGAAAAATACAAACACCAACTCATCCATCAAACCTCTGACCTACAATCTGCCATGCCTGCATAATATGTTAGGGTAATGGTGGTACAGAACTTGTGGGAGTGGGCAATCAGTGTCTGATTTGACTGAAGGCCCACTCCACAAGATGAAATCCGTATCTGACACTGCTTGGGTAACCAAGAACCAGATTCTACATAGCTCAGAGACCTAGTGTAAAACCAACCATTATTGGTCTAAAAAGAAAAAAGTATCAATAAAATGACACCTAATAATATTCTGCTATACTCAAACAGCAGTGTCTTATTCAGTCATCATCAGAGAGGCTTCCTCCAGCAGCAGATGGGAACAGGAGAAGAGATCCACAGGCAGACATTATGCAGAGAGAGTCTGAAGGTATGTCTTTATCAAAATCTCTCCCCTTGGAGCTCTGGGAACCACGTGGAAGAGGCAAGAAGACTGTAAGACCTAGAGAGGGTGGAGGACACCAGGAGACAAGGATCCCTGAGTCAACTAAGTAAGGCACAGATGAACTCACAGAGACTGAAGAAGCAAACATGAGGCTGATACAGCTCTGCACAAGATTCTCTACATATAAAATAAAAGTAAATGAGCACCCAGCATGCAGAAATGGGCGCTTGCTGGTGAAAACAGTATACTCTAGAGGCCACGGCTCAATCAAAATAGTTCTCACATCCCTTAAATTCATGTGAACACAGTAGCACTCACAGAAGCCTTATTCTTAAGAGAAAGGCTGGACATCAACATGCTTCCCCCACCATTAACAGAATGCAAGGAGATCAAGAGGGGAACAGGCAAAGTCACTGCAGCACAGAGAACACATGCTGCTTTCTTTTGGGTAGTATAAGTTCTTGCACATGTCACTGTTAATTTTTTAATTCATTCGTTCATTTATTTAACAATAAAAACTATCTGTGATAAAATCCTCCCTCCCGGTCCACAGCTGACTAAGAGGTAAGTGGCACCCCAACCCTCAAGCCAGACAGAGACTGTGGTCTCTGAAACCCAGTCTGGGGACACAGCCCCCAGCACCCCAACCATACCCAGCTCTGCCCTAAACCAAAGAAAGCAGGGAGAGCCCCCCTCCCAAGCCCAATTCCCAGCAAAACAGAGCTGGAGGGACATCCCATGGGCCCAAACCATGCCCAAATGGCAATCCGCATCATCACACGCCAACAACTGGAGACACACAGCTCCTTGGCCTATAGACAACTAAGAGCCGACTAAGAACAGCCCCTGAGAACCTCAGCCCCCAGGCCCACAACTGACTAAGAGCCGACCAAGAGCTGACTAAGAGTGAACTGAGGAATCAACAGGAAGACACCAGTAAGAATACATATAACAATATAAAGAATAACAAGACACCACCAGAATAAGCTGGACATTCTACAACTCAAGATTTGAGCATAACAGTGAAGAGGAAACAGAAGGAAACAACCATAAAAACAGCTTTATGAAGATAATAAAAGGTTTAAAAGAGGATATTAAAAAATCCCTTAAAGAAATAGAAGAAAATACAAACAAAAATTTGGAAGAGATGAACAAATCCCTGAAAGAAAATAAAGAAAACCAAGAAAAAGATAAGAGGAAGGGAGAGAAACATTCCAGAAACTAAAAACTGAAATAGAAGCAATAAAGAAGGCACAAGCCGGGGCAAAGCTGGAAATAGAAAACCTGAAGAAATGAACCAGATCTACAGATGTAAGCATAACCAACAGAATGCAAGAGATGGAAGAGAGAATCTCTGGAGTGGAAGATTCAATAGTGGAAATAGATATATCAGTTAAAGAAAACACTAAAACCAAAAAAGTCATAACACAAAATGTCCAGGAAATCTGGGACACCGTGAAAAGACCAAACCTGAGAATAACTGGAATCAAAGAAGGAGAACACCAGCTCAAAGGCACAGAAAATATTTTCAACAAAATCATAGAAGAAAACTTTCCCAACCTAAAAGAGAAATGCCTATAAAGATACAAGAAGCTTACAGAACACCAAATAGAATAGACCCTCCCCTAAAAAATCTGCTTGCCACATAATAATCAAACCACTAAACCTATAGGACAAAGAAAAAATACTAAGAGTTGCAAAGGAAAAAGGCCAAATTACCTATAAAGATAGACCCATGAGAATAACACCTGACTTTTCAATGGAAACAATGAAAGCAAGAAGGTCCTGGTTAGATGTTATACAGACACTAAAAGAGCATGGCTGCCAACCCAGACTACTATACCCAGCAAAACTATCAGTTTCCACAGATGAAGTAAACAAGATACTTCACAACAAAACCATATTTAAACAATACCTATCCACAAATATGGCCCTACAGAAGCACTAGAGGGGAAACTACAACCTAAGGAAACCAGATACACCCATGAAACCACAATCAATAATCCCACAGAAGAAAAACCCAAATAAAGGATATACACACAAGCTACCACCAAAAATAACAGGAAATAACAATAATTGGTCATTAATATCCCTCAATATCAATGGAATCAATTCACCTATAAAAAGACACACCCTAACACAATGGACACAAAAACAGAAGCCATCCTTCTGCTGCATAAATGAAACACACCTCAACTTCAAAGACAGACACAGGCTTAGAGTAAAGGGTTGGGAAAACACTTTCAAATCAAATGGTCCCAAGAAACAAGCTGGTGTAGCCAACATAATATCTAACAAAATAGACTTCAAACTAAAATCAATCACAAGAGACAAGAACAGACATTACTTATTCATCAGGAAAAAATCCACCAAGATGAAGTCTCAATTCTGAATATTTATGCCCCCAACACAAGGGCACCTACATATGTAAAAGAAACACACTAAAACTTAAACCTCACATTAAATGCCACTAATACTGGGAGACTTCAATACCTCACTTTCACCCTTGGGTAGGTCAACCAGACAGAAACTCAACAGAGAAATAAGGGATCTGACAGATGTTATGACCAAAATGGACTTAATAGTTATATACAGAACTTTCCACCCAAACACAAAGGAATATACATATTTGTCAGCCCCTCCTTGGAACTTTTTCTAAAATTGACCACAGACTTGGTCATAAAACAAATATCAATAGATACAAAAAGTGGAAATAACTCCTTGTATCATATCAGACCATCAGGTCTAAAGTTAGAGTTCAACAACAACAAAAATTACAGAAAACCTACAAATTCATGGAACCTGAACATCTCTCAATTGAACTACCTCTGTGTTAAGGAAAAAGTTAAGAAAGAAATCAAAGGCTTCTTAGAATTTAACAAAAATGAATCCACAACATACAAACCTTATGGGACACAATGAAAGCACTGTTAAGAGGAAAACTCATAGCACTAGATGCCTATATGAAAAACCTGGAGAAATCTCACATGAGAGACCTAACAGCACAGCTGAAGGCTTTAGAACAATTAGAAGCAAACTCACCTAGAAGGAGTAGATGGCAGGAAATAATCAAACTTACAGCAGAAATCAATACAACAGAAACAGAACAATACAATGAATCAAAAAGTTGGTTCTTTGAGAAAGTCAACAAGATAGATAAACCCTTATCCAAACTAAGCAAAAAGCAGAGAGTATCCAAATTAACAGAATCAGAAATGAAGGGGGGGGGGGCATAACAACAGACACCCAGGAAGGAAATCCAGAGAAAAATGTGGTTCAGAGCTAAAAAGGGAATTCTCAACAGAAGAATTACAAATGGCAGAAAGGCACTTTAAAAATTGCTCAACATCTTTAGCCATCAGAGAAATGCAAATCGAAATACTTTGAGATACCACCTTATACCTGTCAGAATGGTTAACTTAAAAACAAAGATGACAGCCTATGCTGAAGAGGATGCAGAACAAGGGGAATACTCTCCATTGTTGGTGGGAGTGTAAACTTGCACAGCCACTCTGCAATACAGTATGGCTATTTCTCAGAAAACTGGGAATCAGTTTCCCTAAGGAACCAGCAATAACACTGTTGGGCATATACCCAAAGGATGCACATTTTTTCCCCAATGACATTAGCTCAACTATGTTCATAGCAGCATTATTTGTGATAGCAAGAACCTGAAAATAACCTAGATGCCCCGCAGCTGAGGAATGGATTAACGAACTGTGGTACATCTACACAATGGAGTATTACTCAGAAGAAAAAAAAAAGAAAGAAAGAAAAAGAAAGGAAAGGAAAGAAAAGATATCCTAAAATTTTCAGGCAAATAGATGTATTTGGAGAATATTCTCCTGGGCAAAGTATCACAAGCCCACAAAGAAAGGCATTGGATATATCCACTCATAAGTGGATTTTAGACAAAAAAAAAAAACAAAAAAAAAAAAAACCAAAGAATATCCAAGCTGCAAACCACAACCTCTGAACAGCTTGGGATCAGAAGGAACTTAAGAGAGAGATCCAGAGATTCCCCTAAGAAGAGAAAACAGAGAAGATCTCCTTAGCAAATTGGGATCATAACGGACTGCAACCAAGAAGAGTTGGGAACAAATCATGAGAGAAGGAGATGGTTGAGTGAGAGGAGCAACAAAGAGGGAGAAAAAAAGAGATGGATATCTTGATAGAGGAAACTGGTGTGGGGTTGGAAAGAGATGGGGGGTGCTAGGGAAACCTCTAAGAACTCATAGGATATCCCTACCTAGGTCTCTAACCAATTGTTGAGGGGGTGCCTAAACAGACCTTCCCCTATAATCAAATGAATAACCACCCTAAGTGTCATCACAGAATCTGATGAATAGAGGTGGAGGCAGAGATCAATGGCTGAGCACTAGGCCAAGCTTCTGGTCCAAGCTTCTGAGAGCCGGAGGGGAGAATCTGTATGAGCAAGAGAATAGGGATTATTAGGAAAAGTCCCACAGTGATGGCTAGCTGGAGCTCCAGAGAGCTCACTGAATCAAAAATAGCTGCTGGAGATCCATTGGGGAAAAAGAGCAAGACCCTCCAAGGGTAGGCAACTGTCGATTGGCATGAGCAGTATGTGGAGCCAAGAGGGGTGGGATCAGACTGTGTTCCTATGTGTGGGCTGGCACCTTGGAACCCATACCTTGCAGAAGAATGCCTAACCCAGTCTTCACTTTGGGATGAGGAAATCAGACTTGTCTGGGATGGATGTGCTATGCTAAGCTGACCCACCTTGGGACTTCTTGCCCTTTGGGGGGGAGGGATGAAGGGAAGGGGAGGGAAGAAGCTGAAAGCTGACTGGGAGAGATTGGGAGGAGGAAAAGAGGGAGGGGGAACATGGGGGATACATGGATTAAAAAAAGACATTTTTTGTAAAAAATAATAATAATAATAATAATAATAATAATAAAATAAAATAAAACTTTGCCATGTAAAACACAGTGTCTTAAAATATATGTATATCCATTATAGTATGGGTAAATCTAGAAAATTACCATACATAATTGTTAATTTTTAAGGTTTTGAAATATTACAAAAAGTGGCCATTGGTAACCATAAAGCTTACAGTGGTCTGAAGTAACAATTTAAAGGGAGGTACACAGTTACCACCCATTGCTCCTACTCAGCATCCGCCACGGTCCAAGATGTCTCTGCATGTGCTCTTGCTCTGTTCTCTGCATTGCAATGGATAATTTACCTTAAGGACCAGGTTCACCTCACAGTAGTTCCTGTAGTGTTCATATATTATATTTTCAAAAGATATCTATCTCCTGGAATTTTTTAAGAAATTATTTCCACTTAAATCATTTTTAAATTTTATAAAAATCTCCATTTTAAGCAATAGAAGTTTTGTCTGATACTTTACCTCAAATATCTCCATTAGTTATTCTTAGTATAACATATTTACTATTCAGACAGTGTATCCATTTTTCATAAAGTCTCTAGATAATTGGAATTTCTAGACTCTATACTGAATGAGGAAGAAGACACTACAACTCACTGGGCAATAACACTGACAACTGCTGGGGCCTCCTAAATATTAAATGCAGACGACAAAGCAGCCAATCACACAGACCCAAGCAAGGGTCATTTTGCATAATGCAATAAAACTGATGCATTAAAAATATAGGCAACCCTGACCCAGATTTGTACAGTAGTGTAGTGCCCTAGATATCTGTCAAGATTGTGCATCAGAGTGTATTCTTAATCAGTGAGCAATCAAAACAAATATTTCACTTCACTTTATAAAGCTATGCTTTGTGATCGAATCTGACACATCTAGGGGAAGATAATCCCTTACAGTTCACTTCTTCTTGCTCCAAATGGGGGCTGGGCTGCCTGAAGCCAGAGTCTCAATATGCCATGTAGTAAGAATAAAGACACTGGGCATTTCACAGGATCTAGTGAAGTCATGGTTTTTTTCCCCAGAAATAAGAATTACAATAACAGTGACCCTTTGCCTAAATAGAACATTCAGTTGGGAAGGGGTCTCCCAAATCAGACATGATAGGTAAATTAAGGTGAGATTCTTTTCAATGGAAACAATGGTATCACTGTTTCCATCTTTTTGGCAGTCACAGAAAAAGGGGGTGGGGCAAACACTTCAGTCACTTATTAGTTTGAAAATGGTTGAGTAATTTTTCATCCATGTAATCATGGGGTATGTTTTATGGTGTGTACAGCCCTACTACACAGAGTTTCTTACTCCTGAGAAGGTTACTACTTCCTGAGCTGGAAGACTCTCACAAATCACTAATTTCTGTGGGCCTCCATTTTCTCAAATGTTCAGCCTCAAAAATGCTGATAATACCAGTGACTACTTCACAGAGTTGACAAAGGAATTAAATAAAATAAACACAAAGAGCTTTTATAAAAGTGGTTTGAACATACTAACCACTCAACAAAGGGCACTATTAATAATTAAATAATTCAATTAAGTTTGCTTAGGTCCAATAATTGACTAGATGCATGTCCTTGGCAAAATCATGCTCAGAGAAAGATAATATAAAAAAGTAACCCATAAATCTTAATCCTACACACCTATACATATTTGACTGGAATAAAATAATAATAATAATCTAGAAAGGTATGCAGCAAAATTTTAACACTAGTTTATTAGGAGTGGGTTTGGTTGGAGAAACAAAATAAAAAATAAATATGTGTGGTAGGACTTGAACATGTGACTACTTAAAGCCAGAGCTGCCGAGCCTTGGACCTTCCAATAGACACCAGGCCAGGGCTGAGAAGAAAGAATGGCTGGTACCTTCTTCCCACCTGCTCTTTGTCTCATGACTCCCAGCTCCTAGAGAACACTGATTGTGTGGGTAACTTCAGCTGTGTTGGTGGCCACAGCTGATTAATGGATGATTCTGTCTCCAAAGGCATGTACTTCTGAATGTGCCAGTGAGGATTGTGAGATTATATGGCAGAGACTTAAGTACTATAGCTCCAATGTAGATCAGTACAACTTCAGGCTGGACCCCATTGAGGACCCAGGTGAAAGGGCCCCAGCCTCCATCTGGAACAGAGCTGAACTCATGACGAAGTAAAAGAGTAGAGAGCTACATGTTGGCTGTCAAAGTTTGTCTGGATGTGGCTCATCTCTTCTGCTCTCATTCGTTTGCCAGAGAAAGGCATGTGAGTGTGTCTGTACTCAACAGTGTGGCCTATGTGAGTGTGTCTACATTCAACAGTGTATGCTACCTGTGTCTGCACTCAACAGTGATGTGCTATGTGAGTATGTCTGCACTCAACAGTGTGTGCTACATGGGTGTGTCTGCACTCAACAGTGATGTGCTGCATGGTTATGTCTCCACTCAACAGTGATATGCTACATGGGTGTGTCTGCACTCAACAGTGATGTGCTACATAGATATGTCTGCACTCAGCAGTGTGTGCTACCTTCCATCATGGAAGGTTCCAGTGTGAGCGGAAAACAAGGCAGTCAGCCACACTGTGCTTTTCCAGCACATTGCATTCTTTGTACAGCCTTTCACTTTGCTTCTTGAGCACTGGTCCACAATCCACTACTGAATCCCTTGAGCTAGATGCATTTCGGAATTATGAAGTCCATCACCACACATTAGGCAATCATCTAAATGAGATTTGAGTAACACCTGCATTAAATACTTCTGTAGCAAAGCATAAATAGCCAGATGAAAGGAGATAAGACCAAAAATGGCCTGGCTCTGGTTTTAGACTGGTATTTCTACAAATTTACATCATGCTTATGAAAAATATAAAGATTTTTCAGAGCTTTGTGGAACCGAGGTTGTAAATGTTATGGAGCGTTAACTATAGAGAACTCCACATTCAAGTCCTTTCTTCCAGCAGAAATGTAACCAAACTCAGAATACAGAGAACCTAAAAATAAATGAATGAATGAATGAATGAATGAATGAATGAATAAATAAATAAATAAATAAATAAAGTATTATGTTCATCAGATCCATGAGATCTTCCCTCTACTTCTTGTCATATACATAAAATTATATCAAAGTTTAAATGCAATTGCCTAGGTAAAAAGCATCAAAAATTGGGAAAAGCAGAGATGGAATCAAACCAAATTTGAACATGCTTCAGATCTCTCCACACTGTAGCTTTGATCTATATTTACATTAAAGATAATTGTTCATTTCAATAATCTCTAGCTAACTAAAATTTCAAGTGCATTCAAGAGTCTGGACCAAATAAAAGGTGATATGCTAGAGAAATAATCTTTAACAACCTACTAAAACTGGACAAAACTGCATGAAATGTAAACACATGGAACTAACCCCTGGCATCAGGTAATCCAAAGCAAAAAAAAAAAAAAAATGTTTGATGAGTTCTTAACTTTAGAAGGGCTATGGCAACCACAGTTCCAGGAAGGGGTTATGAAAAGGAGTATCCACTGTGGTCAGAAGACCTGAGTATCATTATACTATCTGCCACGTGCTTGTTGTGTGAGATTTAACAACACAGCACATTCGTCTCTTCCATGTAAGATGGCTAGCGATCTTAGAGTGGTATAATAAAATTGCTGAGACTCATATAAGAAAACCCTTCCATGCTCACAGCCGTCCATGGGTGTTAGCACTTCTGAGATGGCCATTTCTTACCCATCTCTCCTCCATGTAAACATCCAAAGACCACTTCAGAAGTTCACCGGGCATTTCCCATATTCTGCTCTTTTAAAATACCCAAGATAAAAGATGCAAAAGAGGATGATTTGTTTTGGTTCGTGATTTCAAAAGTTTCAGTCCATGGTCACATGGTTTCATTGCTTTGGGTCTTCAGTGAGGCAGAACACTGTGGCTAAAAGTGTAGCAGTAGATGACCGCCCATTCCATAGTAGCCAGGAAGTAGAGACAGGGCAGAAAGGATAAAGGTCCCACGTCTCTTGCAAAGAAACTTCTATGGCATCACTTTCTTTCACTAGTTTCCACCTCCTAAATGCTACAAACCTTCCCATAGTACCATAGGCCTTGGGACATGGTCTTAGTGAGACATTTTATGCATAAGCCATAACAATAGGTGACGTTTCTTGATAGTTACAGGAATTACTATGAACTAGAAAAGAACAGACACAAATCCCATGTTTTTACTCTAGCCCTTCTCCCTCTTGGTTCAAATTGAGAACATATACATCTTTTTAAGGGGACACAGCTTCATTCCTTCCCTCAAGCAAGATCAGCTGAACACCTATTACGTAAGAACCACAGGAGAAGAACAGTGTATTCCCTTCCCACAAAGGACTAAGTCTGAGTAAGCTCTAGATTCTGGTAGATGCAGATCCTGAAGAAGCAGGAGGTGTTGGTTCTAAAGGTCAGCCTTACTGGATGGGGCTCTGACACGGTACTTCCAGGAAGTGAGGTGAAGGCTGGGGGAGCAAGGCTGCATGAAGCTGTCAGTCTTCTAAAAGGTACTCCAGAGAGGTCAGGCTGAGGGGGTGGGTGCTCTGTTAGGTTTGACAGCTCTACATAGACATGATGCACAGTCCAGAGTTATCAGAGAGACTCAGTAAAATATTGAGGAATCAACAGACAGTTCCCTCAGAGACCCTCAGCTCACCCAATTAAGTGTGAACAGTCCTGCCAGAGCCTGTAGAGATATGTGAAAGCACTCAGTACTGAGGTCTTCAGGAAGATGCAGCTGAATGAGAGCAGAACTTCTGGGTTCTCTGTGAGGTCAGGGTGGACAATGTCCAAGTCCTCTGAGCCTTGAAGCCAGACAGGAAAGCCTAGAAATAAGAACAATTGACCCACAAGCCCTTGGATCTATTCATAAGGACCATGGACAGTGTGACAGAACAGCTCTGGGAATAGAGAATGCTCACAAATCCCCAATGCCAGAGAAACATGAAAAATTAGAGGGATGAATCCATTGTGTACTTCCAAGAGGTCCTGTAAGTACATCACAGACAGTTAAGCCTCTATTAAATAAAGTTGAGGATGCATTTTTAGTGCTTTGCTTTATCAGCAGTTACTTGCTAGAAATGGTAATGCTGCTCTTCTTGGTTGTGGGAAGAGGGAATTGATCAGAGTGGTGAAATATGCTTAGATACTTCTTAGAATGCCAGCATGTGACTGGGAAGGCATGAAGAGGGGCCACAGTAAAAGCGGGAGTTTATACATTGGTGCCAGAGATCCGGGGGGGGGGGGGGGCAGCTGCATATGCATTAGCCAGCACTGTGAGCCTGTTCTGCCTCCCTGGCAAAAGGGCTGGCTAGTTGAAAGCTCAGGAGCCCTATAGATCAGCGGATGAGTCTGGCTGGAGTACAGACATAGTCCCCCATCTATAAAACAGCCAACTTCCCTGTGTAGCCTGTTCAAGGTTAATATTACATTCCAAAGGCCCACCCATAGGTCAGGAAGAGAATTCCCTTGTGACAAGACCCTCTGTTGCTTCTGCCACTGCTTCATTTCCTTCCCAAGTAAGGTGTTTCAACAGACCAAAGAGTCCGCACCCACTGTCAGCCTCCTTGAAGCTAACGTCTTTCTGATATGAATGGTTCCAAACTGACAGCCTCTGATAGCAAACCACACCTTCCGTTCAGCATCACAGTTAGCATTAAAAGGATGCTTTGTCCCTTCCATCCACATTATTCTGATTCTAACTAGAGCTGTCATAATGCCTGCTCTGAAGGGGCAGAGTGGGTGTTGTCTCAGAAAATGTGCACCACAGAACCCAGGGGAATGCCAGGAAAGGCCTACTCTCTGGCATTCCCATCTCAGAAACAAAAAGTAGAGTCCAGGGATCTGTATCAGAACAAGCACCTAAATTTACTCCACCTCAGGTCCAAAATGCTTCTGTAAAAATCAGTAAATAAAGAGTCTGGAGTCTGGTGTCTGACATTTACTAAGCATGGGAAATGCGAAAACAATATAGATTCAAAACCATTGGGGTTTATACCTCATCATCTTGAACTTGTACTTTGAATAGCACTTATGTACTAGATTTATGTACCAAAGCAATATACAATGCTTGGCTTACAATTTATTTTAAAGTTGGTGATCCTAAACTTAATGCAAGAGCCACTCCTGCTGGCTCAGTAATGTCAACCCCTGTTTTGAGCTCAAGTTTGCTTTCGCACATATACAGATGTTTTCTACTTTCTTCCACCATAGCACAACTATTGTAAGGTTATTTGGAACATAAAATGAAATCTCTCTGCAAAAAATAAAGGCAAAAGGTAAACAGATAGAAAGTGAAGAAGTGAGTGAGTGGGAAGAAAGAGGAAGTGGGTATGTGGTAAAAGCAACGGGACACTGTTTCCTGGCAGTCTCTTCCATAAAGGTCTTGCTACTGCTCTTGGGCACTGCTGCACTGTACAATAGCATCCACCAGCTCCATCCTTCCATTCTTCTCATTTGTCCAGTGACAGGAAGTCCACACCAGTCCTCCCAACCCCAGGGATCGGTCCTGTACATACACAAAAGGAACTGTAAAGATTCAGCTCCCAGGGATTCAGAGAGTGCTCTCAAGCATGCCTGGCACCCAGACCTCCACCTCCTCAGAGAGGAGACCACTATAGGAGAAGAAAGGCCTACTACCCCTTGCCAGGGTATGTCACTGCTTAGCTTTTGTCTTGTCACCCTACCCCACCCCCACCAGGAGAATGACCCAGTGTCTTTTCTAGCTGTTTCAACTGGGAACATTATAAGTAGTACTGATCGAGGTGTGTATTAGTGACGCTGGGATGCTGAGTTCAGTAGAACTGGGAATTAACAGTGGACTAGATGGGACAAACAGAAAAGCAGTCCATCCAGAAGAGCTGATGAAAGATTTCCTGAAAGAAAAGTCACCAGTAGAGTCTTGAAGTATGAGTAGGGTTTCCCCAACTGCAAGAGGGAACAAGAAGGAGATGACAGACACGTGATCAAAGGTAGCATGGCTGGCATCAGGGTGAGGGCAGACAGTATTTCGGCATTACTGGACTATACATTGTAAACCTGGAAAGGGAATATATGAAGTTTAATGGCAAGTAGAAGCCAAGGTATAAAAGGTGTAGATTGATTCTATCAGTAAGGAGCTGCCAAGAACAGTTTTTAATGGAGTCCTAGGCCAATTCACATGTTTATTTATTACTTTCATTATTATTTTAGTACCAGGGTCTAAGTCCAGGGCCTTGTCCATATTAGGCAAGCACTCTGTGACTGAGCTGCGTCTCCAACTAGATTTGCATATTTTGAACCTCCTGGGTCAAAGTCGGGAGCACTGATACGTGGTGAGCAGGAAAGTTAAAGGGCTAAAGGTGTCAAGAACAGTTTCGAGGCTTCTGCAGGTGTCAAACCCACCCATGCCCCAGTAAGGTGAGAAGTGATCATGAGGAAGAGGTGGGTCTGAACAACTGTTGAAAGGACTCTACCAATTGGGTGTGTCTGATAAGGAAAACTTAAAGCTACCCCCAGCTTTAGTGACAAAGCAATCATTTTACTAGAACAGAAGGGAAAGAGAACTTGGGTTGGGAGGATGAGGCTCTTTGTGACATCATCATGAATCCTAACTCCCTGTTTGCAAGACAAGGACTCTTTGTAAATGCTGAAGACTTTTAAGATGTTATTCACCATACCATAAGGTACTACTACTTCTCCCTAAAGGGTTTGTTTGTGGAATTTGAGTTGCTCTTTCCTGACTTCTTTATGGTGAATGTTCAAAAACAAGTGTTTGACTTCTGCACTTGGCTTGGCACTGTGCGACATATGTTACTACCCAGTAACACCCACATCAGTCTCCATTCACACACCCTGTTAGTGCCTCTAGTGTTAGAAATCTGCTGCCGAGCTTCCCAGGGCTCAGACAGACACTGGGCAGGAAGGGTTCTGTGATGGCACCAGGAGAAATCTTAAGAACCAAGTCTACAGTAATTTTTTTTTGTATTTTATAAAATCAAAAAATTATTTTCCAGTAATACTTCCAAGTAAAATATGCATGGATGTTTGCTGTTTCCTAGATTTCATTTTATTTGCAAAACTTAAACTTAAGTTCTAAAGAACCATAAATGCATTCCATCACCTATTCCTACCAATTATCCCTCTCTCTTACCAAACCCAGAACTCAGGAAATTCTCTTCCTCCTTCATGTTACTGAACTCATTAGATTAGGAAAGAAAGCAAAAAAGCTAATAAACTATTATGGTGATCTTTTCAAATTAGCCCAATTAAAGTTCCTTCTGAGATGCTACAAAACTACCAGAAACATGCATAAGTGTGCATGGTTGTACACAATATACACTATAAATAACACATGCATATTGTGAGTGTATTCAGACTTGAGCTAAGAGAACCAATTTGAGTACCTATTTACACTAAGAAAATAGAGTATGAAAGAGTAGTACATCAACCCAAAACTACGGGTGCAATCTTTTTTGAAAGCCCTAACTGATCCCTTGGAGTCCTGTCTATGCCCAGTTCAGCTTCTAAAAGACAGACTGGGGTGACATTTGCATATAAGACATTGGTTAGGAAGAATTCCCTTTACCAGTATCTAGGGGAAAGGTAGGAAACATGAGTGGTTAGGGGGAAAGGTGGACCACAGAGTAGTCACCGTGTTGTCACAGTGCGGTCATAACATAATAGTTGATTGTAAAGACCTTTGGGGCTTAAGTACAAACTGATCTTGGAATGGGAAGAGGGCCTTGAAAAAAGAACCAAAAAGTTTAGCGAGAGTTGTCAGCCAAGGGTAAGGGCCTGAAGAGAGGTTTGATTGGGTGTTCTGTGAAGTCGGTAGTCCTGGGGTCAAGGTAACCCTAAAGACATGCTTCTGATATGCACAGCACACCTGTCCTGTTCTAAGTTTGAGGAAAGAAAGCACAGTGTCCAGTAAGTTGTCTGAATCAATGGAAACAGACCTTAAACAACACCACAGAGACAAGACCTTTATCTGTCAGCTAGGGCAAGATATATATTTCTCAACTGTCTTCAGTCTTGCGAGTCTATATGTAGCTCGGCAGTTAAAAGCACTAACAGTTCTTGTAAGAACAGCATAGCCCTGGCTGTTCTAGAACTCACTGTAGACCAGGTTAGCCTTGAACTCACAGAGATCAGCCTGCTTCTGCTTCCTAAGTGCTGGGATTAAAGGCATGTGCCACCACACCTTGCTAATGAATCCCTTTTCTTTAAGTCTAGATATGAGCCAAATTTATTATACTATACAAATGGGATGTTTATAGTCTCCCTTCACATCTGTCTCGTATGTGTGTAGCTGTATGGATTTGTGTGCTTAGGCGTATGCTGAGGATAAACAAGTGTTACAGATCTGGGTTAAAGCCAGGATCTCAACTAACATTTTTTATGTACACTTAGAGCCCTTTGAACAAACGATACTTGCCATACATTCCTGTTCACTTTACGCTGCCTGGACTTGAAACTGTGAAGGGCTCTGAACTATAAGAAACTCTTGGGAAAGTGACAGAAAGGCAAATCTTCATTTTTGATGCCATTCATTTACCAAACTTATGAGTTATTCTAAATCAATTAGAAGGAATATCTAGACTTTCAACTGTGGTATTATTCTCATTAGAACATATACATTTTAAATTGACTTAAGACACAGTCATTAGGAATATGTTGTGTGTGCAGGAAGAGAAAGGCATGTCTGTAGTACTTCAGCAGCAGAGAATAACATGACACAATGTCCCTTCTCCGGATGAGAAGTAAAGAAGCATCTCAAGCCCAGATTCACAGGCTATTTCAGGAAAGGACTGCTAAGATAGCCAGACTGTCAATGGCAGAGATCTCCACTGAGAGGACATGGCTGCTGGGCCAGAAGGTCAGAGGCAGTTCTGAGCCTTCTGCTAGTCAAGGGCATGAACAGCAGGAGTGGGGTTGGGGGTGGGGGATGGGTGCGATGGGTAAGGAAGTATCTCAGAACTGTGGGTGTCATGGTGACACAACTCAGTGATAGGGAGGTTGTTGTGCATCTGTGCTCTCTGGAGAAGGGGCCAATGCTCAGAGGCTCATCATCTGAAAGCAAGGGAGGACAATGCTCTTTCCACTCTTGCTTGGGCATCTCTATCTCATTAGCTGGCATCCCTGTCAAGACCACCTGTAATGAAGCAGATACCAATGGAAGCTGGGAAGGGGTGCCACTTCCTTTAGCGGTACAGCCACTGGAAATCTGTCTGTGATCTAATAACCTCAAACCTGGCTCACTAGTTAAATTCAGTGGGACACACATGACACAAAAGTAGAGGGGACATTTGAGGAAGGTCAGAGGTTTCAGCAGGAGGATGAGAGAAAATACAAGGGATGAGGAGAACTGAAGATAACTGTGTGTGAGTGTGTGTGTGTGAGTGTGTGTGTGTGTGTGTGCGCGCGCGCGCGCAAGTGTGTGTGTCTATGTGTGTATAAGTGTGTGTCGCAATGTGTGTGCGTGTGTGTGTCTGTGTGTATGCATGTGTGTGTCTGTGTGTATGCACATGCATGCGAGTATGTGTGCGTGCGGGTGCACACGTGTATGTACGCGTGCATGTGTGTGTATGTGTGTGTGTCTGAGATCGTCAAAAATGAAAAATAAATTGATGTAAAAACTCACAGACTGAGATGAAAATAGTCCTGGGGTTTGTTTGTTTACAGAATATAAATGTAACATTAAACCATACAAATTTATTTTGGGGATAAAATCCAGGTACATGCTAAACAAGTGTTAAATACCTGGGCTAAAGCCAAGAACTCAATTAACATTTTCTATGTATACTTGCAGCTCTTTGAATAAACAGTACTTGCCATACATTCCTGTTCACTTTATGGCGAAATGAGTGACAGAATTGGAGGGACGGCTCAGTAGTTAGAGCACTTTCTGCTCTTGCAGAGGACCAGAGTTCAATTGCTAGTATCCCCACAGTGACCCACAAGCATCTAGCTCCAAGGGATTCAACACCCTCTTCTGGCCTTCATGAGCCCCAGACATCTAGGCAGAGAAAACACCCATACACATAAAATAAAGTAAAAACAGCTTATAAAAAATGAATAACATGACAAGGTCAAGGCTATATCTCTTTGGTCACAGATTTTAAAATGATTTCTACATCAAGAAAGAAATATCAGCTGATGAGGAACTGGCTAAGTTTCACCTCATTTCTCCTGGAGTCTGTGGTTGGGAGTCGGCATGGCATTCAGCCTACAGAAAACATGTACAAAGCAGAAGAAAGCCAGGGGAGCTGCTGCCAGCTGGAGCCAGGCAGTAAGCCTGGTGATGAAGATCTTAGCTGATGGGGTTAGACAGTCGCGATGATCCCAGCTCCACCATCCATCCACATAGCCCTGAGCAAGCTACTCGGCTAGAACCGCATCTTAATTGTGAAACAAAGTAATAACAGCTATTCACATTGCATCACCAGGGATTAAGACAAGGCACAAAGTGAAGAACAGTGCTGATATGATGTTGCTGCACTCTGAAACGGGGAAAATGCTTGAGGGACACTGACATTTTTTGTGCATGTAGAAAGCCTCTGAGAGAATTGGTAAACATGAGTAATGGTGATTGCTCCTTTGGACGGTGGTAACCCGGATGGGAAAGAGGGAATTTCAATCTCTTTCATAATGTTGTTAACTTTTGAACCACACACATATGGTATCTACTAATATTCACAATCACTATGTCAAAAGACAATGTACATGGAACAGTTATCAGTGATGATGGTTATTACTATGCTGTCAGCCTCACCCCTGAGTGATCCGTCAACACTTCTTAAAAAGTCAAGGCCTTGAGAAAAACCATCGATTCTTGCCCAAGTCTTTAAGACTTAAGAGTCCCCAACCGCTGTTCCAGAATTCCCAAGGCACTGCTCAGATCTAACATTTGACAATGCTTAATTGAGAGTTTCTACAGTGTGATGGCTCCACTACTCTCAAATCAGAAGTTTAAGAAAAACAATACTAACAAGACAAAATAAAAATCCATCTCCAAGAAGAAACACGGGGGGAAACCAAGATAAAAATAAGGAAAGAGCAGGACAGGGAATATTCCTAACTATAACTATAAATACAACCCCATTCCCCTTTGTTCCCACAAAACACATCCATAATCCCTCCCTTCGAACTGTTCTATGTGGCCAAACCTGTACTACTCAGTTTAAACAGAAACAGCCTGAACCTGAATAGGCTAATATCAAACTGCCTCTGCCCAGCATGTCAGATCACATGCTTTGGATCTATGGGTCCATAGTCACATAGAAACAGCTCTAGCCTGTGTCCCCAGCCTCAGGACCCCCAGCAAAGCAGAAAGTGCAAGTTCCTATGGGCAGCATATAGAATAATTCTTCAAGGTTAAGGAGTCAGCTCTGTACACTTGTCCCAAGCTCTCTCCCAAGAACACAGCTGTCTGATTATAGGTGCTCTTTCCATGTCTTTGGCTTCCACATCTTGCTGGCATCCATTACGTGGTCTCAATGCCACAGCCAGCACAGACGGGCACAAAAGTTACTGAACAGCGTCACAGTCAGCATTTCCAGACAGCTGCTGTCGGCATATTCTCGTGTAGTACACAGAGGGCCTCGTTTAGGCAGTAAGTTATTTAAGCGAATCTGCATTTTTATATCCTACCCTGTACAAAAACAATTGGTTCCACTTGGGTACACAAGAATACAGAGAAAAGAGAAAGCACGTTGTGGTGCTAATATTGGAGCCTGAAGATCACTGAAGAAAGATCAATAGAGGCTCTATCAGCTGTAAAGGTGTTCCCTCCCAGCCAAGTTGAGGTACGTGATGTTTCTCAGCCCACCATGGTAATCTACTGCTAATTCTCAAAGACTTATTTAATTATGAAGGATCAAACCTTTCAAAAATAATTAATTATAAAAGCTACTTAATATTCAGAGGTGTCATGCAAGCAGATAGCTGGCATTCTCTGTTTGTGGTTTAATTAGACAAGAGGATGTGAAAAGCTGTCACTTGAGAGTGGGTGGCTGCGAGAGGGGAGCACACCAGTTGGCCATCTGCAGCAGACACAAAAGCATATCTCTTCAGCTGGCCTCCCTTCCAGAAGGTCTTGCACATTTGCAGTCTCATCCATTGGCAGGTCCTTTCTGTGGCACACAGCTGGAGACAGAACACATGTGTGAACTATAATCTCAGAATTGATGTTTCATGGCTTCAGAAGGTTAGGAAAAACAAATAACCACTCAGTGCCTCAGTTTCTCCACCAGAAAAACGTAATTTGTAAATGCCATCCATCCATCTGCCTCCTGGAGCAGCAGCTGCTGGGTATTTTCTTTACAAATGGCCAGAAATATGCCAAGGAACAAAACTGTCCCCTCCCCATTTGATCCAATGAGCTGGCAAGATAGAGCATATCGGTTTTATACTGAGTAATGATTTCAGAGCTGCCTTTTAAGGCTGTGGTTTCTCCAAACCATTCCCTGCCCTTGTTCCAAAGATTCACCCTTTTGCAGCAACTGTCTGTATTATTATCTTTTCTGCAGCATTTTTGACAAATGACAATACCACTCAGGACCACTTTTATAGTTCGTTGAATGTCCATATTTAAACTCACAACATAATGACGTCACTGTTTCTGTTACTCCTATTCCTATCGCAAAGGTATATATATATATATATATACACTTGAGGTTTGCACCACTTGGGTGACCACATCAGTGGCCCAAAATTAAGCAGCAAAATTGGGAACAAAGTTCATATCACATTGACTCCACGCCCCTTAAAGATGACCTTTCTCACCTCTGAAGAAAAGAGGCAGGTATTCCCCTCTCTCCTCATGAAAACTGTTTAGCAGTCACCATAGTACAAAGAAGCAACAGAAACTGCCTTAAAAATGTGGTCAGTGTGCAGTCAGGCTCCCAGACAGAGAAAAGACATCAAGAGGGGAGCAGCCCGAGTCTCCTCCCACATCACCGTGACAAGGCAGTTCTGGAGTGGTGAATATTACTGCATTTCTAATTTGAAATTTTGCACTGCTTTTTAAAATTTGATAAGATGTAAATAAAAAGTCAATTTTGGATGGCTAACTGAAGTTTGCTGAATGTCAATTAAAAGTTTATCTTAAAAGTTAGGAAATATCTAGCTGTAAATATTGATGTGAATTTCAGAGGACACCTAATTTACAAAATGTTTCTTTTTAAAATCATTTGAATTACATTTATTTATTTAGTGTGTGTGTAGTCAAAGTCAGGTTGTGTGGCTTAGTAGAAAATGCCTTTACCCACAAAGCGATCTCTCCACCCTCACAAACCTCTTCTTAATAATGTTGATGAGGAAAAAAACTGAATTTTGTGTATTTTCACATGTAAGAGTTTATTAACGAAAAATCAACTTGTGTATTTGGGGTAAAAATTAAAATATTAATAATTTTGATAGTTTTAACTTATGAAATATTAGATCTCTATCTTCTTTAATCAAATTTGCCCAATATATCGTTTAGATTTTTAAATATCATTGAACAAATATGTTTCAAAAATTAGTTTTTACTAGTATTTTTATCATAAAATGAACTTTTAGTAAAAACATTATAATGACAGGGGTCCAAGGCTACACTTTTCAATTTTTCTTTGTTTTGTTTCTCGAGACAGGGTTTCTCTGGGTAGCTCTAGCTGTCTTGGAACTTGCTCTGTAGATCAGGCTGGCCTCGAACTCATAGAGATCCACCTGCCTCTGCCTTTGGAATGCTGGGATTAGAAGTATGCACTGCCTCCACTCGGCAATTTTTCAACTTTTCAAATGAAAAACCAACAACAAAATAAAATGCAATCATGAAAGACTACATATCCATAAAAAATATAGTTAAAGAATTTCTGGTACATTAAGAAGCATTTTTCTTTTTCCTTTACTGAATTTCTGGTAGAATTCTCATATAGTTATCTAATGAAAAACCTTAAGTGGCTTCCACTTCCACCATATCCTTGAATAAGCATCGTTAATTTTGTTTTGACAATGGACTTGGATCAAACCTAAATGAACTGTGAAATAAAGCACAGGAAGAACCATATAACGCTTCAGAACACAGAAATAAAACAAACCTACATATTAATATTTTTTTCTGCCTCACAAACTCTGTCAAAGTATATACTAACAAAAATAAGAAGAACAAAAACCAGGCCTCAGACTGACATGTTTTCATGGTGTAACTAGAAGAAAACAGGCCCATCGAAAAGACTCTGGGTGCGTTCTAACTAGTAACTGAAGTAAAGGCACACTCTGATACTGCATGAGGCCCTTTCGGTCTCGTTTCTACAAATGCTAGATTTGATTTTTTTTTTTTTCTGTATTGTTTACTACCAAGCAATGACAAGGCTATTGGTGGCAATCCAGGTCACTTTATGGGACTGATTTAGAGGACATCCCCAAAAAAGCTGACTCAGCTTCAAGTGACACCAAGCTTATTTTGAGTCTCAAGCATTGAAGGAACATAGTATCAGTAAGGAGGGGCCTCTGTGCAGAAAGTGAACCCAAGCAGCCGGCTGGCTTCCTGTGTACTATGATCCAAAGCGACAGGGTCCAATCATTATAAAGCAGGGACAACACCCATGTCTTGTTAACAGTGAACCTGAATCCAGAGGCTGCACCAAAACAGGACAGCATGCCTGATTGTTTCTGAGCTTAAAGTTCAGTGTCAGAAAATGTTTTTAGAAACAACTCACACAGGAAAGCTGCTGGCAGGCATTGCAATTTTCATTTTGGTGGAGCAGGTTTTCAGCGTTGCTCGTAATTCCGCAAACTGTAGAGTATGGTCAATGGGTTCGATACAGTTGGGTGGGAGGTCAATAGACTGGACACACTTCAGCGGAGAGCTGAAAATGTAGTTTAGTATGTAAGATTCTTGCTGTTTTATGACTTATCATACCTACTGGATGGAGTTTATCACTGATTTCTCTGTTTTAATGGCAATTGCACCAGGATTCCTGATCTGAGGGAACCATAGGCATGGAAAAGATTGAGGCTTGGTTGCATGATGTCTGGAAACTCCAGAGTGTGAAATGTGTGTAGTTTCTCTGGGTAGTAGACCATTACTGTTCATTCTAAAGGTATCTCTTATTCAAAAGAAGGGAAATACCACTCTGTGAGAGCCACTGGGTCCTGGTTGATGCACAGAAATGGAATCTTTGCAGATGCACTCGTGAGCCAAATTGTATGACCCTACCCATCCTACGCTGAACTCCTAATTGTCAGGACCTCAGAAGGCATCGTGCGGCAAATGCGTCTGCAAAGCTAAAGCAAGGAAATCATTAGGGTGGCCCCCTAACCCAGCGTAGTTTATAAGGAGAGGAAATTGGGTACAGACTCAGTGGCACAGGAGGAATCCTAAGTTCAGGCAAGCTTGGGAAACTTAGTGGGACCCAACTCAAAACACAAAGAGGAAAAAAGGAAAGGAAAAGTAGTCTAGCAACAGAGTGCTAACAGGATTGCTCCAAAAAACAATTAAAGGAAATTTGGACACAGACACAGGAGGAAGACTGGGAATGCACGAGACGCAGTAACCCCTTAGACTGTGGGAGAGAGGGGTATCGGGCAGCACTTACATCACAGCAGTGTAGCAGACTCAGACAGAAGTGAGCTGGGTCCACTGCGGGACTCCATGTGCCCTGGCCAGAAGAAAATGGAAATTCCCAATATTCCACTCTTATTTTGATTTTTATATACAGGATCATAAGATCTAGAAATGTCCATCTGTTCAAATAACCCCTCCTCAGAAAGAATGAAGAGTATAAAATTACTTTTGCTAAAAATCATTCAAGAATGATTGGAGAGCCTGTAAACTGAACCAGCATCCCACAGCCAATGCCTCCTTCCCATCTCTTTTTTCACAGGCTTCGAAGCATTGCTGAGAAGGACTTTGTGTTTTAAATTCTAATTGTTCTTTAAAAAAAAAAAAATCTAAGGTCACTCTAATTTTTTACTCTTTAATTGAAAAGGCATTTTCTTTTTCATACAATATATTCTGGCTACAATTTCCCTTCCCTCAACTTCCCAGTTCCTTCCCACCTCCCTTCCATCAGTTCCACTTTCTCCCTGTCTCTCTTTACAAAACAAATGGGCACATAAGGGGTAACAGTAAAAATAACAAAATAACACAAAACAAAAACAAGTTGTACTAGAACACAACAAACGGGGGGGGGGGAATAGCCAACAAAAAATCACAAGATATACACAGAACACATGTCTGCTCACACAGAAATTTTATAAAAACACAAACTGGACCTGAAAAAAAAAAAATAAAACCTGTAAGGAAAGAAGGGAGGGAGGAGGGAGGGAGAGAGAGAGACAGAAAGAAAGAAAGAAAGAAAGAAAGAAAGAAAGAAAGAAAGAAAGAAAGAAAAGAAAGAAAGAAAGAAAGAAAGAAAGAAAGAAAGAAAGAAAGAGAAGGAAGGAAGGAAGGAAGGAAGGAAGGAAGGAAGGAAGAAAGAAAGAAAGAAAAAGAAAGAAAGAAAGAAAGAAAGAAAGAAAGAAAGAAAGAAAAGAAAGAAAAAAAAAGAAAGAGAGAGAGAGAAAGAGAGAAAGAGAGAAAGAAAGAAAGAAAGAAAGAAAGAAAGAAAGAAAGAAAGAAAGAAGAAGAAAGAAAGAAAGAAAGAAAGAAAGAAAGAAAGAAGAAAGAAAGAAAGAAAGAAAGAAAGAAAAGCCTTGATGTGACATTAACAAAGATGCTGTTGTTGTCATCTGCTGCCGAGCACATGGCCTATCCTTAAAAGTAGTTTGTCTCCCAGTGACACCCCCTTGGAGAAAACCAGTCTTATCAGATGGGGGCATGTGTCTGCTCCTCTCATCTCTAGGACCCCCTGGGATGCATGTGCCTACAGCCCTGCATGCTGCCTCGGGGTGTCTGGGTTCATGTGCGCATTATTCCTATTGTGTCTGGAAGACACTGTTTCTGGTGTCCCCTCTGGCTCCTAGACTCTTTTTCAACGTTCCCTGAGCTTTGAGGGGAGGGATTTGATGGAGACACCCCATTTAGGACTGAGTGTTCTATGGTCTCTCTATACATTGTCTGGCTGTAGGTCTCTGGATTTCTTCCCATCTACTGCAGAAAGAAGCTTCTCTGATGATGGCTGAGCAAGAAACTGACCTATAACAGAAATGTGGTGCTCTTTTGTTTGTGCTCTAACAAATAAAGCTTTCCTGAAGTTAATTAGAAGCTAGCTACTAATTAACCATAGAGGTCTGGAGGTCTATACAGACAGGAAACAGGAAGTGATATGGCTGGGTGGAGAGAGGATGTGGTAAGATGGGGTGGAGTCAGGAGCTCAGCCCCTTTTCAGTCTGAGAAATCATAGATAAAGAGGTGGCTGTGACTGCTCCTTTTCCAACCTTTCAGCATTTATTCCCATATCTGACCTTGGGATTTTATTATTAACACAATTAGGACTTGCATTGTAGTGAGACTATGTTCCATTGTAAATAATTGTCCTACCTACTCGTTCAATAAAAGTTATGATTGACCAAAGGAAGACAGGAAGTGTGGGAGGGGCTACCAGACTAAGAAAACTCTGGAAACAGAAAGAACGGAGCAGAGATGCCACAGACACACCAGAGAAGCAGATGCAGAGGACACCTATGCTGCTCTGAGAAAAAGTACCGAGCTGCATGACTGAACAGGATGAATCATGGGTTAGTTTAAGAGCAAGAGCTATCAAGTTATATGCCTGGGCTCCAGGTCAATCAGCATACAATAGAAGCATCTGTGTGTTTCAGTGGGACTATGGGACTGTGGGTCTGGGGGTCTGGGCCACGAGGCTAGGCTGGAAAGTCCGGGCCAGAAACTTCATACAACACTTGCATTACATCTGGTGCCCAATGTGGGGCTCTAATTCATGACCCTGAGATTAAGAATCTTATGTTCTACTGGCTGAGCTAGCCAGGTATTATTATTAAGACTAATTAGGATTCACATTACACAGAATACTGCTAGGAGTCATGTTATTGCTACGCTTCTTTAGCAGAACAGCAATTTGGTTTTCTCCTAGGTCCATGACTTATCTGGTCTCATGTTTTTGACCATCCAAGCTATATCAAGTATGGGTTCCATCTTGTGAAGCAGGCCTTAAATCAAATCATAGACTGGTTGGTTACTCCCGCAAGCGTTGTGCCACTATTACAACAGCATAGCTTCCAGGTACATAGGTCATCCTTGTAGCAGGGCTGGTGTTTATCTTTCAGTTTTGGTAGCATATAGAAAACCTGCTAGAATCATGAACACTAATGGGGTGAAGGTTAGTTAATCACTAGCCTGACTTGTGTAGGTGCCTTACCATCCATCTGTGGAGAGCAACTAATGCTTTGCTGAGAACCTGGGTTATTTGAGGTTTCCCATGAGACTCCTTCAGCCAACAACTTGATTAAATATAACCATTCAGAGTATTGGAAGCTTTATTTGATGATGAGAGAGGCTCATTTGGGGCTCTGTCTCCATTATTTGGCAATATTTTGTTTAGGTCAACTTCACATCTGTATATATTTTAGGAAGTTTCTACTATATTAGGTTTCCATATGACACCTCAAATGACCCTTACTTTTAGCTCCCCCTCCCTGCATCCTCTCCTTCATCCCTTGTGATCCTCCCACTCCAGACACCACCACCCTACCCCATCCATCCATAACTATATATTCTATTTTCCCTTCCTGAGGTGATCATAACTCTCTCTTTGTCCGTTACTCTATACCTAATCTTTATGGTTTTATGCATATTCTATAACTGGTAAGGTTCTTTTCCCATTCTGTAGCCTCTTGCATGGTCCAAATGATACGGTCCTTTGCCAAAAAGGAGCGTTCCAGTTTCATGGCATTCCATTTATTAATTGTTGGATCTAGTGCCTGCACTATCAGTGTTCTGTTCTGAAAGTCTTTCCTATGCCATGAGTTCAAGCCTGTTCCCCACTTTCTCTTCTATCAGATTCAGAATATCTGATCTTCTGTTGAGGTCTTTGTTCCATCTGGAGTTGAGTTTTGTGTTGGGAGATAGATATGAATCTAATTATACTCTTCTGCCATCCAATGTGACCAACACCATTTGCTAAAGATAGCAACTTTCTTAAGTAAGATAGGATTCAATGTTGGTACAAGTTCAGAACCATTCATAGTTGCCAGGATATTAAAAATATTCTAATCCTCACAGAAATCAGTTAACAGACTTACGTTTTTAAAACCCTCTAAAAGTACATTTTAGGCACTGAACATCCACTTCTAGGAATTTACGCAAGGAGCTTGCTTATTATAGAATGCCTACGCTAAAACATAGCCAACCCTCTGTATCTGCTAGGTCTGTATTTCACACTCAGCCAACTGTAGGTGAAAGAAAATTCAATCCACAAAAATAGCATCTGTACTGAGTATGTGCAGACTTCCTTCACCTTACTATTCTAACATAGATATTGTCCTAGATATTAGAAGTAACATAACAATAAGTCATATACCCTGCCAAAAGCACCTTTTTGTATGAGACTGGAACATCAATAGGTTTTGATGCTTAAAAATCCTAGAAGCAATCTCTCCCCTGGGCACCATGGATGACTGTTTTTATATCAGCCTTGTCAGGTAAAGGCAAGATAAAAAATACTGTAACCAACTAAAAACAATAAAGAGCGCATTAAACGAATGTATATTTTCTTATATGAATATATACAAATCTATCTGTCCTCTGAATTGAAATATTTCCTCCTGGGGGGGGGGGGCGTAGGTTGATAGAATTGAGGAAATAAATAAAAACTCATGAGGCTGATGAGGCTCATGAAGTGTAGGTATTCACAATGGCTAACCAGCTTGCAGGGAGCTTCAGAATTGTAGCTTTCAAGAGTCACCCCCTGAGCTGAAGCTTTCTGAGTCCCTAATTGTGGTGGTTTGAATGACAATAGCCTTCATAGGCCCATGGGAAGTGGCTCCTTTTTAAAATATTAAGACATGTGGCCTTGTTGGAGGAAGTATGTCACTGGGTGTGGGCTTTAGGATTTCATAAATTCAAACCAGTCAGATCCGGATTCTCAAGTGTCCTCTCCAGCACCATATCTGCCTGAGTGCCACCATGCTTCCCACCATGATGACAATGGGCTGCACCTCTGATCTGTAAGCCAGCCCCAATGAAATGCTTTTCTTTCTAAGAGTTACCAAGGTCATGGTAACTTCACAATAGATCACACTGATCAAAATACCGACACTGCTCTAAATGACCCCAGTAATCTCACCAGTTCACTAGAGTTGGGTGGAATTGATTTTTCTTGGCCTGTAGCTGATGCCTTACCTGGAACAAGTAGATGTTTGTTTACATCTCCCCATAGGAAATTCACACAACAATATCTGTAGTCAGAAGTTTTGTTGTTTTTTTGTTTGTTTTGTTTTTTGTCTTGTTTAGACAGTTTCTTAGCCATTTAGTCCCAAATAATTACACAGAGGCTTATATTAATTATAAGCTGTTTGGTCTATAGCTTAGGCTTATTATTTGTTAATTTTTATATTTTAATTTAACTTATATTTTGATTTATGTTTAGTCATGTGACTTGGTGGTTTTTTGCTCAGTGTAGCATTTTAATCCCTGCTTCCTCTGCATTTTGTTAGTATCTTTTTTTGACTCTGTCCTTTTTTATCTTTATTTTTGTTTAGATTGTCTGTGAGGAACCAAAAGTTCCTCCATCTCAGAGTCAGCAGCCATGTTAGCAAACAGGTCAAGGAAAGTTCAGCCTAAATCAGCCTAAATCCCCCTTCAGTTCCAAGAAACTTGCAAAAGATGCTATCTAAAGGACATCTGGGCTGGGCCCTAGCCTTACCACAGAATATTCCAACCCTTTGACCAGTCCATACAAATCCATACCACCCTGACCCACTCTGACCAAAAGTCAAGTTAAGCAAGGGCAGAATGTTCCAACCCTGGGGCCAGTTAATAAAAACTCAATCCTGACCCACCCTGACTATAGACCAAGTTAGCTATCAACCCGAACCCATTACCTCATTTTACCCTAGTTCATGGTTTTTGCCTATAAAAGATACATGTCTTCTCAACTCAGGAACTCCTCCTGGCCTCGCTGTGCTGAGTATGTGGATGAGTTCCCAGCCTGGCTTGTATTGCGCACTCAGTAAACCTTACATTTGCATTTTGGATTCCTCAGACTCTGGTGATCTTTCTGGGGTCATTCTCTGGACAGAACATCTGCATCTAAGATGCCTTGCCATAGGCCAAAACAGCTTCTTTATTAACCAATGGTAATTAAGCACATTCACGGCATGCAGAAAGACACATTAAGTATCCTTTTCCCATTTTTACATAATGTGCACATATTAGTTGGGTATATGTTTTAATTTGTGAAACTAAAATTCAAAACTTCATTAAGTCTATTTTTCTAGTGGCAAAATTCCTTTCCAAATAAGCTTTGGGAGGGAAAAGAATCTAATTACTGTAAATTTCTGCTTTAGCCAGGCTCTTGTGAACTAAGGCTTTACTATAAATAAAGATACAATCAATAAGTCATTAATATCTGTCAAGCAAAATCAAAGACAGAAGCTGCATACACAGTTGTGACTTCACAGTTCAGGGGCTCGGTAATGAGCTGTGGAGACCTCTACTTCCCCAAGAATCCACAGCCATACCTGTGCAGCAATGCACACTTTACCTCCAGTTGGATCCTATTAACCTGGGAATTGTTTATGTCTCGCAGTGACCTACACCCTTGTAAGGTTTACAGAGCGAAGACAGAATTCCTCCCCTGCCTCTGAGAGTCCTGAATTTGGGTGTTTCCCAAATGCAATGACCAAAGCGTTTCCCTGACACTACAACCCCAGACCTGGAGCCTCTTTGAGGATGCTGGTCACATTCTCTACAGGTTCTCCAGTCTTCATGCCTGTGGTCCTCCTTATGACAGTGAACCTGAAGCTGGTGTGGTCTTTGTGCTTCTCATATCCTTGATCATCTTTCCATGTCTCTTTAAACACCTCAATCCACATGATAAATCTCAAATTTAAGATGCCTCCTATGATTTGCTTTCCTGAATGATCTGGGCATGGCCCTCCGCTCTGCACCAATAGCAGCCACCACAGTCTTAGAAGAAAAGGATATGGAAGGTCCTAGAATTTTCTTTAAGGCTTCTGTAGAAATCTTTTGTAAGGAGGCTTCTTCATGATTCTCTCCTCAAGATCTCCAGCAAAGATGCACTTCCTGAGAAGGACGGAGGCTCACAAACACTGGCAGAACTGGTTTTTCAGCCACTTCACACTTATGTGCTGAGTGCTTGCTTGGAAGAGGCCCTTAAAGAATCCATGGAACCAGAGTGAATGCACCCTTTCCAGACTGTGTGAAACACTATCCTCACAGCCTTCTCATGTTGGCTTCACATTCTTCCTCTGCTTTGTGGGTATTTCCCAAGCAACTTTCACCTAATCGGTCACTTGAAACCCTGCTTTTTCTGTGTGTTCCTTTTCTAGCCAGTTACCCCAATCTCTTCACGTTAATTTAAAAGTTGTAAATGTTACAGCAATTCAACATAACAAAAAAAAAAAAAAACCTATCCATTCTTAGATGAAATAGTATGTGCTTCATATACCAATTTTCTAAAGAACCAGGGGAAAAAAATGTGTTTTAAATTCTAGCCAGAAAATATATTAAGCCCTCTCTTAATTCTCATGTGTATATATGTGTGTGTGTGTGGGGGGGGGTGACTTACATATGCATACATGTGTTGATGTTTGTGTGTGCATGTGTATGTGTCCATGTGAATGTGAGGGTGTCCTATGTACTCCAGACTAGTTGGCTTTCTAGCTATTCACTGTCATGTCCTCTGGGCTAGCTGGCCCATGAGCTTCCTATGATTCTCCTGTTTCCCTCTATCATGGCATATGCTAGGATTACAGATGTTTGTGCTACTACATCCCTCCAGGCTTTTATATTGGTTCTGGGGATGTGAGCTCTGGTCATCAGGCTTGGACAGCAAGCACTTTTCCCACTAAGCCATCACCCCAGCTTCCTCTCCTAATTCTTAAAAAAAACTTAGGTAGCAGTATGTAATTGCAACAGCGGGTGACTCTCAGAAGGCCTAATTCTGAGTTTGAAACCTGCCTGCTCTGTGAAATTGGCTAAGTAAATCGATTTCTATGTAATGCAGTAGGTCACACACACCCAGCAGGGCAACTATTCCTGAGGAGCCCAGCAGCAGCTGGTAAGAACTCATAAGGAAACGAAGGATGGCACCCTGTCCTGAGCTAGAAACTTAAAAGGCAGAGAATCAGCAAGCTGTAGTCCTCCAGGGATCCTGGGGGAGGCTGCCACCAGGAGCTTTTATACTATAAAGAATTGTGAGGGCCACCAGCAGCAATGGGACGCTCATCCTTTGCCATTCAATATAGTTCAGCTCTCAATGCTTAGAGCTGCCCTGTGGCTATTAATTTCTAAACTAATTGTCATTAGACCACCACACTAGAAGGGACCGAAAGGAGAATCCCAAAATTCTATCCCTCTCTCCACTGTCAGAAGGTCCCCTCCACTGTCAGTCTCTTTAGCCCCGCACCCCTCTCCCCCACCCTGCCAGTCCCAGCCACCCCAGCTCCCATCAGCTCTCACCGCTGCAAGCTGTCATTTCTCATTGAGGCAGTGGTCCCTCTGCTCTGTCTACCCTGTTATACAGTTCTGAGCAACTGCCTGAGGCTCAGTTCCTTTTCTATAGAACAAAGTTCTGAGCAGCCCAGCATCAGGCATCTATCTCTGCCGACTTGTGTTCTGAACAAGCAAGCATGCTACCAGTCTGACCTCTTCGATGAGGTCTTTTAGGATTAAAAAAAATGAGTCTTTTATACAAAAGTATTTGTACATCTGAATTGCAAGGCATGGTGGTACATATTGCAATCCCTTTTCTCCAGGGGCAAGGGGTTCAGGTATTAAATCCATTCTTTCTCTGCTACTTGTGAGTTTGAATTCAAGGCCAGTCTCAGTTATATATAGACCCTGTCTTGGGAAAGGAGCAGAGAGGAAGAACATTCATGAACCTATAATCTATAGCCTTAGAGTTACCAGTTATCCAGCAGAAGTACAAGAACCTCAGATGAATAAATAAACATGCATGTCTCACAGAAAGACGCACATATATTAAGAGAAAGTGCAGTTTTCCTCTTACACCTAGCCTTGTAGGTCATGTTAAGGCCTAAGTCTGTGAACATTTCTTGAAAAATGATGCTAAGGGCTGATGGGTGCCATTGTGGGGGGAGGGAGCAGAGAGCACTCTATCCTGTGACACTAGCTAACTTGAGGTAATGTTATTGCTCTGAGTCCCTACCCTCAGTTCCAGTCACCAAAGACAGGGTCCCTTTAAAGTTCTGCTTACTAGATGTCCTGCTCTGCCCCATGGAATGGTGGTCCCATACCGCACATTCTATTAGTACATTCTACCTCTGCCCTGGGCTAAAATTCAGCCCTATTATTGCTCCGTTTCCACAGTCTATAAAGGCCTTCACCTGCATGATTTCTTCCCCTTTTTGCTCTGCTGCCTATAATGAACTTCATCTCTTGGTCTCCAACAAAGGATTCCTACTTCATGCTGGTTCCCTACCTCAGATCCCCAGAGGTAAACCTCACACTGGCATTGAAGCTGAGAATTATGAAGTCTAACCTTCTTTGAATCTCTAAAGTGAGAAGTCAGCTGGGCCCCTATCCCCAGAGCATAAGTAAAGGAACCAGGCTAGTTCTTAATTTTAATCCTGTTGGGTAGTGCATCGTATACAGTGGGTGTTCAATTCCTGCTGATGTTTGTATGAAATCTTAAATGTTGAGAACACTGACTCTCAACTAAAATCAAAAAAATGGCTGGGCAAAAGGAAGTCAACCTTGTCCTGAAATAGTCATGCAATCAGCAGAAATTTCTACTACATCAATCAAAAAGGGTTCACAGCAAGTAGTCACTGAACCAAGTAAAGTGACCTTCACAGCCCTCCCATGCCTGCCCCGCTCCATATTCTTGTTAGCTTCAGTTGATTGATGGCTTCCAGAAAAAGATGATCCATCACTGTTCGGATGAGCAAAGCCTCTGCCACAACGTGTAGGTCATTCCAGCTTTTCGTAAAAGTGAGACAAAAATATGAAGTCTTAAAAAATGCCAACTCAGGGGAAATAAAAAGCTCAAGGGATTCTGGTGTTGCCAAGCACCAGTGGGAGAAGATAGATAGGTCCGCTTTTGAAAACAAAGCAGAGGTAGTATAGAAAATGTTCATATTACAAACACACTTTAAGGCCTGGAGAATGATTTTTAAATTCACATCAGCAAATACACACTATCAGAATAGCAACTGAGAAAACTCAGTGCCCAAGACCAGTGTCAACTATCACTTAGACAGCATTCTGGTAAATGCCACGCTGCGTGCCAGCTGCTTCCTTATGTTGTCTTATTTTTGATTAAGTAAAAGTGAAGGGTTTGGGATTTGTGTGTGTTTGGAAGGATTTTTGCTTGTTTTCTTTTTCATTCTTTCTTTCCTCCTCCTCCTCCTCCTTTGAAAGTGAGAATTCACTCCTGTCATTCATGGACTTGGTAACTGAATAACAGATCCGAGGCTTAGTCTAATGCCCACATTATTACTTACCAAGTGTCATGCACATCTCACATCCTCCCCAATTTTCAGAGAAGAGGAATAGGTTTAACTAACAATGGTTATGAAAATAGAATGATGAGTCTTAAGACATATCCTTGTGGTACTTAGAAAATAAGAGGGCAGCATGACTCTTTACAGCGATGCTGGAGATGCCTATACACTGTGCAACACACAGGCAAAGAAATGGTCTTTAATGTGTATAGCAGTGCATTGTATATTGAAAGAGAAAGTAATCAGGAAACTATCAGTTCTTCCTAAGAGATTTCATGAATTTTGCATAATTTCAATAATATATATATATCATTTTTCTCTCAAAGCCAGACAAGTTAATTATATATTTTATTTGAAAGAACAACTAAGGGTAACCATGGAAACACTAAAATATTAAGTAAGGAAGACTATCCCCTCTGGATATTAAGTGTGTTATAAAGCCTTCACAATGAGCAGGCTGGCTAACAGATGGACCAAGAGATAGAAAAATGAAGCCCAAAATACACCAGACTGAGCATGGCAGTTTAGGATGTCATT
Organism: Phyllotis vaccarum; assembly: GCA_033318265.1. Taxonomy (NCBI): domain Eukaryota; kingdom Metazoa; phylum Chordata; class Mammalia; order Rodentia; family Cricetidae; genus Phyllotis; species Phyllotis vaccarum. The sequence goes on along the minus strand of JARWLC010000001.1, from coordinate 76,664,571 downwards.
AAGGATGCATCTCAAACCAGAAGAGAAAAAAATGGACTCACAGACAGCTGGTTAGTTATGCAGAGACTAATCACACTAAAGCCGATTCTCACAATGTTCACTGGAATTAATTCCAAATGGGTCTAAACATTAAATAAACAAACTGCATAAATATTAGGGAGCAGTCAGTGACTCTTGTTCTTTCTGTGACTTAAAATCCAGATTTATAAAGGAAACTAGATCAATTTGATCACATAAAAGTTAAATAGTTATATGAAAATAGCATTAGCAAAATCAAATAATTAACAGGGATTGTGGTAGACTACTTACCAATTAAGCCACTTGTAACATGTTCCCATCCCTAATAAGTAACAAACTCTCAAAGAATATTAAGATAGAGTAGAAAAATAGGCAAATGATACCATTAACAGAAAAAGAAAAGCAAATGTCTTCTAAAAACACAGACAAAATTACAAATATATATCATGTGCTCTATGTTAAGGTTTGGGGAAACAGGTGGGAAACTCCTGTTAGCAAAGTCTCAAGAAAGGGCCATGGGTTAGACCTAAAATGAGTTTTAAAAATTCTCCATTGGCCTGATAATTTTCCTTCTAGGAATATTCTTAAAGGCACAGTAGGAAACTTTTAAATAGCATAAGATTAAAGACATTTGCTGTAACACTGTTTGTAACAACAGAAGACAGAACCCTGTGACCACCAACAGGGTTAAGCATAAGTAAACTCCGTGTTTCCACAACATGAAGTGCAATGTTCCATTAACTGAAGTGCAAAAATGAATCGGGATTGTCAGGTCCATGCTTCTCTACTACCTGTGATTTTCCTACAATGCCCCCCCCCCCCAAAATACCACTAAATGCAAAAGACAAAGGTAAATGAGTGTCTTGTTCAGGGTTACTGTTGCTGGGATGAAACACCAGACCAAAGTAATGTGGGGAAAAAAGGTTTATTCAGCTCATGCTTCCACATCACAGTTCACCATCAAAGGAAATCATGGCAGGAACCTGGAGGCAGGAGCTGAAGCAGAGGCTGTGACAGGGTGCTGCTTACTGGTTTGCTCCCCACGACCACCACCGTGCATGACCCCACCCACAATGGGCTGGATCCTCCCCCATCAATCATTAAGAAAATACCTTATATACTTGCTTACAGCCAGATCATTTCTTTATTAATTTATTTATTTTACATCCTGACTGCATTTTCTCCTCTCTCTCTCTCCTCCCATTCTCTCTCCCACCTCCCCTCTGCCCACGCCTCTTATTTCTGTTCAGAAAGGAGCAGGCCTCACATAGGTATCAACAAAGCATGTACAGCCAGATCTTATGAAGGCATTGTTTCATTGAGGTTCCCTTCTCTCAGGTGGCTACAGCTTATGTCAAGTTGATCTAAAACTCGCCGGCATACTAGGTTTCTTTCTCAATCATTCCCCACATTTCCTTCTAATGTGGTGTCTCTCACTGAACCCTGAGCTTTACAACTCAGCTAATCTAGCTATCCAACTTGCCCTTGAAGGTCCCTTGTCTTTGACACCTCCATGTGCTGGGAATACAGATGGGATTGATTCATGCATAGTGGGATTGTAGATGATGGAACCATTCAGGCGCACTGGGATTGCAGGTGGCCTATCCCTCATGTTTACGTTGCAAGTGCTTTATCTACTGAGATGTCTCCCTATCGCAATTAAGTTTTGTCAAACTGCCTGTCTTAGTCCATTATGTTTGCTGTAACAGAATACCATAGAACAGATAAGATATAAAGAAATCTATTCATAGCTCAGTGTTCAGAGATCAGCATCCTGTATGAGGCTTTCTTATACCATCATTGCATGGAGGAGGGAGGGGAGAAGAGAAAGGGGGTTACAGGATATTTGATCTCACTGTGAAACTTTGAGACTGTGTTAATAAAATTAACCTTGGATCATGAGGCAGAACCAGCTACTAGTTGACAAAAATTAGCCATAGTGAATACAAGGAACCTAGGAATATGGATAGAGAGATGTACAGGAAGGAGTAGAGAGGGGCTTAGAGATGCTCAGGCATTTTTAGTTTTTGAATAGAAGGAAAAACACTCTCTTTCTGGGTCTTTGGCCCAAAAGGAAGGTCAGCTATCTTGGTGTCTCAAATGTAGCAGATTTTCATCACAGTATCTGACTCCTGGGTTTATTGGTAAATAGAAAAACTTAGATAAAAATAACATTTGGCACACAAAGCATGTCACACGATCACACAGCAGCTTCTGAAACTGCCCCTTCTCCTACTGCCGTAGCCACTTCTCAGGTGGCTTCTCCCATTGCAGATCCCTGTATCTGGCCCCTGGTTCCAAGTGCCTCACAGCCCCACCACCAAACCTACTTGTATACATGCAGGCTTCTGCCCCTAAACATCCTGAGTGCCTCTCAACCCTGCCACCACATACATCACATCAGATTTGGTAAGACATCGGAAAGTCCAATGGGGAAATATATATGTAATAATCAAAGAAAAAAGAGGCCATGACTTTGAGAGGGAGGGAGACAAGTGAAGCATTTGAGGAAAGAAATGGGAGAAGGAAGTGATGTAATTATAGTTTAACTTTCAATAAAAATAAAATATTTTTAAGATATCAAAAAATGGAAATACCACAATGCAGGGAACTGGGATTCTGTATAGTGCCACAGTGTATAGCTCAGAAATGGAAAAAATAGATAGGCATAAGGTTTATTATAATTACTATAAGTTTATAAATTTAAAATTTTATCCTTTAAAACATTTGTTTGATAACTGTGTCAAATATGGAAAAAAATGACTGATAAGATACAAGCTTTAGAAAGACCTACTAATGAAAATAAGAAAACCAGACGAATTTAGACAAGACCCTACCACACCACTGCATGATGAAAGTAAAGAGGAGCAGCCCAGGGTTAGCCCAAGCTAAGTAACCTTAGCTTATCCGGTTACTATAAAGAATGACCAGCAGATGATAGGCACCCCTGAGACTGTCTAGAAGTTAAATGGGCTCCTACAGAAATATTCGATTGAGAATATTTAAGGAAATGATTGTTTTATATGGTCTGTGTTCATCCTATGTGGATCAAATGTTAACTTCATGGGCAACTCAGAATAGAATTATCCCACAAGGCCGCAGAGATTTAGCTACAGCAGTATTTCATTGAAACATTCAGTTACAATGAAAATATGATAGAAAGAGGAAGCTCAGGCCATGAAACAATGAAATAGAACTAGAGGTACTAGTATTTCCTAAGACCAGTTTCTCGGTTTCTTTGCCGATTTGCAAGAACAGTTTGGGTTTGATGATCATACCTTGGCTATATGTTGTTTGGCAATTTTAAATGCTTGAGACAAGGTTGAAGAATCAGGAAAGAGGTCTGAGTCATTTTTAAAAATTACACAAGGCCCCAGAGAAGCCTGCACTAATTTTTGCAAAGACTGATTTCATCTCTAAATAGAATATCATCAGATCCAGAAGTCAGACAAATATTAATTGAATCTTTGACTTTTGAAAATGCTAATTCAGCATGCAGAGGGGTGATTAGGCCTTTAAAAGGAAAAATCAGCACAAATAAATGAATGGATTAGAAATACAGCTGATATTGGTTCTCATGCTTATGATGCTGCTTTGATAGGAGAAGTAATTTCTAGAAATTAAAAAAAAGTCAAAATGTCAGATTTTATAAGTATGGTAAATGAGATCATTAGAAAAGAGGCTTTAGTCAAGGTATTCCTAAAAAGCAAAGTTTTTTAAAGAGATAATCCAAATAGAAGGCCCCAGTCTTCTAGAGTAGAAGGTGTGGCAAAGGCTGGCATTGGACTAATGAATACAGATCAATAAGGTACAAGCAAGGTAAACCTTGGTTATTAGGTAACACCTTTGGGAGTCTCTCACAGGCCCCTCATATTAAATTTGGCTCAATAATTCAATGAAATGCTATCAACTCATACACAGAACAATTAAAAGACTTAATACCTGCTATTAAAAACTACACTGCTCTGGATGTGATCAAGGACAGTATGGCTTCAGTAGATACAACAAATATTTCAAGAGAAACCAGGAGACAAGTCTTTAGGCAAACTGTTATAAGTAATCAGAGAATAAAACTAAAAAATACAAATAAATGGCATTGAAATTATAAGATTATTGGACACAAGTGCAGATGTTACCATCATTTCACCAATATTTTGGCATCCATATTGGCTTCTTCAGAAGGTAAATATTTCAGCTGAAATTTCCTCATTATGGGCAGAAAATAATATTGGCAAAGAGATTGCAGTAATTTCTTTGAAAGGAATATCAATTAATATCCCAAATCAAGAGACTTCAGTATATAAAATAATTAATCGGATCCTCCCTGATATAATAAAAGGGACATCAATTCCTGGGACCCCCTACATTCTATACCACAGATCAGGAAAAAAAAACAGGTTATGTCAGGAAAAATAAATAAAATAGCTCAAAGCCCTTATGGTTAAGTTCAGAAGTCAGAATTATATGTTGTTCTCATGGCATTACTAGATTTTCCAGAACCTCTTACTGTACTTATTGATTCTGTACATGCAGAAAGAGTTGTTTTATATATCAAAACCACTGAACTTATTCCAGATGATTCATAATTAACTCTGAATTTATTCAATTACAACAAACAATCAGAAATATAAATCATCCCTTTTATAAAACAAATATCAGATTCCATGCAGGTCTACCAGGTTCTCTAGCACAAGCTAATAATGAAATTGATCAGCAATTGGTAGAAAATATGCTAGAGGCCTCAGAGCTTCATGGTAGTGCAAAGGTTTAAAGAAAGATTTTCCATCTCTTGACAATGAGCCAAGGAAATTATAAGAAGATGTCCTACTTGTTCTTTGTATTACCAAACTCCATTATCCTCAGGAGGTAATCCAAAGGTTACTGAAAGAAATGAAATTGGCAAATGGATGTGTTTCATTTTGTAGAATTTGGAAAATTAAAATGTGTACACCATACCATAGATATATATTCAGCACTTCAATGGGCAATTGTTTTAAGTTCTGGAAAGGCTGATTCTATAATTACACATTTATCAGAAGTTATGGCCATCATGGGGATAACTTTACAAATTAAGAATGATTATGCTGCAGTTTATGTCTCTAGTAAAATAAAACCATTTATTTTCATGTTACAACATAAAGCTTATTACACGCATACCACACATTTCTATGTGACAACTAGTTACAGAAAGATCTAATCTCACTTTAAAATATATGTTTAATAAGTAGAAAGGGGTAATAAAGACCCCCAAGATAGATTATACAATGTTTTATTAACTTTCATTTTTAAATGCTAATGAGAAAGGAACACCAGTTTTAGAGAGGCATTGAATAATAGGGGGGAAAACTGCTGAATTAAATCAGCAGTTTATTTAACTAAATCAGTGGTTAATTTAAATTAAATTAAAATATGTGCGACCTCAGAGTGGAAACGAGGATATGTGTTACATAGAGGTTTTGCTTTTTATTTCCACAGGAGAAGAAAAGTTACAGATATTATCAAGACCGATAAACATTAAATTCAAACAGGAAAGACCTCTTACTTAGGAGAGGTTATATTTCACCAAACAACTTGGTCACTAAATCTAAACTAACTCATAAGACTAACAAATAAGTTCTGTTTAATCAGATATAAAAATATTTTTTATTAAAATGTAATACTTTTTCTGTTGCTAATTTTTTTTTTGCCTTAACAAAGATATTAGTGTCCAAAAAAATAATTCCCCAATGTTAGGGTTGATACAGGGTTTTGTTTTTGTCTTTCCAGAAAAATGAAAGCATCCAGTTAAGGAATCTAAAGTCCACTGGACAAATGAGACATCTAAAGAAGGACAAATTATAATCAGAAAATGTCCCAAGAAAATGAGTTAATCGGCCTAATGGTATAACATGCCTCCAGCAGGGTAGAATTAAATAAATCTCTCCAAATGCTTGGTTTTGGTGCTCTCTAAAAACAAATAGAGCAAATGGTCTTTTGTGGTCCCAATATAATCAAAAATAAAAGCTGGTTTTGGAGTGGGAGTGTGGCTATTTCCTTCTCTAAAACGACGCATGCTTGAAAATTTAAAATCTCTGTCTCATGTCAGAAGAGCCATTTGTTATGAGACAGAAGAAAACAAGAATTAAGGAACTATTTTATTGTAACTAATCTCATAATCTATTGGTTTTATTTTGACTCTGTAAAATTTAAGATATAAATATTATATCAAAATCTATAAGATTTAATGTATATGGATAAACTTTCTGTCGGGATACTAGTAGTCGTACAGAGTACTAACTAATTTTAGAAATAAACTTCATTAAGCTTCCTATATGTGTTTTGGGGTTTGAGCCTGAACCAGATAATTAGGAGCTAAGTGTATGTACCCCAGAAGTACTTAACAGGTTGTGCTCCTAACATTAGGAGATCTACTGTATAAACGTTCAAAATGTGTAAGTTTTATGCAGTGAATAGAACCCATTCCTAGCAGTAACCTTTGAAGGCTCCAACTGATGCAACACCAAATCCACGTGGATTGTGGTTACACCACTAAGCTAACAAACACCATCCAAAGTCTATCTTCAGGCTGCAAACTGCTCAACACAACTTCAAGTGGTTAGCTGAGATGGTTCAGCCTCAGAGACTACTTCAGCCAGGACTTCAGATGAGCCTTGCACTTTCCCATCACAAGGGACTGAACAACAAATGATACAGCTATCTCTCCTAAGACCTTGCCATTACAATTTTCTCAGGGTCCCTTAAAGAAGCCATCCAGACAACAGGAAGTAACTTTAAGAACAAAGTGCCCACATTCCCAAGAGGTGGGGTGAGTGGGTTTTAGTCATTTGGTGGGTTATAGATGTTTGTCATTGTTTATGGGGGTTAGTTACAAGTTGTTATTGATCATGGTAAGGGAGGAACTAAAAAAAAGTTGAATTCAGGTATTATTTCTTCATTTTTTGTTCCTCCATCCTTTATCTCCTATTAAAAAGGGGGGATATAGGAATAACAGACTAAAAGAGTAGATTATTGAACCTACTAAGAAGTAACTACTAGACTCAAACATATTATGCATTTTATTTGGTATGCTTTTTTGTATATTGATACAAATGCAAAGTTATTTTTGTTATAACATACTATATATGCATTTCCACACTTGTTTAAGGTATTGTACTTATGCAACTCATTTAAAAATGTAGAGATCTAATCCTTGAAAACTATTATTACAAACTGTTCAGAATGACTGAGAAATACAGGTTAGTAGTTAGTCATAAATTACAATCAAACTTGTATTCATGTCAAGTATGTTTTCAAGGTCAAACATATATTTTAAATGGATAGATGGTCTTAAAATACTTCAGAGACCTACAGAATATGGCATTTAAGTTGTTTTAATCACATAAGGCTTTTCACAGCAGTAAGATACATTTCAGGCAGCACCAATCTACTTCAGAGAAGATGACAGGCATCAGAAAAGCTCCATATGGAGTTTGTTTTAAATGTGGCAAAGTTATCCATTGAGCAAGAAACTGCCTTTGCCTCAACTGCTTGAAGTATGCTATTCAAATTGGACAAGCAATACATAGAACAGGCAACTGCTAAACTTTGCCAAGACACTATTAGATATTCTAGGTGTGCAGGCTGAAGATGGATGCCCCAGTGTTGCAGAGGAACAATGAGTGATTGTCTGGGTAGCCAGAGGTTTCTGTCATTTCTATAGTTTTGGGAGTTTCCTGTTTTATATGTACAGTTTACTCAAGTAATATTTTACCCTTCTCAGATCTCCAATGGAAGTTAAAGACTAGTTAGTCGTGACATTTTCTTTGTTACCAAATTTAAAAAAGAAACTTACAAAAAAAAATGTAAATTTTATAAGGTTGAGAGACATAAAAAGCTAAGTTTTTTATCTAAGGAAATGTTTTAAGGTCTAAAAGATGTTTTTAGGTTGGTAATAAGTTGATAAAAAGTGAATTGGCTAAAAACTTTGGACTCACCAAGATAGATAGGATAGATAATAGAGCATTTTCTCTGAATTTGCCAAATACAAATGGACTGAACACTGTGAATCTAATTCTTACCTGATAATTCTTATTATATATAGTTTTACTGTGTTAAGAGTTAAAAAGCTTTCCTTTTATTTAGATAAAAAGGAGGAAATGATGTGGGATATTTGATTACATGGTCAAACTCTGAGACTGTATTAATAAAATTAACCTTAGATTATAGGCACAACCATCCACTAGTTGATAAGAATCAGCCATAACAAGTACATGGAACCTAGGAATACAGGTAGAGAGACATACAGGAAGGCATAGGGTGGGACTTAGGCATTCGGAGGCCTTTCTGGATTGGGATGAAAGGAGAGACATTCTCTTGCTGATTCTCTAGCCAAAAAAAGTCAGCTAGTTGTTCCTTGGCTTCTCTGATATGGCAGGTTTTCACGCCCAACATTTGACCCTCAAGTCTTTATTGTTAAATAGAACAACTTAGATAAACACAACAGAGAGAAATAGCCAAACTTGCTCTTAAAACAAACTCATACCTCATTCTGGAAGTAACAAACTCACTTCCATGAGCATAAACAGCAATATTGATTCATTAATGAGTGTCTACAATCTAATCATATCTTAAGCATTCCCCTTCTCACTGCTGTACTCTGGGAGTTAAACTTCCAACACATGAAACTTCTGGAAAATAGTCAAACCATAGCATATGTATGCAGACACATACACACACACACACACACACGCATGCATGCATGCACACCAAGTAAAACAATCTTTATCTCCCTCAGAAAAACACACTTTGCTGAGAATGCACATTTTCAGAAATGTGAGGAATTGAATAGAATGAAACAGATAAGAGCTATACTTCTGGTAGAGTGAATGCACATGTTAATGTTTCATTGCCAACGTCATGGTGTGAGGAGGTGAGGCCTTTAGAAAATGATTAAGTCATGAGGAAAGAGCTCTTGTGGACGGGAACATATGAACAGACAGATGGTCTAGAAGTGAAAGCACATCTGGAACAAAGAGACCAATGTGGGGAGGGGCAGGTGCTAGGTGCTCCAAGGACATCTTATACTCAAATGGAAATGACCTCATGTACCTCTCTAATGAAATACAAGAAATAAAATACAAAAGAAATGGGCTGGAGATGATGAGTTGCTCTCCGCTGCTCTGTTCCCATGTGGAGTACAACATCCATCCCTTCCACAGGACACAGGAACAGGTTGCCATCTAGGATGCTGAGGGCAGCCCTCACCAAAAGCAAAATCCTCCAGCAACTAGACCTTGAATGTCTCAGGGTATGGAACTGTAGAAATAACCTTCAGCGGTTTATAAATTACCCATATTCAGTATTTTGTCTTAAAACACAAACAAAAGTAAGACAATTTCTCTTAATATTTTTTGCTTATAGAATTTGCTGAGGACCCAAGTAAATATTTTATATAGTCTATTATTAAAACTAAATCAATTAAATCAATGCCCTCTAATAAAAAGTAAATGAAATAAGAGCCTTCCTATTCTTCATTTCCAAAGGTATAAATCCTAAGAATAAAAATATCTATAGGGAAACTTTACATCCAATTCAATAACCATGTTGCTAATAACAATAATGGTATAATTTTGAAACTGTTTTAGATGTTATAAGATAAAATAATTTGTAATTGATATGTTATTAAACTAAAATGCTAAATGTGAGAGAAATGAAATTAAATGGTATATAAATAAAGAAAAACAATAAAAAATTCACCATGAGTCTACGTCATGATAAAGGCCCCAAAGAAGTTAAGAGCAAATAGAACATCCAAATATAATAAAGGCTACACATCACAATGTCATAGCCAACATTACCTAAATGGGAAAAACAGAATTTTCTATAAAATCTCAAAATGAAAAAGGGTGCCCACTCTCCCTGCTCTCTTTACAATGCCTGGAGTCTTAGAGCAACAGGACTGGAGAGGGACATAAAGGGGCCACAGCAAGGAAAAGAAGAAGCAGAATTACCCCTATTCACAGAGGACATGATTTTACAACCAAAAAGAACTCACAGACTATGCCAAAAACATTTCAGAACTAATGAGCACTTTGAGTAAAGTCACGGAGTAGAAAATTAACATAAAAAACTCACTAGCTTTTCTGTGTATCAATAACAAATGAGGTGAGCAAGAAATTAGGAAAATATCCCACTTCACACTGGCTCCAGAAATAAAACAAAGACAATACAAGGCACTATATAATGGGATGAAACTATGATCAACTACAAAATATTCTTACCCAAAATATTAAACATGAATGGGACCAACCAATTACATCAGTACTTAAATGAGGCAATTTTGTCCCCAGAGCACATTAGGTAATGTCTGGAGACATTGTGGAGATATGATAACATCTATAGGTAGAGACCAGGGCTACTGCTAATGCACAGGACACTCACAACAAAAAACTACCCACCTGAATTGTTAATGGAACCAAGATGTGTATCATTCAAATGCAATATTGTTTTAATCTTTGTGTGGACCTTGCTTGGGTCTTGAATCAACTTGTGGTATATATTTATGATTCAGAGAACTTTGAACAATGATAGTGTATTGAAGTGACTGCTTTTAGATGTAGTACTCCCTAGTGTAGTAGTGAAATTCTTGTCTGTACTTAGAACCATACACTGAAATATTTACAGATGAAGTAACTTGATGTCTGGATGTTATAATTTGGATATGAAGTATCTCCCCTGAAGAATCACATGTTGATAATATCTGGTTCATTGAGAAGTGGTTGAATTATGAGATATCAACTAATCAATGATTCATTGGTAAATTCACGTCTGAATAGATTACTAGAAGATATGGCCTCATTAAAGGCAGTAGGTCACTGAGGGTATGAGCTTAGGGAGGACATTTTATCCTCTGTCCCTTTTTACTATCCCTCTGCTATTCCCAGACATGGTGAAGTGAACATCCATGCCCTATTACATAACACTTCATTCACACATACATGCCACACAACATACACAAAATGGATCCAGATGACCACAGACTGAAATGTCAGAAATCATGAGACAAAATACATCTCTTTTTTTCTATTTTCAGTATTTCAGGTGGTTGCTGCAATGGTGGAAGGCTGACACACTAGAATTTACTTTTTTAAAAAATATGTGCAGAATAAAGAACAGGAAGGAGGTGGCAAGGAGAAGTGGAGTTGGCCATGAGCTGGTTGTCACTGAACTTGGGTTGTGTGTATGTTTGAAACTAAATAATTAAACATAGTACAATATTTTATGTATTATTCTTCATATAATATAAAAGCTTTTGTAAGTACATAAAACATAGGGTATTTGTAAATTTTTACCTGTGAACTATGGTGCTTCCCAATGCTCTAGATTATTTCTAGAAGCAATGAAGCCACAAAATATAATTCCTAGGCTTCTAATTACCCATACTATAATAGCTGCTCTTCCAATTTTTGTACCAATGAACTCTTAAATCCAAGCTGGTGTCTGGACATTCTCCTCCATATTTACTAAGCTTTAACTGAAAATTCTATGTGCTTGTTGGATGCAGTGTGATATTTTGATGTATACATTGAAATTGTTGAGTCAAGATAATTAACATACTCACTGTCTTATCTTTTGTGACAAGAGAACCAGACCTACTCTCAGCAATTTTCAAGTCTGAAACGTATTTTTATTGATTATTATCACCCTGCTATAAAAGATACTAGGAACTCATTTGTCCTGTGTGACTGTGACTTTGTACTGTGTGTTCTGCATCCTCAAACTTCAATATTCTTCAGTGTAGACAGTATATATCAATTCTAGTCACACTGTCTGAGCAGGACGCTACTCTAATGAGAAGCTCACAGCAGAAGGATGAGTCACAAGAAAAGACTAAATGGCCTTTAGTCACGGTTTTCTCCTTTCAATGACAAAGATTTCTTAAACACTGTATTATTAATGGGCATTTACTGGTGGAATTAGTGTGCTCTTATTTGAGAAAATGAGGATGTCATCAAGTTGCAGTAGAAAGTTGAAGCTGGGTTTAAAAATCTTCCCAGCTACTCAGCAGGCTTGCCAGAACCAGGTACAGTTGCTCTGTTGGGCACTGGAAACTTCCTCCTTAAGGATGGCTAGTGCTCTGAATATATAAAGAAGTTATGTAATTATTTTGCATCTGAATGTAGGAATGATACTTTATGTGAGTAGCAAAATTTGGTTTGAGATTTACTTTCCTACACCTGGATCGGGCACTGAGAGTTGCAAACTATCATTACACTCAGCTATGAACAACTCCAAAAATCCAAAATGGAACCTAACAGCTGTGGATTAAGCCCATTCTCAATGACAAGAAAGGAAATATCTTGACCAGAACAGGTTGTCCCTGGCTGAGCATGAGACAGACAATCCCTAGATTGACACCCTCTTTAAAGTCAGTGCACATTTGGAGAATTACTCCATCAGTGGTCCACAGTGAGCCACATGTGCAGCCTTCAACTATCTCCACAATGACTCTGGGCCAAGCCATATGATTTCTTTAGGGCAAGAAACATTCACAAGTATAGCACTGGCAGTAAGCCTGGTAAGCACTGCCCAACAGACTTTCTCCTGAATGCCTTCCCTTGGTCTTCTGAGCCACACTGTAAAATGATCTTGGGACCCAGGTGGAAACACTATGTGAAAACGGATGAATGTTTGACCAGCCTTTTGCATCCCCTGAAGCTGAGGCATCAAACGTGTGAGTAAAGAAGCTTCCACAAATATTCCATCTCTAGTAGTCACCAAGCACCCCCACTGGTCCTTACCTAAATGGTAGATATTTCTGGGATATAATAGCTTGATCTTGAGAAGCTGTATCAGTTTATCTTGTTTTATATTTCCCATGAAATAATGTTAAACATCTTTCCTTTAAAACCAATCACTTCCAACATCATAACAGGAAAGCCCATGTTATCCACTGCTAGAAATGGACAAAGATCTACTCATATAGGATATAGGATATAGGATCCTCCCCAGTTGGGGCCCTGGTTAGTCACAAAGACATAAAAATCAAGACAAGGATTCAGAGCAGAGTTAGGCTGAACTAAGAAAAGTTCATGCTCTAGAGACGTTTTCACTGACTCCTGGACAACCAGATTCTGTATATCTTGTGGTAGTACTCAAGAAACATGGAAATCTTGGAAGTGGACTGGATAAGCAAACGTGGGCATTTGGAAAAAAGAAGGCAGTGTGCCAATATTGGGAGCAATCAGCGCATATGGAGATCATGAACTCGACAAGGCCCCCAATGCATACTAAAGCACTCAAGTACTATTCCAAGCACTAGAGAACTACAGCTGCACCAGCAATCCTGTGCCCATGTCCTCTGGAGTCCCCTAGAAAGCCCACTGTCTTAGTTATGTTCTACTATGGTAAAATGCCCTAACAAAAGCAACTTCAAGATGAATGGGCTTACTTCAACTCATAGTCCAAACAAGTGTCAAGGTAGCAGCAGCTTGAAGAAGTTGGTCATACATCTGCAGCCAGAAGACAGCAATGATTGCCTGTATCAGCTTCATTCTCTCCATTCTATATAGTCCGTAATCCATCCACAGTAGGTCGGTCTTCTCACCTCAGTTAACACACTCAAAACAATCCCTCACAAGCATGCCCAGAGACTAGCATTAACCCAGACAATCCCTCACAGGTGTGCCTAGCAATGTATCTCATAGGTGATTCCAAATCCAGTTAAGTTGACAGACAAGTTGGGTAAAAAGTGCCATGTAGGAATGCACACTCACAGAAGAAACTGGCAAACAGATTCTTTCCTCTCCATACATAGCTTTCCTGACTGACCAGTAGTTTTCACCCTCCCTAATGCTACAACCCTTTATTACAGCTCTTCATGTTGACCCCCAGCCATAAAATTATTTTCATTGCTATTTCATGACTGTAAATTTGCTATCACTATGAATCAGAATGTAAATGTTTTTGGAGATAGAGGTTTGTCAAAAGGGTCTCTACCCACAGGTTGAGAACCACTGATGTAGCCCACTAGGGAGAATGGGATTATTCTTGTTATAAAACCAGCGTTCTATTTTTTCTCCTTGAAATCTTGTTACCCTTATATATTATAGTTCTACTGAAGAATAAACTTTATTAGCATCAGACAAGCGAAGGTTAAAGTCACTAAGATATGATAAAAGGATAGTATCAACATTCTTTATGTCACTGAAATTGTACACCAGTGCAAGAAAGCACACAATGACAGAAACAGGAATACAGATCAAACAATATTTCATCAGATGGAATATCTGCTGTTTGCAAACGATATTCTAACAGAATTCCAACAGACAAGATCACACAAAGAACGTATTCCAATAATAGTCTAGAAAATAATATAAATCGGTGTAGTATGTAGGAAGCAGCATGTTCTCCTACCCTGAGACAGCTAAAGCTGTGTACAGTCTAACCAATGACTAAAGTGTAATGCTAACACACAGGAACCAGAATGTACAGAAATAAAGTGATGTCTCATGCTTTTCAACATTGAGCATGTGACGGGTAAATCACTCCTTATAGTGAAAGAAAGAAAAAAAAAGCCAGTGACCTGTTTATCAAGCACAGCAAACTTCTGTGAATTCCCAGAGGTCTGAACTGACATGAAAATAGCATGGCTTTCACAGAATGATCTTTCGCGTAAGTAAACAAAGTGAAGAGGACAGGGACAGTCTACCCAAGGCTGCAGATCATCAGCTTTATGTTTATCTAGACGCCCTGCCTATACTCCAATTATAAGTCTGAAAGAAACGCTAAATGGTCATTTTCAATTATCTTCTTAAATAAAAAATGTGAGCTACTATGCTCATTGTTTCCAAGGCTATCATAGTAGACTTAAATATTCATATGAATTAATTGTGATCTGCCAATAAGCTAAGAAACCAATGGAATAAATAAGCAAACTTTACAGTAAACATAAAAGAGATGTTGAGCAAGGGAAGAATGTGTGACATGACCAGGTGAAGTGAGGTTTATATATTATTAAAGATAGATGATAGATGGGTGGATGAATGGATGGATGGATAGATGGATAGATAGATAGACAGACAGACAGACAGACAGACAGGTAGGTAGGTAGGTAGGTAGGTAGGTAGGTAGGTAGGTAGGTAGGTAGGTAGACTGATAGTTTGATAAACAGAGACAAGGAACCACATTAACTGTCAAAGATTTGGCTATAAAGTGAGAATTTGAGCAATGTCTGTCATTATTTTCCAAAATCATTAAAACCAATTGAATTGCTGTGGATTTTTCAAGGGCAGCTCCAGACTATAGCTAGAGCGTCCATCTAAACAACTAGTGATTGGAAAGAGGAATACAAGACCAT
Source organism: Phyllotis vaccarum (assembly GCA_033318265.1). Classification (NCBI taxonomy): domain Eukaryota; kingdom Metazoa; phylum Chordata; class Mammalia; order Rodentia; family Cricetidae; genus Phyllotis; species Phyllotis vaccarum. Next base: position 76,649,216 of record JARWLC010000001.1, on the reverse strand, counting down.
GTGCCCAAGACCATGTCTGCTCACCAACCACAGCGGCAAGAACTCACAGCTTTACTTGAGCCTCAAATCAGAGAGCTCAGAGATAACACCTGTACTTCTCTTCTCTCATTTTTAACACATTGTAAATCCTTTGTCTCCTTATGGTTTTTTTTTTTTCAGTATTTGCACAAACACGTGGTGTGTGCATTTGCTTGTTTATGACCCCATTGTTTGTGATTTCTGGCAATTGTAACACTGACTAACAATCCAGATGACCTACTGTGGTATGGACAGCATCTCTGAGACGTAAGGGCCCAGCAATACTAGTTGTCAACACGGATGTCCATAGTGAACCCTGACTGACTGGGTCACAGACCTTCTAACCACATTTAATCCCCGACTGGTATTTGGCTATGATCACCTTGCCTATGCAATGTCCAGCTTCTTCATAATGTGATAAGTAATTTTCAGGAATGTTTTTTTTTAACAGTTACATTTGTTCTTGACAATTTCATATGTATAGCGTGTTCTGTTTACTCTCTCCCCTTACCCTTTTCTCCCTCCCAGTCATCCTCCTCCTCCTCCCCACAGGTCCATTTCCCACATGTACACCTTTTAGCTTTGTCTTGTGAGTTACTGATTTTAACCAGGGCCATCTTTGTAGTCACAGATTTAGAAGTATGCACTGGAGTCTACGGGGCTTCCCATTTAGTACATAACTGAAGGCAACGACTCTCCCTCCCCAATAAACCAGTTGCCAAGAGTTCATCAGGGAGGGTTAGGACCCCTGATGCCCTATAATTAGCTGCTGCCAGGTCCAGTCTTGCGCAGGCCCACTGCAGGCAACCACAGCAGCCGAGGGATCATGTTTGCAGTGCCCTGAAGGTAGAGCTTTGCAGTCTTGCTCTGTCTTCTAACTCCTACATTTCTCTACTCCCTCCCTTCCAATGTTCCCTGAGCCTTGGAAAGGGTGCAATAAGAGTTCTTTTGAAGGATGCTCTGAGCATCTTGTGCGACCATTGGTCTCCACGTTCATTCCTGTTCACTGCAAGGAGAAGCATCTTGATTAAGGATGAGAACATATTTGTCTTTGGGCATAAACATATATGTTTAGACTGTGGTTTGTTGCTGTGTGAACTTCAGCTAAAGAAAAGTACTAATTTCCCTCTAAGGCCTAAAACCTCAGTCATGGGATTTTTACCAAGTTCACAATACTAGGCTCCTGCAGAGTGGGCCTCAAATCCACTCAGAGAGCAGCTGTTGCTCCCAAAGCAGATGTATCACCACTGTATCACTGGGCACTTCTGGCTTGGCAGGTGGGCACTATCATTTGCAGGGTTCACATCTGGCTAAGACTGCGGCTAGCAGAGCCCCTTCCAGGCCTGTGACAAGCAGCAACTCCAAGTCAGCCCCGGTATATCTACAACCAAGGTGTGTGGTGTTCTCCAGAAACAGGGCCTTATCTTCTAGGCAGCCAAGAGGAATGGCAATACCCTGTATTGTTTGGAAAACCTAGGATATTCTTGATCCTAGTATTTGAAGGCTTAGCTAGAACAATTCAACAAGAATACAAAATAAAAGAAATAAATAGGAAAAGAAATTAAGTATCCTTATTTCTATGTATCACATACCCTAATGGCTACACCACCACAGCCTAGGATTGATACTTTCAGCAAAGTTGCAGGATTTTTTTTTAAAAAATCTACATGAAAATGAGTGGCCTTCCTAGTTGCCAATGACACACTGAGAAAGGAACTGGGAAGCAATCCCATCCACACTAGCCTCAGAGGCAAAGTACCTTGGAATAAACTTAACAAAATAAAACTAAAGAAAAATTACAGAAGTTAAAAAGATGAAGACTAAGAGAGCTCCCATGCTCCTGGATGGGCAAAATTAATATTGCAAAAGTGAGCAAATCTGCCAAAAACAATCTACGAACTTGAAACAGTCCCCATCAAAATGGCAACTTCATCCTTCACATAAACTTTTTGGAAACCAAGTAACTTATATGGAAAATCAAAGGATACCACACAGCCAAAGCAACTAATAACGATAATATTGCTAGCCCAGTGGTTCTCAACCTTCCTCATGCACAGTTCCTCATATTGTGGTAACCCCCCAACCATAAAATTATTTCATTGATACTTCATAACTGTAATTTTGCTATTGTTATAAATCACAATATCTGATATATAGGATGTCCGATGTGCAGCCTCCAAAGAGGTCGTGACCCACAGATTGAGAATCTCTATGCAAAAGGATCACCATTCTTGACTTTAAGTAACACTGCACACCAAGATGATAAGAAGAGCATGACCTGGAACACTGATACATAAAATCACTGAGCAGAACAGAGCCCCCTGATATATGACAAAGGGACCAACCAGAAGTGCACGCTGGAGAAAAGACAGCCTTTTCCACATATGGTGCTGGGGAAACTGACTCTCCACATGTAAAGGAATGGACCTAGATCCTTCTCTCTCATTGTACACAAAAGGAAATTCCATCTGGATCAAGGACTGTAGTATAAAACCTGAAACTCTGAAACTTCCAGAAGAAAAAGTAGGAAGTGAACCGCAAAGCAGAGGCACAGTTACTTGCTTCCTAAATGGTTTGCCAGTCACTCAGGAAGTAAGGCCAGGAACTGATAAATGGAGCCCCATGGAGTTCAACGGTTTCTGTGCAAAGGGGGCTGCCAATCAAGTGAAAAGGCAGCCCACCAAATCAGAGAAAGCATTTGCTGAAACTGTCATCTACAATGCTCATTCTGTCTGCCAAAAACTCCAGAGTTCCCTTTTCTTTTTCCTTTTTTTTTGGGGGGGGGGTGGTTGTTGTTGTTGCTTTGTTTGGGCACAGGGTTTCTCTACGTAGTTCTGGCTATCTTGGAACATGCTCTGTAGACCAGGCTGGTCTTGAACTCACCCGCTTCTGCCTCCCAAGTGCTCGGATTAAAGGCATGTACTACTGCCCAGCAAGTTGCCTTTTCTTAAAAAGGTTTTAAGTTCTACACCAGATGTGCCTGGCTCAGAACTACGTAGATAAGTAAACCAACAAACATCTAAATTTTCCTCTTTGCTGTTGTGTTTAAAAGATGTTGCTCATTTCCATCTTCTCTACTTTGAGGGGTCACTCCAGCTGTCCCATCACTAGTTTTAAAGCAGGATATAGTCCTTGATATATACTGAGAGGTCTTCAGTCAGAAACTGCACCAAAAGCAGTCATCGAGAAGGACTAGAGTCATGAGCAAGGCTTCTAGCTCTTTGGCTGCTTGAATTGTTTTTACTTCAGACAAAAAACTCAAAGATAGAAAATTTAAGGAATCAACTTGAAAATGTTCCATCTGGTCAACCTCTCATTAATGCCATGAATAGGAGGAAAAAGACTTGGAGCTACTTGCAAACCATGTACCAACAAAAATTCATTTATAGCTGTCTATTGATTAAAAATTTTAAATACAAGAGCCGGAGGAGACAGATCCGGAGTGGGAGAGGACTCTGGTGGATCAGGGTCGAGGAACAGAAAACGAAATGAAAGGAAAACATTAAAGAATAAGGAGTTGAAGGATTCCACTGAGACTCAAAGGAACTAGACCATTTTACTCAGACGTCATTCCCATCTTAAGTTGGAAAAACAGTGAGTAGCAAGAAAAATACTGAGGGAGGTGCAAGGTACTTTAGCAATAGCTGTGATTTATAAGCTCAGGGAGGGCTGGAGAGGTGGCTCAGCAGTGAAGAGCACTTCCTGTTCTTCCAGAGGATCAAAGTTTGGTTCCCATTTCAAGCAGCTCACAGCCACCTGTTATTCCAGTTTCTGGGGATCTGACACCCTCTTTCGGACTCTGCAGGTAGCTTCTTGTATGTGGCACACACACATGAATATGCAAAAATGAAAATAAATCTTAAAAATCAAAGAGTCATCTATACAAGTTCGCAAGTCTAAGTGTAACTTTCTTCCTTAATTATAATCCAGAGATTGTAGCTTTTTCTAGAGACCTGAACCCCACTGTTAGCCAGAGATAGGCTTTAGATTTAGGGTTCCATGTGTCAGACTCCATTATTTAACGAGGAAACCGACTAGAAGTTGGGGAGAGAGTAAGCATTGTAAACTGTGATTCACCTCCTTTCCATACCCTCTTGATGACTCGGATACTTCCTGCTGTTGTAGTCATAAGGTTATAAACACATTCATCATAGCAAGAGCACCTTCCACATCTTCCTGACTCTTCCTCTATATTGGCTACTGTCTAAGGAACTGGCTAAGAAGACAGTGGAGATTCTCCCACGGGACTGGATATGATAATACAGAAGAAGGGAGAGTGGCATTTGGTTCAGAGTACATGCTAATACTTGTTAAGTACTGACTAGCACATAGGCTACACTCTAATACCACTCAGTGAACAAAGAGAAAAGCCCCTGTCGTGAAGCTTATGTGACAGTGAGAAATAGACAATGAAGGTAAATAATTCAAATGTCCACTATAGCAGAAACACTTGAGGTCTCGAGCACAGGATTTTTAAACTCTGAGATTCTCTGACACCTAATAAATTGTTATGTGCTGTCTAGCATACAGGTATATAAAACAGTATGTAAATTAAATATTTACTGATAAATTAAAATTATAAAATTATAAATTATTCTTTGGTATATATCTAATTTTTACCATTTACTACAAATTAAGGCAAGTTTTCATACTAATGATATGAGTGTATTTTTTTATAGAGAATTTTAGACGAATGTTTGGTACTAGGATGTAGACTATCTTCAGAACTTTTTAGAGCATATATATGTATGTATGCATATTTGTATGTATATAGATTTGAGGTCAGGTTTTTCTGTCTAGTCCTTGCTGTTCTGGAAACTCATACTGTAGAACATGCTAGTCTGGAACTCAGAAATGTACCTGCCTCTGCCTTCTGATATATATTATATAATTAATTAAATAATAATTCATTATAAATTATTAAATGCATACATCACTGCACCTACCTGATCCATAATCCAACTTCATGATCATCAGTGATGAGAATGCCATACAAATATACAGCACGAAATGGTGATAGATGTATGTTAGGAGGTTACTTCAGAAATTAGAAATTCTGCTATGATCACAAGCCAAAATTCACTGAATGATTTTTTTTTTTTAATGAAACAGGTCAGGAACTCAAGACGGGTATTTTTTTTAAAAAAAATCAAACATTCAATTTAATATGCATCCAAAGCTATAATCAATTTAATACTTGAATATTGAAGAATTATAGCAGGAAAATAAGTGTTGCCCACAATAAAACCACTGTCCCCATAGGAGTACAACATGGTGTAATGCAGTAGAACATGGCAATCTGTAACATTTGGTAACTCTCAAATGTTAGGCAAGGCATTTCAGGCAGTGTCCACTGGCTTTACTCAGCATGATAACACAATGCCGAGTGCACATGTGTGTTCAGAGGCAACAGGACAGGGAAGTCACATGACACAACATAGGCAAACAAATCTTGACTGGATTATGCTTGGTTTTGAGGGCACTGCACACTCAGAAACCTTTTCTTACTATTAAATTTTTCAAGTACCCACATTCCATTATATCACTCAGAGTTAAAGGATCTGGGCTCTTGAAGGTAATCTCAAGGCCTTCTCAAAATCCCAAGGTATTCCAGACTCTCATAGGCTGTCCCAGGGTTTCAGCTGTAAAGCAGAATAGAGATATTTCTCTGGTGGCTGCTGGGTGGTGCTTATCCATGCACAGATAATAAAGTGCTGAGAAATTCAAACCTCAATCCCAGACAGTAGCCCTCACCCCAGACTGAGAGTCCATGGGTGAACATCTCAGTTTCCTTATGTCTCAGATCAAACCCAAAGATAGACCTCCTCAGGTCCCCATCAGGAGTTGATCCCAAATGCCTGTGACATGCTCGATGACACTTCTCTGAGCTGACTTCCCTTCCTGTAATGCTTAGTCTTAAATGGCAACTTAATGGGATTTAGAAGCAAGCTAGGAGACTGGCCTGAGCACATCATTTCCAAAGAAGACTAACAGAGAAGGAAGATGTGCCCTCATGGTACACAACATCTTCCTACTGGCAGAAGAAAAAGTAATGTGAGCTGGGTGCCTGTCTGCTTGCCCTTCTATCTGAACATGAGTCTAAAGCCACTGCCCAGCTCTACTGTCAGAGTCTGCTTCAGACTCCAAGCATGAGCTGAATGCCAGCCAGAAGCTCTCCAGGGATTTGGGACAGCAAAGTTGTTTACCTCCAGGGCTGAGCAGATACTGGGTTCTCTTCTTTTCAGCATTCAGGTAGCCAGTAGTCGGAATATCTAACCAGTCAACAAACCATATATATGTGATATAGCTGTGGTCCAAACACACATACACACACACACACACACACACACACACACACACACACACACACACACACACACTCTGTTGGCTCATTTCCTCTAGAGACGCTGCCCAAAACATGTCCCCAGTTCATTTTCCCATATCCCTACTGGACTTCTTGAGAACACCTCCCATATTTAGACACAAACAAAACCTTCTCCAAAATTTTGCTCTTGAGGAATATGTGTATTCACTGAATATATAATTCATGGAAGGGGGAGATGAAGTGTCAAATGTGTGGAACATTATTTATACCAAATGATGGAGAAGGGATTTCTGAAGCATTGCAAGATGAGCCCTGAGTGAAAAGATTACTTTTGGTTCTAAGCAGTCACTGGCAAACCTTCAACACCAGAAATATGGTAGACCACTGGTCCAGATTGTAAGGGGTTGGGGGAGGGGGCTATCCTTTTTCTAGTGTTTGAAAATAAAATGCTCATCCTTAATCATCTGGTGTGCTTTGAATTTTCACTGCTGAAGAAAAACATTGATTTTCCTTCACGGTCTTTTGATATAAATGTTGGTGACACCCATAGGACTTCGTACCATTTTATTCTTACCATAAGGTGCTAGGTCAGCTGCCTCAGTTCAAGGCCACAAAACTGAGACACTGTCTCCCAGAGGGATTACCAATAAATTTCATAAACGCGATGGGGAGTCATGTCACATTCACTTAGAGCCTCTATAGAATAAAACGTCACTCCTTCTAAAGCAGAACAGGGACTCCCGTGGGGACAGAAACACATTCAGACCTTAATTCATATTCTGTAAAAGTAACAGTGTGTTCTCCTTCCATCAACAACCAAATGTGGAACACGTCCTTCCTTGTCTCTGCTGCCTGTTCATCAGAGGAGGAAAATCCTCCAGAGTCAAGGGAATGTCACAATGACCCAAAGACCAACCAGCCACTGAAGCGTATCGTCTATGAGGGAGAGAAAACAAACCAGAACCTTCTTGAAACATGATATGAGGCTTTTAAAACTGCTAAACCTCCTTAAAGAGATACTGGAAATTGGTGGCCACTGGGAAAAGGAGAACCAGGATTTTTCAGGGCTGTAGCCTTTGGTAATTGCCCATGCTCCAGTGGGTGACTGTAGTGGATTTATAATGTTACAATGTAAATAACTGTCTCACCTACGAGTTTAATAAAAAGTGCTGATTGGTCAAAGGCAGATAGGGAGTATGAGCAGGGCTACCAGACTAAGAAAACTCTGGGAACAGCAAGAACAGAGCAGAATGCCAGAGAAAAGCCAGAAGATGCAGAGGACAACTATGCTGCTCTGAGAAAAGGTACGGAGCCACATGGCTGAACAGGATAAGAGTCATGGGTTAGAATTAAGGGTAAAGAGTTAGCAAGTTATATTCCTGGACCTTAGGCCAATCAGCACTTGGTGACCCTACATCCATGTGCATATTTATATGGACAGCACAAATTAGACTGCGTGTGTGCATGCGTGTGTGTGTGTGTGTGTGTGTGTGTGTGTGTGTGTGTGTGTGTGTGTGTGTGTGTCATGAAGTTAGAGGCAAATGCAGTAGTTGGGGCCTCCTGGAGGAGTTAAAAAGAGAGTGGAGACTGTAGGCACATGTGAAATTCTCAAAGAATAAATTTCAAAAGTTTTAAGTGCCATCCTGATGACTATTGAAAAATTAGCCAACCTTAGACCTCCAGAATATGCAAAAAAACATATTCCTTCCTCTACTGGAGGACCATCCAGTCCCTTTCTCCCTCCCTCCCTCTCTCCCTCTCTCCTTCATCCTTCCCATTTCCCTACTTCTGAGAAAAATCTTCCACTCAACTTGTGCCTGAACATTCACTGTTTCTACATCTCTGTTCTCTCTGTTGCCACCGAGACAGAAGTCCCCTTACATCCTGTAACATTCTATTCAATACGAGCTCATTGAAAGACTTTATCGTAAACCTATATAAACATATTTGTTGGAAAAATATACCCTGTCGGAGAGAGAAAGATGGCAAGCTCTCGGTGTCGCTGGCCTCTTGCTGTTTGAGTAGTTCAGTCTGTTCCTTGACAATGTGCATTGTCTCACTGCACCTCACTAGACGTATCCACTTCTGCTGAAACATTTTCTATTAAAGGCTGCTTGATCCAAACAAGATAACCTATTCCAGTTTCAAATACTTGTCAAATTATTATTTATATTGACACAAATGTGCTTTCTTTTTATTCCTCATGGAACTAAAACTATACTCCTCATCCACAAGAAGGCCTTCATTCTGTGGCCTTACGAGGACACTGTGAATGTCACTGTCCTTGTAAGGGGACACACCAAGAACTGCATTTGGTCTGATAAATAACTAAATCATCAGGATTCTAAACCAACGATCTTCTGATTCTCTCCTCCCTGCCCCACCTTGGTTTTCTTTCATTTCCTTGTTTCCCTGTCAGATGCCCACACCCGTTCACCTGTCAGCTGACTACACCCCTTCACCTGTCAGCTGACCACACCCCTTCACCTGTCAACTGACCACACCCCTTCACCTGTCAGCTGACCACACCCCTTCACCTGTCAACTGACCACACTCCTTCACCTGTCAACTGACTACACCCCTTCACCTGTCAGATGACCCCATCCCTTCACCTGTCAGATGACCCCATCCCTTCACCTGTCAGATGACCACACCCCTGCACCTGTCAGCTAACCACACTGCCCAGGGTTCTGCCATCACTCTCTGATGGTTCTAGGACACACAGTGGAGAATCCAGTCAGTCCTCTGTTGAAGGTCTTCAGTGGCACGACTGCGCGGTGAAGCTGTAGTGGGAAATGACATTGAGGAAGCAGATGTTGGTCAATTCAAGAGTTATATTAAAAACTAAAAATGAAGCCAGGGGACACACACTTATATTTCAGGCATAAGAAAGCTAAGAATGGAGGATAGGAAATTTCAGCAAGACCTCAACTGAAATAAATAAATAAGATTTTAAATGTGATGTTACAGAGAATCCACACACACACACACACACACACACACACACACACACACACACACACACACACACACACAGTGGCCTGATCATTAACTGAATCTTTAGGATTCTAACACAGTAGTTCTTAGATTCTGACCCATTTTCCCCCTTGATTTTCTCTCAAGTTTTCTTTGTTCCCCTGTTAGCTGACTGAGCTTGTTACTAGGGCTCTGTCATTACCACTAACACATTGGGTGTGCATGCCTTCCTAGAGCAAGCTCACCAAAACTCAAGCACAGTTCATGGACCTTGATATTTCAATGTGTGTAATAGAAAAATAAGAGAGTGGTGGCCTGATGATTTTTCTAGGGGAAGAAACCAAACCCAGAAGGAAGGATGATAGAGATCAGGAAATAAAATCAGGAAGAGCAATGTGTGTAGTTCCAAAGAAGTTCAGGAGAACAGGTCCAATTAGAGCCACGCACTTTCTGCAAGTCGGAAGATAAACAAGCAAAAGGCTTCTAAAGCTGTTGCAGTGTGAATAAATGCCATCTGTATTTGGCATTGTCCAAGCGATTACAATAAAAGTCTTAAATGTTTTTAGATATTCTATATGTCAGACTTGTGAAATATCTAACAGGAAAAGGTCCTAAGTTTAGAACAAAGAAGTCCAAGACCTCCAGGAAAATATCCATATGTATGTGTGTATGTATGTATACACACACACACACACACACACACACACACACACACACACACACACACTAAGCAGGTATACATGCCTGCAAAGTCTGTTTGATATTTAGAATATTTTTTTTTAAATATAGTTTATTTAAGCTTTCATAGCTAAAGTATGGCTTCCAAGTGCTCTGCCCCACAGGGAGGGAAATCACTGTTCACACTTCGACAGCACAATTTAAAAAAAAAAAAAAAAAAAAAACCACTCTGATTTCCAGCTTTACCATCTATGTGATGTTGCACCTCAGTGAACCTTAAATGATCATCTGTTAATCACTGAAACCTGTGTTAGCTATCTTACCCCTTGACATACAACCCCGCCACTCTAACTGGGTCTACTTGGAAACCACTCGGGATGCCAACTTCACTATTACACCTGACCAAGACATTCTCAGTGGAGCCTATCACAATTCTGCCTTCGTCTGACAAAGGCCCAACAGGCACCCCCCAGACGGAGAGGTGGCTTTTCAGTCTGTCTTGGGTATGAGAGAAACACTTCTTCACTTACATTCTACACCCTCAAAAAGACCAGGATGAATTGTTCCTAGACCTAGCGGCAAGGGTGCCATCAAACTGCTCCTGGAGAACTGATTCGATCAGGAGCAGCCTTCAGAGGAGTGCCCGAGGCTTATTGACTGTGGGCTAAGTAACACAGCCACAGTTTGGAAACATTCTAACGCTGAAGGTAGCTTTGACCAGTAGCTCTCTATGAGGTCAAATAGACCAAAGGACCTAAACCAGACTCGTGAAGAGTCCACACAGTTAGGGAACACTTGGCCTTGAAGGGGACAGCATTTCTCTGTCAGGAAGGACAAATTTTGCTACAAGAAACAGCCCACCTTATTTAGTGGAACAACTGAGAAAATTTATTCGCTCACATCTCAAAAAGCAATGATTTCTCTCCAGTTCTCTGTCCATGTTTCTATGCTATGTGAGGTGTGGCAGTTTCAGGTCTAATGTCATAAACTTAACAAGAAGAGCAGGCATCTGTAGGGGTATTGAGTTGTTTCATGGTAAATAATTGTCCCACCCACTGGTTTAATAAAAAGTGCTGATTGGCCAAAGGCAGGCAGGAAGTGTGGGCGGGGCTACCAGACTAAGAAAATCTCTGAGAACAGAGTGCCAGAGAGAATGCCAGAGAGAATGCCAGAGAGAAACTGAAAGAAGCAGAGGACAACTATGCTGCTCTAAAGAAAGGCACCGAGCCGCATGGCTGAACAGGAAGAATCATGGGTTAGATGAAGGGTAGAGAGCTAGCAAGTGATATGCCTGGGCCTTTGGCCGATTCAGCCTAAAACTTTAGTAAGCATCTGTGTGTCTCTGTGGGCCTAGACCTTGTGATTAGGCCCGAAAGTCCCGGCCAGAAACCTCATACTACAAATGGCAGCCCAACATGGGTCATAACACGATATATACCCACATAAAGCCATAGAAAGCTTAAAAAATGGTCTAGAACCCAAAACAACTTCTGAGTTGTGTCTCAAATATGAGCTGTGGTACAGAGACACCCTGGTGAGGCACATGGGCTTGGGCTACAATGGTGGGCTTTTGGAGTGCAGTTTAAGGTGTAAAATGACTGGTTCCTGAAGTCTCAAAGGATCCTCAATATAAGCAAAATGTTGTAAATGATTTATGTAAGTTTTCTATTAATAAGGACAAAAAGAGAATAGAGTCAAAGATAGCTTCTTAGTGTAGATGTTTTCTTGGATTAGCTCTGTTTGCCTGAGGCAAACTGAGGCTTGGCTTTTGAAGAGAAGCTTCCTGATTCAGCCTTAAAGGCGAAACACTTATGAGTTCTTTAAGAGGCCCTGTTGCCTAATACTTAAATAAAGTGAATGAGCAGCAGATGGCAAAGCTTTAGTTGGTGATTATATGGACCCTAAAATTCCCAGAGTATCTGGGTTAAAAAGATAAATTCTATGAAGTTAGACTAGGAGCTGGGTGGAGCCATCCACCCATCCTACCAACCTTGAATCCTGGCAGATTAAAGGTGTGTTCAGAAATTGAAAGAAATACAAGAATTCTTGGCAGATTAAAGGTGTGTTCTGAAACAGAAATAAATAAAAGAATCTGGGTGGGGTCAATCACCATAGCCAAGCAAAAGTGTGATCAGAGACAGAAAAAGTTTAGAAATAAATATACAGTAAAGACAGTTTTTTAAAAAGAGCCTAAATGGTTTAGAGTGTATTGAAAATATATGTACATAGGCTTAGAAAAAGAAAAGAAAGGTAGAGGAAGCCCTTAAAAAAGAAATAGAGTAAAATAAATAAAAAATAAGCCACATAAAAATGGAAAATATGAAGAATGTCTGGATACTGTATGTTATTGTCTTATCTTTAAGCTTCTTGACTGAAAATGAAATAGTAAAAGCTGCTAAAAGACAGTTGATTATAAATGCTGTTGGATTAGTTCAACCTATATATTTTGTAAATGAGTTTACTTTAAAATTGAAATGCAAAGATAAGCTACTTTGGAGAAGAGGTTTTCCTTTTATTTTCACAGAAAATGAGAGACTGTGGATTTATTCCTGGATAAAGAACATAAAGTTTGAGGAAGACCCCCTGAAAAATCTCCAATGGAAATAGATGGACCAGATGATTCAGCATTACAGAGCACCTCTGTTGAAGTTTCCAGAGCTCTGTATCCAGAACAATTTCAAGGAGACTGGCTGAGATGACCCAGCCTTAGAGACTACTCCACTAAAGACTGGTGCATAATCCTACATTTTTCTTTGGATTCTTATGGGATTGCCAATGCACCCATTCAGCAGGAAGTAGCCTAGAGAACTACGACCACATTCCCAAAACATGGATTATGGATGTTTGTGTTTATTTACAGTGTTGTCTATACCTTGTTATAGATAGGGGGGGGAAAGAATATTAGATTTGGAGTTCTTTTTGTTTTAAAGAGAAAAGGGGATATGTAGGGGGTGTTGTGTTGTTTCATGGTAAATAATTGTCCCACTCACTGGTTTAATAAAAAGAGCTGATTGGCCAAAGGCAGGCAGAAAGTATGGGCGGGGCTACCAGACTAAGAAAATCTCTGAGAACAGAATGCCAGGCAGAGCACCAGAGGGAAGCTGAAAGAAGAGGACAACCATGCTGCTCTAAAGAAAAAGTACCGAGCCCCATGGCTGAACAGGAAGAATCATGGGTTAGATGAAGGGTAGAGAGCTAGCAAGTGATATGCCTGAGCCTTTGGCTGATTCCGCCTAAAACTATAGTAAGCATCTGTGTGTCTCTGTGGGTCTGCGGGTCTGTGGGCCTAGACCTTGAGGTTAGGCCCGAAAGTCCGCGCCAGAAACCTCATACTACAGGCATCTATCCTGTAGTCTCTCTTGGGGTTAAAGAAATGATTTCACCACAAGTTCCCAGCAAGAATTTATGAAAATGACCCACAACTGTCCTTCCAGCAACTGGACTAAATAGATTGGGTCGCTGTGTATCTCTCAGAAACACCTGGGGAGGGGGTATCTTTCCCTGGAGCTCAAGGGCTGTGTCACAGATGTTGAGCCCTGCATCTTAAAAGATGATGTTTCAGGGGAAGGGAGGGGATTGGATGTGAGGAGAAATGGCAGTGTCTACATTTCCCACACCAGCTCTGTGCGCTCCAGCCTCATCCTCAGTTCAACCATACTTTGAAGGCCAGAAAACAAGACAGTAGCCATAGCAACAAAGGCAGCCTTGAAATGAGGAGTACTAGGCTGTGGGCCTGGCCCATATAGTTTAAATAAGGCCTTGGACCCATTTCATCTTCTCCAGGGACATGCCCAACTGTCAATTCTGCATTCTGACAGAGTCCTTTAAAAGCTCTGTTCAATTCTTTAAAAATGAGGATTCTGAGTGATACGGGTAATGTATTCATATCTTTGCAATGTCTATCTTTATTCTTCATTGTCGTTAAGTGGAAAATTCAGCTATTCAATGCGATGATCATTTCCAGCCTCTGATAAGGTTTTTCCATTTTCTTCTTCTTCTTTTTTTAATGCTTCTAAATTGTAATAAAGCTTTAAAGACTAAGGCGCCACAGCTTCATTCATCTGTCTCTCAAGTATAATGAATGTATACAGGGGAAGAAGAAAAGGATCCGGGATTTGGTGTAATCCTATAGCTCGCTCATTTCCTCGTGGAAGGTTGAATAATTCCAGAGGAACATCACATAATACCGATGAGTTATTGTCTCATCGGCACTAAAGAATATTCAACACATGTGCATGTATAAACAACATGAAAATAGCTTACATGCGAAGCATCATTAGCAACCAGTATAATCAGAAGCTGTGTGTAAACTGTATCCACATACACACATCACAGAAAATTGAAAACACTCCTCAGAAAACAGAACAGAAATATTAGAGGGAGAAGGCTGAAAACAGACTACATTTTTCTGTCACACAGAACAAGAAATCATCTTTTTGAACTATGTAAGTCCAAATGCTGACCACATACCTACAGTGGGGACACTGGAGTTCTTCCATTGATGTCTGCCCCTAAAATTTCATTTTACACCTTTGGCATTTTCCCAACCATCTCAAGTTTAGTACACTGTTTTCTTAAAGGAGAATGAATGCTTTCCATGCTTTTTAAACATTTTATTATGAAACATAAGCAGAAATGTCTTAAATTCCTACATGCTAGCTTAAATTCCAGTCACTGAGGACGTGTGACCAGTGTTGCTGTATTTACAACCCTATACCACCCTCTCTTTATTGTTTGGAAGGTAATCAAGGCAATTCCATCTGTATATATTTCAGCATTTCTCCAAAGAACAGGACTTGTAAGTATTTCTAAATAACTAGTAATTTCTAATATTGAACATCTAGTCAGTGTTTAAATATCTCTCTCTCTCCTCTGTCTCTCTCTCTCTCTCTCTCTCTCTCTCTCTCTCTCTCTCTCTCTCTCTCTCTCTCTCTCTCTCTCTCTCTCTCTCTCTCTCTCTCTCCCTCTCATCTCAGTCTTTTGCCATCCTGGCCTTGGATGTGTGACTCTCTTCCCATTTCAACTCAAATATGAGATACTCGGCATGTCTTGCTTTCTCTACATTGTGCTTGTTTCCAAATTCCTTTGTCTCCCAAAATATCACACACTAAATGTTCTAGGCTTGGCAAGAGAGAGAGAATAAATCAACTTGATGATTCAGTGGCATACTGTACGACAATATTGGCAAGGACAATGCAATTGATAGGTGATATAATATGATACAGATGTTGATAATAATAGTAAAAATAATGATGATGATGGTGATATAATCCACAATGAGCTCCACCTACTAAGTAAAAGAGCTTCATGAAAATGACATCTTCACAATAATAGAATAGAGAGTAAGCTCTGCAATTAAATTTTCCGAGGATGAAGAAGAAATTCAGGCAACCTGATTCCGCTAACATCCAGCTGAATACTCTTTCATCTTTAACATTTGGTTCAGATGTGGATGCAGCCAAACTCAACCTCATTCAACCCCAGACCAGGACTAATTTCCAAGCTGAGTGTTCTACAGTTTTAATGTGAGATTCTGCCATAGGATCACCTGTCTGAACAATTAGTCACCAGGCAGTGACACTGTTTTGAGAGGTAGAGAGAGACTAGGCAGAAGAAGTAGGTTGATAGGAACAGGGATGGAGGTTTACAGCCCAAGTCCACTCCTGTTTGGTCTCTGTTTCCTAGCAGTCAGTATGATGCCACATACTCCCAGCACCATGGAGCTACCTGTCACTATGGCTTTCTTACACAAATGGACTATGTCCTTATTTTGTAAGCCTGACAAAATACTTCCTTCCCTACATTGTTCCCATCATGCATTTGGTCACAAGGACAAGAAAAGCAAATAATACAGAAAGCTGGTGACAGAACTGATTTGCAGGGAAAATATTGAGGAGTTTGGAGCTGTGGTCTAGAGAGGTCCTAAAATGCTAACACAAATGTTTGCAGTAGAGATTGTGATCATGAGGTTTCAGAAGTGGGTAGGGCCTCTTGGGAACAGGGCTAGATAGAGGCCATTTGTATAACTGACTGGTAAAGAGTGTGGTTGTTAGCCTATGTCTGTGAACATGAGCTAAGATAAACTCACTAAGTTGTTTGGTAGAGAAAATTTCAAGACAGAATAATATCCAGGTTCTATGGTGGTTATCGTTTCCATCCTGACTTACAGAAAGCAAGATGAGAAAAATAAAAAGGTTTGGAGAGAAAGGAAGGTTATAGCAATTTAACTGAGAACAGGCAAATGAAATGCCTATAACTGTTGACAAGATTAGTATCATTAAGGAGAACACTCAGACTTCACAGTGGGACAATATGGAAGTTACCTTGAGGGCAAGACTCTGCCCACAGAGAGGTCCAAGATGGAACAATGCAAATTCACTTGAAAAGTGATTGCTTAACCAGGGGGCCTCCAAGATGGCCTCCTCCAGCAGCGATGCTGATGAGAGAGGGTTTTCAAAGGTTCAGCTGAAAGGAAGGCAGAGGATGCTCTATCTGCATCAGAGGTGAGATGGGCTGTGTCTCAAGATAGCAGTAGAACTTGGCACTATCCCTGTGGTACCAGCTCTATGGGCATGACAAATCCAAGAGTAAGGGAGGCTTGGAGGCTTTCACCACCATTTAAGAAAGCTTCGGAAGCTAGATCAGGTTCCCTGCATTGATTTCTAGAGAGAGTCACTCATAAAGCTATGAAGACAATGCCCAGATTGTAACGGAGCCCCCTGAGTGTCAGCTATTCTAAAGATACAGCACATTTGCCAAGCAAAGCGAAAGGCAGTAAATTGAGCTGGCCCATGAGAGAGGCTTCAAAGGCTGCAGGTCAGAGAGTTGAAGGAGCGGGCCCACTGTATCAGAGTTGATGCCATCTGTAAATCCAGATGCCAGACATGGGGCTACAGTTTGGCGTTTGCCATGCTAGGTTTTCATCTTGTTTTGGTCTGGCCTTTCCTTGTTACCCTCACATTCTTCCTTTTTGGATTTTTGTTTGTTTTTGTCTTGTTTTTACCCATTTTGAGACTTTAGTGATGCTAGGAGATGAGAAGGGGACGTTGGCAACTGTGTGGATCTAATACATCCAAGGTAGAGAGAGCACAAATGTTAAGGCCTGGCCACTATCGGGCAGGGAAGGCAGAACGGCCACTAAATGCACAGGGGATGAGTAGCTGCCCTACCTACCTAACTAGATCCTGCTGTTGCATCAGAAATTCCAAGTCCTCTGGCTCCACAGTCTTAATGCCAGCATGAGCAGAAAATACCTCCAGGTCATTGCAAAGGTGCTAGAAATACTTATCTAGGCATTCCACTACCTCAAGAGCCTCCTTCTCCACAGGCTCTTGGTTCAGAAGCAAAAGAGCTTCCTATAGCGGCACCATCCAGCTTTGTAAAAGTCTTATAGCTCTTATAGCGGTGTCTAGGACCTGAGTTCAGGTCCTCGATGGAAGCCTGGTTGATACAGACTTCAGGGGCTCTGAAGATAAGACTGTAACTCTTTGTTGAGCGGGCAGCTCAAGAAACTAATGTGACCACTTGGCCTGGAGTAAACACAAGTTCTGGAAACTAATTCTGGACTTGCTGGCCTGGCAGAAATATCCTCATGCCCTTCATCCTTCTCATTCTGTGGCCTCAGCAGCCTCTGGGGGTCCGGGCACTTCCCTTAGCTGTACCAGCTGAGGATGTAGAGTGAAAAGAAGCACCAAAGCCAGGTCTCCTTCTGTGGTTCTGCAGCCCCGTCCCTGGGCTTTGCATCCCGGAGCCCACAACTCCTTCAGCATCCTTCAACTCCAGTGTCAGAAGGGTTGGGCAGAGACCGATACACACTAAGGGAACAGTCAACCAAGGGTTGTGAGGAAGACTGGGTGTCTTTCCAACACTGCATCTGTTGACAGGATGCCAACGGGGGTTCTACAGTTGTCACCTGGAAGAGCTGGGGCCAAGGAATCGTCTTCCAGATCCAGAAAAAAAAATAGCTACATGCACAGGTTGGTGTATGGTACATGCATGAGCCAGGCCAGGTATCCTCACTGGCTGGCTGAAGAGGTGGGACCAAGCTGAGGTGGGAAAGCTGGTCAAGGACAAAACAGCAGCATTCCCAGGTGGCACCGAGAGAGAGGCAACCCTTGGTTCAGTTCCTGCTGAAATACAATCTCCAACCTATCATAAAACAATGAACAATAAATGTGGGTGAGGGTGCAGCCTAGGGAATTCCTATAAACTGTTGGAGGGATGGAAATTAGTGCAACCACTTATAAAAATCAGTCTATAGTTTCCTAAAAAACTAAAGTCCAGAGTTACCATACATTTCTGCTATGCTGGTTTGGAATATACTCTTAAAAAGTCTAAGTCAACTTGCCACGGATTATCCACATTTGTTGGAGCATTCTTTACAACAGGGAACTTTATTCTTGATATGGAACCTGTCTATAAGCCTACTGACTGATGGGTGGTGAGTGGGGAAAATGTGAGGTGTATGCAGAAGGCAGTTTTACTCAGCCATAAGGAAGAATTAGATTGTGTCATTTGCAGGGAAATAGAATTTGAGATCATCTTGCTAAGTCAATGAGCCAAACTCAGAAACACAAAATTACAAAGGAAGACAGAGAAAAGAATGGGGGGGGGGGAGAGGGAAGGAAACTGGGCAAGACTGGAAGTGACGTGAATACTGCCCAAGCAAAAATGACAGGAATGGGAGGCATGGAGGGAGTCACATGGTGTGACCAGGCTGGTGCCGATGGTCCAGAGGATGCCCGTGAACGAGCTGTCTTCAGTCCACATGGGAAGACTGAAGGAGCCGCTTCTCAAGTCAGGGGAGAAGGGGAACAGCAGCAACAGCATAGTTGGACTCAGCAGCAAGACATCAACGGGAGAGGTGAACTTGCTAGCATAATGTAAAGGCAAGCAGCCAAAAAGTAAAGCTTTTCAAAACATATAATTACTTAATTTACCTCCATCCCCCTGGACCTCGTTGGTGCTACCAAATAGCACCACTCACATAAGAGTAGATTTTACACTTTAAATAACTTGACCAAGAAAATTAAACACCCAAGTTCACAACCACATCCCTCACAGTTGCTCATCTCGGAACTGTTTCTTAGAAATTGCTTCCAAGTGAACACAAGATGCAGCACGTGCATAGAATTCTTTCAATATTGACAGGCCCACGACATCTCCATGAGATTCTGTTGTGTGATATTTTGTTTGTGTTCTGACAAATAAAGCTCGGGCCTGGAGATCAGAAGATGGAGCTAGCCACCAGTTAACCATAGAAGCCAGGCAGTGGTGGCACACACCTTTAATCCCAGCAACATCAAGAGGTGGATACAGAAATATAAGGCAGAAGGAGACAGGATCTCATCCCCATTGAGTCTGAGGATTCTTACAGATAAGAAGTCTCTAGTGGCTGCTGCTCTGCTTCTCTGATCTTTCAGCTTTTACCCTAATATCTGACTCTGGGTTTTTATTGTTAAGATTAATTAGGATCATGCTTCAATACTCAGTGTGGTCACTGCCTTTCAGCTTTGTTCAAAGTTCCAGACACAAACTAATTATCATCATCAATTACTGAGTTTTTACTGGAGCCAGGAATGTTATACACTGGCTCATTCTTCCTAATTTAATCCATAGATGAGGAAACAGCTAGCATATAGCAGTGCCAGGATACAAGGGCAGGCAGACTTCGGTGCAATTTCTCCAGACAGTTCCATTTCTCCACTGCTTCTTGTTCGGGTAGGTTCAGTGATGGTTGTGTTCCTGTGCTGCTCAATGTCAGTCCCCAGGGAGATACTCAAGTTCCCTTCGTGGGGCCAGTAATTCAGATAGAATTATATGTCTCCTATTAACAAATTCCCTTCTTATTTATTGTGTTCAGTTTATACTACCAACATTTCTATGCATTACCTAGAAGGCTGACTAAAAACCAGTGAGACAAAATCTAATAAATATATAAGGGGAAAATGTCATCGAACTTAAATATAAAACAGTGATTATCAATAAGTCAGTTTATAGATATGTTCAAAATATTTGTTTTAATTTTTAAATTTACTTGCTGTACTTGTATGGGTATTTTGCCTACATGTTTATATATATCAGAGGTCAGAAGAGGGTGTTGGCTCCCTTCCTACCAGAGTTACAGATGGCAGTGAGTCACCTTGTGAACTCAGGGAGTCTAACAGGATCCTCAGCAAGAGCAAACAGTGCTTTAAACTGCTGGGCCATCTTTTCAGTCCCCACTAAAAGTATTCTTAACCTTGTAGCTGCAGTAAATCACAGGGAAAGGCTTGTCTGTTATCAAAGCTCTATCCAGCTCACTGCTAGGAACTGTAGACAGGAGAGCAGAAATGCCAAGTGATCCTGAACAGTTTACAATACCCAACACATCATTTCCCTCGTTTTCCTTTCTACACAAATATAATAAGCAGCAATCAATAAAAAGAAGGAACAAGCATGTCAGAAATAAAAATATGAAAGCAAAACTTCTTTTTTAAGAATACTGTAATTAGCTTTGGGGGGGGGATGGGACATGAGCTTCATTTTGCAGTGAGAACAGATTTCTGAGCACATTCCTGGCCATTCTTGCTGTCACGGTGACTGACAAGAAAATAGGTTCCCCCTTACACGTGTTTCCCTTTTCAGCCTTTGTGATGTGAAATAAACATGGAGCTGTCAAAAAGGAATAAACTGAGACAGGCTAAGACAATTTGCCACTGATGGTGGTCATCAGAAGGAAAGTGAAGTGGCCCCAGCTCACTGGCATTTACATAATCAGTCAAAACCCACCTTGTCCTGAAATCTGCACGTGGAACCAGAGCAAATGCTGAAAAACAGGGGCATAATGAGTGGAGTCCACAGAAATATCCTCCATCCTGACATGAAATCCGAAGAGCTTCTACGCCCTCTTTCCAGATTCTTCAAATGTCTCCCTGTATGCGTCCATGAGCCCTCTCCTTCCTTAGTACCAAAAATACTGCTCAGCGTCTTTAAGAACTTCTCACTTTCAGAGCCAGATTAAGACGAAATTACTACATATAATAAACTTGTCTTTTGTTTTAAAAATGGGAGTAGCCATTGCTAATGAAGACTTCATTAAATTTATGCGCACTCTCAAAAATGAAGTTCTATTGCAATAACGATTACCTTCCATTTCTAAAAATGCATTCTAGTTTAATAATCCTAAAAATGGAATTATCTTCTGTTTATTATAATAAGAAAACCTTGGGGGAAAGTAAATACCATGCAATATGAGCATAGGTTGTTTTGTTTCTTTTTTAATATGATATGGGACACAAAAAAAACACTATGAGCTATTTTAAATGCCAAGAGCTTTAATAATGTCTGAAAAGTCTTAAGTTGAATGAGGTGTGGCTCAGAGCTAAATCACCTAGCATAGTGATGCCCAGGGTTGGGCCCCTAGCACTGAAAAACGTATTATCAAGTTAAGTGAAAATAGCAGATTATAAAATTATGTGCATAATAATTCTCAATTATGTTCAAAGATGCAAAAATATAGTCCCAGATCTCCTTGTCTTCTTGTCTGATTTTTGTTGCTGTGAAAGACAATGACCAAAAGTGACCAGAGGGAGGAGAGGCTTTCCTTCAGGTTATGGGTCAGTCAAGTGAAACAGGCAGAGCAGGAGCTAGAGGCAGAACCTGGAGGAAGAACTCAAGCAGGGACCTTGGGGGAGCACGCTTCCTGGCTTGATTCCCCGTGGGTTCTCACCCAACTTTCTTATACACCTGAGGACCACCTGTCCAAGGGTGGTGCCACTACAGTAGGAAGGGCTCACACCACCACCAATAATAAATCAAAACACCACCGTACAGACACGCCCACAAGCCAGTCGTAGAAGTAATTCCATGATTGACATTCTCTTCCCAGATGTCTCTAATTGTTGTAGATTTAACAAAAGGTAACCAGCACACTGGCCAAAGCAATTAAGGTAGTGGGAAAGGAGGAGGCGGATTGTGCTTTTTCTGTATATTATCTTACTGCTATTTAACTTTTAATGTGTGAGTGATAGAGCTGAGGCAGACAGACAGACCAATGGACTACAATAGATCCTACATGTAGACTCAATATAATTATATCCACATATATATGTGTAAACTTATGTATATAACAAAACTATTAACTAGAATTTAAAAATAGAAATTTATAATTTATGCATAATATAGCATATACAATTAACTTTCTCATTCAATCTATATTTAAAATCTAAAATTCATATAACCATCTTAAATATGAAAAACTAAATATTTTTCAGGAAAATATAGATCATATCATTATGATATAAGAGTAAGAAAACATTTCTTAAATAAGATGCAAAAGGTAAGTCTTAAGAAAGACTAACCAGTTCAGCTACACTGAAATCTAAAAGCCCACATACTACCCCATTACTCCATCCCTCCTTCCACCTTAACATCACCTCTCCTCTGGTGTACAGTCTCTCATCTCTCTCTTCCAGGACACTGTGAGTAGGGTCAGAGCCCTCCTGGGTATCTCCACATCTGGGTATCCTTAGACAACAGGCTCAGTAGCAGAACACGAGCTGATGGACCACACTGGGGCTGCTTTCCAGCACAATTCCTTAGCATAACTACATCTGCACATGGCTGTTGTTTTTCTATTTAAAAAGGTAGCATTTATAGATTCTAGAAATTGGAATTTGGTATGTTTGGACAACCAATACTCAGCCTGCTTATAACTACTTCATTATGAAAGATTCTATTTTATTTCATGTGTTTTCCTTGTAAACTTTCTGTAAGATAATATTTATTTCACAGATGTAAGTCTTTCATAATCTTCACTTCCTATACTGGCTCTCACTTTGAGCCAAGACAGTCAGACACACTCATTTACATGATGGTGGAAAATAGCAGAGTACTTTGTCCACATCAGACCCTGCATGTCCCATTGAGGCAAGTAACCCTGTTGCTGAGATGTGTCTCACTTCCAGGCAGTGACCAACACATACAGACTAAGTGGTGGTCTATGGCACAGCTAAAAACAACATAAACAGACTTGAGATACTAACGATCATTTTCCAGGCTGTTAGCTATTAGAGGCTACAAGCAGATTCCAGTTTGAAGCAAGATAACCCTGCGAAGGAAGTGCAGATAATTCCTACCACTACCTATGTTTCCTACTCCAAGCCTAAATGCTCCCCTAATTCTTCCACCCTTTCCCCTTCTTCCAGCCCCCACTCACACACTTCTCTTTGTCTACAATTCTGTATCTTACACACATGCTATAGCCTCTTACCTCCTGCCAAGAGTTAACTCAAATAAGCCTAGCCAAAATTATCCTGCACTTCTGTTTCAGTCACAGCCAGCATTATAAGCATCCCTCAGACCTAAGTGGGGGGGGGGGTGGTTGATTCTACACAATGCACAACCATGAGAAATGACTGATTGAGATACAGCGCATTGCCTGTGCTGCCAATGGTGACATTGTTATAGTAAATTCATCATCCTGACACATTCATAATGCACCGACACTCTTGTCTGATTATGTCTCTCACAACAGGGTTACAGCTTGTGCTGTGTACCTCAAGGAGACATATGGCACTGAGAAGAGTTGTCTCACCTAAGCCTCCGCTCCACCACATGCTGTTTCTACTGAATAAACAGTGCCCTGTAAAGAAAAGGCAATGCACAAGGGCAAAGGCAAAGGGGCCGATTCCCGGCTGAAATGGAAGCTAAATGGATACTGTCCCCTGGGCTTTTCTGAGGAGACACTTGCAGACAGAGCTATCAACATCAGCAGTATCTGGACTGATGAATGGGCTGGTCATAAGCGACTCTATTTGAAACCAGGGACATTTTCCTGAATCACACAATTACTTGTAGACATGAACGACACAGCCCTAAACACCACGGGGAGGATGAGTCAAGTGTCAAGAGAAACCCGTATAGCCTTTCTTTCTCCCACGGCTTGCATGTGTGGACCTGTATACACAGGCATGCTCACACACACAGCACATGTTAAATGACAACCACAAAATACCAAATGTGAAACCACTATCTTTGTTTATTCATTCTCACCTCAGATGCTAATGTGCACACACACACACACACACACACACACACACACACACACACACACACACACACACACAAACTGTGTTAGGACTCACTGTCCAACAGAGGTGGCATGCATTCCTGAGGTGGTCATACTGTGATTCCACAGAGCATCCTATGCACTCTGGACACTGGAAGAATTATATCCACCCACACTCATTTTATTTAGGAGTAACTGTGAAAGTACTGTTCCTGTGTAATTCAAAAATAGTTTTCAGTTAGCCAAAACATAGACTAATGATAAGGAAGACCATGGAGGAGACTGAGTAGGTTTCTTCTGTGACCACGCTGGATCTCCTCCCTCTGGAATTCCTCTCACAAATTCAGCACCAGTCAGGCCCTTCAGAGAATCTTCTGATCTTGGGCATTCCCCACTGCTGTGTGACCAAACTTTTCCTGAAGAACCACCACACACATACTCATTCCAGACAGGGAGCCTTCAACAGACCAAAGTGTGGACACCACCAAAGTCCAACTTGGTAAACAAATAAGTTTTATTAGAGTTACTTGAAGAAATGTAGGTGAATATTATTTAAGAAGCAGAAATGACTCAAAGACATTTTGACAGGACAGCTCATAAAGGTGGGAACCTGCACAGCGTACAGCCTGCAGGCAGCTCCACAGCTTCCAGGTGTCCCAGTTGGTCCTAATTGTCTTTCAGGTAGGTCAGCTGGCTTCTGCTTCTTCCAGGAAAAAACTTAGCTAGTCTTTGAATCTTCTTTATAAGCTCAGTTTTGCTTTGTCTAAAAGGGACTTGCAGCTTTTACTGCTTATCTCGGCAAGTGTGAAGCTAGTGAATCTGGTCAGTTTCAGGGACTTCCTGAAGCTGTTTTGAGTTAGTTACCTTCCTGATTTAGGAGCTTCCCTGCAGGATGGACATTTCAATCTTGAGGAAATTGTCACACAACAGCCACTGATAAAAATGTACATTTTTTTCATTCATTTAACAAATGTGTTGTGTTTTTTTAAAAACTTGTCACTGTACAGATGCAGTGATATAGAAATGTAACTGTCTAGAAGATGACTTAAGTGTCATGATTAAGACATAACAACACAGTAAGAGAGCTTTGGGGACTTTCTACAAGGAAGCAGATCTTCAGTTAGTGAATTAAAGCCTTTGGGCCTTGTTCAATGGATTCAAGTATCAGTGAATGGAAGGAAGCTTCCTACCCTCCCCCCTCCACACACACACACACATACACACACAAATCTTTAAATCACACATTGGAACTGTAGCGAATTCAGGCATTCTGGCACTTTCTTTCTCTACCTACATAGAGTGCTGGCCTGTGGCCATGGCCTGCAGAGCAAATGGAACATAAGCAGGGAGCAGCGGTGGAAGCATGAGCTCCTGAAATCCCGCTGTGCATAAAGGATGGTTTTTAATTTGCTTGCACATTCCAGGAGGAAAAAAAAAAGTTTCCTACTTATAGATTAATCTAACATTCTGGTAATAATGCTCTCTTGACTCATTATTCATTGTGGAGATTGCCTCTGTTTCTGCCTACACCTGTTTGGCTCTCTGATCCCTGAATCACGTGACAGGGAACCGAAAGCAAGCTCTATGTGAAACGAATGTCTTCTATTTGATTCATGTGCAGACAGAGGGAAGCAATACCTCACAGGAAAGTTGAGAGGATTAAGTTAGATAATGGATAGCACAGGTAATTTAGAAAGTTTGTTTCTTCCAACAAGCCTCGGGCTTTTCTGAGGCATGGCAATATAGTCTTATGCCGATTTCATACAGATAGTTAGGAATAGTTATAAAATGCATACAAGATCTCATCAGGAGGAAGTAGACCCTTGAAAACAAACACATGCTGCCCAGGAGGATGCTAACCTAACAGCCTAATTGTAACGGAAACTGTACAGTGTTGCCGTTATTTTCTAAGCAAAGAGTTGGCAAAGGATTGGACAACAGACATTTCAGGCTTTGCTAGTCAAGAAGTCATGTTGCCCAGGCTGGGGCGATGGCTCACTGAGGAAGAGCACCTGCAAAGCAAGGAAGAAATATGGAGCTTGACTCCCAGCACTTGGGTGGAAACCATGCATAGCCAGCATTAGAGGACAGAGTGGTACTGGGAGCCCCCACTTCTGCTAGCAAGTTTCAGGTTCGGTGAGAGATCCATCTCAAAAAATAAGGTGGGGAACAGTAAAAAGGGTTCCCTATGTTCACGTATGAGCATACACATATCTACACATGCATGTAAACATATATGTCACACAGATACACCAAGAACCAAATGTTCTGAATTCTTAAGTGTTCTAAAAGAAAAACTAACAGAGTTTTTTGTTTTTTGTTTTGGGAGTTTTTTTGTTTGTTGAATTTTACATTCTAAAATGTAAGCACTTTTCCGAACTTCAGGATTAGGTTTGGCCTTAGAGCCTATACTTTGCCAACAACTCCTGATATATATATCTGGATCTCTCAACCCAGTTTTCAAACCAGAAATCCCCACTAGCTGGATTAGGACATGCTTGAGTGCAAGCACTCCACACACAAGGTCTGTGAATCCTCATATTACCTCTACACCACACCCATTTTCATCAAAAATGACCCACCTGCCATTCTCTACACCCCTCCATCCACACATCACCTTTTTGTACTAAATAGATCTGTTCCATTTAGAGGAGCAATACATTAAGTCATTAACATTGTGATAATAATTTACATTTTCAAGTGTTTTTTTTCTCCTACGAAATCTTAAATGATATATAAAAATAAAAGAACACCAAAAGAGGGAAGAGTAAACAGGGGTTGTTCTCTGCAGAAATCTGCAGTGTTTCCCAAATCCAGATAGATTTGGGGCACGTGGAGATTGAGATGGAAAAGTGATGAATCTGTGTTTCATGTCCACACTACTGAAAACAGAATAAAACCCTGGTGAGGCATGTAATTGCCAGAGCCCTAAACTAAGGCTCAACAGGATCTGACCTAGGCGAGTTGTTCAGCCTTGATGACTCTCAATCTAGCTATCTGATAAATGCAAATTATGTCTAATTTATCCTAGGGTGTTTATAAGAACTAAATTAGATACTGACATCAGGAACATGAAGAACTGTGTCTTGGCACCTAGATGGTCTCAGTAAGGGGTAGCAATAATTGCTTTAACAATTGTTAAGGGGTTTTAATGCAAAAGAACAAATGTAAAATTTGTTTTCAATGCCTTCTTTCATCCCTCAAGATTTTGATTCAGAAGGACTGTGATAGGGCCAACAAAATGCATATAAACAGAAATGTCTGGTGGCTCGAGTGTCAGTTAAACAAGATGATGCCACATTTGAAGCACAATGTCCTAGCAAACAGATGAACAGTGTTAGAGCCTGGAGCAGTTGTTAGAGGAGAGAATGTGAGGGTAAGCATTAGGAGGGTGTTCAAGGGGGACCACAAGAGAAGGTTCTATGTCTTCGCCCAGGTGTTGGTACCTGAATATGTTCACCCTAGTATCATATATAAAGATACATATTTGTGATTTATGCGCTTAACTAAATGATTTTTTTCTTCTATAGAAAAGTAGAGCTCCAGAACTCATGCCAGAGTGAACAGCAAAATAAAAGTTCCCATTAGTGGTTCTCATCCCTGACAAAATATTAAATTATCTTAAAAAACTATGAATTAACATCTTGGTCCAGACCCAGTTCTCACAAATGCTGATTTCATTGGTTTGAATGGGGACCTATCCATCAGTGATTAGATGCTCATAAAAATATCATAGTCAACAAAGATCTAAGGCAGGTGAATATCATACATTCATAACATCAGCAAAACAGAAGCTGAGGCAAAGATTGTGAGTTCAAGGCCATCCTGGCCTACACAATGAGATTGCATCTCAAATATATATATATTTACCATGCCAAACAACATAGCATAATTTATTCTACCTGTTTTGTTTAGGTTAATTTTTAATTTTTTATACTTGTCTTTTCTAAGTTTTTTATTAGCATATAGCAATTATATAGGATAATAGCTCTCACACTGAACTTTTCATGCATGTGCATATTTGACACATTGCTCTCATGGTCCTCTCTTGTTCCCTCCCATATTCCTACTGATCTCCTTTTTCTTCCCAACTACTACTTTTTTTTAACCTAATGAACTTAAGGAGGGCTGCTCACAGAAGTATTGATAAACGGTTATTTATAAGAGTATAGTCAACTCACAAGTAGCTTTACCACTGATAAAAAAAAAAAATCTTCCCTTTCCCAGCAACCACCAAATGCTTACAGATGGATCCTCAAGGAAGGATGGGGCCTTGTAAGCCTCTCCCACATAGCAATCATCAACTGCCAATAAAACCTTAGGCAAAGGTGGGACCTTGCGGTCCTCTCCCTGCATCACTGATGGAGAACTGTTAGCCAAGAATGCCAAGGCCACGCCATGCCTAGAAGACAGAGGTCAGCAACCCTACCCTGCCCTCTGGCTTTTCCAATCTTCACACTGTCTCCTCCGTGATAGTCCCTGAGCTTTGGAGAGGATGGTAGAGATGTTGCATTGAGGGATGAAAATTCAGCCGTCAGTTATGTCACCATTTTGACCAGTTATATGCTCTCTGCAGTGAACACTGCCCCCTGCAGAAGGGAGCTTCTCTAACCAAAGCTGACATAGTGCAAACTTATCAGCACAAATAGAAATATTTAGAAGATAATTTTACAGGCATGTTATGTCAATTTATCAATAAAATAGCCATATCTCCCTCCAAACTAGGAACTCCTCAGCTACATCTGCAGCACTATATGTGTATTCTCTCCTGTGTATTAGGCCTCACATGCAGGAAGAAAGTTATTAGTCACTCCCTAAAGGGCCGTACCACTACTGTAGCTGTGCGCATATCTTGCATAGCAGAACTGGATGTAGCACGTCACCTCACTCATCTTGTATTCTTCTAATGCTTGCATCAGCCAACAGTTGAGCAAAATAATCTACCACAGAGCCTGGTTTGTCATAAACTTTTGAATAACTCATAATTTATTGGATACCTGTTTTTAGCTTTACCCATCAGCTTGACATGCCTAGGAATAAAGGACCTCTATTGAGGTACTAGTTCTAACTGATTCTACTTTAAATATGCCTGTGTGGAATCTTCTTGACTGCTAATCAATATGGGAGAGTCCAGCTCACTCTGGGTCTGAGCTGAAACAGATAAAGAGGTGAGCAAGCAAAGAAAGCCAGTAAGCAGCATTTTTCCATGGTCTCTACTTCAATTACTACTTTCAGGTTCCTGCCTTGAATTCTTGCCTTGGCTTTTCTTGATGATGGACTATACCCTGTAAGCCAAATAAACTCTTTCTTCCAAAAGTTGCTTTTAGTCAGTTTTATCACAGCAACAGAAAAGCAAACTACAACACATGTATCTTTCATCTAAAAAAAAACAAAAAGCAAAAAAAAAAAAAACACTAAAATATGCCGTGCCTGTTTCCCTAGTGATGACCAATTATAAGCTTGCTGCTACTTCCCGGCATCAAGAAAGAGCATCCTACTATAGCCCAGGAAACAATCACAATCAGAATCTAGCATAAAAGTCTCTAGAGAATGCTTATTGCTCTCACACCATCATCAAGTCAAGAATTCTAACAAAGCCATTGTATATCAGGGACCATCTACATTTTAAAAGATCCTCAGATGAAATGTCCTTTTTCACCAGAGCTGAAAGCTAATGCCCTGTCTCCAAAGACCCCACTGTTAAGGCACAGTGATTGGATCGCTCAGTGGGTCTGGGTCTATACTTCTGTTTCTGGAGGTGGGTATGCCAATGCCACTAATCAATAGAACACAACCATGTTTTCAGAAGCTGGCCAATGTTGTCTTCCTTGAAAGGCTAAATCAGTGGCAATCAGCCCTCTGTTCTTTAGGCCTCTACCAATAAGAGTTAATGAGTCTCACACATCATAATCTGGGAATGACTGAACAATAGCTACTGTTATGACACATATGCAGTGCTGGTCAAACATCTTGTTTAAATATCCATACATCACGGGTAGAAAAGGGCTCACAAAGCCCCTGCCCCTAATCCAAGGAACTTCTCTTCAGGGATGTAATGCTCAGAGTAGCCCATGCTCTAGATGGTCCTATACCCATGCATATACAGGCAACACTACACATACGCAAATTCAGTGGGTATGTTAAGAGAGAGAGGGAGAGAGAGAGAGAGAGAATGAAGTTGAGAGGGAAAAGGGAGAGAATGAGTAAGGAGGAAATTGGAGAATTGGAGAGGAGAGAAAAAGGTGTGGTAATGGATCCAAACACACTGTACATGTATATGAATATTAAATAAAATATTCATTTTAAAAATAAATCCTTATATATACACAAATATATATGTAACAACAGTAAAAGAGAAAGGGGCCATGAGTTTGAACGAAATCAAGGTGGGGAAAGGGTGGAGGTAGAAATGGACAGAAGAAATTGTGTAATAATATTAGAATCTCTAAAATATTGAGAGGATAAATGTTAAAGTCAACATAAAGAGTAAATAACTATTCATAGAAACCTGAGCTGAGCCCCTGAAGGGTATCAGACACTGAGCTGTGCTCACAAGTACTTACAGGGGCTCAGACAGTGGGAGCTGCCAGAGACTATACATATAGAACCTGTCACTGCTAATTCCTGATCACAGATGCCTACAGAACTTGATTAGAATTGTTACCACTTTCCACATTCAGCACAGAGCACTAGAAGCTCAAGATCCTTGGGAAAGGACCATGATAATACTCTAAGAAGAAAGACCATACACATTCTAGTATGAATATAAGAGACTGGGGAACGATTTGGAACAGAGCCTCACTGTGTGGCCCATACTGCCCCCAAAGTCACAGCATCCTGCCTCATTTCCCCTGGGTGCCAGGACTCTAGGCAGGCATGGCACACCAAGGTAAGAGGTTTGTTCTGTATATTGATAGTTGTTTCTGACACATTTGTCCTGGAGGCTGCAGCCAGAACTTTATCATTTACCAGAACCTGAGAGAAATTCTACTGCGGGAAATCAAATGACAATCATCAAGTCCCTTTACAGCAGGAATCCTCAGTGCTACCATAAGCAGAACCTCATCACTCCAAACCACTTTGCTCCTAAAGACTTGGCTGTGCACATTTTCACTGCCCGGAGCACCTGCTTTGTTTTCATTACTTAAATCCTATTGGGAAGAAAGGCCTTGCTGTTAGATTGTAGATCTCACATAAAATATCTGGGCTATTGGATTTGTCAGCTCTCAAGGAAGACAGAGTAATTGAAGTCCATTTATAACGCTTTCATGCACAAAAGCAGCAATATCAAAAGACAGCATCAACCGGCAAAGGAGGAAAATCTCCTGACATTATATATTCTGTATGAACTTCCCACACTTATATAAAAAAAAATGTCCTAAAAAACCAGGAAGCCTGGGTGTAGCGTCACTCAACACTATGGCAATAGAACAAATCACCCATTGTCCTATGGCTCCAATCTCAGCTGTAGAGAAGGCACTGCTCTGCCTCACACCCTGCATCACATTCTATTTCAACAGGGCTAGCAGGGCTAGCAAGCGTGTGTGACCTCCACCCAACGAACAATTAGGCATTTTAGAGAGAATTAAATGTGGTAGTATGTAAAGCTAAAATAATAAGTCATGAGCCTACTGGGTTTGTTTCAGATATAAAAAGCTGAACGTGAGAAAATCAAACAATGCAATTCACTATATTAACAGATAAGGAGCAACACAGTACAGTCACCTCAGCAAGTGCAGAAAAATTATTTGACGAAAAAAATCAAAATTCATCCGTGTATTTAAAAAAAAACTATTAGCAGACTAGGTCTAGGGAGGGGTTTTGACTGGTATTTTTCAAAAATTATACTTGCTACTGCTCTTCTAAGATGATAAACAATCATGCCTCCTTCCACTTTAGTAAGAAAAACTGGATTTCTCCTCTAAAACTCTCTTACCACTCTTTCCGACATCTTGCTAGAAGCTGTGGCTGGGAAAGGGGAAAGGGGGGAGAAGGGGGGAAGAATACAAACCAGAAAAGAAAGGGTAAAGTTGGAAATACAACCTCCAAGAGGGCCCATGAGTCTGTCCCATGCATGAGCTTCCTGAGTCTCAGGGACTCCCCCCACCCCCCCACCACCTTTTCTTCCCAGGAAGAAATGTTTGAGTGATTCAGGGAGAGTATCTACAAACACCGGGCATGTCTGAAATACATAGAATATATTGGTTTGCTTGCTTTGGGGGAGTGTCTTACCATGCTAGACTGGCCTCAAATTCCCTGTAGAGCTGAAAGTGACCTTGAGCCCTGGTCCTCCTGCTCACCTCCCAGGTGCTGGCATTACAGACATCCACAGCATGCCTACTAAATAACTCTTAAAACTCATGAAGAAGGTGACCAAAAACTATAGTTAAAATGGGCAATCATCATTAAAAAAAAAAATCAGTAAATCTACAGTAGAATACTACTACATCTCTACTCGTATGGCTAAAATGAAAGTCTGGCAGTATCAAATGTGGGTGAGATGATAAATATAATACAAAGGAGACACTTGAATAAGCTGTTGGATGGTGGCTTACCGAAGTCCAGCAGCCACTTCCCATGTGGATCAGGAATCTGTCTCCTGAATGCCTCCATGAGAAAACATACGCTTTCATCACCAATTCCTGTTGGTTTGATCTTGGGTGTTCATTGTTGCTGATGTGGGGGTCCCACTATATAGTTCTATCTGTCCTGGAACTTGCTGTGTAGACCAGGCTGGCCTCCAGCTCTCAGAGACCTATCTGCTCCTGCCTCCAGACTACTGGGGTTAACAGTGTTCACCCCCACACTTGGCTCCTCAACAACTTTTAAAGTACTTTGTACACAGATATTTCTAGTAACTTTATTCATAATAAAAGCTTCAAACTGAAAACAACACACACTCAAAGTTTTTTAAACTTTGGTCCAGGCTAGGGAGGTGGCTCAGTCAGCAAAGCCAGCTGCGCCAACATAAGGAGATTGAGTCCTGATCTCTGGCACCCACATAAAAGCCAGGTATGTACATGCGCTCTAAGCACAGAGCTGTGAAGGTGGAGATAAGTGGATTTCCAGAGGTGACTGGCAGCCACACTAGCCAATCAACGCACTTTCCATTCAATGAGACGCATCTCAGAAAAGGCAGACAGCAGTAATATCAACCTCTGGCCTTCACATGAAAATAACATGTTGATATGCACCTGCACATACATGTACGCTCACAAATATACATAAGATACACACACAGAGACATGCAAAAAACAACAAAAAGAAACAAACAAAAACCCTATGGGTCTACACAATAATATAGACTGAAATGTTATGCTTGGGGGAAAGAACCCACACCAAAGGCTGCCTATTCCATAATCCATTTGTATGAAATGTAGGAAAGACAAAACTAATCTGTGATGATAGAAATCAGACCAACAGTTGCCTAGGAACAGGCTTGAGAGGTGGGCTGATGAAAATGAATGCATGCAGATGATTCAGAAGACAAAGATAGGCTGTTTTCTTTTTTTATAATTTTTCTTTATTTTAAATTTTTCATACATATATACAATAAACATGATCATATTCACCACCGCCCAGTTCTCTCCTCCAGCTCTTCCTGTCCTAATACCATGCTCATTGTTTTGCTTTGTTTTTTTTCTCATTTTTTAATAACCCACTAAATCCAATCAATGTTGCCCATGCCATTTACAGAAGACAGAAATTTTCTGCATTCTTCCTCACCTTCCAGCTCTTATATCCTTTCTGCCCCTCTTCTGCATCATTCCCCGAGCCTGGATAAAGGTGGTAAAGATGTCCTACTTCAAGCTGAACATCCAATCTTTTCTCAGAGCTTCAACCAATTATGCATCTTTACATTGACTGGTATCCATTGCAGAAGCAGAGGAGGAGGAAGAAGAGGAGGGGGAGGAGGAGGAAAAGTTGTTGTTTCTCTTCTTAAGGCTGAGAATAGACCAGTGCACGACCTTTTAGCAAAAATTACAATGGCGTCTCAGTCATGAGGTTTTGACCAGGATTACAGTACCAAGCATCAAATTCCCTCTATGAAGCAGGACTCAAATCTAATGAGAAAGCAGCTAACTACTCCCATAACAGTCTTGCCTCTATTGCACCAATGAATAGATCTTTTCTGGCAGGTCATTTTTGCAGCATACAGGGGCCATTACTGGATAAGACCACTGATCTCCCTCAGCAGCTTGCAGAGTACCTTCCAGCACTGTGAAATCCAGTTTCCTATCAGCCTGAGATTGGTTACTCTATGTCTCTCAGCAGAAGTATGTGGTATCTTCAAGAATAAGATCTTACTATGTGAACATGGTGTGTAGTCAATGACAATAGCAAGAGCCTGTGTTTTGAAGATCTCTGGGCCCTCCTTGTGGGCTCTCTCATGCCTTTATGTTGTCTGCATTGTGAATTCGTTTATCAAAATTCATGGAAACTTGCCATTAGAAAATGAATCATTTTTTGGTAAATGACGACCTTTGACATATCTGACTATATTGTGACACCATTGATATAATAAAGAGGCAGGGACTATGAATCACTGAACATTACTGTTTATTACTTATTGTATGGTAGAATCCGTACTCGGCTCTGTAAAAGAACTTTCTCATTTAATTACTCACAAAGCCATTAGCTGAAGCATTATCCCTAGCCCCACTTTACAGATGGGGAAATGAAGACTTGGAAGTTTGAACAGCTAATATGTAGCATGATTGGCTTAAAAAGTCAGCCCTATCTGTCTTCAAACTAGTCCATTGCTCTCAACACTGCACCGTGCTTTCCCCAACAGAGGAAGGCTTTATGCCTCTACTACAATGAAACATTGCTAACAAGATGTCAACAAAGGAAGAAATAAGTGGGTTTGTCACTTGGGCAGAATAGAAACATGATAATAAATCATCAGGCTTTTCAGGAGCCACTAATGTCAACAGACCATCAAATCTGAACTGATGGAGCAGCAAATGTAATTATTGAACCAGGACAATTCCAGTTTAAGATACTGATTAATCTCAAAGATACAAAGGTCACTTGAGAAGGAAAATTAACTTACAAAGAAGATCAGGCAGTT
Source organism: Phyllotis vaccarum (assembly GCA_033318265.1). Taxonomy (NCBI): domain Eukaryota; kingdom Metazoa; phylum Chordata; class Mammalia; order Rodentia; family Cricetidae; genus Phyllotis; species Phyllotis vaccarum. The sequence goes on along the minus strand of JARWLC010000001.1, from coordinate 76,614,095 downwards.
GGCAGAGAGTAAAAAAATCCATGCTGTGTTTTTTCTTACACTTGTCTTATTTACCACAATGCCTGTGTTCTCTGCCAACATTTTACAAGTGAATTCTTACACATATTCAATCTCATATTGAATAAGTGGATTCAGCTCCAGAGCACAAAGAAGTGGAAACAATCTAATTAATCCTAGGAAGGCAAATACATCCCAAATATGAAAAGTTAACAAAGGCAGTACCAAAAAAAAACCTTGTAAGTGGGAAAGACAGGCAAGACACAAACACAGAGAAAAGATGGTATTGTAGAAAAAGCATATCTAAGAATAAAACAATTAAATTACAAATAACAAATTAGTAAATATAATTCAACAAAATATCATATAAGGCTAGCACGTAGAATTAAACAAAGATACACCACAGCAGTGATTCTCAATATTCTTAATGCTATCATCCTTTAGTACAGTTCCTCATGGGGTAGTGACCCCAACCATAAAATTATTTTTGTTGCTGCTTCATAAGTGTAATTTTTGCTACTGTTATGAATTAGAATGTAAATATCTGTGTTTTCCAATGGTCTTAGGTGACCCCCATGAAAGAACCATTTGACTCCTTCAAAGAGGGGGTGACTCAGTTTGACGGCCACTGCACTAGAAGTATAAGGCAGTGGTAAAGCACTTGCCTAGAGTTTATAAAGTCCTAAATTAAATCCCTAGCAGAGAGATACCCCATTCTCAGCCCTTGGGTTTTTATTTGCTAATAGAGATGCTAATAGAGTATCTCTTTGGGGTGTCCATGCTAGCTGTAGGGTACCTCTATAAAACCTCTTTTATATACATATGTGTATGTTTTATGAAGCTTCTATAGTACTAGGATTCCATGTAGCTTTTTCAAAAGGAATCAGCATTCTTTAAGAATAGGTCAACTATGCTCCAGTGAATGACCCTATAACTATTGAGCATCTAACCAGCCCAAATTGGACTTGGTAGGTGAAAGAGAGAGGGCGGGAGAGAGTTGGGAGAGAAACAGTTGGGAAGAAGAGAGTAAATATGATCAAACTACATCGTATGAATTTACGATTTTTTTTTCAAAGAATTTAAAAAAAAAAAAACAAAAAACTTTAAAGTGTTTGCCACCAAACCTAACGACCTGGGTTCTATACCTGAAACACACATAGTAGATAAAACAGTTCCCAAAGGTTATTCCCGGACCTCTATAAGCACCTCATCACAAATGCATGCGTGCATGCACACACACACACACACACACACACACACACACACACACACACACACAGACAGACAGACAGAGAGTGGAAATACATGCCCATGGAAGTAGCATGATGTTATGGGGGTAACAAACCACCTTGTGCTTGTATTTAAGACTCACTCCATGAGAGGAAACACATGTCTGTTGCTATAAATCTGGCCAAGAATCCATAGTAGAGGAGTTCATGGGCCTCAGGGTGAATATGCTACTGTTAATTTGCTAAATGGTCATAGAATCAAATTGTCTAAATTCTTATCTCTATACCATAGATTAGTCATCTCCCAGGCCTACTGAAAAGCTTCTTTATCCATAGGTTGTAGTTAAAAAAAGAAGTTGTCCAACGTTGCAGGTAAAAGTGTTTGCAGAACACTCAGCCTCAAGTAGGACATCTATGTCACAGTCCCTACCCCGAGGCTCAGGGACCATCTCAGAAGAGTGGTCAGAAAGAATATTAAGAGCCAGAAGTTGTGAAGGACTGTCGTGAAACTGCATCCTGGACAAGACAGGACTGCATACTCATGAACACACAGTAACTATGGCTGCCTGCACAAGACCTGTATAAGTCCAAGCCCGTCAAAGTTCCAGAGTGAAGTGAGGAGGAGCTCAGAATCTCCTCAATGATCCTGCAATACCACTATTGGGCATATTCCAAAAGGATGCACATTCTTACCCCAAGGGTAGTAGCTCAACTATGTTCATAGCAACACTATTTAAAATAGCTAGAACCTAGAAACAGCCTAGATGGCCCTCAATTGAAGAATGGATTAATAAACTACATTTACACAATGGAGTACTACTCAGCAGAAAAAAAAGAAGGCACCCTGAAATCTGCTGGCAAATGGATGGATTTGGAGAGTATCATTCTGAGTGAGGTTAACACAGACCTAGAAAGAGAAACATGGTATGTACTCACTCAGACATAAGGCAAAGGATAACCAGGTACAATCCACAATCCTTGAGCAGCTAGGTAACAGAAGAAACTTAAAAGAAACGTCCAGGGGATTCCTTCTATGGGAAGGACAATAGAGAAGATCTCTTGAGTAAATTGGGATCACATGGCGGAGCAAGAAAGGGAGGTGGGAACAAATCATGAGAGGAGATGGTTGAGTGGGAGGAGCAACAGAGAGGGAAAAACAAAGAAATAGATATCTTGACAGAGGGAGCCACTGTGGGGTTAGAGAAAACCTGGTACTAAGGAAACATCCAAGAATCCACAAAATGTCCCTTGGTAGAACTCCAATCAATAGTGGAGAGGGTGCCTAAATAGGATTTCCCCTATAATCAAATGAATGACCACCCTAACTATCATTATAGAATCTTAATCCAGCAACATATGGAGGCTGAAGCAGAGATCCATAGCTAAGCACCAAGTCAAGCTCCCAGTCTAGCTAAAGAGAGAGGTGGGGGAATATATGAGCAAAGGGATCAGGATCATGAGGAGGAGACACAGAGACAGCTGACCAGAGCTATTGGGAGCTCACTAACTCTGAAATGACAGCTGAGGGACTTTCATGGAAAGGAACTAAACCCTCTGAATGTAGATGATAGATAAGTGGTGTGGGCAGTTTGTGGAGCCTCCTGCAGTAGGACCAAAGTTTATTCCTGGTGCATAAACTGGCTTCTCAGCCCATTCCCTACAGAGAAACTCCTTACTCAGCATTGATACTGGAGGGAGGGACTCGGACCTACCTCAACTGGATATGCCAGACCAACTGACTCACCTTGGGATTCCCTGCCCTCCCTGGGGAGTGACTGGGGGTCTGGGATGGGAGGCTGAGGGAGGACTGAGGGAAGACAGGGAGAGCAGTGGTGGGTATGGAAAAAACTTTAAGTAAAAAATGATTTAAAAAAATTAAACGGATCTTTTAAAAAAAACTGTCTAGAGTGAATATGAGATCTGAGAACTGAGGAAGTAGAGACAAGAGAATATGTGGCGTTTGGGGCAAGTTCCACACCAGTGAAAGATGCCATCTTTACATAAGCTTGTCAGTTCCAGAAGAAGACTATTCAAGGTTGTCTTTTAGCCTCCACATATATGTGTATACACATACACATGCACCTGCTAATATGCACACACACAAATCCATTATATAGGGAAACTATAAAGCCTTTACAGAAAGAACGAATCACTAAATTAAAAATATTAAAATAAAATAGCAAGAATTTATTATTATAAGTTGGAAATTTCTCCAAATTTAAAAAATAAAAATTTACAAACTTAACATTTAGCTATAGAGCAGATAAATAAGTAAGTACTCCATAACTTACAGAGTTCATACATGCAATTAGGGTGTTGTATCATTTATGCTAATTAGTATCAATTATGTTATTACAGCCTAATCCACCAAAGAAAATACAACCAACAGACACTGAAACATGTCCTCATGAAAATGAGAAACAAAACCCAGTAAGTGTAAAGTACTGCTGTGTTAAGGAGCCTGGCAAGTGCCTTGCTGGATGACCACATCCTATCCCAAGTGTTGAGAACTGGCTACCTTCATATAACACTGCTAAAAAATCAAAGCAATTTTTAAAACATTTTAAAATGCTTTGGCTTCATTCACAGCCTCTGATTAAGTGGTCCCATTCTGAGGGGCTTCTCAAGACATCCATACAGGCAAAGCTTTATGTGGGATGATACTCACTGTAGTGTGGGGATATGTTTCAGATTTAATAAAAATCAGTCTGGAATATCAGAAGAGCCACCTCTTCCAGTCTTTTGTTTGTTTGTTTGTTTGTTTTGTTTTGTTTTTTCAAGACAGAGTTTTCTGTGTAACAGTCCTGGCTGTCCTAGAACTTGCTTTGAAGATCAGGCTGGCTTTGAACTCACAGAGATTCTCTTGCCTCTGCTTACCAAGTGCTGGGACTAAAAGTGTGAGCCACAGCTTCTGTTTCTGGACGGGACTTTCAGGTCTAACAACAAGGTTTGGACCCGCAGACCCACAGAGACACACAGATGCTTACAATAGTTTTGGGCTGATTGGCCTAAGGCCCAGGCATATAACTTGCTAACTCTTTACCCTTAAACTAACCCATGACTCTTATCCTGTTCAGCCATGTGACTGGGTACCTTTTCTCAGAGCAGCATAGTTGTCCTCTGCTTCTTCTGGCTTCTCTCTGGCATTCTGCTCTGTTCTTCCTGTTCCCAGAGTTTTCTTAGTCTGGTAGCCTCGCCCACACTTCCTGTTTGCCTTTGGCCAATCAGCGCTTTTTATTAAACTCGTAGGCAGGACAATTATTTACAATGTAATATCATAAATCCACTACACTGTAGTGTGATTTTGTAACAGCAAAACTGGAAGACAGTTCTTAAATGTTCAGTGATAATGAAAAGCCTAAGAATAAGCTATGGCAATGCCAACAGAACGGAATAGAATAAGGTACTTAGAGCAATGGATAAATGATTTAAACATGTTAATTTTGAAAAAATACAAAAAGAATTTTCATTATGTCTGAATGAACTTCAGAAGGGTTTTATGTGCTGCTATCTTTATTGTTGTAATGAAAAAGAAGATAAGTATTTCCATTTTGGGAAACAAATTAAAATGATGGTTATGAGCATTAGGCTAATGGAACAATGAGCCAGTTATCCTTGAGGGGGAAATACCTGCAATGAAATGGCCCTGGACAGCAACAGTGATGTGTTCATGGAGACTAGAGACGGCTTTTTGATCTTTTTGTAAACCACTTTTATTGAACTCAGCAAACATTTATCCAGATCCTATAGTTCCTGAATGAGGACAAAGATGTAAAAGGAGCTATCACAGTGCTCATAGCTAAGTATAAATATACTTTTTATATAACACTTTGTAGTTATTCTGAGAATTTCATGCATGCATACAATGTATTTGATCATATCCATGCCTCCCGGAACACAGCCCTCATACATCCACCTCCCAACATCATGTTCTCTGCTTTAAAAAATGATCCACTGAACTGAATTAGTGCTGCCCATATGCACATGGATGAAGGGCTATTCACTGGATCATAGACAATCTACCAGTGGCCACATACCCAAAGGAGAATGATACTCCCTCTCCTAGCAGACATGCCAATATCCCATCAACTATGAGTGAGCCTTTCCAGTCCTTCCTTCATCCGTGCTGGAAAGTTGATTGACTTGATCACATCCAGAGAAGCATAGCTATTGTGAATTCATGAGGGCAATCAGCCATATTAGCGCCAGAAGACAGCAGTTCACAGTTTCCTCCCCATCCTCGGCTCTTACATTCTTTCTGGTCCATATTCTTTTACTGAATCTCCATGACCTTGGACCAGTTTTGAGTGTTGTTGAGTGAATTTTTTATTTTGGTCTTTTGTGGGGCCAGCCACACAGCTCCCAAATAAATGCACATAGAGGCTTATTCTTATAAATGCCCTGCCTTAGCTTGGCTCATTTCTTACCAGCTTTCCTTAAATTATTCTATCTTTTGCCTCTGGGCTTTTCCCTTTTCTTACTTCTGTGATCTTACTTTCACTCTGTGTAGCTGGGTGACTGGTCCCCAGAGCCCTCTCCTCCTCCTATTTATTCTCTCTTCCTGCCAGCCCTGCCTATCCTTTCTCCTGCCTTGCTATTGGCCATTCAGCTCTTCATTAGACCAAGTGTTTTAAACAGGCAAAGTAACACAGCTTCACAGAGTTAAACAAGTACAAAGTAAACAAAAGTAACACACCTTGAATTAAAAATCTACAAGAGTCTCTGCTTAACCAATGCCCACTCAAATCCCTCTGGCTGTAGCAGGTTTCATGTAGTGTTGAAGAGAGAGACAAGAGCCCTTGGTCTCTGCAGCTTCCCTGTCAATGGAGATCTGGCACAGGGGTAGGTTTGTTTTGGTTTGGTTTTTCCTGGTGGTTCCCCCGGATGCCTGTAGGACCACACCTGCAGTCCTTCATGGTCCTGCGGGTGCAGTGTGTATAAGAAGCACCTTTCCCATGAGTTTCCACTGTTCTCCTAATGGTCATTTTTGCTTGGAATAGGTCTCACAAACCTTTCTGCCAGGTGTTTACTATTATGCATATTATTTTGTTGGCAAAATTTAGTTTTAAGCCTAAGTAAGAAAGTTCCATTACCATTCAACGATTTCGGGTTACGACAGCAACTTCCAAATATCAAATACAAGAAAAAGCAAGACAGAAATGTCTTTGTTCCCTCGGGTTTTTAGATTGCAAAGATTATGGCAATGAAAAACTTTCAAGGATAGGAAGATACATTTAGTAAATATTTTCTATTAACTTCAAAAATAAGTGTGAGTGTGCTGACTGGAATAATGTCTGGGCACTAAGAGATAATTTCTTACCTCTTTTTCTTTAGTTAAGTGAATGTGCTGTATTAAGTATACATACATACTTGAGTACTCAGCATGTCATAAGTGCTACACAAAGCTCAGTGTTGTTTTGAACAACTTGATAAACATTTCTCAGCAACTACCATGAGGCTGGCATAATGCTACGTTGTTCACTAACGCTGAAGAGGCTGGGTGTGGAGACAGATACCTGTAGCCTCAGACACCTAGCAGGCTGGGGCAAGAGGATAGTCTGAGCTTGTGCATTTGAGGGCAGTCAAGGCAAAACTGTGGCGCTGTCTCTAAAATGAACCAGAGAATATTTCTTTTTTCATTTTAGTATGCTCCATGGCTCACATCAAACCTCCATAATCGATAACAAATAGACCTTTTCCATTGAAGAAAACAGAGAGATAACATTTCCTTTGTGTCTACAGGAAAAAAAAAATGGAGTCTCAGTGGGGTTAGTAATTGCTCACAGTAGGAGCATGGTATAGGCATGGAAAAGCCAAGGGGGTAACATAAATGGTGATGTTCTTGGAAATAATATTCACATTGGCTGAAATATGGGGGTGCAATGGCGGAGTTAGTAGTGTCTGCACAGACCTCCCTATGGTCACCTGTTGGCCTCCTAAGGGCCTCCTTGACACGTGCTAGTGGCATAGTCACAGAAGGGACATGGCAGTCTCCGAGACTCACAGGAGAAAGGGAGTGTGGAGAATCACTTTAAACAGCTACAGTGAACAACAGCAGCTTCGCTACATTAGATGTCACACGGAATGGAGCATGAATCACAGTCAGACTCCATTTCTGGGAAGATGTAATTCCAGAGTCAAATTCAACATATTAGGTAGCAAGATTTAAAGTGGTTACTCCCACTCTCACCCACCTCCTAAAAATCTACTCTTCCATCGGGTAAATACAAATGTACTGCGCTGATGAATTAAAACATAAACACTCAAATCGGCACCACAGGAGGCGGATCTGTATTTTGACAGGCTTAAAAACTGAACTCTAAACACCACCATGGAAATGCTTAAATAGTCCTGTTGGCTCTGTGCCTCCTGGCGGCATTACTGCACTGCATGCTGCTGAGGGGTCTAGACGCGTTCAGAACACAGCAGACCTACAGGGATCTCAGTTTAACGCATGCTTTTCTCCATCGTATGATCCGGTGAGCCTGGGTCAGAGTAGGTCAGCTACAGCGATTCTCCACAAGCAGCTTAGACAGTAAGGGATGCCAGGAGCCTTCTAGGGTCTTTCTGCACCTACGTCCGTCAGCTGGAGCAGGGATGGTATCTTTGCTGGATAAATGAAAGACCCCTCTCTTTGATTCGTCAGGCAGACTTCTGAAACAAGAGCCTTGAATTTTCTCTAGCTAATACCATGCACAAAACAGATACATTAACCCTGCCTTTGAAAAAAAGAAAAGGGATGTGCTGTTACAGACAGATCCACACTACTTTGAGACAAATTCTGAAGTGTTTACTTCTAAGGATAACACTTTCTTCCCTTTATTGAGATTTCTCTCACTCAGTCCCAACCCCCAGAGGATCTTCAAAGTTAAAACGCCTCTACTATCTTGAAAATCATAGTCAAATATTTGAGTAACATAATACCAGCTGTTAAAGCTGCCAAACTAATGTCTTGTGTTATCTGGCTCTGGGGGAGGGGAGGATACATGTTCAAGAGTGAGTTTGTGTATGTGTGTCTGAATGCGCCTGTGTATGAGTTTATGTATGTGCATGCTATATATTTTTTAACAACTTCTTTAAAGATTCCAACATGTAATTCTTCCACCTCCTACCCAAATTTAGGCACTTGTTACAGTTAGGCCAAATCTGCCCCTTAGAGGCTGCCCACACAAAGCCCACCCTAGTTTCTAGCCAGCCACATAGTTAGGAAAACACTAAACTCTTTCCCTAACAATCTAAAAAAGAAGAAGAAGAAAACTGACCACAAGGTTCTTGTACTCTATTTATGTATAAATTTGAAGGTTGGAGGTTGGCACTGATGAGTTCTATATATTATTAATAAAGAAATTGCTCATTAATAGGACCCCTCAAGGTGACATAATTTTTTATGCAGCAGAATCACTAGATGGTGTCAGAAAGCACCTCGTTCTGAAATTCCCTGCACACTGGCTCCCCAGGAGCATGGAGAAGCCAGGCATTTTCTGTCAGTGCTGTAAAGATGAGTGTGCATACGGAAGTTATCCCAACAAAGCTTATTCCTTACCCGCCCTCACCAGCTCGCCAAGGGACGGGGGCTTAACTTACACATCACCCTTGATTCATGGCAGCTGAACTCAAAATCCATGCGCTGAAGCAGAAAAGGTTTCGCTAATCTAAATTACTACTATCTTAACCTTTTGTGAAGAGAATACTCAAAAAGAGGAAACTAAAATGATAAATCACACAGAAAAACTAACCACAGGCTTCAAGTCTCTGTTCAGCAAGCAAGAGTAATTATTATAATTCATGTGTCGAGTTTTACATTTAACTACAAGTACTAAATATGTTGTGCTGTATTTGAGCTCCACAATGACATACTTAATATTAGATTATATATCCCAATTATTGAAAACCATGCATGCAGGTAAATGAGTGGCTGTAGAACTTCTGGCATGATAATATATGAAACATATGGAGTACAAGACACTGGTTTCAAAACATGCTTGATTGCTCAGTTTCATTTTTTTAATATTTTTAACTCTGTGTGTGTGTGTGAGTGTGTGTGTGTATGAGTGAGTGTGCGTGAACACATGTGCATGTATACAGGGATTGCGGGTGTTATATGCACATGAGCACAGTGCCCAAGGAGGCCAAAAGAGAGCTGGAATCATAGGCAGCTTTGAGCCACCAGCCATGTGGGAACTGAACTTGGATCAACAAAAGCAGCGCACACTCTGAACTGCTGAGGCATCTCTCCAACTCCTTCAGTCTCCGTTTTTGTGGAAAGATAACATCTGTCCCCGTGTCCATTGAAAAATGGCTGTTGTGGTTATGATGACCACTCCTCTTGGCTGTTGTGGTTATGATGACCACTCCTCTTGGCTGTTATGGTTATGATGACCGCTCCTCTTGGCTATTGTGGTTATGATGACCGCTCCTCTTGGCTATTGTGGTTATGATGACCACTCCTCTTGGCTGTTGTGGTTATGATGACCACTCCTCTTGGCTATTGTGGTTATGATGACCACTCCTCTTGGCTGTTGTGGTTATGATGACCACTCCTCTTGTTTTCTGAGCTGTTTACAATGGACATGCTTCATGAGGGTTTGCCATTCTTCCTTTGAGGGATGGGAATTTGTTTTTGCTACTCAGACTATCTCTGACTTCCTGGTGGAAAACAATCCATCATTTCATGCTGGGGCAACAGGTGTGCACCACAGTGACTGGCTTTATTTATTTATTTGGTTTTGAGGCAGGATCTCACTCTGTAATCTAGTCTGGCCTTGAACTCTCAACTTCCCACTGAATGCTAGGCTTCCCATTGAATGCTGCATGCACCACCATGCCCAGCTGACTTCATGACTTAACTAAAAACATTTGGTTTCAGCAGCCAAGCTTAATACAAAAAGGAAAATAGACCCTTAATATAAACTTCTTTTTTAAAGATTCTCCTGGAGAGGGGGTGGGCACAAAGTCATACCCCAGGCGAGGCATGGCCAGCATTTGATTTCTACTGAGTGAAGGGAAAGTTAGTTTATGTCACCAGAGTGTATCAACCACTTTCCAGGGCAGGTCCCACACCCAGGAATAGTAGGTCAATATAGACCGGACTCCACATTTGCTTGTTTGGTTTTTTTCTTTTAGGTAAAAGAGAGAAAGAGAATATAAAGTTAGGTAGGTCAGGAGAAGAGGATCTGGGTGAAGAAATAAATATGATCAAAATATATTTATCAAGTTCTGAATAAATAAAAAGATAAATCTTGGGATCATCACTAGTCACTGTCTTACACTTGTGAGGACTTCTCGTCCATCACAAAATATACATTGAGCGATATCTTATTCAACTCCTTAGCAGACAGAACTTGAGGTAAGGTGTGAAGTGTGGATACTTCATTTGGACTTGAAAGCTCACAGTGGCTTAGGTGAAAAGGAAGGACGATTTAAAAAAGGAAAGATCTGAAGTGAAATGACACTGGTGTGATGTTCAGAGGCACCAACTACCATACAGCAATCTAGAGCACATCACTCAGCAAGCATGCTTACTTGACATGGGGACTTTGTAACTGCTTTAAGGAGTAACCACCTCGGAGCCAACCAGAAATGGGAAAGAAAGTCCACTTGCCTTGTTTCTGTTATCTCCAGTGTCACTTAACTAAGATCAATTTGGAACTGACCCCTCAGCCTGGGAACCCACTCAGGAGACCGGAATCCACTGAATAACAATAATCAGCAAACATTTTAAAACAAACCCAATTTCGTCAATAGTCAAAATACATTAATTAAATAGTGATAAGATAGAAATTTCTTATCTACCTGTCAACTTGATTGATTCATATGAGAATGTGTCTAAGTGGTACAAATGTGCTCTGTATGGGTGCGGCTTTGTATCTATTCTATAGCACCAGCCATTCAACTGCCCACTTATGGAGTAAGTGAGAGTTAATGTTAACACAGCTCTATGCCAGTAAGTCTAACAATGCCTATGGAGGTTTTTAAAAACTAAAAATTGCTGAGGTCTTCAGTTCTACTCACAGAAATTCATTGTACAGAAATATTTAGATATTTGTGAAAGATTCCTTACAAAGAGGTTCGTTGTAGCATTGTTGATAGTCAGAGAAATAAAATTATCACTAGAGACATTTGAGAGAGAGAGAGATGTTGGTTAAACAACTTTCTCAAAACCATCCCATAAAATGCTAAGATCTCTTAATGAGCTAGATCTTTACATGTTAAAATCTAAATATAATTGAAGTGTTGTTTAAAAAGTGTGTGTGTGTGTGTGTGTGTGTGTGTGTGTGTGTGTGTGTGTGTGTGTAAGAACAGTTAGAATGGTGGGTTTATAGATACCTGAAGTTTTTCTGCCTCTCCATGAAACTGAAGCAAATGATACAAATGTGTCACTATGAAGATGGAGAGACCCAGAAAGCACTGGAGTGCAAAGGTGCACAGCAACAGTAACTGAATGCAGTGGATCCATACATTAGTAAGTGTAAAACCAGAGCACACAGCCAAGCTATGACAGGGTGGAGAAAGGTAAAGAGAATGTGGGAGTTATTTTCAAAGCAATGTCCTCAACAAAAGAACCATAGAGGTTGAGATCTTATTCCAGAACATTCTCAAGCAAGAAATGTTTTCCTGATCATCTTTAATTTACAATTACAATTCAAGAGAGACAGTTGTAGTGGAATTATATTGTTACATTGTAAATATCTGTCCCTCCTACTGGTTTAATAAAAATGCTGATTGGCCAAAAGGCAGACAAGAAGTGTGGGTGGGGCTACCAAATTAAGGAAACACTGGGAACAGGAAGAACAGGGCAGAAATGCCAAGGGAGACACCAGCAGACCCAGAGGAAGAAAGACAACCATGCTATTCTGAGAAAAAGTACCAAGCCACATGGCTAAACAAATTAATGGAAATAGATTGAGTTAAGATGAAATAGCTAGATAGCAATATGTCTGAGCCATAGGTCAATGAGCATGAAATTTATATAAGCCTTTGTGTGATTATTTGGGATTAGGTCTGCAAGCAGGTCCTAACCCCATGGCTAGGCTGGAAAGTCTGGGCCAGAAACATATTACAGACAGTAAGTAGCATAGGTTTTGAAAATAGTTAGCTCCATGTTGGGGGGTCCTGTTTAAGAGCTAAAACTGGTAGTCTGGAATGCCTCTAGGTATTCCAGTTTGTATCATATGTATCAATGCTCAGTTTGCATCGTAAAATTTTAGTTGAAAAATAAAGGAAGAGACTATAGTTAACTTTTATTGTCAGTTTATGTTAAGAAACACCTAGGGCATTAGGTGGTGAAACACACCTTTGAGTGTGTCCCTTAGGGTTTCTGCAAAGAGGTTTAACCAAGGAAAATGACCCTGAATGTGGGTATCACCATCCCGTGGGCTGGGGCTCCTATCTGAAGGGAAAAAGGAGATTGCCAGCTGGACACCAGCTGATTCTTGATCTTCCTGGATGTGAGCCAGCAGCTGCATGCTCTTACTGCCACAGCCACGAGCTCCACCTACAACTATACTTCTTCCAGAATGAACTGTACCTTTCGCCCATAATCCAGAACAAAAATTCTTGCATTAGGCTGTCTTTTGTCAGGTTTGGTCACAGCAGGGAGAAGCAACTAAGACAAGACATGTAGTGGGATTCAGGTGTCAGCTGATGGGGTCCTAAGACGCTTATCCAGGGTCCCGAGCTCCTAGAGGGGATGTGGCCAACCTGGAGGGGGTGTGGCCAACCCCACTGAGAGGGGGCTTCTGGAACACCAGGCCCGCTTCCTGGTTCCTGGCTGCTGGAGAGATAGGATCGGAATCCATCATCCGTCCATCACTCATCCACCGTTCCAGACTCCAGTCCCTGTTCAAGTGCTACTATAAACTGTTACCTGTACCGTGAGTGTTGGTTTATATTTTAATAAATATCTATCCTGTACTGGTACCTTCTAAGTAAACTTCGCCTACAAAGACACCTTGAAAGTATATTATTATAGGAGTTTGCACTAAAGGTTTAAAAGTTTGCCTCACTCAGCAGTCATCATACAGAGGTGAAACTGAGAAAACATCACACCAGAATTATAAAAGGAATGGAGAACCCTAGCCATCCCTACCAAGAAGCATGCTGAGAACAGATGCCCCTCAGCAGGGCAACAGAAACAGGACAGTAGGGAAGTGTCACAGGCTCCCTATCACTGAATCTGGCCCATCTTTAACACACAGCCTAAGATACAAATTGTGACCACCCCTTCTGATTTACAACAAGATGCTGTAACAGGAAGCCATCTTCAAAGGGTCTTATCATGTAACAATACTACCAGAGGGACACTGCATCTTTATATCTCCAAATCCCAAAGGCTTCTCCTTTTCACTGATTAACAGTAGAGCCACACCAGTAGCCAGTGTGGGGCTATAGACATGGATTTGAACTTAGACAAGTTCATAAACACAGATCTATGTGGTGAGAAGTACAGTTTTTGTTACAGCAAGAAGACACGTTTTTCTCAGAGCAATAATAATCTCCCCTTGGACTGGGGAGATGACCTGCCATTTAAACATGAAGACCCAAGTTTAATCCCCAGAACTCACACAAAAATGTCAGGCATGAGGGTGCATACCTACAAATCTAGATCTGGGAAGTAGAAACAGAGGGTCCCTGGAGTTCCTGGCCAGTCTCGTCAAAGTGGTGATTTTCAGGATCACTCAAAAAACAAGGTGAATAATTAAGGATGATAACCTGACACCACTCTCCCTATATTCTGATGTTTAATTCCATTAATCAATTATTTCTAAGATACATATTATTAGCTAATTATGTGGAAGTGGGGTATCATGTGTGTTCAGTTGCCCCCAAGAGGCCAAAGTCATCAGATACCCTGGAACTAGAGTTAAACCAATGCTGGGAATTGAACTCAAGACCTCTGAAAAAGAGGAAAGCACACATGTTTTTCAACTGCTGAACCATCTCTCTAGTCCCAGAGAAATTATTAATAAGCCAAATCATATTAAGAGGAGAAACTGAACCAATCTAGGTATTTTTATTATAATCCTACAAATTATCATCACGAGGCAGTATTTATTAGTAGGAGAATTCAAGGGAAAAACTAAATTTAAAAAAAATCATGAATAATGAAAACTAATCTTTCCCATTTAATTTCCCCTACATCTGTCTAGACGAAATTACACTTACTAAATATTGACTTACTTCTAAGGGCCTGAAGGCATGTGACATATTTTATTTGACAGAGATCACTACATTTAACCTTCAGATAAGGATGAGGCCGGCACATCTCATTCAGTGACACAGAAGAAAGGGGTTCTGCAAGACGTGAAGTGATGAATGTAAGCTCACGCATCACAGAGTAATTGCCTTATAGATCCCTCTGCCACCCAGGGGGAGGCCTGACTGATTATTGCCATGACTGATTTACAGCCAGTTCATACGTTCAACACCCCAACACACACATACATACACCAGGTTCCTCTTGTAGGGCACTGTAAACTTGGATTGAGAAAAATTATCTTTCACAAAATTCTAGCTTGTCAGCTTCCTTTTAAATGCAGGATACAAAACACAGAGCATCAGCAGTGTTTAGAAGTTTGCCTTCGATTGGGTATTTGTAAACTGCAGTGTTTCCATACTTATCATATTGCTGAGGATTCCTTACCGAATTATTATGTACATCAAGACTCCATAATTGCAGCAGCTATCAGGCTTAGTGTGGTGTGATAACTGGATTTTGATGAAATTGGTTTTCTTCATAATTCCATATATTTCATCTTATGTATTCAAAAACATCATTCTAGCAGCTAAGGGAGATTTGGAACAAAAGCTCAACAATAAAAATAGATTTAGAATTTCTGCGCTGAGTATCTCAAGCCCTAGGGAATCTAAAGGGCTTCCAACGAGGAGGGTTTTGAGAGCATGGAAAACAGCCCTAGTGTTCTGAGTCTACCCCCGCTATTCAACCACAGATCATCAGATCCACTGACACACATTTGATGTGGGATGCTCTTCTGTACACTGTGAATGTCATTCTTTAATGGCCTATAGCAGGCATCTTAGAAGTAGGTGAGGAAATCGGAGCATAGATAGGGAAAGGAGGGCGGAGTCAGTAGAGACACCATCCAGCTGCCCAAGAGTCAACATGTAAAGTAACACAGCTATGAACCACGTGGCAGGACAAATTAATGGAAATGGGTGGATGCAAGGCGCTAGGTAGCAATGTGCCTGAGCCATAGGCTGAGCAGAATGAAACTAATATAAGCCTTTGTGTGATTATTTAGGGCTAGTCAGTCTGGGACCGCAGGTCTGTGAGTCTGCATAACCAGCCGGATGGACCAGAAACCTCAGGCTACACACATTGCATTTGTCCCATAACCAATGCAAGCCTGTGATAAATCAAACCTCTGTTCTCCACTCAGGGCTTCCCCCCTTTTGGATTCTCTCAGAACTCTTCCCCCTACACACACACACACACACACACACACACACACACACACACACACACACACACACACACACACACACACACTGTTCTCAGGGTGCACTGGATCCCACACAGACAAATCAAGTGCCATTCTTCCAACAGAATCACAGGCTCTACAGCCAAACACCAGGTCACAGTCCACATTCTAATACACAGTCAATGACAGAAGAATCTATGATGAAGGTAAAGCTATCAGTGTTTTCTCTTAACTGGTGAAAAAAAAAAATCCATGCTAGAGAGGGAGAAATCTGTATTTCTTCCACTGCACAAATCAGCTGTCACTCCGGTAGGATGCTGAAGCCAGACTAAGGAGTCTCCTATCTGGCTCGTCAGCCTTCCAACATGGGCAACCTCGTGCAGAGAGCATTCCCAAACATTGGACTTTTTCCACCTGACCAACCCTAGAAGGGTTGCACCTTCATTTACCCCTGTACTCATTATACAACAAACACTTGTAGACCTTGCTGTCTCTATCAGAATCCTTTATAAAGTGGAAAGAGAAGGCACTACAATCCACATCTAGCCGACTGTAAACCTAACAGCACTACAAAATAAATGGAGATTTCACAGCAGCCCAGCAGAGTAGCAAGAGAGTTAAGGTTCTAGCAAAACCAGGATCAGAATCAGGTCTGACATGAAGTCAGACCCAGACAGCACAAGAGCACGGACTGGGTGCAATGGGAACATCAACTGTCAAAACGAAATGCAGCAAATGAGACCAAGAGAGAGGAACACACTCGGTGTATGAGAAGAGAGAACTAGAACCGTAAGTCTAGAGTCAAGAAGGACTTGAGAGCGAAAACTAATTCTTCATGTTGATTGCTTGTTGAGTTGAGTAAAGCATATGACTCCCAACCAAAGTCTCCCTCCCAACTGAAGTCTCCCTCCCAACAACCGTCCAAGAACTGAAGGCCTGTGGAGCCAGGGTTTACTCTCTATAGCTTTCCAAGGAAACTTCTGCTAGAGAAATGACCCAGGAATACTAATGTATTTATAATAGACCTACTTCAAGAAGAAATTTCTACTAATAAAATGTACTCAAGAGATCATGAGGTATAAAATATTTGTTATATCTCCTCCAC
Organism: Phyllotis vaccarum; assembly: GCA_033318265.1. Classification (NCBI taxonomy): domain Eukaryota; kingdom Metazoa; phylum Chordata; class Mammalia; order Rodentia; family Cricetidae; genus Phyllotis; species Phyllotis vaccarum. The sequence goes on along the minus strand of JARWLC010000001.1, from coordinate 76,597,323 downwards.
TGAACAACTTCAGTGAAACATGTACAAGTGTGAATCAGGAGGGCGCTTTAGGAGATTATAGTGCAGCCTTGTCCCAACGAACAGTACCCTCCACCATGATAAGCCAAGCTGATTTACCTCATCAATTTCCCAATGTTTTTTTATATCTTTTTGCCTGACAGTCCCACCCAAGTCAAAACTATCTTTTAAAGTTGGCTAGCCTATATTTTTTTCAAAGGAAGTATGTCTAAGCTACAAAAATGTTTTACTTTCATAAAAAAAAAATTAACCTCAAATTCTACATTGTAACTGTGGGTGAACAGGTTTGTATGCAGTTTTACAGAGTAGGACAGAAAACCGTGTTTTTATGTAATGCTATTACATCTGTTTATCGAGTGGGTGTGGTGTGGGGTAGGGTGTGTATGTGTGTGTGTGTGTGTGTGTGTGTGTGTGTGTGTGTGTGTATGTGTGTGTGTGTGTGTGTGTGTGTGGTAAGGGGTGGCAAGTGGGGTGGTGTGTATGATAGGGGGTGTGCATGAGTAAGCATGTAGTTGCCTGCACCCATGTCTACCTGTGTAGAGGTCAGAGCAGGACATTAGATAAATTTCTCTATTGGGTTCCACTGCATTTCCTTAAGACAAGAGTGAACCAGAGCGTACTGGTTTAGGCTAGCTGGTTGTTCAGCAAGTGAGTAATAAGGATTCACCTGTTTCTGCCCCTCAGTGCTGGAGATTCTTGAAGGCACGCACAACTTTTTTCCAGGGATGAGGGTTTCAAATTCAGGTCCCACCGTTGACAAAGCAAGTTCTCTTGCTCACTGTACTATCTCCCTAATAAAATACTGCTGTGTGGAGCTAGTGACTTCCACATCTACGTGAGATTCTTGGTGGACTTTTCTTTGAAAGTGTCTTGTTCATTCATTCACGAAGTGAAAAGGGAACAGCCTTTTACAATAGAGGCAATGAATGGACTTAGTATTTAATATGGATCACAAAAGATCTCTCTTGCTAGGTTGCCAGATTAAACACACACTGCCTTGTTAAATCTGAATTTTAGATAAATGAATAATGCTTAAGCAAGTATGTCTTATATGATGCATAGGTTATAATTACATTAAAATTAGTCACTATCTGAAACTCAAATTAACTAGATATCCCCCATTTTTACTTCTTAAATTCCACAAGGCTATATCCTGCTTCATTGATGCAAGACCCCAGCTTCTGAATATTCAGTTATTCGCTGTTTGTTTCTGTCCTTGAAACAATAAACAAAGTACCTCATTTTGAATACTATATAGTCTATTCTTCATCCTCAGTTGCAAGGACCTCTAGTTAATTTGTGGATGTCATTAACAATTATAGATGGATGCTGGTGGCTGCGGTAAGTTTGCTTTGGGTAAGCACCATGACATCCATATAGCTTTTATAAAATGCTACACAATCAATAAAAAGAAATTAGAGCTATCAATTCTGGGTGTAAAGATGTAATCAGCATTCAGGGGCATGTTTAATTCCTTATTTCAATGTTGTAGCAAGCCTAAGAATAGGAGAGAATTTTTTTCCCTTTTGCCACCACTAAAGTAATTGTTTCTTTCTAAAAATACAGTATACACCCTCACAGATAGCCTGTCATTAGGAGACTTTGTAACCTGCAGCTTCAATCTTGCTTCTTAGTTTCCCTGGACCACTGCTCCTTCATCTGTAACATGAAGGGGTGAGAAGATACAGTTCCGAGGATGTGTACAATTGTCAGGATTCTGGATTAGCCAGACTTCCTCGGCCCCTCCCTGCATGCTCCATTTGTCTCCCAGCAGGTGTCCTCATCTCCAGGAAACTATTACCAAATTTGTCGCCGGTACATCTGATTACACAGATATAAAAAATTCTATGAACAACACTGAAAGGCAAACAATAAATAAATAAATAAATAAATAAATAAATAAATAAATAAATAAATAAATAAATAAATAAATAAATAAATAAATAAGGAAGAGGAAATATCCACATTCTACATTATAGGAAAACTTAAACATGCCAAGAAGAAATGGACAAGGGATATGATAGTTTACACACCGGGGGGGGGGGGTGATCAATGCAAAATATGCCCATGTATTAGGGATTAGAGATATATGTTTCAAAGGGAAAAAAATACTACTTGCCTATCAAATTAGCAAAATTCCTTAAGGAAAACAAGCCAATGTTGAAAGACAGCGCTCCCAGATTCTGCGGATGTATGACTGTATGTAAGACAATGCAGTAATTTTGGAAACCAATTTACTAATATTCCCATCTCCCTTGGTTTAAAAAAAAATGTAAAACTGAGCTATTTAATATTTTCAACGCAACTAGACGTAACTGAAAGAGGAGTTTCAGTTGCCCAGCAAGAAGAACGCCACTCTCTGCTGAAGTGCCACTGGGACAAGAAATAGAGACTCACATCTTACGGCCAGTATACCTTCATCAGTTCACCCTTTTCTAGCTTGTATAGGAAGTAGATATGGTTAACTTTAAAACATAGTCTTTATTTTACTGGATATCAGGCTGGGGTTCTACCTAAATAGTTATCTGTCAGAAGCAAAGATAAGAGTCAATTCTCAATCAAGGAGGTGACAATCACAGGAAAGTAAGCTGGTCCAAGAGAGTGACTGGCTAACCCATCCACTACAGGCAAATCACTGTCTGATCAGATAACGGGTTTCTCTTTCTGGGGAGAAAGCCCCTCCCCCCCCCACCCCGACTCAGAGTCAGACACTGTCTTAGGGTTTATATTGCTGTGAACTTTTATAAGGGAAAACATTTAGTTGTGTGGCTCACAGGTCTGAGATTCAGTCCATTATCATCATGGTGGGACATGCACCATGCAGGCAGACATGGTGCTGGAGAAGGACATGAGCGTTTTTTTTACATCTTGATATAACGGTAACAGAAAGTGATCTAAGTCCCTGGCAGCAGCTTGAGCATAGGAGACCTCACAGCCTGCCTCCACAGGGGCACACCTTCCTCCAACAAGGCCATACCTATTCAAACAAAGACATACCTCCTAAAAGTACCACTCCCTTTGGGGGGCATTTTTTTCTCAAATCACTACAGATTCTGAAGCAGGGATGTGTTGTTGTAGCTATGGAAGTTCAAATATGGGAAGAAGTCTTTAGATGTCTGTAGTGGATTTATGATGTTACATTGTAAATAATTGCCCTGCATATGAGTTTAATAAAAAGTGCTGATTGGCCAAAGGCAGACAGGAAGTGTGGGCAGGACTACCAGACTAAGAAAACTCTGGGAACAGGAAGAACAGAAATGCTACAGAGACTCTAGAGTTGCTAGACAAGCCAGAAGATGCAGAGGACAACTATGCTGCTCTGAGAAAAGGTACCGAGTCCCATGGCTGAACAGGATAAGAATCATAGATTAATTTAAGGGTAAAGAGTTAGCAAGTTATATGCCTGGGCCTTAGGCTGATCAACCTAAAATTAATGTAAGCATCTGTGTGTCTCTGTGGGTCTGTGGGTCTGCGGGTCTAAACCTTGAGGCTAGGCCCGAAAGACCGAGCCAGGAACCTCTTACTACAGATGTCAAGTATATAATATTCCATCAAGCACATAAGCCACAATGTGCTGTAAATCATAGAGCTGGATAATATGGGACAATTCTTTCAGGTTGGCATTTAAATCATTTCCATGTGCTTATCGTCACAAATTATGGAATTTTGACAACACACTCTGTGTCTTGTAATTTGTAATAGATTCATAGAATGGGGCTGGATATGTTGGTACATACCCAGGATCCCAGTACTCGGGAGGTAGGTGTGGGAGGATTATGTGTGCTAGGTCATGGACTACATACATGGTAAGACCCTGTCTCCAAAGCAGAAAAGAAGAAAATAAATTAAACAAAAAAAAGTTTTATTTATTTGGGATCTGAGAACAGGTTTTTAGTCTCCATGTCTCTGTCTTTCTGACACAAAAACCAACAGAGTCTCAGTATCATAACCCATAGAGGGTGTCACAACCGTGTCCCAGCCTCATCAACAGTGCTTGTGAGAGGGAGGAAAGGGGGGCCTCCTTCCACAGGGCCTCTGCTTCCTATCCATGTGAGAGCTTTAGCAGGGACTCCTGGGACTGGGCCAGCTGCGTCTCTTCTCCAACAGGGTAAGATTTTACTTTCCTCTAAAAAGCATACAGGTTTTTATAACATGTTTCTGTGTACTAACAGCTGCCTTCATTCTACGTTCTTCTCTTCTCCCCCCCCCATTTATCTCCCAATTCTCCTATTTATTTTGTATTCCCTTACTGATATTGCAAGGTGCTGTAAGCCCCTTCCAAGACAATGAAGAACAGGTTTAAAAGTGTGTATATACTTTGGCTGAAATACAAAGACTACCCAACTTAGAATGGTTTCCATAATAAAGGCATTCAATTACTTTAACTAAGAAGTCTGAGGGCATGCAGTTTAAGAATTTCTCCAGTGATCAGCACCATCACCAGGGACCCCCACTCTCTTTACTTTTTGCTCTGGTCTATTCCCCACATTGGATTTTCATCTCTAACTGGTTCCTTCATAGCCATGAGACAACTGCAATTATTTCAATTATGTCCCCATGCCACAGCACATAAAAATGGAAGAAATGCCCTTTATAAGTCTGTTTAACATAGGAAAATCCTCAAACACATGGAGTTGAGTATTTTATATCTCATTGTCCAAAACTGAGCTATCCTCGAATACCACTGACTGCAAACACGCCGATAGAACCATTGAAGAGATGGTTCAGTGGGTAAGAATGCTTGCTCAGAAATCGTGAGGCTCAGAGTTTGGGTCTTAACACCCACATAAACAGCCAGGCACTCTTACAAATGCCTGTAACTCCAACTCCTGGGGACAGGAGGATCACAGGGGCTTTCTGGGTCCCAGTCCAGCTGAGAAATTGGGAACCCCAATTTCTGATGTAAGGAAAAAGGTAGAGAGTGACAGAGGATACAAGATATATCTTATACCCTCACACACACAGGCATAAGCACACAGACCACCTATGGGCATACACACACATACAGACATATACAAAATCTGTTTAGAAGAAAATAAGAAATGTTTCCAATTCTAAGCCAAAATTTTTCCATTCTAGATGTCTGTCAAATATGTATCCACAAGACTCTTAACAAACACATTCTTTTCCTCCCCTTCCCCCCCACCACTGTGTGTGTGTGTGTGTGTGTGTGTGTGTATTTCTGTGTCTATGTGTGTCTCTTTGTGTGTAAAGCTGTGTGTGTGCACCTATCTGTGTCTGTGTGTGCCCTTGTCTGTGTGTATGCATGTCTGTGTTGGGTGGGGGGGGTGTCTGATGTCTGTTTCTGTCTCTGTCTCTTTCTCTCTCTTTCTCTCTCTCTCTCTCTCTCTATCTGTGTGTGGGGGGGGGGTGTGTGTAGGCGGAGCTTACCCACAAGGACACAAATACTCGATAGATATTTATTAGAATATAAACCAACACTCACGGTACAGGTAACCAAGTACAATAGGGACCGAAGTCTGCAGACGGACGGACGAAGGGGTCCTTCCTCCAGCAGCCAGGAACCAGGAAGAGAGTGTGTCGTATCTGCAGACCCTTTTTAATGGGGCTTTTCCCCCGCCCCCTTCAGGTCGGGGGGCCCGGTGCTCTGTATAAATGTCCCTTGACCTTGTCAGCTGACACCTGAATCCCACAACATCTCCCCCCTTTGTCTAACTAAGAAGGTTCTAAACTAAGATTATATACAGTAAGAATTATTATGAGGTAGCATCTAGGAGAGGTCAAAGTATAATTGCTAATCAAAGCCTAACTTATATAAGGTATATCTAATAGTTCTAGAATATTGGTAGATAGTAGGGTGTATAGATTATTTTAAAGGGTTAATCTGGGAAAGTGAGAATCTAACACCTGAGTGTTCTTATCTAAGGGATACTAGGGTGGAAACCTTAAACATCTATTCTTCAACCTCTTCAAGACCTGAGAAGGAAGGTAAATTTGTCTGAAAGACAGAAGTACATGGAAGCAGCTACTTCCAAAATTTGGGAGAGGACAGCAACACAGCTACCTGGACAATCACCTCTGGATTTGTGCACCGTTAGAGCATCTATCGGATTGGCTATAGGCCTATGGCATCTGACAGATCTTTTTACAAGCAGAACAATTTTGAAGGGACTGTCTTATCCTGTCTAGGCAGGTTTCGTCAGTCTCCATCTCAATTTGTTCATCCAGCTTGACATCATGTGTGTACTGTCAGCAATCAAGGTAAGGACAGTTCCTTACTCAACCGGCCATTTTTTGCCAAAAGGACCAACTCCAATGGAGTATCCTTGATGCTCAACACCATCTCGTGAAGGGAGCAGTGACACCAGGAGTCATCGTGTCTCTCGTGGCCAAATTTTAAATGTTAAATGCCATATTCTCTGGGTCTATGAAACGGTTGAAGATTCTTGTCCATCTATGATATTCTAACCTGTATCTGAAATGACTGGGATATGATACCTTAAATAGTGTTGACTGCAGATCTTATCGTCTTAAGGAATAAACCCTGTACTAAAAATTAGAATACTTATATAAGGGATGTACAATCTCTGAACAATGACCCTTAGTAGAACTATCGAGCATTAGCCAGGGGTATTTTACCAGGTAAAGTGTCCACAGCATTTTAGACATGTAAATACATATATATCATCTAAACAGAGGTATATAAAACATCTTGTGCATATATCATAACTAGTGCAATCATACATTATATCTAGTATAGTTAAATGAAGGTAGTAATTGCATAGTATACATGACAATGATGTGCAAATATTTTAAACAAAGGTATGAGCATACATAAAATATAGCAATTTTAGATTCAGCTTTACATAATAGTTACAGATTCAGATTTATATCGAAGTACAAGTTGCTTTGGTTACATAAAACAATCTCAGATTAAACTTTGTACCAATGTACAAATTATCACAATTAAACATATAAAATGATTTTGCATTAGTATCAATATACAGATATCTATGACAGTGCAAATTGTCTTTAGCTTAGCCCATACATTCAGCTAAAATGAAGTATAGGTAGGTAGAACAGTCTACCTTTATCTATCCTATCTATTCCCCCTCTCTTCTAAAAAAAAAGATCTCTGATGCTATATTATAGTTTTGTCTTTTACCCAGTTTTACCCACAACCTTTGGATCATAAAACTTATTGGGAAAGGGGGCGTAGTCGTTTATAAGGTTGCTTCCTGCTGACTTAAGGGCGATGGCATCTCTTTGGGATCCTGTAAAAGCTAAAACAATGGTTAGTTCTTAATGGACTGACCACATACATCTATAAGCAATTTTAGGATAGTGGTTAACTCCATCTGGAAACTTAATTAGCAGTGTGATCTGAAGGATAATCATAAGGAGCTATCTTGCAGCTGTTTTTGAATAATCTATTTCTTGAAAGCAATTATTGATTGGTGCGCACCAGGTTCTTGATTTTTCTATTTTTGTCTCTGCTGTCTGTCTATCTGTCTCTTATTCTCTCTCTCTCATACTCTTTCTTTTATTTTTGTTTTACTAGCAGGAGTTGTTCCGGTGGAGGCCCCATCTCGGTTCCAGATTCTTTGTAGATAGCTGATAGGAGGGAATGTTATTTACAGTGGAAAACTTAAGCATTGTCGATATTCAAAAGATATTTATATCTTTCATGACTTTAGGAGACTGGAAGCAGACAGAATGAGATGTTTGAGAGGTACAGAAACAGGGAGGAACAAGGTTTAAGATGAAGTCACAGTAATATTGGTCCCTAAATATTATGCCTTCTGTCTCACACCAGGTGGCTTTTATGATGTGAGACAGAATTTTTCATATTTCTTTACCAATATGCTTGGGTTTAGAGAGGGAGAAAGCCACAAGTTCCCAATCCAAATCCAGCCTTATTAATAGTCAAATCAGGACCATTTTTTTTTTGAGATGTAGATGCAAGATGTAAAGCAGTAAAAATTGAGAAATTACCCAGTAGTGCACGTGTGTATCAGTTGGTCTCGTAGTCCGTCTTGTACATTCTTTAATCATCAGTCTGTCTTCTATTGCAGGTGAGTAATTATTCAATGTTTAGACAATGCCGTAAAAATAGTTGTATCCATTTTCCTGTAAAGACAAAACTGAGAGACCCTGCCCCAGGTTTGTTAAGTGTGTTTTCCTTACCACGCATCCGTTTGTCATGTCAGGGATGAGCAGTTACTTTTCTTGTTCAGGAAGAGACTCCTTTTCGAAGCGGGCTTTTATTAGTTTTGTTGGTACCCATATCTTTTCTGTCCCTGTTGAAACAAGAGCAAAACCCCTACCCCACCGAAGCGCATACCCTGGCTTCCATTCGGAAGTCAACACATCTTTGAAGTAAATGGGTTGATTTAACTCAGAAGATTTTTCTACTACCCAATGTCTCTCAGCAGCTGAAGTTCCCTTTTCATCAGCATTAAGAAAATTTAAAGTCAATAAGGCACTATGCAACCTCTCTCTGGGCTTTTTCATTTTTTCTTTTGTTTATAAAGCATCTCTTTTAATGTGCGGTGAGATCTCTCCACGACTGCCTGTCCTGTAGGATTGTGTGGTATCCCTGTAATATGCTTTATATCATAGTATGCAAAAATTATCTTCATTTTTCGGGAGACGTAAGCTGGAGCATTGTCAGTCTTAATCTGAGTGGGAATTCCCAATACGGCCATGGCTTCCAAAAGGTGAGTAAGTACAGCATCAGCATTTTCAGAACTCAGGGCAGTCGCCCATTGCATTCCAGAATAGGTGTCAATAGTATGATGTACATATTTCATCTTTCCGAATTCTGGAAAGTGAAACACATCCATTTGCCATATCTCATTTCCGTGTGTACCCTTAGGATTAGTTCCTGCAGGTAAAGATGGTTGGTTATAGAAAGAGCAAGTGTCACATTTTTTTAGTATTTCCTTTGCTTCAATCCAAGTGATGGGAAAACTCTTCTTCAGCCCTTTGCTGTTAACATGATGCTTTTCATGAAATTCTGTGGCCTTTAGCACGCTTCCTATTAGCAACCGATCTATTTCCTCATTACCCTGCGCTAGAGGGCCTGGGAGGCCCGTGTGTGCCCTGATATGTGTTATGTACATAGGATGTATCCTACCTCTGATGATATCTTGTAGTTGTATGAATAGTAAGGTCAAGTCTGTATCATCGTGAATGAAGTCAGCAGTTTCAATATGTGAAACAACTCTTTCTGCGTATTGAGAGTCAGTAATTAAGTTAAGAGGTTCTGTGAAATCTAACAACACCATAATAATCGCATATAGTTCTGACTTTTGAACAGAGTTATAAGGGCTCTGAGCCACTTTAGTTAGGTTTTCAGACTTGTAGCCAGCCTTCCCTAAATTGTTTGCATCTGTATAAAATATAGGGGCTCCAGAAATTGGTTCATCTTGTACTACACGAGGAAAGATCCAATTAGTTTCCTTTATAAATTGAATTCTCTTGTTTTGGGGATATTTATTATTAATTTCTCCTAAAAAGTCACTGCAAGCCTTTTGCCAAGGTTCACTGTCTGCCCATAATCGTTCAATTTCTTCATTAGTCAGAGGCACAACAATTTCTGCAGGGTCCTTTCCAGTCAATTGGCGGAGTCTCAATTTACCTTTAAAAATCAGATCAGCAATTTTTTCGATATATGTCTTCATCTTTTTGCTTGGCCTATGTGGCAGAAATATCCATTCTAATATGATGCTTTCTCTTTGCATTAAGATTCCTGTTGGAGATTGTCTTGAGGGTAAAATAACAAGTATGCATTCCAAGTCTGGATCCACACGATCCACATGTGTTTCCTGAAGTTTTCTTTCTACCAACTCTAATTCTTTCTCAGCCTCATCAGATAGTTTTCTTGGACTATTTAAACCCTTGTCACCTTCTAAAGTCTTGAATAAATTAACTAGTTCATAGTTCTTTATACCAATCATGGGCCGTATATGAGCAATATCTCCTAGTAGCTTTTGAAAATCGTTAAGAGTCTTCAATTTATCTCTATTTAATTTTACCTTTTGTGGTCTAATTTTTTGTAAACCTATCTTATATCCTAAATAATTGATAGAATCTCCCCTCTGTACTTTTTCTGGAGCAATTTGCAGTCCCCAATTAGGCAATACTTTCTGTAGTTCTTCAAACAATGTTTCTAATGTCTGTGGGTTTGGGTCTGCCAACAAAATATCATCCATATAATGGTAAATGATAGATTGTGGGAAGCGCTTGCGTAGTATTTCTAGTGGTTGTTGTACAAAATATTGGCATAAAGTGGGACTATTTAACATTCCTTGGGGCAGGACTCTCCATTGGTACCTCTTAGCCGGCCCTGAATTATTAAGAGTAGGCACTGTAAAAGCAAATTTCTCTTTGTCCTGTTCCTGTAAAGGTATGGTAAAAAAGCAATCTTTCAAGTCAATAACTGTAATAGGCCATCCTTTAGGTAGCAGAGAAGGCAGGGGAATACCAGATTGTAAGGAGCCCATAGGTTGAATCACCTTATTAATTGCTCTTAAATCTGTCACCATCCTCCATTTTCCAGATTTCTTCTTGACAACAAAAACAGGAGAATTCCACGGACTGGTTGATTCTTCAATATGCTGAGCCTGTAACTGCTCCTGTACCAACTGTTGTAACGCCTGAAGTTTTTCCTTTGTCAAAGGCCATTGATGAACCCAAATAGGCTTTTCCGTTAACCATTTCAAAGGCAGTGCTGTGAGTGTCTTATTAAGAGGGCGATTCTTTTGTACAACTTGAATGGCTGGTGAATTTTTGTCATTTTTGGAAACATAGTTGAGCCTCCAGCTGACATCATAACCAGGAGGGATTTTAATCTGGGTATTCCATTGCATTAGGAGGTCGCGACCCCACAGATTCACTGCTATATCAGCCATATATGGCTTTAACCGTCCTTTCTGACCTTCTGGTCCTATGCATTCAAGCCACCTCACACTCTGTTTCACCTGAGATATTGTTCCAATATCCAGAAATTGGATATCTACTGTCTGTAAAGGCCATCTCGGATGCCAGGACCTTGGGGTTATGATTGAAACATCAGCCCCCGTGTCGACTAAACCCTGGATAGGTGTCATCTCTGTCCTTTCTAGATTTTAGAAGTCGTTTGCACTTCTGGTTTACTTGGGTAAATATTATATCCTTCTGTGGTCTTTGATGTAGTTAAAGATTAGATAGTTATATATACAGTTTTTCTTAGTCATTTAAAAAATATATTAGATATAAAACTTTAGATTCATAAAGATAAGATAGATGATAGAGTATTTTCTTTAATTTTGCTAAATACAAATAGACTAGATATTATAACTATAATTCTTGCTTGATAGCTATTTTGTTATATGTAATTTTGCTATGTTAAAATTGAAACCTTCCTTTTTGATTAGAGAAAAAGGGGGAAATGTGGGAATGCATTTGTGAGTGCTGTATCTTTAAATAAAGGAGCTGGTTTGGGCCATGGCAGGTACGTAGAATAGGTAGGAGGAGAAATCAGAGCTTAGGTAAGAGAAGCAGGGCAGAGTTAGAGGGAGACCGCTCGGAAGCCGCCCAAGGAGCAACATGTAAGGAGACACGGGTGAGCCACGAGCCACGTGGCCAACAGATTAATAGAAATGGGTTGATTTAAGATGTAGGAGCTAGCTAGCAATGTGCCTGAGCCATAGGCCAAACAGCATGGACTTAATGTAAGCCTCTGAGTTATTTTTGGGGACCTGGGCGGCTGGGCAGCTGAGGGGTCTGGCACGGCAGGTCTGTGTGTCTCGGATCTCTGGCAAACCGGGACCCAGAGAAACCATACTACAACAGGTGTGTATCAGAGGTCAACATCAGATGCCTTCCTCAATCACTCTATTATAATCTTTAAAAACAGAGTGGCTCCCTGAACCTGAAGTCAGTAATTTAGCCATACTGAATTGCCTTCAAGCCTCAGTCTGACTCTCTGGCACTGGAAAATGCAGCCATTCTCAGCTCTTCTGTGTGGATTCCGGGATACCAGACTCAGTTCCTGAAACATAGGTCCTCTTCAGTGACTAAGCCATCTCCCCAACCTGCCCGGCTCCTTACTTCTCTAACATACAGGAAGTTTCCTGGAATCTTCCTGCAGTAGATTTCCTAATATACGTATTTTAGCACTGCCAATGCAATGCCCAATTGTTCTATGTTGGAAGTGGGTGACGTTATCCAAACACACAGAATTTCATTCTTAGATGTTACACCCTTTTCCTCAAAAAATACCAACCTTATCTAGAGATTTCATTATGGATAAGTTGCTATACGTGATTCGGTATTCCAATGGGAACCTAATATTTACTAAAAGAAGTATAAAACTCCTGCTGACTAGCAATGCTCCACCATAGACAAACCACATGCATATTCATTATCTTATTTAATCCTTGTGAGGATAGTACCATTATTAGTATTTTACAGATTAAAAACATTTATAACTGCATTAAAAATTAATAATATGTGGCCTTGGCCAGCCAGAGATAATAAGTGATAGGCCAGGATTTTGACCCATTTATCAAATGGCATGATACCAATTTAGGCCCTATGTGAGGAAGAAAGAACCAGTGTTTGTCATATTTTATTATGAGATTGCACTTCTAAGAATCAGGAACCTGCATGAATGTTTCTTAAATTCACCATGACCCTTACTATTTCAATGAAATCAGAAGCATCACAGTTCAACAGCATCCAGAAATGGATATAGCATCAAATCACAGACCACCGAGTAATCTCTGAACCTCCCAAATAATACATGAACAATTGCCATTGCTGAAATTCCTTCCTCTCCCATCCTGACTCACAACAGTCTTATTTGCTCTTGTATTCATCTGGAAAATCCTTTGGAGCCAGGAATTTTCAGGATGAAACAGATCATAGAAGAAAATCTTCCTTAAATGCCCGATTTCACTGTCAGCACTGTCTCCCATTGCCAATTAGCAAGATTTTATGGAGAGATTTAACACAGCATGTTTCTAAGATTTAAGCTCAGGAAATCACATTAATTGTAATTATAAGCTGGGTGTGGTGACATTTACCTGTGATGCCAACATTCAGGAAGGTGAGGCAGTATGACCATGAGTTTGAGGTCAACCTAGGCTACTGCATTCTAAACCACCCTGTACTACAGAGTCAGACCCCCACATCAAAAAAAAAAAAAAAAAACAAAAAAAAAAAAAAAAAAAAAACCTTAACTACAGGAAAGAGAGATCTGTAGCTAGCGGATAAGCAGAGAAAGAAATGAACCATAAATTCTGTTGCTCAGTTTCCCACCAACATCCTTCAGGTGACAAAGAACTGCTGGGTTCAGACCAGAGAGAACCAGCTCTTTCACAGACCCAAACGTGACCCCGCTCACTGCTCGGTCTGACTGTATCAGTTTCGAAGCTTGGTGCTCTGACCACGGGGACTCTGGGTGCAGCCCTGATTTCCCAGGGGCAAAGATGAGTAGTGGATGGATGTTTATGGCGCCGGAGGGCCACGGTGAAGATTAATGACTTATGTTTTGCAAAGTGTTTTTAAATCCCCACTCGAGAGCTGCTCATAGAGCTGGCTGCTGCACGATTAGCATTTGCTTGCCTCGGTTACTCCCACCGTATTTCAAGACTCCCAAAAAGACCTAGATTAAAGGCAATGCCCAGGACGGACCCCACTGATGGTTTTTAGATTGAGCTTCCCCAGAGGCTGAGGAGCTGACAGGGACAGAGCACCCCTATTCAGCACCTCCTTTCAGAGGCACGCTGCATCCTGACTTGCAGACGTGGGACCGAAAGCATCAAAGTCTCATTTGACCTGATAGCTGATGTCTCCCTGGAGGCCATGCAGCAGATTGCCACCACACTGTTGTATTTTTGGAACATTTCCAGGCTAATAGCCAAATGATTTCTTATGGGACCATCAGAGGAGAAGGACTGGGAGGAGATTTATCTTGCTATTTAGAAAACTAATTAGTAAATAAGTTTGAGTAATAATCACAGAAAACTGCCTTAAAATGTGTGGTCCCTAGTCTTATGATCTGATAACCTTAGAAAATTCGGAACAAAGCTCAGTTTTTAGACTCTATATTACTGTCTCCTTTAAGGGTAGTTTTTTGTTTGTTTTAATTGGCTGGCAATTGGAGACACACTTCAGAGAAATGACTGGATGTTTTTCCCCTTTTGAAGCATTTTGGAGATCCTTTCAAGTTTTGCTTAAAAAAAATATTAAAATAAGGAAGCTGTCCCTGTCTATGACTCTGAGACCTATGCATAGCTAGAAGAGATTTCCCCAGCACCACTGGGGCAGATCTGTAAGCCAACTACGATGAGGACCAGAGCTATGGAAATATGCATCTGGAGAGATCTAGCAGTGTTTGGAGTCAGAGTTTTTAACAAAATAAAGGAGAATGAACATTTTTCCTATAGATAAATCTAATTTTCAATAAGTAGCTCACAAAATGTCTGAGAAAGAGACATAAATATTATCAACTATTACTGACTATAAGTACCAAATTTATAAATAGAATGGAGAAAATGGTGGCTTTATGGAGGCCTATTTTGAATTTTCAATCTTCTTCTTATTTGGTTATGGCAAAAAATAATAGTGTGTTCTTCAACCTTGGGCTTCCAGGATATTCTCAGAGCGTTTCCTTCATCTGTACTGAAATGCATGAAACCTACCCATAGACAGCCCATGCCTATCTCCTTTAATAAATTTCAAAGCGACCAGAAGTCATTCTGAATGGCTTGCCCTCGATATGTAAGTTAAAGAACGCCCTTCCTTTGGTAGCTAGAAGGAAACCAAGGGTTCTTCTGCTGGTTAGAGAGAGTAACTCTTCCCCATTAGCAGTAATGACAGACACAAGACACAGGTGGACAGCAAGTGGATGGTGAGGCTGTGCCTTGTGTGTTCTCTGTTGCCTTCCCCTAACTTCCAGCTAGGAAGCTGATACCTACATAGAGTTGGTATCATAGAAATAATGGGTGAACACAGATGACACAGAAAGCACACTGTCTCAGACCCTAATGATATGGCTTTGGAACCTAAACTCTAAGTGTCGACCAGCTTAGAAGTCTTAGAAAACAGCAAAAGTATCCAGTAATAATAATTATCACCTTGTCTTCTACCTGCCATATAAAAGTTACCTTGTGGACATCACTGTTGATATTTACAGTAACTGCATTAACATCATAATGATCCCATCTTATGAGAGAAAACCAGCTGTCAAGAAATTAAGTCACATGCCCAAAATACATATAACTAGTACTGTGCAGAAAAAGCAGATCAAAATCAAAACACTCTGTGTCTTCAGCAACAGGGTTTTACCATTTAGGTCTGGCATACAACAAACAGCAGTACCAATAGCCTTTAACTCTTGGCTCTGGTGTTTTTATTCAGTAACCTCATGGTCTCCGGAAGTATCCCTTTTCATCTATGTAAGGTACATTTTGACTTTTATTTCCTTTCAATTAACCCAGCAGGGTTGTAAGATAAAAAGTACCATTGTACATGTTTATCTCTCCAATAGCTTTTCAAATATGCAAAACACTCCACAGGTTAGCATGATGCCATTTATATAGCCAAGCCTTTCCAGAAGATGAGCAGGACAAGGCAACATCCAGAGCCACCATCTCATAGCAAATGATGGGGTTTCAAAGATAACCTTGGGGACACACTCTAAAAGCCTCTTGTCATCTGTTCTCAGCAAGCGTAGAGTGATCCCAGAAGTTCACAACTAAAAAGACACTAAAGTCAAACAGAAGAAAGATCTAATACAGCCTGGAAAAGTTCCACCCATTTCTACGAATTGCTTCCTCCACAAATCAAGGTTGGGTACAAAGCATGCATAAGAGGGGCTAACTTAATTAGCTCCTTGTGAACCTCGGTCATTTTTCTGAGCCATTACATTTTCATGTCCTGGAGCTCTTCCAGAGTCTCCCTACATTTATCCATACTTGATAAGTTAATTTGCCTGACCTGATCATCTCAGACCAACTCAAGGCCAAGGGTGGATGTGATGCTGCACCTGCTGCCTCCCTAGGTCAGCACAGCTGCTGTTGCCTCCCATTCACTGTATCTGGTTGTTGGAGGTGCCCTGGCTGGGCAAACCATCCCCACCCATAAAATAACCTTTGCTGGAGGAAAACTTATGCTCCTTAGTCTGGGGGATAATTACCTACCCCTGTGACAGGCTTGATATCCTTCATTTGTGTTATTTTGTCATGAGTGTCTTCTGTAAACTACTTGGGACTTAACACCACCCAACAGCTCCTGAACAGTTTGGCTTCTATAAACTCTTACTCAGAAGCTCCAGCTCGACATAAACTGAACCACATTTGTCTTCGAGTAAACCAGACTAACCTCTTCCTCTGCTTTCCTATTTTCTTATCTCCTCACTTTATGGACTACCTTTACATACTGGACTAGGTCATGGAGATCTGCCAAAGCCTTTCCTACTTTATAAAGAGTTGGCCCAACAAAGGGCTCCAGCAAAGCCTCAAAAGCTCCATATAAACCTTGAGATCCCTGCCAGATCAATCTTTAATTTCCCTGTGAGCATAGCTGTCTGGCCCAATGAATTGGGGTTCAAACACAGCTTCTCTTATTCCTGCTATCTTGATAACATCTACCCTTCTTCTACTGTTTTCTAGTCCTGGGCATTTATGGGGACTTCAGATGGAGATAACCAACTGTTCCTAATGGCTCTAATAAGCCAGTCCATCAGAGACTGATTCTCTTACACTGTCTTGGGTTACTGCAGCCTAACTTTAAGAAAGGTGGGAAATTATGTCACTCAGTTTTCCTGCCTCCAACACAGCCAGCCCGATCTCATCCACACCCACAGCCTCACAAGCCATGCTATAACAGGCTCCTTCTCAGCTTGTTTAA
Source organism: Phyllotis vaccarum (assembly GCA_033318265.1). Classification (NCBI taxonomy): domain Eukaryota; kingdom Metazoa; phylum Chordata; class Mammalia; order Rodentia; family Cricetidae; genus Phyllotis; species Phyllotis vaccarum. The sequence goes on along the minus strand of JARWLC010000001.1, from coordinate 76,580,442 downwards.
AAGTGTTCCCTAATTCCAGAAGTGCCAGCACCAAGTGTTTCCTGATCACACTCATTCCTTGCATTGGACCGAGGTTAACAACCACATCTCCATGCTGGATTACACATTTCCCTTTTTCTTCTATTAAAGGTCAGACCTGAGGGGTAACCTCTGCTACTTTTATGATGCTGTCCTCTTCACTCTCTGAATGTGGATCTAACCTGTGCCTCCTTTTCCTTCCTGAGCATTAAGCAGCAGCAAACCAGAACCTCTGTCTCACTTACCTAACTCACCTGGCAAACCAGAGGCCAATCCGGAGGATGGTACTGCATCTCCCTTTCTTGTTGCAATTGCTCCTTTATATGAACAAGGTCCTGCTTACTCCATCTCAGTCTCGAATGCACTTCTAATTGCACACAACAGTGGCCGGGCAACCTCAACCACTGCTGCAGACAATCGTGACCCGTTAGCACCATTCCAAAAGCTGCACGTTTTCCTCTAAACTTTTAACCATTTTCAGAGCACCTACATATTCATGTGGAGGACTCCACTCATCAAGCAGTTATAGCACAAATCCTAATCACTCTTAATAAAAACCCAGAGCCAGGTATTGGGGTAAATGCTGAAAAGCCAGAGAAGCAGAGGAGCAGCCGGTAAGAACTTCTCACCTCTACCAAATTCTCAGGCCAAAAAGACGGAGCTCCTGTCTGCTCCTGCCTTATATTCCTTTCTCTGCCCAGCCATGTCACTTCCTGTCTTAACCTCCCTAGTGCAAGGATTAAAGACGTGTGCCTCCCAAATACTGGGATCAAGGGCATGATATCCCAAGTGCTGAGATTAAAGGTGTGTGCCACTACTGTCTGACCTCTATGGCTAACTAGTGGCTGGCTTTGCCCTCCAATCTTCAGGCAAGCTTTATTTGTTAGAGCATACACAAAATATCACCACAAGCAGTGATGTCACTCCAGATCACACAGATGAAGACCGCCATCTTGGGAGTCTTCCCACAGATAGTCCTAATGCTAATGGCTCAGCCTTAGTTGCCCATTTCACTACCATGCAAGACCATGTAATGGCTGCTGCAGCACAGAGGCATGTGAATACACACCATACAAGAAAGGACAATTCTGAAGTTTGAAGTTTTTGGCTGGCTTTGTCTTAAAGTTTGAACTTGTTTGTTGCTGTTTAGACCCTTAAAATGACATAAGATACTTACATTGATTTTATGTTGGTTGGCTTATACTTAGGCATATTGCTAGCTAATTTCCATATCTTAATTTATTTTTATTAATTTGTTTTGTCACGCGGCCCATGGCTTATTTTTGTTATATGTTGATTTTAGGGTAGTTGGATGTTATCTTTGTCTGACTCCATCCTCCTTCCCCAGCTATGCTTATATTTCCCTGCCTACTTATAAGATGCTTGCCATAGGCCAAGACAGTTCTTTTATTAAAGAATTTTTTTTGATAAATGCTCCCCACTTGGGCCACTCAGTCTCAGTTACCCGCTCCTCCCCAATACTTCCTTGGTCCTTCTTCGGGCAACAATTATGTTGTATAACAAAACTTTTCCAGGTGATCATGATACACATGTCTACTCTTCCTCAATAGAGAACCCAGGATAGACCAAAGTACAGATATCACCAAAATCCAACTTGGTGAAACAATGAGTTTTACTGAGGTTACTTACAAGACTGTGGGTGGGGTCACTTGCAGGAGTAGAAATTATACCAGCTGCCTCCTCCAAGCCCACATTTAGCACAGGTAACAGCTCAAAAAGCTGGAAACCTGGAGGTCACTGCACAGACTGCAGGCAGCTCAATATGTTGGAGAGTGGTATTTCCAGGTACCTTAGTTAGTCTAATCCTCTTTCAGGAATCTTAGCTTGCTTCTGCTTCTTCCAAGCAGCTGATTTGGCCTCAGAGTCTTCTATGCAGCTTGGCTTTTTTCAGAAGACCCTAAGCAGTCTCTAATGTTTACTCTTTGGAGCATGGAGCCTAGTGAATCTAGTAGTTTTCAGGGACTTCCTGAAGCTATCTTGAGTTATTTACCTTCCTGCTTCCTGCAGGGTTCAGTGTTTCCATCTCAGAGCAAACTGTTACACAATAATAGTTCATATTGAAACTTAGGATTTAAAAATATTGTTATCACTTCCCAATATAATGTTCAATATAATGTAGATTACAGCATGTATTGGAGTTCTCCAGAGGAACAGAACCAATTTGTCTAGTTGGTTTACACAGTAGGAGCTGGGTAATCCAAAAATGGCTGGGTGTATGCTGGAAAGGCTCCAAATAGCTATTCAATCCATTAGGCTGGACACCTCTGATGTGAGAATTTTTTTTATATATTATAAATATTAATTTTTAAATAAAAGAGCTGTTTTGGCCCATGACAGGCACCATAAAAAAATGTAGGAGGGGAAATCACAACATAGGCCAGAAGAGGGCGCCAGATTTTTATGGTAGATGGTTGTGAGCGACATTGTATATCTATTGATATTTGCTTATGATCAAGTATGTCATCAATTTTAAAGAAAGTTCCATGGAGTTTGAGAAATATGTATATTCTTTTGTTTTTCAGTGGAAGGTTCTGTATATATCTATTAAGTCCATTTGGTTCATAACATCTGTCAGATCCCTTATTTCTCTGTTGAGTTTCTGTCTGGTTGACCTATCCAAGGGTGAAAGTGCGGTATTGAAGTTTTCCCACTATTAACTTGTGACATTTGATATAAGGTTTAAGCTTTAGTAGTGTTTCTTTTACATATGTAGGTGCCCTTGTGTTGGGGGCATAAATATTCAGAGTTGAGACTTCATTTTGGTGGATTTTTCCTGATGAATAAGTAATATCTGTTCTGGTCTTTTTTGATTGATTTTAGTTTGAAGTCTATTTTGTTAGATAGTATGTTAGCTATACCAGCTTGTTTCTTAGGACCATTTGATTGGAAATTTGGTTGGAGTTTTTTCCCCTAGTGCTTTTTGTAGAGTCAAATTTGTGGATAGGTATTGTTTAAATTTGTTTTTGTGGTGAAATATCTTATTTACTTCATCTATGAAAATTGATAGTTTTGTTGGGTATAGTAGTCTGGGTTGGCAGCCATGCTCTTTAGTGTCTGTATAACATCTGACCAGGACCTTCTTGCTTTCATTGCTTCCATTGAATAGTCTGGTATTATTCTGATGGGTCTGCCTTTATAGGTAATTTTTCCTTTTTCCTTTGCAGCTCTTAGTATTTTTTCTTTGTCCTATAGGTTTCATGGTTTATTATGTGGGGGAGTCTAGTCTATTTGGTGTTCTATAAGTTTCGTGTATCTTTATAGGCATTTCCTTTTTTAGGTTGGGAAAGTTTTCTTCTATGATTTTGTTGAATATATTTTTTGTGCCTTTGAGCTGGTATTCTCCTTCTTTGATAACAATTATTCTCGGGTTTGGTCTTTTCATGGTGTCCCAGATTTCCTGGATGTTTTGTGTCATGACTTTTTTGGTTTTAGTGTTTTCTTTGACTCCTGTATCTATTTCCACTATTGAATATTCCAGAGATTCTCTCTTCCATCTCTTGCATTCTGTTGGTTATGCTGCATCTGTGGCTCCCGTTCATTTCTTCAGTTTTTCTATTTCTAGCTTTGCCTCAGTTTGTGCCTTCTTTATGCTTCTATTTCAATTTTTAATTTCTGGAATGTTTCTTTCACCTGTTTGTTTTCTTTTTCTTGGTTTTCTTTATTTTCTTTCAGAGATTTATTAATCTCTTCCAATTTTTTGTTTGTATTTTTTTCTACTTGCTTAAGGGAATCTTTGTATTCTCTTTTAAAGCTTCTATTATCTTAATAAAGTTGTTTATAAGGTCATTTCCTTCTGTTTCCTCTTTATTGTTATGCTCAAGTCTTGATGTTGTAGAACGACCAGCTTCTTCTGATGGTGTCTTATTGATCTTTATATTGTTATATGTATTCTTGCACTGGCATCTGCCTATTGCTTCCTTAGTTCACTCTTAATCAACTCTTAGTCAGCTATTAGTCAGCTCTTAGTTGGCTGTAGGCCAAAGAGATGTATGCCTCCAGTTGTTTCAGGGAATTGTTCTTATTCAGCTCTTAGTTGGCTCTTAGTTGACTGTAGACCAGGGGGCTGCAGGGTCTCCAGTTGGCAGTGTGTGATGATGCAGTTTACAATTGGGGTGGGTTTTGTCAGTGGGATGTCCCTCCATCTGTGTTTAGCTGGGGAATGCACTTGGGAAAAAGGGCTCTCTGTGCTTTTTTTTTGGTTTAGGGCAGAGCTGAGTGTAGTTGGTGTGCCAGGAGCTGTGTCCCCAGGCTGGGATTTGGAGACCACGATCTCTGCTTGGCCTGGGGGTTGGGGTGGCACTCACCACTTAGTCAGCTGTGGACTAGGAGGCTTCTACACTTAAACTTTTAACTCATTCTATAGAACATACTATTGTAGCCAGACATTTCTGGCCTAGCCTGGCCCCAAGGTCTAAATCTGCAGTCCTGCAATAACTCAGTCCCAAATAACCACACAAAGGCTTATATTAATTACAAACTGTTTGGTCTATGGCTCAGGCTCATTACCAACTAGCTATTATAACTTAACTCAACCCATTAATCTGTGTATTCCCACATGGCTTCGTGGCTTTACCTGTGTCCCATTACATCTTGCTTTCTGGGCATCAGCCTACAGCATCTCTCTGACTCTCTCCTTCTTTGTCTTTATCTCTGCTTGGATTTCCCACCTACCTCTGCTTGGATTTCCCACCTACCTCTGCTTGGATTTCCCACCTACCTCTAAGCTGCCTTGCCACAGGCCAAAACAGCTTCTTATTAACCAATGGCAATAAAGCATATTCACAGCATTCAGAATGGCATCCCACATGATAGTATATGTTTGAATAACTAAAACAGAGAATCCCTATTTGTATATTTTCACACAAAAAAAAATAAATTCACAAAAGAAATAAAATTAATAAGTAACATGTAAGCTTTTTAGTATGCTAAATGGCTGGAATATTAAATGGCTTACAGGGATAGCATGCAAGTAATAGTATATAAGTAACTAACTACTTATACTGGTTTTCTTCTTCATTTAATATTTACCAACTTAGTGTAGCCAACTAATGTAAGAGTCAATTACACTAAGGTGTTATATCACATTAAGTACTATAACTGATCCTCCTGCTATAAAAAAAATTTTTTAAAGCATTTAATAAAATATCATTGGTCCTTTAAGCAAAAGGCTGAGAGACCCAGTTGGTAATGAACACTCTGGGAGTCACACTGTGTGAAAGTGACTCCAAGAATGAAGGAAACACTGATGTTGCCTCTTACTCTGAGGGAGTCACTGGAACTGTATAAACTTGAGCCGGAAAATTCTTTAGGCTTCACAGATCACAGGAAATAGGAATCCCAAGAGATGAAAAAGGTAGGTGGCTCCCCGTGAAGTATGATTGCCTCCACCCATGAGAAAAAGAAAAAGAAAAAAAAATCTGCACCCTGAGGGATGTCCAATGAGGTGTTACAAACCTCTAAAATGAAAATGACCCATTCCGATTCTGTGCTAAATGAAAGAAATATGAACCCTGAGATTTTTGTGTCCTCTACTTGGCCCTGGAGTCACCTAAATTTTTAATGCCTGGTTTAAAATATTCATCATCACTAAGACTTAAAATAGATCAAGCTGGCTGTAACTGCAGCTGTCTGGCACAAGGGCAGGTTTGAAGTAATCTGCCTTCAACCTGAGCTACCAAGAATTGTCAAAAGTAAATTCCAGCAAGCACACAGATACACAGGGAAACATCACATCATCCTAGAAAAGAGGCTTGTTTATAGGTGTTTCCTCTACATTAAGACATTCCTTCCTGTGGGGACAGAAGACTCTAGGAGTTCAGCTCCCAGGGCTCAAGCTCAGAAAGTTACAAGATTCACAAGTCTCCTTCCCCTTGTAGCTGTATAAGCTATAAAAAATGAGGTGCTCTCCTGGGGAGCTGCCTGGAGGTTAGTTAGGTAGGCAGCTGCGGCCATGCCACTTTTGCGACATGCTACTCATGAGGGTATGAGCTTCTTGGTGGTACAGCTGCCTTTGTAACACCCCTACTCCTGGGAACAACCTCTTACTCCGCTCCTATAAATAGTCCCATTGTATAATCGTGGGATAATCCCAACAGAAGTGCCTTTCCCCTGTGGTACAAGATAGTGTGCCTCTTTGCTATAGTGATACCTCCAAGTTCCCAACATATCTTACTAAAGACATGCAACCAAGGCCAATCCATCTTGAGTGAAACACCTCTAGGTGGGATCTCACTGCCATCTTCTGCTACAGAGCATGATGTTGATGAATGGGGTCCAGCTCACGAATATATGGACACTCCCAAATGGCCAATGGAGCAGAAAATACACTGCAACCATAAAGGCAAAATTATGAGGTGGGATCATAAGTGGGCTGTGGCAACTGCTGAATGATCTCCACTATGAGAAACAGAATATGCAATTGAGGATGTCTTTCAAGAAACAATTTCCCTAGAGAAGGGTGGAATTACGAGACCAATGCATGTGGACACATGTCCTCTGCACTGATGCAACTTAACAGGAAAGGGAGAAGAGACAAGATGGGGACACTATGAGAGTCAGAGAAAAACCTACATCTCACTTAGCAAATAATGAAACAGATTCTCGTAGCCTGGGTCATTAGGTGACTGGTTCTCAACCTGTGGTCATGACCCCTTTGGCAACTCTCTGTCTCCAAAAATATTTACATTAAAATTCCTGACAGCAGCAAAATTACAGACATGAAGTACCAACAAAATTAATGGTTGGTGGTCACCACGACATGAGGAACTATGCTAATGGGTTGAAGCACTGGGCAGGTTAAAAAGGACAACTTTAGGCTATGGGACGCCTGGGCAGAGGGAACAGAGTGAGTGATGTGGAAGCAGAGAAACCATAACCACTTATCCTTCCCTTCAACAAAGGACAGCCTGAAGCCTTAGTCACTTTGCTGAGTCTGGTAGTGGAGTGTGATGCTTATATGATAACAGAGGCCCTAGCAGCTCTAAATTACTCAAACCAGCAGGTAAATTCAGTTTTTAAGTGATAAAGCTATTGGGGAGAGACGCAAAGTAGACAAGCCTGTCTGGGAAACTTGAAGCAAAATTTATGTTGAGCCAGAATTACCAGGGGGAAAAATTAACAGAAAGCTTTTAAAACCTGAGCAATCATTCACAGAAGACATAACTGATAGAATTATACATAAATGATAAAACTGTACATGTGAAAAAGGATTAAGCTTATCCTAGGGAGGTATTCCCCAGAGCATATTGTGTACGTTTCTCCCCTGAAAAGTGTATAACTGGTGAGGACTATTTGCCCGGCCTGGGTTCCTGTCAGTGGCCTGGTGTGACCAGTGATAAGCAAGGGTCATCCACGTTGCCGGCTTCATACTTATAGGATGTGGGAAGGCTGCCCCAGCAGCAATCACGTCAGGCTAGAAGGTGGCCCTCCTCCTTCTTGGGCCTGACCTTGCCTGAGCAGGCCAAGTCAAGCCTACTGAAACCATTATGGGTGGAGAGATACAGAGGCTCAGTGGTGGTAGCAGTATCCCAGATAGAGAGGGTGGGTGTCTCATGGAAAATGACTGTGTGTTACCGAGGACTAGATAGAACAGTATCTTCCATCATTGCCTGTCTACTTACCAGTGTGCTTTTGACAAAACAACTGATCCAAGGGATGGGTCTTTTGTATTATACTTTGCTATATTATTCCCTTCATTTCCTAAGACCAGTTAAGGCACTTGCTCAGAACAGATGGTGGTAAGCCTTCAGAGAGCCTGCTCCCCATCTGAAAAAAGCATTTCATTATATAATGCTAACCTCAGAGTGTCTTGGAGATTTGGAAAACCATCTGGAAGAATAATAAAAATGGTAATCAAAGAGTTTGAGCGAAGACACCATGTGATGGTGGGAAAGGGCACTTTCAGAAGCCATAAGGTTGTTGAATGAGAATTCCAAAGCCACAGATGGGCTACCCCCGACTTACTAGCCAGAAAGGCCCCTGGATTAGTCTGGTGGATGGATGATGTTACACTTCATTGCAGGACATAGGAAGATCAAGCTGGAAGTTCCCTCCTGCATGGCTTTCAAAGTAGTGGATCACACAAGGTAGGCTGCTAGAAAAGAACTGTCACCAGCATCTGCTCAGGTGAGGATTCTGTGCACCACACTATCAACATGCCAGGCAACGTGTATACATGAACGAAGCAGTGGCAGAGCCTCTATAGGTACCATGGCTTTGGGACTGGATCTAAGGCCCCAAGCCTGGTATTACAACCAGTGCAAAGTATCATGGCTTGGGGGAAACAAACTGCTAATTTTGTTTCCTAAATAGATATAGTACAGCTATCAAATTGCCGTCTAAACATTCATATTTACGCCTGTGTTGTATATCTACTATCAGCCTTGGTTATGGACATAAATTTCCACTTTTCGTGGGGGTGGTTGTTATGGTAAGGACTCCTAATTGCTCAAGAAGCTAAAAAGTAACAATTGCTATGGCACAGTGGCCCAGTTCTCAGCCTTGGTGAAAGGAAATAGTCATATGCTTATATCACACCCTCCAAAGGTTAAGGGATGTGAGGCCATGAAGAGCTCAGAATCCACAGAAAGGGCAGGGTGCTGTGTAGCTGTTTCCTCCGAATTAAAACACTGCCTCTTTATAAGAGGTCCACGGGTTCTTATTCGAGGTTCATAGGACTAAAGAAGATAACAAAATGTACAATATTTGGGTCATTGCAAATGTAATCAAGTTAAGATGAGGTCATATTGAATCAGGATGGACCACAATCCATCTTAATACCCAGAAAATGCCGTGCGACACAGAGGCAGAGCCTGCAGTGATACATCTATAAATCAACTCCTTTTATTATTAGTCCCACAAAACCCAGTTCTAACAACTGTCAGAAGAGAAAATAAATCATATCCGAGTGTTTGTACCACAGATGCAAGTATCCTAAAGAAATTACTACCAAACACTAGAACTATGCAGAATATAAAGCAAACATCATCAACTTAGATTAACCCCGGCAATGAAGCATTGGCTTAACATTAGAAAATTAAAAATATGACTCACTCACCACTTAAATACTAACAGAAGTATATAAGCATCTCAATAAAACCAATAATAAACTTTGATAAAGCTTATTATGGTGACGACTCTTAGCAATCAGGAAATTCTTTTTTTAATTAATTTATTCTCTCATATATCGCCATGGTTTCCCCTCCCTCCTCTCCTCTTAGCTTCTTCCCTCCATCATGCTCCCGCCCCATCATTCTCCTCCACAGTTTCCCTTCAGAAAAAGAGCGGGTTTCCCAGGGACACCAACAAAACTCGGCATAACAAATTACAATAAGACCAGGCACATACCCTCATGCCAAGGCTGGACGAGGCAGCCCAGTAGGAGGAAAAGGGTCACAGAAGCTGGTAAGAGTCAGAGACACCCCCACGCTCACTCTTAGGCCCACAAGAAGAAGAAACTACACAGCCATGACATATATGCAGAGCTCAGTCCCACACAGGCTCCCTAGTTGTTGGCTCAGTCTCTGTGAGCCCCTGTGAGCCCAGGTTAGTTGATTCCGAGGGTTTTCTTGTGGTGTCCTTGACCCCTCTGGCTCCTACAATCCTTCTTACCTCTCTTCTCCAGGACTCCCAGCTCCACTGAGGTTTGGCTGTGGGTCTGCATCTGCTTCCATCAGTTGCTGGATGAAGCCTGGGCTGGGGTATCAATCTATGTATAGAAGAAAACCATTAGGAATCATTACACTGACTTTTTTGTTAGTCCTGGCTCTATCTCTGGACTATCCAGCCTCTGATTCCTGGCTCCAGGCAGTGTCAGATGTGGGCTCCCTCTCTTGGTGGATGTCTCAAGTTGGACTAGTCATTTTGGCCACTCCTGCAAGTTCTGCACCACCCCTCCCCCAGCACATCTTGTAGACAGGACAAATTGTACATAGAAAGTTTGGGGGCTAGGTTGGTGCCCTAGAAGCCTTGCCTGACTGTAGAAAAGGGCACACTCAGGTTCTGTATTCCCATTACTGGGAGTCTTCACTAGGGTCACTTTCCTTGACTCTAGAGCGTTTCCATTGTACTAGGTTTCTACCTCATCCCTAAATGCTTGCGTTTCTGGCTGCCTCTCCCAATACTCTCTCCCTTCACCCTCTTCCACACGATGCTTCCTATTGCCTTCCCCATTTGCTCTCAGTCTGCCCATGAAATCTATTCTATTTATCCCTCCCAGAGAGATCCATGTGCCACTCTGTCCCTTCCTCCTTACTCAGCTTCTCCGGGCCTGTGAACCGTAGCATGCTTATCCTTTACTTTACAGCTAATAGCCACTTATGAGTGAGTACATGCCATGTTCATCTTTCTAGGTCTGGGTTACCCCACTCAGGAAGATTTTTTTTTCTAGTTCTATCCATTTGCCTGCAATTTTCATGATGTTATTTTTAACAACTGAGTAATATTTCACTGTTTAAATTACCACATTTTCCTTATTCATTCTTCAGTTGAGGGTCATCTAGATTGTTTTCAGTCTCCAGATATTATTAATAAAGCTGCCATGAACATAATTGAACTAATGTCCTTGTGGTATGATTGAGCATCCTTTGGATATATGCCCAGGAGTGATATAGCTGCATCCTGAGGTAGATCAGTACCCAGTGTTCTGAGAAACTGCCATATTGATTTCCAAAGTGACTAAACAAGGTTGCATTCCCACCAGCAATGGAGGAGTGTTCCCCTTGTTCCACATTCTTGCCAACATGAGCTGCCACATGTGTTTTAAATCTTAGCCATTGTAACAGGTGTAAGAGGCCAGAAATCTTTAGTCTAGCTAGAATAACCTTTAAAACCTCTAGCAAACATTGAATAAAGAATAAAACACTAAAAGAAGCATATTAAGACATGAACATCTGACATTTTCACCCTTACTCATCATTGGTTAGATGCCCAAATTAGCACAGCAAATTGCTAGATAGTCAGATAGATAGATGATTGATAGATAGATAGATAGATAGATAGATAGATAGATAGATAAATAGATAGATAGGGCTTAGTGCTATAGTACATATCTCTAATATCAGCACTTAGGAAGCAAAGGCAAACAGATATCACTGAGTTCAAGGCCAATCTGGTCTACATAATGAGTTCCAGGCCTGTCAGGACTTTATAGTAAGATCCTGTCTCAAAAACAAAGGAATTAATGAAATTAAATAAACAATTTGATGGGTAAGTGAATTTTAGCAAGGCTGAATAAAATTAAGGCATAAGAATCAACTGCATTTCCATTAACTATGAACAAATAGGTAGGAAATACCAAGGGAGGTCTAGTGAAATGGCTGTTGGTAAAGTGCCTGACTGCAAGTGTGATGAGGAGAGATTGCATTCTCAGCACCCACAGATAAGGGAGGGGGCAGGGAGGTACAAGAGCATGTGCTGGACGGGCAGAGACAGGAAGATGCTGGAGTGTGAGGGCCAATTGTGTAGCCAAATGGGTGAGCTGCAGGTTCAACGTGAGAAACATAATAAAAGTCATAGACAATACAGGCAGCATTCAGGGGAAGGAGAGGACATGATGGCCTCATTACCTACACTTCCTCAAACTCCCACTCTTTGGGAAAACCAAAGGGTGACAAGTTCCTCTGCTAAGTTCCATGGAAGTGAGCGGTCTCAATTATTCTCTCTTGTTTACAAGTACTAGGCTACACAATACAAACCATCCTCAGAACTCAAGGTGTTCATAATATCTCTATAAGAGGCCTAGGGATAAATGTGTTCCAGAGCTGGTTCCTTTGTGGCCCAATATCTCTACAAAGAGGCCTAGGGCTAAATGTGTTCCAGAGCTGGTTCCTTTGTGGCCCAATGACATGACATCTTCAAGAACTGGGACCCTCTCTACCCTTCCACTTACTCTGCAGTTCTCACTATATCAACCAGTTCTGCCCTACTGAATCAGACACTCTGGAGCCTTCTGATGTCTGTTGAGATTTGAGAACCATGGCTTACGTTTAGATCAGTTCTGCTTGGGTCACTCGGGCTAGAGGTAATTTTACATGCCTGAGGATAGGCTGGAAAGGTAAAACCCATAAAAGATTGGGACTCTTAACAGAAAAAAACATTCTGCTACCCAATATCCCTGAAAGGCAAGTGTGGCTGAGTTCAGGGGATAGGAAAGTGTCATCTACATAAGAAAGGCCTTTTAAAAATAGAAAGAAAATGAGAAGTCACAGTAGCCCAAAGCCACTTAACTGATTAGGACTCATTTGTTTCACATGAAGTAAAAATTCATTTTCCCAAATGTCACTCTAATAAATATGAAAGACCCCAACTCCTTCTTTTCCAATTACAAATATGCCTACAGGGGGATTGTAATTTTAAAGTGCCTTTGTGTGAACAAAGCACCTAATTCCCCTGTGGTTATTTTTCATACTTAGATTAACTATGTGAGACTCAATATTATCCACAAAGTAATTCCTCTATATTGTGATTATTGCTTTTTTAAAAAAAATAATAATAATAAAAGTTTACCAACAGTAATAAAAGTCATAGTTTTAGCTACTACTTTGGGAGATTTTCAAAATTAGCAAGAAACGAGTACCAATTGATAACAAATAAGTAATTTAAAGGTAAGAAACTGTGGCAAATATTTGCAACATGTAAAGTAGAAAAGGAGTTAATGTTTATAACAAAGAAGTTCTACTAATGGAAAAAGAGAATTAAATCCAACACAGTCAAAAACTGAACAAAGGATGCAAACAGGACACTTATTCCTGCAACTGTCCATTACCTGTGTTTTGATATCGTTTACAACCTGGCTCCACACTTCTCAGTGATAAGATCTGGAACAACCAGTATAACTTCTCAATGACTTCATTTTTCCACCAAGAATAAGCAGATAATAACAGTATTTACTTCACAGGGCCTTTGTTAAATATCAAGGAATAATATATGTAAACCACATGACAGTGCAAAAATCCTAGACACTAGCTGGTAGCCATCAGCTTCTTGTCCTTCTAAATAGCGTCTGGTGGCTTCACTGACATGCTGGCCATCAGTCATCAGTTCTTCCTCTTCCTCTCTATTCAGTGTGTGTGCATCTGAAAGAAAAAGGCCCCAGGACTCTTTCCTATGTCTACTGCAAGTTGCTACTACTGCCATGGGCCTCTCCATCACCTCCCTTATCCCTCCTTGTCAGGAAGACGCAAACCTGCATTTTGCTGCTGGCATGACAATATTGTATGAACTGAAATAGTGGAGCGGGGGGAGGGGCACCACTATTCTGACCACCAATTTTAGTATGTAAACAGTAGAACATTTGTTTCACAGTATGAGATATGGTCACCAAAATGAAAAGTAGGCCTTAGAGTTGGTAATAATCACTAGCAAGTGATTTAAATGTTAATATTTATTAAGGGGTTTATATGAAACATTCACTGATACAAGAGATTGAACAATTGAGAAATTCCTGGAAAGCTGCACTGGCCCACACGTCGAATGGTCCAGGCTTTCCTCCACGAACACTAGAGAACCAGTCTTAATGTGGCCTGGCCACGCCCTGTGCACTGGGCCCTCAAGGCCCAAAGGCCACACCTCTAGGTCAAGGTGATAACGCCTGCCTCCAACTGCAAGACCTCTCTGGAGGTGTTTCTACCAGAACACCCAAGGATGTTATTTTTGTGTTACCACTGTGAAAGAATTGGAAAAGAACACATGTATACAGATAAACGCCTCTGGAAGATGAGCCGCAAAACACAGAGTTCCTGTACTTTCAAACAAACAGAATTTGCCATATGCTACGGGCCATCGGTGAAATAATAAATTAGGGTTGGGGTGTGCTTTTATGTCCCAGCCACTTGTGCTACACAGGAAGTAGCTACTATGAGGGAGACAAATGGTTGTCAAATGACCCTTCAAAATGTGAAATGATACAGGTTATTTAACCAAGAACATTTTGATAGAATTGGTTTAAACTCGTTATAACAAAATTAGCTAGCCTCTTGGCTATTAAACCATATTCAGGGCCAGTTTAGGCAAAATATTAAAACTTTTTAAAATTTGAGATATGTTATTCTCTTTAGATTATAAACTATCACTCTAGTCAGCGCTATTAAATCTCAAAAAAATAAAAAGCAAGTGCAAGGCAATCATTTCTGCTATCACAGATATGCCAAGTTCGTTGCTAGAAGTCATTTTTGTGTTTCAGTTTGCACTGGAACGAAGTCCGTGAAACAGAGGCTGGGGAATAACTATGGTGAAACACCTGCCCAGCACGCAAAACCGTATGCTCCATCTCAGCACCACACAAAAGGAAAATGACTGGTATCGTTGGATGCCGGGATTTCCAACCCTATGGATTTACCTGGGGGACATCACAAAAGCTTAAAAGCGTGTTTTATAGTGGAAAAGAAATCTGGAAATATCCTAAATGGCCATCCACAGAAACAGATAATATAGTATGAAACATATTATGGAGCATCCATTCATAGGGCAGAAATGTATAATGATCTACAGATATTTTCAAAATATATAATAGTGCTATTTTGTCTCTTTGTTTCAGTACTGGAGAGTGTACACAGAACCTCACACATACTAAATGAGACCCCTCCTACTAAGCTATAACCCTAGCCCTCCTTTTACTTTAAAAAAAAATAGCAAACAAACAAAGCACCTTTGAGATAGTCTCTCACTAAATTTCCCCGGGCTGGCCTTTAACTGTCAACCTACCTTGTCAAAGTAGCCAGAGTAGCTAGGGTCATCAGCCTGCACCACCAGGAACAACTCTAGTATATCTTTCCAATGAACATAATGATTCTTTTATGAACACCTTAAGAGGATATATAGACATACACACACACACACACACACACACACACACACACACACATGCATGCACATATATGCATGATATGGCCATCAGTGATATGACATATATCAGGTCTCAGTATTTTCATAACAGAGCATGGAGTCTCCAAGACACTTGTGCTACACAAGAAACTGGTCTGTATAAGGGGCTTGAAGCGATTATATAGATACACAGATATAAATAACTATATAGATATAAGCATGGAGAAATTCTGGAAGAATAACCCAGTCACTCTGGGGCCAGGGATGGAAGAAAGGGAGCTGTATCTGCCTTTATCAAATCAAAGCGTGTTTATGAGGAAGTATGCTTCTCGTGTAGTGAGATCATGGATTTGCTCTGACCTTTCTTAGCTCTGTTGCTGCTGCTCTGCTCTTTGGGTTTGTTTGCTCATTACTTGAGACAGGATCTTACTAGGTAGTCTACACTCTGACCTCCAGCTCCTAATCGCAGGCATCTGGTTTGTTTTCCTTGTTTTGAGCATTTTGGTAAATGTAGTATTTTTAAATAAACAAATAGTTCACACTATTAAAATGTCAGAAATCCAGATGGGTAATGCACATCCAGAACTCAGGAGGCAGAGACAAGCTGATTGTGAATTTAAAGCCAGCCTGGTCTACATAGAAAATTTCAGGCTGGCCAGGCTACATATATAGCTATACCCTGCCCAAATAGTCATAAATCAAAAGGCAGCTTCTCAGGGCACAATAGTTCTCGTTATGTATTTTTCCTAAGCACAGTGAGGATGTTAGCTGAGCATTCTCATCTGAAACCTACCAGGACCCCTCACAGTCTGCTAGCCAGGGAATGCAGTCTGTGTGAGCCCTTTCGGAGATCAGCTCATAATAGGGTAGCTGTATTTCTCCAGAGCAAATGATCCAAAGAGCATGGAAATAAGCAGAAAGTCATACTGACTTTTATGGCAGGACTTTTGAAACTACGTACCACCCTTCTATGTTATTTCAATTCATTGTGAATGGAGACACATGCCTATATATGCCTATAATCCCAGAGTTGGGGATGTAGAGGCAAAGGATTGTAGGTACAAGGCCAGCCTAGGCTACAGAACAAGATCTTGTCTCTAAACAGGGGTGGGAGGGGAGGAGAGAACAGAGAGAGATGGAAAAAAATGAATCTCCCTACATTCGTGAGTTAAGTGACTCTTCCTAAGGGGAAGATTGTCAATGAAATTTCAGATATTTTAAAGCCACACAGAAGAGGTCTGTTTAGGAGCCAAATGTAGGAAGGGAAGGAAGGGTCGATATATGGAGATAGATATGTAGAAAGAACGCTGAGCTTGAACCAGCCATCTGAGCGTCATTCCCTTAGATACAGCTAGTGCTTGGCAAACATCTGTTAAAATGTTTGTTGAGTGTTTGTGAGCCATGGGTGAAAGCGGTCACCTCCTTGCAGCCCCCATTAGTGGGACAACAAGTAACAGAGCTCTTTGTCAACTTAAATTTTGTGGCAAATGATGCCTAGAGAAGAACATGGGACAGGCCCTGGCATTCTGGAGTCCTTGCCCACACCAGGCGTCTTTCCTACTCAGGACCTGGGACGTCACTGTGCCTCTAGCTCCCGATCTCACTCCAGAACCCCTGTGACGTCTTACAGAAATGTGATCAGCTTCATCTTATGAACAACCCTGAGCTACTCTAGTCCTCCTCATCCTGACAAAGAGCAACTGGTGTATGTGTGTGCATGCGTGCGTGTGCATGTGTGTGCACATATGCATATGTGTGTATGTGTGTGTGCTTGTTCATTATATCTAGAATCCAGATACTTCCCCACCACTCCTGCAATGACTGCACTATCCAAGCATCCCCACCCAGACAAAACATGTCACAACATCTACCAACATTGTCCCAAAAGAGAATTCTTTATCAATTAGCCATTTGCCTGGATCTAACACCCAAGTCAGAATTCACCCTGTGAATTTGTTTCTCACCCTGTGTAATGGTTTGCATGTTTAATGTCCCCCAGAGGTCTAGGCATGAAAGGCTTAGTTCTCAGGACTGTATTAGTGGGTGGCGGTAGAACCTATGAGGGGTGAGGTTCTGTGAGGTCACTGTGAACTGGAATCTTCCCACTTGTCAGGAAGTCCCCCGTCTCCTGCTCTTTTTGTTGCTGTTCCTGGCCGGGAAGTGAACATGCACTCTGCAACACTGCATCCAGTACATCTACCAGGAAACCAAAGCAACTCTGCCTCTGAGAGCCAAAATAGATATTTTTTTCTTTATAAGGTGGTTCTGACAGAAATTTAACCAATGCATGCCTGTATAAGTTTCTGGCTGGGCTTTCCAGCCTGGTCCTGTGGCCCAGAACCACATTCCCGCTGTTCCGCAGAAACACACAGATGCTTATATTAATTTTATGCTTATTGACCTGGGGTCCAGGCATATAACTTGCTAATTCTTTATCTTAAACTAATCCATGATTCTTATCCTGCTCAGCCATGCGGCTTGGTACCTTTTCTCAGAGCAGCATTTCAACTTTTTTCCTCTGCATCTGCTGGCATCTCATCATGCTGTCTCCATGGTGTCTCTCTGGCTTCTCTGCTCTGTTCTTCCTGTTCCCAGAGTTTTCTCAGTTTGGTAGCCCCGCCCACACTTCCTGTCTGCATTCAGTCAATCAGTGTTTTTATTTAACCAGTAGGTGAGACAATTATTTACAATGTAACATAATCCTACTACACACACCTTTCTACCAGCACAGTTTTGTAACATTTCCGTGTAGCAATAGGGTTTTCTTGGCCCAGGGCGGCCAGAGGTCCAGACCCACAGACCTGCAGCCCCAGACCCCTTAGCCACCCGCAGCTGCTTTGGTCCCCAAAAAATGTGTCAGACATTTATATTAAGTCCATGCTGTTTGGCCTATGGCTCAGGCACATTGCTAGCTAGCTCCTTCATCTTAACTCAACCCATTCACATTAATCTGTCTGCCACATGGCCCGTAGCTCACCATGTTTCTTCTTTGGGCATCTGGCTTGATCTGTTCTGATTCTGCCCTTCCTTTCCTACCTATCCTAATTCCCCCGCCTACTTTTTCTATGGTGCCTGTCATAGGCCAAAACAACTCCTTTATTTAAAGATTGATATTCACAGCATACAGAAAGACATTCCCACATCATTTCCCCACTACGTACAGAGTCTAATATTATGAATGACTAGGCATGACACACCAGTTGTGGTGAGATATTATACAACAAGCAAACAAACCAAAGGCTGGAGGGTGTAATACAAAGTTTCTAACCTGTCTTTTCTGACCTAGCCCCATGGTCCAGATCCACCTGCAGCTGCTTTGCCCCAAATAATCACACAAAGGCTGAATATTAATTTCAAACTGTTCAGTCTATGGCTCAGGCTTATTGCTTGCTAGCTCTTGCATCTTAATCCTTTTCTATTAATCTGTCTTGCCTCGTGGCTCATGGCTTATCTGTACCACTTTGCTTCTTGGGCAGCTGGATCATGTCTCCTTGACTCTGCCACCCTTCCCCTTTATCTATGATTAGATTTCCTGCCTGACTATAGGCTGACTCACCAGAGACCAAAACAATTCCTTTATTATCCAATGGTAATTCATAGCATATAGAAAAACATCCCACATCAGGAGTAATGATTCTGTCCTCTGATATTCTAGACTGTTTTATTAAATATACAATATATCACCAACCAGTCTCTATATTTATTCACATTTTGCTTCGTGGGGCATAGGCTTGAGGTCTATCATTGCTTAGGATCCCTAAAACTAAGCTACTTATGATGGAAGAGATAAATAAAATAATACTGATAAATTCTGAGGTCTACAGTATATAAAAATGTATACAGTGTCCTCTGTGTTATTATACTGCAGAGTTAACCAATTTTAGAACTTCTAGATTAGTTATATCAGTCAACAAAGCCATCATACTTAAACCACTACTAGTTAAGGTATTGAAACCAAAAGAAAGAAAGGAGGGAAGCAGGGAAGGAGGGAGATAGGGAAATCCTTATCATACATCAGCTATATCTAGAGGTATGGTAGCATCTTAAAACTACTTTTAAATGCAGTATGTCTGTGGGAGATTGTGCTGCTTCATTGCAAATAATTGTCCCACCCACTGGCTTAATAAAAAGCGCCAATTGGCCAAAGGCAGGCAGGAAGTGTGGGCGGGGCTACCAGACTAAGAAAACTCTTGAGAACAGGAAGCACAGAGCAGAATGCCAGAGAGAAGCCGGAAGAAGCAGAGGACAACTATGTTGCTCTAAAGAAAGGTACTGAGCCACATGGCTGAACAGGAAGAATCATGGGTTAGATGAAGGGTAGAGAGCTAGCAAGTGATATGCCTGAGCCTGAGGCCAATCACTAAAACTTTAGTAACCTTCTGTGTGTCACTGTGGGACTGCGGGTCTGTGGGTCTGCAGGTCTGTGGGCCTAAACCTTGAGGCAAGGCCCAAAAGTCAAGGCCAGAAACCTCTTACTACAGTATATCAGTTAAAAATTGTGTCATAGTTTCAGAAATACAACAGAGGAAGCACCCTCATCAGTTCTTCTTTGTTTTATCAGCTTGGCATGAACTAAAGTTGTCTGGGAAGAGGAACCTCATTGAGAAAACACCTCCCATCCCACTGCCTACGGGTAAGTCTGTGGAATGTTTCCTTGATAGTGACTGATGTGGCGCCACACCTGGCCAAGGTGGCCCTGGAGCATATAAGGAAGGAACTGGAGTAAACCAAGGAGAATAAACCAGTGAGCTCTTTTATCGTGGCTTCTGCTTCAGTCTCTGCCTCCAGGTTCCTGTCCTGAGTTCCTGCCTTGACTTCCCTCAGTGATGAACTTTACCTAGAAATATAAGATGAAATAAACCCTTTCCTCCCCAAGCTGCTCTTGGTCATGGTGTCATCAAGTCAGGGAAACATAAGACAGGAAGAGAATATATGATATAACCAATAGTCAGGTAATATAGTCACTAATGTTAGCGTTTCTGACCACAATAAAATAAGAAAAAGCATACCAATTATTTCAAGAGAAAATACTAATTCCTGGTACTAATGTATTATGGCAAGAGAACATAAGAAGGATCTTCTCTGTGGCAGAGCTACTCAATGTTCATCAAGTCCCCATGTGATCCTGCCACAGCCCAGCCCCTGTGTACTCCAGGGGGGATCATATCATTAATTTTTAACAATGAAATGCAAGCTAGATGGTGCTTACTCCTGATCAAGGAGGATGCCCTATCTCCCTTCTCTCTTCTCTGTCCAGACACCTAGAAATAATGGGTAGAGTTACAAGAGAGAAGTTATCTAAATATGACTCATCATCAGGTAGAGAGCCAAAAAATATATCCACCACCCATGCACACTGTGGCATCAGGAAAGAAAAATGTGTATATTAAACCATTGTAGTTTTCAGGTTCTCGGCTTCACAGTATAGCTCAGCATAGCTGAGCTACTACAGTCTCCAGTGAGGACACATACTCTGCTAAGAGTATTAAATCAAGAGTATCATCCAAAGAGGGTGTGGTAGTTTAAATGTAATTGTTCTCATAAGCTCATTGGGAATAGCACTATTAGGAGGTGTGGCTCTGTTGGAGTATGTATGGCCTTGCTGGAAGAAGTGTGTCACTCTGGAGACAGGCTTTGAAAGTCTCCTATATCAAGATATGCCCAATGTCTCAGCTCACATCCTGTTGCCTGCCTATCAAGATATAGAATTCTCAGCTCCTTCTCCAGCACCGTGTTTACCTGCGCACCATCGTTTCTCAAATGGACTGAACCTCTGAAATGTAATCTATCCATCCAATGAAATGTTTTCTTTATAAGAGTTTCCATGGTCATGGTGTCTCTTCATAGCAACAGAAATCCTAACTAAGTCAGAAGCTGGTACTAGAGCCTTTGGTATTGCTGTGATAGGCCTGACCATCTTTTGTTTGAAGGAATATAAACTTGGGACTGTGGAGTAGAAAGGCAGTTGAATATCTTAAGTGCTATTTAATGGACCACACAATGGAAGCATGGAGGACAGTGGTGCTGAGGGTGATTTGATGAACTATGGAGACCCAGCTCAAGAAGTTTCAGGGGAGAAGAATATTAATATATGCCTTAAAGATCATTCTTGTGATATTTTGGTTAAAAAAAAAAAAGATGAGACTGCCTTTTCCCTTGTCCAAAAAGTCTGAGCAAAGCTGAAGTAAAGAGTGTTAGATTAATTCTGTTGGCAGAGAAAATCTCAAAATATCCTAGTATAGATAGACTCTGCCCTGTTGTTATTAGTGTTAACCCTGATGAAGATTTATAACGGAAAAGGAAAAACATAAACTGTACAATTTTAGGAGAAAAGGAACACCAGGAAGTGGAATGGAGCTAAATTCTATGTTGAAGGAAAGAAACAGATTAAGAAATGGAGTGAAGCGAATGGTTACCTTAGGGTAAGATCCTACCCAAATAAAGTTTCCAACTTGAGGAAAGGAATTAACGAGAAGCTTGGAGCCCCATGTGGTGGTGCACACCTTCAATCCCAGCACACCAGAGGCAGAGGCAGGTGGATTCAGAGTTTGAGGCCTGCCTGGTCTACAGACCCAGTTTCAGGACTGCCAAGCTTAGGCAGTGAAGGAAACCATTGAGAAGAGGAAGGGATGAAGATGTAATTAGATGAGGGGGCCATGTTCCAGCTCCAATAGACAAAAGAACCTGGGGCTTCAGCTCTGTGGTTCTGGACTTAAGGATAGAAGCATATTCCCCAAAACTAAGGAAAGCTGCTGAGGCCAGGCATGTGTCAGGTGTGTCGCTGAATGAAGGCCTACAGAGGTCACTGCTTGAAGCTATGAAAGTGAAGCCTGGATTGCCTTGAAGATCCCAATGATGTCAGAGATGCCAGAGCCTTGGGAAAGCTACTAGCAAGGGGTGGAAACAGCCCAAGAGAAAAAAGTGTGCTGCAGTCTGACACTGAAAGGAGATGGAGATCTGAAGAACATTTTGACATGAGACACGGAGATGTAGAGTTTAGAGATCACCTGGTTTTTGGTCTTGCTTTTGGTCCAGTATTTCCTTACTATGCTTTGTTTTTGAATTTCAACATACATCCTGTGCCATTATATGTTGAAAGTATGTAATTTTTTTTAATTTTATAGGGGATTATAGTTAAAAGATTGCATGAATCTCAGAAGAGACTAATGTAAGATATCTCTCTGTATGCTGTGAATATCATTCATTAATAAAGGGACTGTGTGAGCCTATGGCATCTTAGAAGGTGGTGGGAAATCTGAGCATAGATAAAGGGGAAGGAGGGCAGAGTCAAGGGAAACAGGATCCAGCCTCCCTAGAAGCAAGATGTAAAGAAATAGGTGAGCCACGGGCCACATGGCAGGACAGATTAATGGGAATGGGATAAATTAAGATGAAAGAGCTAGCTAGCAATATGCCTGAGCCACAGGCCAAGCAGAATGTAATTAATATAAGCACTAATGTGTTTCTGTGGGCCTACAGGCCTGGACCATGGACCAGACAGGCCAGAACTTATTATTACAAGAGACTTTGAACTTTGGACTTTAAAACATTGTTGAGACTGTGATAGACTATGGTAACTTTTGAAATAGGACTAAATGCATTTTGCATTATGATATTATTAAAAAATTATGAGGAACTGGCAATGGAATGTGGTGGTTTGAATATAGTTGGTCCCTATAAGCTCATTGGAAGTGGTACTGTTAGGAAGTATGGCTTTGTTGGAGCAGGTGTAGCCTTATTGAAAGAAGTGTGTCACTATGGAGGCAGGTTTCCTATATCAAGATATGCCCAGTGTCTCAGCTCACTTCCTGTTGCCTACCTAACAAGATGTAGAATTCTTAGGTCTTTTTGTAGCACCGTGTTTATCTGCACCCCTCATGTCTTCTCACCATGATAGTAATCGACTGAACCTCTGAAACGTAAGCCATCCTATTAAATGTTTTCTTTATAAGAGCTGCCATGATCATGGTGTCTCTTCATAGCAACAGAAACTCTAACTAAAACAATAGGTGACTACAGTTTGATTCCTATTAATTGGACACATCCTTTCACATACTTATGCTCCATTCATCTCCCAAGCACTGGTAGAAATACACATTATTGTTGCGAATATTTCCTTGAGTCTACTAGGATCTTATGTAATAGCCTTCTCAAAAAGCCTTATTTCTATCGATTCTCTTTTGGTCCTTTCTCTGTAGTACTTAAGAAGCTAAAACCACAAACAAAAACACAGAATAAATTAAAACATAAGTTTAAATAACATTCAGAAAATGCTATACTGAGCCAGGCAGTGTTGGCACATTACCAGAGGCAGAGGCAGCCAGATCTCTGTGAGTTCAAGGCCAGCCTGGTCTTCAGATTGAGTTCCAGAACAGCCAGAGCTACACAGAGAAACTCTTGTCTTAGAAAAAAGAAATAGAAAAAGAAAGGGAGGGGGAGGGAGGGAAAGAGGGAGGGAGAGAGGGAGGGAGGAAGAAAGAAATAAAGAAAAGACGCTTCCCCGAAGGCTCACATACGCTGGGAGGGTGCTCTGTTCAACACTAAAACACAGCATGTTCATCAGATCATTGCCAATGCTCTGCTGATAATCCCATAATCCGATGACACAAAAAAGCAGGACAAATAAAAAAAAATCTGAAATCTCCAAATTAATATAAATTTTACTAGCAAAATCCTAATTACCTAAATAACCTCACATTTAAAAATAAACTATGACAGACTGAAACATTAAGGGGAAAAGGAGAGACACATGACTTCTATCATTTCAGAGGCTATCATGTCCATTTTCCTACCTGTTGTCCTGGGCATAATTGGTGAGCTAATAATAACCAGCCTGAGCAGCTTCCTCACTGGACCTGCAGACCTTCTCCCTCTAGCCAGCCTAGTGAGTGGGTGCTGAACCCCAGAGTAATGGAGGCTCTATTTAAAACACTCATGGTCAAGATGATTTATCCCCCAAAAAAACCACTAATTCATGCATACTTGGGTTCTCTTCTCACTACATTTTTGTGGTAATTTCCTGTTTTTAAGTCCATTTATAGGAACTGATCTGTTGTCTCTATTTAAAGCTACTGTTTTATCTAGTCATGTTTCTTCCCCATCTCACCTTTCCCAGCTCCTGCAAAAAAAAAAAAAAAAAAAAATCTAACCTCTAAAGTTGGTACCCCTCAGTGCTGGACGGAGCCAGCCTCACCATCCACTCCCACATCCCTACAGAATCAGAATGAATAGAATAGAAGTTTCCTTACTATTTTGAATGCACACCGTGATATCTTCAAACCAAGGGAAAAGGTCAGGCTACAGCTCTTTCCACAGTTGCTGTTTTTAAAATGAGACTAACCTGAAATATCCTATTTGGTATATTCACAGTATATTCACACACTCATCTGTTTTAACAATCTTGACATTAACTAGATTGAACTTCAATTTTCAAACCATACACTGAGTAAGAGCACCCTCATCAGGCCATGGCTAATATGTCGCCATATTAACAGTTCTGAACTGTTCCTTGGTTTCCACAATAAGAAGTTATGCAATAATAAGCAAAAGTTGCAGAAGTATATGCCAGCTTTCCAAAAAATATTTACAAAAACATACTAGCCAAATTAACATTTAATAAAGGCAAATATTGGGCAATCTCTTATGCTACAGTAGAGGAAATACTCAGATTTTTTTTTTTAAGTTTTCATTTAAACCCCACATCTATGATCCTGAAAACATCTTTTAGCTTCTTTTTATTCATTTTAAGACTGAATGGGCTTTATTAAGTTTCCCTTTCTAGAATCAGACCATTTTAAAATTCACTTTTTATTACATCTGATTTAATGGAGACGGTTGCACACATGTCACATTTGTTGATAAAGATGTGCATTTCAAATCATGTATTAGATGATTAATACTTCAGCTCTGTGGTAGTCAGCTTTCAATTACTGTGACAGGCACCTGAGGTCAGATTAGGAGAAAATATTTTCTTTGGTTTGTAGTTTCAGAGGTCTCAGTTCATGGTCTCATGGTTCCAGGACCTTCAGGCTTAACATAAGGCAGCACACTGAGGGGAGAGTATACACTAAAAGAAGCCCACTCACATCACGGTGACCAGGATTCCAGTGTCTGCCTCAAGAGTCTTAACTTCATCCTAAGAGAACCCCACTTTTGAAAAATTAAAATGTATCATTTTCCTTTCCGTTTCTTCCCTCCGACTTTGACATGTACCCCTCCTTACTCCCTCTCAAATTCATGGCCTCTATTTCTCTAGTTGTTGTTATATGTATTTTTTCCTAAATATATAAATACAGATTGCCCAATCCATATAATGTTACTTATGTGAATGTAATTTAAGGGTTGGCCATTTAGTATTAGATAACCAACTTGGGAGTGTAGTGGGAATCAAGTGCATCACCTTGACTAGAGGCGGGGCTTCTTGGCCAGCATAGGTATGGGATTCACCTATGACTTTTGAAGCTGTAACTTTGAAGGAAAAGCTTCAAGAGCCGGGTACATGTCCATAGCGCTCTCTCTGCTTTCCCATCGCTTAGAAGGAAGACTCATTCCATTTGGTGAGTGGGTCATTCCAGCCACACTGCCTCTGATTTCTATTGTAAATTGCTATTAACCTCTTTAATAAATATTAACCTTCAATGAGTTGCTTGTGATTAATATCTGGCTACATTTGGTGCCCAATGTGGGGTGCCACAGCTAGCCCACGCTCTCAGCCTTGAGAAGGCATGCTGGACACATCTCACGTCTTTATTTTAAAAACAAAGGTATTCTCCCTCCCTCCTAAAAGGGCTCCTAGAAAGAATAGGACTGCCCACACCATCTCTGACCAGTTAAACCCAGTTTACTGCATTTCTGCCACTGGTCTGAACACACCTTCTTGGCAGGACTCCCCAGACTGTGGGATTGTGTGCCAGACTGGTCCAAGCACTAGCTTGGCTTCCAGCCACTGTGCTGCCAGACCTGGCACAAAATGCACCTGCTGATTCAGTCACTGCAGCCATCACAGGCACAGATTCAGCTGCTACCGCACAGGTGCTGATTCAACACCTGCAACAGCAGCCGTGCATCCCTGAGCCAAAAAAAAGATAAAAATAATCATCTTCAAAAAGTTTTATAAAAATAAATACTAGACACCTAGATGTCTAAAACTGGAAGAAGGAGAAGTCAGTTCTCAAAGGTTTACAAGCAAAAAGATATCAGGCTTATTAGTACCAATAAACTCTACCCAGTAAATTCTCAATGCTTAACATCTATGTCTTTTTATCTTTAAAAATATATATATATACAGTCCCAATTCAATTACAAATCAAGTTGACTGACTTTAAAGTTAAAATAAGTGGACTTCTCCTTCTCTAAACCCAAATATATTAATAAATTTCTTAAAATTCTGTCTCACATCAAAAAAAATGACCTGCTATAAGACAAAAGACAGCCAATATGTACAAAGACTATTGTTCTTATACTTTTATTTCTCTATTTCTCTCTGTACTTATTCTTGACCTTTTAAAACTTTCTTTACATACAATTTTCTCCAAAACCCATAAATTTTCTATTTAATATCAATAATTTTTAAGTTTTCCATAGCAAACAACAAATTTTCCTAACAACAATCTCTAAAGCATTTTAAAAAAAAAAAAAAGTAGGGTCCCACCATGATGATTCTTTCCAGTTCATTAGGATATGTTTTAAGTTGGTATACACCACTTAATAACTAATTATAAACTACAAACTGTTCAAGTCAATTGTTAGATGGCTTCCTATGATTATCCAACATATTACACCTCTAACAAAAACTCCAAGTGGCCTTAGCTAATACTCTGAGACTAGTTATAGATGTTTACAGTTGGCCCTTTAAAACTTAACCACTGTCTCAGTTTTTATAAAACCCCCCAAAATACTGTCACTCCCAAGAAAACAAAAAAACAAATCTATAAAAACGAGGGAAAAAAAACCTATAGCCCCTCTCCTGGTAAGTTTTACCTTCTAAGGGTTATAGATAATTATAACTCCGCTAGGGGGATTATAAATTATATTTGGGTTGAGGGTAAAATAATAAAAAATAGACTCAAAAATTTCTCTTTTAAAAAAGAGGGAGTAGATAGGACAGATACAGGTTAATTATTATATCTACCTACAAACAAATAGAGTCAAAAATTAGCTATATACAGTTTGCACTAGTATGGATTCTTGTGTATTGATACAAATCTAAAATTATTTTATATGTATTTTTAAGATAATTTGTATATTGATACCAAATTGAATCTGTATTTGTCATATTGTACACATGCTTCTACCTCTGTTTAAAATATTTTATGTATTAATGCATATTAAGTATATGGTTGTCGATTGCACTATATAATTTCTACCTCTGTTTAATTATATTCGTCATACATATATATATATTCTACCTCTCTTCAAGATATTTTGTATACTGACACATATTTAAGATACTGTTGTCATTTTGCAGTATACATTTTTACCTCTGCTTAAGATGTTTGTATGAATGTCATAACTTAAAGTCATTGTCCTAAAACTGTACGTCTGTTTATAGATTGTCTACCTTTATAATATAAGCCTTAGTCCTTAAGATGATAAAAATTACAGATCATAGTTACCTATCTTTGTCATGCATTAGTTATGGTAATTAGGTCTTCTGATATACAGTAGACTATGTCAGATGGACAGGTGTCTTCAAATACTTCATAGACCTAGAGAATGTGTCATTTAATGTTTTGTTATTCAGAATTCAGCCATGAGAGACACAATCACTCCTGACAGCACCGTTCCTTTCTCAAGATGATGTTGGGCATCAAGGACACTCCACATGGAGTTTGTCTTCCTTGAAAGATAATGACCTGTCAGGCAAAGATCTGCCCTTGTTTCAACTGCTGACTGTGCATGCTGTCCGATCCAGATATGCAAGACAAAAGATAGAGACTCTTAAAACCTGCCAAGACAGGATAAGACAGTTTCTCAAAATACTCTGCTTTTGAAAAGTTCTGTCAGATATCCTAGGTCTATAGCCAAAAAAATTTAGATGCTCCAACCTTAAAAAAAAAAAAAGAAAAGAAAAGAAACTATGAGTAATTGTGCAGGCAGCTGTCACTGTCTTCTCTTACCAAATTTTGAAAGTTGCTTGCTTGCACTTCCAACTTACTCAGGTAATATATTTTCCTTCTCAATTCTTTAATGGGGCTAAAGATTAGATAGTTACAGTTATGATCATCTCCTTCCTCTGATAAACAGCATTTAGATACTAGATTCATATTACTCAAGATAGACAGATCTAAAATAATCTCCGTATCTTGCCACATATCAATATTCTGGACACTTACTGTATATTTTGTGGGGTTTGTTCTTGTTAGTTGTAGATGACTTTGCTTATGTCATTGCCCTTCCCCCTTTCTAAACGTTACTTGATAATTGTTTATGTTATATACAGTTTTACAGATACATTTAAAGCTTTCATATTAAGACAAAAAGAGGAAATGTAGCAGGAATTAAGTGCATCACCTTGACCTACAGGCTTGGTCTCTTGGCCAGCGTAGCTTTGCTGTATGGCTGGGAATAGCTTAAAGATCGGGTTCCACATCCACAGCACTCTCTCTGCTTTCCCATCACTTGGAAGGAAGACCCATTCCATTTGGTTGAGTGAATTGTTTCAGCCATCCTGCCTCTTATTTCTATTGTAAGTTACTATTAACCCTTTTAATAAATATTAACCTTTCAATCAATTGCCTCTGATTAATATCTGACTACATGGGGGCTCTTCCTTATGAAGATTGTTTCTTCCAGCTCTCAGAATTCCTTATTTGCCTGTAGTTCTTTATCTTGAGGTCCAACAATGTTTTCCCCAAGTCATCTGGTATCATCTTTCTCCAGGTCTTACTTAAGCAGCCATGTTGAAAAGACTTCATAAAGGCAGATTCTCTGACATTTATAGGAGACAATCTCCTGTGGAGATATGTTTCAAATTTAATAAAAACAGTTTGAGATATCAGAGGGATCTACTCACAGTCAGTCTAGGAGGATCAGAGAGTGGTAACTCATACCTTTACTCCCAGCATGGGGAATATCCTGGGAGTTGTGACCTATGCCCTTATTCCCATTAAATCTGAGTTTGAGGCCATCTTAGTTTACAGAAGGAGTTCCAGGCTCCCAGGCAGGCAGTGGTGGTGCCACACCTTTAATCTTAACCTCAATGTGAAGCAACTGGGCAAAGAGGGTATTTAAGGCAGGCATAGAAAGACAGAGCAGGCAGAGGAAACCACAAGGGGTGAGGCTGAGGAAGCTGGAATACAGCTGGGTGAGATTTGACTATGGTGTTTCCTCTCTGATATCTCAGCCTTTCCCTGAGATCTGGCTCTGAGTTTCCTTCATTAGAGTAGCACTTGGTGCCCAACGTGGGGCATGAATTTCTCCCCTCTCTACCCAAATAAACAACACTTACCGGCCAGAGCAACATTGTTTATTATGAATATTTTTTATTTGACTTCTGTTTTATCATTTAAAAAGTCTATTCTATTGTTACTAATCCTGTGCTGAATAAATAGTTATATATTTAGCTTCCTGTACATTGTGTTGGGTTTTAATCTCTTATCAGTTTTCTGCAGTGACCAATGACAATGCCTAATTGTGAACTTGAAGTATCCAAAAGGAAGTTGGGGACCCACAACGATGATTTCACATGGACTATGACAAAACCGCTAGGCTGACAAACACCAATCAAAGATCAGATTGGACTACAAACTGCTCAGGACAATTCTGAGCCAGTTCGCTGAGATGAACCAGCTTCACAGAATACTATAGCCAGGACTTAAGACAATCCATGTATATCGAGCAAGCTTTAAGTACAATTAGAAAACTAACTGGTATCTTCAGGGAGA
Source organism: Phyllotis vaccarum (assembly GCA_033318265.1). Taxonomy (NCBI): domain Eukaryota; kingdom Metazoa; phylum Chordata; class Mammalia; order Rodentia; family Cricetidae; genus Phyllotis; species Phyllotis vaccarum. The sequence goes on along the minus strand of JARWLC010000001.1, from coordinate 76,550,698 downwards.
GGATGTTCAGGTCAGATCCAGCTCAGGCCCTCCAAGTCCTGTGTCCAAAGTACATGGCATCTTCAGCAATTGGGGTAGGCCAATAACACCACACACCACCACCTTCAGTGGTGCTTTTCTACTGTTATCTAAGCCTTTAATACTTTTGAAGGATACTTATCCAAACGATAGCAAGCTCCTTATCAAAGTTTTGATCAATTATATTAAGTATTATCAAAGATTCATTAAGTACTAGAGGAAGGACACTACACAGGTATTCAGAGTCAATAAAACACATTGAATTTATATTTTAATTTTGGATCCTAGGAAATGTCTCAAAGGGTCATATAATATAAAGACAACTTTTTAGTTAAATTTCGACATCAGAGAAAACATATGCACTAATTTCAATGAGATGTCTCCCGGAAGTCTTGGACATTTAACTCTTTGGTTCCCCAGTTGGTAGCTGTTAGAGGAGAATCAGAAGGTGACCATGCTGGAGAAAGTATGTCTCTAGGGGCAATGTCTGAGGCTTCAAAAGACTTGAGTCATTTTGAGTTAGTTCTCTCTGCTTCCTGCTTGTGGTTTGAGGTGTAAGCTCTTAGCTAATGCTTCAGCTGCCATGCCTGCCTGATAATACTCTTCCAAGTAAGTGGTTATAGAATCTAATCCTCTGGAAGTGTAAGCCCAAAATAAATCCTTCCTTCAATAAGTTGCCTTGGTCATTGATGTTTTGCAAGCAATATCAACTCCTGGAGAATGCAAACAAGTATTACAGGACTGTGAATATGAAACCTTGTCAAACAAATAAAACTATACTACAAAAAAGAAACTGTGAATCAGAACCATGCAGTATTAAAGAAGATAAAAATCTAGCTTCAGCCAGAGTTTACAAGGGAACAGACTCAGACACCAAGCAATGTGCTCAACATCAGAAAAGACTTCTCAGACATAGGGCCAACATTTGTGGCCTTATCCATGAAGACAGGACCAGTGTCTATGACCCAACCTCATGAAGGAGTATCCCAGGGTAAGGCTAGCATCTGCAACTCAGTATGGGAAGAACCAATGCACTGACAAGAACAACATCCATGACCCAAATTCTCCCAAGACTCCAGAAGAGAGACTAACATTCCCAGCCCAACACCCAAAGGACTGCACAAAGCAATGACCAGTCTCTGTGATCCAACTTAAAAAGGACTATCCAGGTATGCGGCAGGCTTCTGATAACCCAGAATGGATGGCAAGAGACTTGAGACTGAAGCCAGAAAACAGATCAGGCTGTGTCACACTCTAGCCTGTATCCGGCTCTCTCCCTCCGTGCTTCTTCCTCCCTGATTTACCAGGTTTGTCTGTGCTTCTCCCTCCTATCCCTCAGCTTTTCTTCTTCTTTCTCTCCCCTTTCCTTTTTGCTCCCTTCCACCCACCCCACAGTAGCTGATAAACTAGTACACATGGTGCCTTCAGTGTCGTTTCCTTCCTAAAACAACTGACACTTAACATGTGACTGGTTTTTATGACTACTATTTAGTGAGTGGAAGGGAAGACAGGCAGAGCCGTCCTGGTGCTTGGTGTTGGCTGGGTAGACCAGAAGGAGGAAGTGTAAGGAGCCAACAGTAGAGAGGGAGGGGTTAGGCAATTTTCACTAACAGAGAATAAAAAGGGAACAGTGAAGAAACTGAGGCACGCAGACACTTTGGATCAGACTAAATCATATTCTTCGTGGAGTAAAATGGTTTGGGACATACTTAAAATCATTTTTTGAATTATTTGTCTGGAATTTCATCTAATTCATTGCTGTAGGAATAGTAATTTTTTGGAGTTATGTTGCCTTAGGTTTTTGTGTTTCTTGTGATTTTTGCATCAGAGCCCGTCCATCTGAAATTAGATAACTGGCTGGATTTTTTTTCAAGTTAGCTTGTTCTCTCAATGGAAGTATTAAGAATGTTCAAGGTGGATTAGGTTGTAGAATGGTTCAAGTGTGGTTTTCTTTCCTTGGTTGGTGGTCCACAGGACTCCATACTCAGGTCCTACTACTGTAGATTACAATCTGAGAAAAAAAAATCACTGTTAAGTATGTTCAAAAACATCGAAGAAGAGAGAAGTAAACTCTTGAGTGAAGGAAAACACTGGATATTGAAGTGGAACTCAAAAAAGAAAAAACAAATCAACATACTGAAAATGAGATATTCATTAAGTCAAATCAAACTCTCTATGGAAAGTCTTGCCAACAGAGAAAGTCAAAGGGGAATAAAATACCAAGACTTAAAGAGAGGGTGGAGCACTCAGACAATGGTAAAGATAAGTTGATATGAAAATACAGGAAGAACATTCAAGCTCTATGTGATATATGAAGACATCAAATCTGTAAACCCTGAGCACTGAATGAGGAGAAAAATTTCATCCTAAATGCATAAAAAACATTTTCATTTAAAGCCAAAGTGGAAAGTGCCTCAAACATAGGAACAGAAATAGCCATTCAGATACAGGAGGCATTTAGAACTCCAACAGGCAAGGCAAAAAAAGAGCCCTATGTCATAATTAAAACCTAATACAGACACAAGAAAAATCACCTCTAATGGAAGTTCCAGGAGAAGAGTGCCAGATTGTTAACAGCAGCCTTACAAGCCAGGAGCATTTGGAAGGATGCAAGCTCTATCAGAAACCATCAATTCATACTACAAAATCAGCAAACGTCATAATTTAAAGAGAAAGAAAATGTTTCCACAGTAAAATTAGGCTAAATGAATTCATGGCTCCTAAGCCCACTCTGCAAGAGGTGCTTAAAAATCGCCAGTCGAACCGAAAAGAATAAATGTAGCCATGATACTGAGAAAAGAATTAACCATGACAGAACTGTGGTCAAACAGATGAAGAATAAGAATATGAAATAGCACACCATCGATAGGATGGCATATTTAAAACATGATTTTCAATAACTCTGGTTCTCAGCTACCCAGTCAAAAGGTGTAAACTATCAGATTCAATTAAAAGGCTGGGTACATGGTTCAGTGGGGAAAGCACCTGCCATGTAAACATGTGGGGCTGAGCTCAGACTGCCCAGCAGCAATGTAGAAGCTGAGTATGTGTGCACAACTCCAATGTTAGAAAATTGAGCGTAGAGCAGAAAAAAGGAAGACCCAAGGGCTCAGTGACCAGACTAGCCAAAACTGGGTTCAGTGAGAGAACCTGTCTTTAAAAGTAAAATAGAGGCTGATCAAGATACTCAATGTTGACATCTGGCCTCTACATGTGAATGCAAGAACGTCTCTCTCCTCTCCTCCTCTCTCTCTCTCTCTCTCTCTCTCTCTCTCTCTCTCTCTCTCTCTCTCTCTCTCTCTCTCTCTCTCTCTCTCACACACACACACACACACACACACACACACACACACATCTATTTTCTACCACAGAATTACTTCACCACCAAATGCAAATGCAACCTTATAGAAAAAAGTATCCCAAGCAAATGGAACCAGGACACAAGCAGATGCCAATTTCCCAACACTGAACTAAATAACTCCAAACTAATATTAGTCAGAAGAGATGAACTCACTTCATTTGAACTAAGGAAACAATCCATAAAGGGGATATGGGATAATATTATGGTTTAAATATAACATCAAACACAAATAAACCCAACTGCATATAACAAATACAACAGGGTGTAAAGACACTGATAACCATCAATACAATATGGTGGGTTATTTTAATGCCCTGCTCTAATCAATAGACAGATCATTCTGATGAAATATAAACAGAGAACATCTAAGTTATGCAGCATCATAGATCAAAAGAACCTTACAGAAATTCACAGAACATTCCATCCAAGCACTACAAAACACATTCTTCTAAATAGCTCATTGAACTTTCTTTAAGTTAGATCATGTAATAGGACATAAAGCAAGCCTTAACAAATACATGAAATTAGTTCTTGTATTAAAAAACACATCAAAAAGACCCCTCATCATGATCGAGGTGGATTTACTCCAGCAAAGCAGGGATGATTCAATATGCACAAATCATTGATGCAATACATCATATAGATGGAGTCAAGTACAAACTCCATTCTTATTAAATCTAGGGCTTAAAGTCTTAGCTGGAGTCATACAATGAAAGAAAGAAGCAAAAGTATATGTACTTATGAATGTACTTTAAGAAAAAAAGGAGGACAGGTAGTCGGAAGGGGGTGGATCTGGGAAGAGTTAGAAGGAAAGATAGGGATGAATGTATTGACTACTTTTCCTAAAATGCTCAAAGAATATAAATACTACATTAAACATTTAAAACTCTTAAAAAAGAAAAAAAACTAGAAGTAGGTCTACCATATGACTCAGCTATACCAACTCCTGAGTGTTTAGCCAAAGTGTTCCAAGTCAACATGTCACAGATGCCTGCACACCAAAGCTGATAGCAGCACTCTTCACAGTAGCCATTTTATGGAACAAAACTAGGTGTCTAACAATGGGGAAATGGATAAAGAAAATTCAGCTTACATTACATGGTGCAATCTTTCTAAATTCTTTGAAAATTTCATACTTGCTTATAATGAATTTTGTTCATCTCTACCACTACTCCCTTTATCCTGCTCACACAGAGCCTCCTCCAACATGGCTCCTCCCTTCCAACGTGTCCCCTTTTTTTTCTTTTCAATTATAACCCACCAAGTCAAATTAGTACTGTCTGCAATAGAATCATTTCAGCCGTAAAGGGGAATGAAGTTATGTCATCTGCAGCCAATGTCTACAACTGGAGATAGTCATAGTAAGTGAATTGAGTCAATCTTGAAAAAGACAAATGCTAGGTGTTTTCATTCATTTCTAGTTTCTAGATTATATATAAAACCATATAGACGGCAAGAAAATAGAACCCAATCAAGCATGTCCAACCTTTGGACATTGCAACAAGGCCCTGTCATCTACAGAATTCAGACTCAAGAGCCATGCAATCAAATTCCAAAAGAAAAGCACAAGAGTCCCAATGTTTACGTTAACAATTTTGCAGTGGGCTGTATTTTTAGCTGTCTTTAGCTGCAGGCGACCACAAATGACCCAGGGCATACAGGCTAGACCTGCCTGGTAGGAAACCAAGGAGACAATGAGAGGAAAGAAAGGTGGGAAAGAAAAAAATGGGTTAAAAATGCTTAACATAAATACCTATTTATATGAAACTGTCCTTATATAATATGTACAATGAACATGCACAATAGAAACATAAAATGATACGTTTTAGTCTTACTTAAAAGCTTAAAGTCTACACCATTCATTTTTCTCCTTTACTTCTGACTGAACCAACCACTCAGGATTTCAGTCAGAAAACTATTCAAGGAATTTTAAGCAGGAAAAGATTTAATGTGAGAATTACAATCTTACTGGATTCAGTGGAGCATGCTCCAAATGGGCTTCCAAAGCCTTGCAGCTGGTAACTCTATAGACATGGAAGTGGGTGTCCATAGAAGAAGAGACACCAAGGAGGTGAGAAGCAGTTTATAGAGTGAACAATTTTACTGGGACAAAGCCTTAGCCTTTCTTTAATGGATTGTCTACAACAAGAGAGGGCTGAGTACTTATATCAGGCTACAGTATTCAGAACCGACAATAGGTTCTCCTAGCTCTTTAGAAGTTTGCCAACACAGCTTAAATTTCTAGATGAAATGTCCAATTGTCAGAAATAGACATAAAGCCTTCCTTTTGGCTTCCCTTGAACAGAAGCCAAAGAAGCACTCAGACATGAACCTGAGGAGAACAATCCTGAACCACAGCACATCCCACTGTAAGAGGGGTCAAAACACATGCTGTTCCACCCTATACATCTGTAGGTTGGCATTTTTCCAGTTTTCTTCTTAATTGAAATACACTAATCTAAAATAAACAACAGCTTTACTTTCAAATGACAATATCTAAATATTACAATAATTACATTCTTCACAAATATTTAAATTAATGATATAAAAAGATTAATGTCAACCTACCAATAAAGGGTATACAGGATTTGATTGTTTTCAACTATTTAGAGGAGGCATTCAAGCAAAGTTGTTTGAGGATTACTGAGCTAAAGAAGAAAATCATGTGGTTCTGGCAAAAGCCTCAGTTGTATACACAGCCCTCGCCAGTCAGAACTGCCCTGGTGGTTACTAGTAATATTAGTAATAAAAGTACTACTAAAGCATACAGTGCTTCTGCTTATGTGCTATGCTCTATTACAGACATTTACACGTGTAAATGCCTAGATATTATTCTGGATGTACGAGCAAAAAGTAAAGATATATTTATTATCTATTATTTACCAGATTCTACATAAATTATCCTATTAATTTTTCATATTTACACTGAAATACTTTATTATTATTATTGCCTCATTTTCAGGTAAAAAAGAAAACAGTACCAGGTAAGTTTAGGTAATATTCAGAGAAGTCTATGTAGTCAGAGTTTCTTTGTATCTGAACAGCCACTCCCAAATAACCACTCAGAAGCTTGTTATTAATTATAAATTCAGCCAATAGCTCAGGCTTGTTACTAGTTAGTTCTTAGTTTTAAATTAATCCATATTTCTTATCTACAATCTGCCATGTGGCTGTACCTACTTTCAACATGGCATGTTCATCTTGCTTCTCTCTATGTCTCTGGAGACTCCTCAGGCTCCACCCTCCTTCTTCCAAGCATTCTCTTAGTCTGGTTCTCCCACCTAATCTTATCCTGTCTAGTTATAGACCAGAAAACTTCTTCACTAAACAAATCACAGTGATATATATCCACACAATGTAAAGGAATATTGCACAGATCTAGCACACAAAACCAAGACTATTTAATGCTAAAGACCATATACTGTCTACTCCTGCAATATAGGCTCATCTTCCTTGCATCTCAGGTTCAGACTTAACATGTGTTTGAGTCTGTGGCAGAAAAGTATTCTGGAATCCACACTGTCACACTCTTAGCAGTTGGTAGTACTTAGCTTCCCTACAGCCATCATTTGATAAAGGTATTTAGACAATTTGACTACTGGTATGCACTACACTCATAATAAATGCCAGCCTGAAGACAAGTGCAGGGCAGCTGGTGTCCCCAGCAGAGAATCAGCCATGCCTAGACCTACAAGCATAACGTATTTCCAAAGCCTGAAAAACAATGAGTCTGCCCAATCACCTCACTGTTCCTGACAAAGAATCAAAAGACCAAATTAATGTCCTGCCAATGTCACAGTAGTCACATAATTGGTTTCTGGCTGATTCAATATTATAAAAAGAAAACACATAGAAATTTCTCTATGACCCCTGTTTGGTGAGATGTTATAGCACATTAATCCTCTGCAAGTAGCTTGGCTTTGCTAAATCCATTTTAAATAGCTATTTTAACATGCAGGGTTTGCCTAGGAAATCCAGCATCTGGGGTATAATAAGTTACTATTGGTTGTTTTTCTTTTTAACTGGATAATACTCTCTCTTGTTGCTTTGTAAGGGCTTTATTTTTTTATTTATTTTTTTTTTTTTTGGTTTCAAAGACTAGATATTAAGAATAAAAATAATGTGGGGCTGGAGAGATGGCTCAGAGGTTAAGAGAACATACTGCTCTGGCAGAAGACCTGAGTTCAGTTCTCAGGATCCAATCAAGTACCTCAAAACCAGCATCCAATTAGGTGTCTCAAAACCAACATCCAATCAGGAACCTCAAAACCAGCAACCAATCAGGTGTCTCAAAACTAGCATCCAATCAGGTGTTTCTCTCTCTCTCTCTCTCTCTCTCTCTCTCTCTCTCTCTCTCTCTCTCTCTCTCTCTCTCTCTCTCTCTCTCTGTAAAATTACGTTTGTAATCAGATGCCCAGCCCCATATGCACTATTAGTCTCTCAGTGCCTTCTGTGAAATAACTCTGGAGAACCTGCATTCTTTGTCATATTCAATCTCTACTCGGTCAGCTTAATGGCCAGCCAAAGACGAGAAAAAGATTTTCTTAAAGGCCTAAGACTAATAACCCCTCAGCCTCGCTGAATGGTTTTGTATAGGTGTGGGTGTGAGCCTTTAAATTCAACTGTTTGAACTTAACCTGTCCTTCTTGTTTGTTCAGAATCCCAAGCGAGCCTGGAAGTGAGATCTTAGGATCCTCTCAGTTCCAGGCTCAGCAGAGTCACTGCCCATCCATCCACACGAGCAGCTGCAGCAACAGAAACATGCCAGAACTTTTCAAGGCCCTTATACAAAGGTCTCTTCAGTTTTCGGTTACTCTGGAGTTTGCCACAGTAGCTAACTCAGGCTCCTACAAAGTTAAAGTACTTCCTATAACTACGTTTGACAGTGGTCTCCTCCGCTTGGCAAGGCATAAGTCTCTAGCCACAAATGAGAAATGGATCGAGCCTCTAAAGCATGGTTTGGCAGGGTTACATTGTGTTTGCTTTGGTTGTGAGACAGGGCCCTGTAGTGTCACCAGAGCTGACCTCAAACTCAATCTTTCTGCCTCAGCCTCCCGCGGACTGGAATTACATATGTGTGACACTGAGTAGGGAGAGAGTCGGATCCACCCTTCATTCCCTGAAGTGTGGACTGTTGTTTCTAATACTGGCTGGAAAGTGGCGGGAGAGGCTGGAACAAATCAGAAAGCCACTACTCAGAGAGGCGCAGCCATTTTTCTTGAATAAAATACCCCTTAGATACCAAAAGCTGCTGGTTAATTTCTAGAGCCCGAAAAATGTTACTTTTGGGGGAAAAAATGCACGTTTTTTCATTGTTCTTCTAGAGAAAATTTTCTGGCCCTCCTCATTTCACCCCTTTGCTGGCATTCTTGCACAGTTTAAGCTAAAAATAATCTGCATTTAGAGCTAAAAGAAAATCACTAGAAAGCAGCCAATCACTATTACCACAGAAATGGAAATCTAAAAGTTATGAAGGACGGCAGACATAATAGAGAGCCTGTGTCTCCTGCAAAACTGGCCCCCAAGGCCCATTAAGAATGTGCACCAATTCCCAACAGCCTTTATCTTTATAATTAAACCTCCTCGTCCTTAAACACAGGCACCAAGATAAATGAAAGGAGGCTAATTCGGTCTCATTGATTCTCTACTCTATTTACTCACTACAGTTACTTATTTAATTACTAAAGATAGTCCCCTACTATTTTTACTGTAAATATAGCTTGACTTAACACAATATTTTCTTCAGAAAAATGAGTTTTACATTTCAAACCATTCATTCATAAACTTTGAAAGTCAGCAAAGAGTTGGTTGAACACAGTTAATGGCTAAACCAATAATGGAAAGTTCAAAGAGTAGCATAGCCTGGCAGATTGCTGAAGACTTCCAAAGGAAGTGGCATTTAAACTGGATGGAAGAGGGGTTAGAAGAACATGGGAAAGACTACATCCAAATTTCCATCTTGTACTTGGCATAAAATCATCTCAGATAGGTCACCTGGCTGTAATTGGTTATCATAATAGTTAATATACAGAATAAAGTTAGAAAGCTAAAGGAAGCCTGAACAACATGTGAATATTAATCCCACGCCACAGGAGACTGCCCACCAACAGGTGTGGCTCCTCAGCTACACCTGAAAGAGGAACTCATCCCTATAACAGAAGAGGCACAAAGACTATTATCAAGACCCAGCAGGATAGCAGGGACGGGAGGAATTTGGAAAAAGCCCCACTCACGGCTCTGAAATGCCTTCCCTCCCCACTCCAGATACCTTTTCTACTTCCTCCAATGGGAGTAGAAAGCCAAACTCCATCTTGGCAATATTGCCCTTCGCAGCTGAACTTCCTGAACTAATTGTCCAACTTCCAAATCAGACAACACTCTCCAGCAACATACATCATAGAATCCTCATCCAACTAGGGCAGCCGGGGCTATGTAGAGAGACCCTGTCTCAAAAAAACAAAGAAGACAAAAGAAAAAGAGAAGAAGGACAAAAGAAATAAATCTGCTCCATAATTTCTACATATTTATCTGGTAACAAATTCATCCCCACAAGCTACCAGTGAACATCCTAGCATTATACAAATAAATAAATAAATAAATAAATAAGGAACTTTGGTCCATTTTAGCATCTGCACGTTTGGAGACATCTACTCACCACAAAGCCATGTCTGTGGGAGATAATGAATCAGGAAGGTGCACCCCCTCACTGCCCAACCCACTCCTGCACATCCTGTCCAGTTCGATTGCCTCTTTAACTCCTGGGACACCAAAGGACGGTCTCAGTCCTGCCAAATCTACCTCAGTCCTATGTATGCCTCCCTTCAGGACGCTCAAATGGCTTTACTAGTGGGGAGAGTGAAGCAAGGCTCCTGGGTTACTGCATGTTTTTCTGAATCTCTCACAGCATTCATCTCCTAAATCTAAGCCGAGTACCTAGCCTGGGCAAGAGAGAAAGCAATGTAGCTGCTGAGCAGAGGAAAAGGGAGGAGCTTTACCACATTACAAAGAAGAGACAGAAAAGGAGAAGATGCGAGCAGTACTCTCTATCCTGGACAAGAAATACGCAGGACACAGGGTGAGCACAGCAGGTACGAGGGAAATAAGAAATGATCTTCCTCCCAGACCTCATTTTCTTTCCTGGCTAGAAACCCTAGCGGCTGTCCTGGGTTTTCCTCAGAAGAGCGACAGTTTGCTTCAAAACTGTGCTCTGTGCTCCCCCTGCTGGCTCACTGACACAGCAGCTGGATTTAAAACAACTACTGTGAAATGCCAACACCTGGTGGCTCTCAAGAATATTTGCCACTTCTGATATTTGACTACGCCTTTCGGCAAAGACTCAACCTTTTCTCTGTTGTTTTTTAAATGGAGTTAGAGCAGGGTGTTGATCAGTCACTATACTTCACTCTGTGAAATGCAGCCACCTAAATTGTACCCACAATTTAGGGGTACAATTTAGAAGTAACTCCCAGAGGTCAGGTGAGGCTTCTTGTTGGGCTTGCAAGGGTAATGTAAAATCATGACATAGCAGTTGTTCATTCTGGTGCTCACAGCAGCAGTCACAATGTGCTTATACACTCTGGTCTGTTTAAGGATCTAGGTTCAGGGATGATAATTGGAGAAACCAAGGCCACACAGCTAGAAAGTAGCAAAGTCAGGATACAAAGTCAGCGTCAACTTCTTCCTCCATGCTGTCCGGAAATCCATTTTCAACAAAGAGAAGGAGACCTAGGTTCAAGTCAGCACCAGCTCTCAGGTTGCCAGCGTCTACTCTCTCTGGATCTCCTAGGGTCTATCTGACCTTAAAAGGGCCAGGTAAAGGTGCTTGTTTGATCAAACAACCAGAGTTTGATCCCAAGGACCAACATGGTAGAGGGAAGGAATGAACTCCCAAAAGTTGTTCTCTGGCCTCCACATTTGCTTGCGCTCTCTCTCTCTCTCTCTCTCTCTCTCTCTCTCTCTCTCTCTCTCTCTCTCTCTCTCTCTCTCACACACACACACACACACACACACACACACACACACACACAGACACGACACTAAATAAGCAAATAAATAAATGTGATTATTTTAGAGTCTGTGAGCTAGAGAGATGGCTCAGTGGTTTAGAGCACTCGTTGCTCTTGCAAAGGACACAGGTTCCATACACCAAACCCAAACGGGTAATCCCAACACTCTTACAGTGAGGTGGGATGTAGAAACAGGAGCATCACCAGAGGCTCCATGGCCAGCTGGCCTGGAATATGCACAGCAACAGAACCACAGAGCCCTCCTCTATTAAACAGGATGGAAGGGGAGAATCACCTCCCAAAAGTTGTCCTTTGTCCTCCACATGCACACCTAGCTCATGTGCACACACACCAAATAAAACAAGATTACAAAAATAAAATGCTTTAATTCTACACTTGAGCCTACCAGATAGCCAAAAGCAGGATAAAACTCAGATTTCTTCCTTCACTTCCTATACTTCCGGGTCACCAACTGACTCAAGCAGCATCTCTCTAAAATCCAGCGGTACATAACCTACTTCAATCCACTTCACAGCTGTCTTAGGGTTACTATCACTCTGTAAGTGATTGGGGTGAAGCATATTTCACTCGTGCAGTTCATCATCAAGAAAATCAGGACAGGAGCCCAAACAAGGCCGGGTCCCTGAGACAGGAGCTGATGCAGAGGCCATGGAGAGTGCTGCTTACTGATTGCTTCCCATGGCTTGCTCAGCCTGCTTTTCTCAAAGAGACACCACCCACAATGGCTGGGCCCTCCTCCATCAATCACTAATTAAGAAAATGCCCTACAGTCTTGCCTACGGGCCAGTCCTTTGAAACATTTTCTTAATTGAGGTTCCTTCCTCTAAGATGACAGATAGCAGTTTTATACAAGTCCTGTTCCTAACCACCAAATGCACCTATAGAACAGTCATTTCCCTAAACTTCAAGTCTCCTTGATTCCTGGAGCAGCAAAGCCTCCCATTATAAACAAAGGCCACTGACCCACCCACTCCACACACTCTCAATCCTGCCCCAACACAAGGCTATACCCAGAGCAGAGGTAATCATCTTGGTAAAACCAGCTGTTCCCTCCAGAAATAAGACTTCTGTGGATTACCATGAAGAAACGAAACAGTGATCAACCAGACTATGCTTTGACCAGGACTGCTCAGCCATGGAGACCTCCTGTCCCTCTGCCCCAGTCCTTCCTCTATCTAAACCTAAAGCTCATGCCAGTGTCCTGAAGAGGGACTCGGGGGTCACTAGACTCTGTTACAATGAGGTTTCTGGCCCAGACAACTCCACGGTTTGGACTTACCTACCACCACTTATCTGGACCAGCAATCCCAAAGTCCAAATGAATCTCACAGACACTTATATTAACTTCATGCTGTTTGGCTTATGGCTCAGGCACATTGCTAGCTAGCTCCTTCATCTTAACTCAACCCATTTCCATTCATTTGTCTGCCATGTGGCCTGTGGCTCACCTGTGTTCCTTACATGTTTCTTCTTTGGGTATCTGGCTCCATCTGCCTCTGACTCTGCCTTCTTTCTCGTACCTATGCTCCAATTCCTCTGCCTACCTCTATGGTGTCTGCCATGACCAAATCAGTCCTTTATTCACAACATACAGAAAGACATTCCCGCATCAAGACCCTGTACTTTTTTCTCTTCCCAATGATTACTGATTAAATCTTCTTTGTTTATTTCACCATTACTCCCTTTAACTGGCACACGAGGGTGCAGGGGCCCAGCCAAGCCTGTTGAGCTTTGGACTCAAAACCCTAATTTGCATCCCACATACTTCTCTCCAGTTCCCAGATGCTTGCCACCATTACTACTGCCCACAACTTCTTTCCCGGGTGTTCTCAGCTTCACTACTTAATATCAGTATTGCAATGTGGCCAGTTTTATTCAGCTTATTTTTACTATGCCAGAATATCTGGGCATGTTACCTCAGAATTAACTACTGCACAAACTCTACTTAGCATATAATAAAAACCCAGGGCCAGATATTGGGGGAAAGATAGAATGTCAGAAAGAAGTGACAGCCTCCAAGCCAATTCCTCAGGCCTGTCTCCAGGAATCCTCCAACCAAATGCCTCTGAGTCCTTAACTGAGAGAAAAGGAAAGTGTCTGGGAAGCTGAAAAGCCTTCTTCTCTTGCTCTGCTCAGCTCTTTTAACTTCCTCTTTTTATATTTCTCAAGCTAGGATTAAGGGTGTGAGTCACCCCTCGCTGATCTGAGTTGGCTCTGTTGTTGACTCCAATATTCCAGATTAATTCTATTAAATATCTCTCACCACATATCCCCTTTTGCATCACATATATCTGAAGTCTGTGCTTTGCTAATCCCATGCCCCTAGTCTCAGCCATTTCCCAACTTCTGTCTCAGGGGCCACTAGCTTCTGATGGAGTCTATATTCCTCAATCAGGCTAGCCGGCATCAACATTTGCACTGGCTTCTCAGTTTGATATAACAACTGTGCCCCTTCACCCATAAATAGATCTGGGCTTTCATTTTTGACAAAATGTCCTGGCCTAATAGTGGGTAGGGACACTCTGGAATAACTAGGAACGAATGGGTTACCCATCCCATTCCAAGTCCACTGTTCTTTGGGTAGTCCATGAATAAGATGTGGTGCCTGTGGCTCCCTGTACCCAGGCTTTCCTGGTGGACATGGTCCATCTGGGGTCAGCAGGATGGAATTCTCTGCCCCTGTGTCCACCATGAATCTTACTTGTTTCCCCTCCACTCTCCATGTTACCCTAGGCTCAGGGAGGGGGTCTGAGCCCCACCCTCCCTGGTCACTGTCTTCCCCAGGGTTGCAGAGAGCGCATGGGTAGGTAGGGTGTCCTCCCCTTTTTATTGGGACAGTCTCTTGCCCAATGCCCCTCTCCTTTCAGTATGCACATTGATTCTCCCCTACCTTAGACTTGGGTAGAGGCTGCTGGTTACCGTGTTGGTGTGGTCAGCTCGGTCTGACTCCCGCCACCAGGAGGATCTCTTTCAATTCCTATGTTGCGGCTGCTCTAATACCCAGGCTAAATGTTTCTCTTTCCTCTTTCCTCTTTTTTCTTCTTGCTGCATCCTCTCTTTCTCTTGCTTCTCTGTTTTCTGTTCATCTGTCCTTATGATAAACCTTTTCCACCATTGTCACTGGTTCCCTAAGGCTAGGCCTCTAGCAAGCACTCCAAATAGGCAGCCGGGCATTCTCTTGCCTGACATCATAAATCATGGCCATATTGGACGGGTTTTGAGCAGCCACTTTTAGACCCACCAACAGTAGACATGGAGCCTCTCCTTACCTGGTGCCCATGTTATGGTACCAATCAGAACCGATGGTAGGAAAGTAAGCATTAGAGGTCTCGGGATCAGTGGTGGGAGCTACTGTAGGGCCCTGAACCAACTTCCGGGAGGCCTCCAGGATCCTGTTCTGCTCCTCTGTGGTGAACAAAATGCTCAAGAGCAGGCCACAAACATCCTATGTGGGCTGATGGGTAAAAAGAACAGTTTCTAATAGGTTAATTAAATCTTTGGGGTTCTTAGATTTGATGTGGATGGCCCATTCGTGGTCTAAACATGACTTCCTCGGCTCCATGGATGATTCTGGAGTCAAAGGCCCCTTCCCGTGGTCAGCCAATGCCAAAAGCAGGCCATTCTGAGGAACAAAAAGTTATCCATTTATTTTTCTTAACTTTTACACTGTTGTTGTGAGTAACCTCCTTTGTGTCCTTCCAATGAGCTAAGGTCAGGTCTACAGGGGAGGAGGGAGTACCCCCATGGTCTGACCTGGTATGTGGACAAATGAGAGATAGAGAAATGTAACAAATCACACTTACTAACAGTCAGACAAGATGGAAAACAAGGGTCCATAACAGAGTACGGTGGTTCAGAGGCCTTGGTGATGAGAGATCTGGAGAAGGAGCCCCAATACTGCCAAAAACCATACAGATATAACAGGGTTGGCCAGGAGGGTCTCCTTTTCCCCAGAATTCAGAGGGGGACCCTCTCTGATCCCCAACATATAGGACAGGGTCTCAGACTCAAGACCCCGGCCCAGACAAGGAGAAGGGACTTCTCCCAATCCCTCCAGGTTCATCTTACAGACACATCTACCAAAGCAAAAACCTTTCAGATACAGACGTTGCTGGTAACCCAGAGAGTAAAAGAGGAAGCGAGATGAGCCAACAAACAGTCAGGGCAGACTCACATGATCGGCCACTGTAAACCTCCGGGATTTGGGGCCTCAGAGTCTCTAGGGGTCCCAAGCAAGCCCCCAAATGTTGTGCCCCAGTCATGAGACCCCCGAGGAGACCAGCAGAGATACAAATTCTTCGAAATGCAAAAACAAGGTTTATTAAAAAGAAATAACAAGCCGAGGCAGGGATCCAGTCAAGCACACCACTGTAGTGGAGGCCAGAGGAGGCACTCGCCTCTCTGCAAGCTCAGTTGTAAAAACAAAAGACACAAAGTTACACATCAATTAGGGGTCTCAGTGCAGATACAATTCTGCTTAGCTCATTTTTAGGGACTTTCAAAAGTTCCTTTGTTATCTTAGCTGGTTGTTTGTCAAACCTTTTTTATAGACTATCTTCTGTGCTGGGATGTTCTGTGGTTAATCAGCTGCTATCAGAATTCCCTAGGCTATCTCCTGTGTTGGGACATTCTGACTTTGTACTTTGTGCTCAGTAGTTCTAAGAATTAGAAACTCAGCCTGTTTCAAGCTGGGTTAGAGGCTTGCTTAAAATGGAGGAACTTCTGTAGTTCTTCAGTTATAACTAATATAAGAAAAACTATATACAATAGGTACAACAGCTATATACAATATATACAAGCAATAATTACATCAGTAATGTCCAGCCCGGGAACAACTGACAAATTCAAAATATTCAAGAAAATATTCATTATTTATCCTATTTTGGTGAGTCCAAAGGATTGTACCTAATTCACTTTCTATCTAACTTGTATTACTAACTGAAAACTATCTTTTGATGTCTGTCAAACTTCTTAGGGAGTTTCTTCTCTAAAACTGTCACTAGAAAACTGTAACTATCTCATCTTTAACTCCCTCAGAGACCCAAGAAGGAAATAATATTAACTAAGTAAATAGGATATTCAAGCAAGCTACTTCCCCAAAATGTGAAAAATGAAATAGCCAGATGTATGGACAGTCACCCAAGGTTCCTCTGCAGTGTTGGAGCATCCATCTTCAGCCTACAGGCCTAGTATATCTGACAGACTTCTCTGTGGAGCAGGATATTCTTAAAGAACATCCTACCTTGTCCTGGAAAATTTTTACAGTTCTTTTTCATGTGCCCTGCTTGTCCATTTTAAACATCATACTGTCAGCAGTTGAGGCAAGGACACTTTCTTGCCCAGTGGCTAACTTTTGCTACAAAGAAGGTCAACTCCATATGGAGTTTCTTTGATGCCCATCATCTTTTATGAAGTAGATTAGTACTGCCAGGAGAAGACATCTCATTGTCATGAAAAATAATAAGAACCTATGTTATTAAAATACCTTAAATGCCATATTATGCAGATCTCTGAAGTGTATGAATATCTAAACTATATCTGTATATCAAAAATATATCTGTGTTTGACCTTGAAAACATATTTAATATGACTATAAGTTTGACTGTAATGCCTAACTGCTAACTTGCAGTTTATATTCTAATTAGTTGATAATAATAATGTCCAAGGACTAGCAATTTGTACTACATTGTTAGATGAACTGTATAGGTACAATACCTTGAACAGCATAGAAATATATGTCAGTAAAAAAAATTAATTTCAATTTTCTATCAATATACACAGTTTGTATACAATATACAAAAATCCATTCCAATGTAAAATAATTAAAACTAGTATTTGCTTTTTTAAAGTAGGTTCAATAATTTACCCTTATATCCTATCATATCTGTATATCCTTTTTTCTTTTTTTTTCAAACAAGAACCCTGGATCTAATATCTGTTGTTCAGCTTTCTTTCTGACCATAACCTATAACAATTTGTAACCAATCACCCTAAACAATGACAATCATCTATAACCCACTGAAAGCCAAAAACCACCCACCCTACCTCTTGGGAATATGAGCACTGTATTCTTGTTGTCTGGGGGCAATGGCATCTTTAGTGTGGAAAAAAATTGTTGTCAGGTCCTGAAATAAGTAGTTGTATCATTTGTTGTCCAGTCTCTGCAAATAAGAAAGTTCAGGGTTTGTCTCAAGTCCTAGCTAGCATAGTCTATGAAGCTGGTTCATATCAGCGAGCCACTCAAAATTGTCCTGAGAAGTTTGGAGTCTAAATCTGATCTTTGGTTGGTGTTTTTCAGCTTCATGTCATTGTCATAGTCCATGAGAAATCATCATTGTGGGGCCCCATCTTCCTTTTGGAGACTTCAAAGTTCGAAGTTAGGCATCATCGTGGTTCACTACAGAAAACTGATAAGAGACTCAAACCCAAAACAATGTATAGGAAGCTAGATAAAGTATTTTTCTAAAATCAATTAGACTCTATATGAACATTAAGATCATGACAAAAAGTTTAAATTTTGAATATAATCTTATAAATTTTATATATTTATACAGCATAGGATTAGTAACAAATAGAATAGCCCCTTATCTTTAGTTATTCTTCTGACCCATATCAGGGAGCTCTTTTGATATAATACAGAGATTTTGCATTCTCCTATAACAAGCATGCTTGTGTTTAGAGAAGGAGAGAGCCACATTCAAATGCCAAAGCAAGCTTTAAATTATAATTAAACTGGGATTTCAATTTTTCTTATAGATAAAGAGATATAGAAGTTAAGCAATGAGATTTCACTCTGTGGAGCATATTGGTACCAATTGGTCCAATATTCTTTTGCTTGTAAATTTTTTCTGGATAGCCTCCCTTCTGCTTTAGAAATCTAAATGTCCAAGGTTTTGGGGGTTTTTTTTGACTTTTTGAAGATGTGTATTTCTAATTTTCTGTAAAAACAAACACAAAACCCTGCCCAAACCCTTGCTTGGTGAGTTTTTCTTACAACTTAAAGAACTGTCATATGGATGGATAAACCATCATTTCTCCTTATCAAGAAGTTTCCCTGGTTCAAATCAAGTCTGTTTATTTTATGGTACCCATAGCTTTCCTTCACCTATGGAAACAAAAGCAAAACCCCTTCCCCAGTGTAGCACATATCCTGGTTTCCATTTTGAGGTCAACACATCTTTGAAGTAAACGGGCTGATTTAACTCAGTCGTTTTGTCTATAGTCCAATGCCTTTCAGTAGTAGTTGTTACTTTCTCATTAGCACTGAGAAAATTCAAAGTTAATAAAGCATTATGTAGTCTATTTCTGGGGGGGGTCTGTGTTACTCCTTTCTGTTTATTTAGCACATCCTTTAGAATTCAATTTGATCTCTCTCTGACTGCTTGCCTAGCTTCTGAATCTGGTATCATTCTCTTTTCTGCTGCAGTCGATCTTTATAAAATAAATAAATAAATAAATCTGTAAAAGTTTCTTTTGGTTCTTGAATCACTTTTGTAAAGGATTCAGTTTTTTTTCCTATTTCTTAAATTCTATCCCAAGCATTCAAGGCTGCCACTTGGCATATTTCTAGGGTATGCTTATCATATAACAATTGCCTTTCTACATCAGGATGTTGGTCTAGGGAGATTTCTATGCCTCTATCTCTGCTTCTCTGTTCCATTCTTTTACCCTCCTTCTTCCACCATGTCTTCCACTGTAATTGTACCCAGCCTCCAAAACAGCTGTAACCATATCTGAGTAATCTTTAGGGATAATTGAATTACAGGTTGACCAAGAATTTAACATTTGTTTTACAAATGGTAAGTGCACACCATAAGTGAATATCGCTTCCTTGAATCTCCTTAAATCTAACATTTGTACCAGAGTCTAATCAGCTTCTGCACAGTTTCTATCATTTTGCAATTCCTTTAACTGGATATACTAATGTTGGCTGTTTGAAAGCACTAGGCTTTTTTTTTTTTTTTTTGTAATCTTATAAAACTGAGATTGGTTCTGTAAATTCCTCTGTCTGGGTCTGAATACCTCTGTGTTCTCTTTTACCAAGCTCTTCCGAGACTTTCATCTTGGCACTTGATAGACCCCCGGGGGTGAGGGACCCCCGAAACGGACCTTTCCTCAGGAAGAGACCCCCTGGGACCCAAGAAGGACCGAGTCACAGATCAGATGCAAACAGCACGAGGTTTATTTTTTGAATAACACAGGTACCTGTGGGCAAAACAAGTCTCTCAGTCCCTCGAGAAGACTTGCGCGCCTAGCCCTTTGTTCAGGGCCTTTTTATAGGGTTAGGGGAGGCAAAAGCGTGCATACAGAAGCAGAAGCATAGTTACAAGGTTTCTATTGGCTGGTTTGAGTGAAGCTATTCTGTTGAGGGGGTGAAGGCCAGGCCACCACCTGGCCTGCTGTTTATCTTTCTGGGAACTCTGTCTTCTATCTTTCTCTGGAACTTCCCCGGGTCCTTGACTGGGGCCAGCTCACGTAGCTGTGTAACTCTTATCTTTCTTCCCCCTCTGCCCTGCTGACACTGTGAAAGCTTTTATTATTAAGTTTTGCAGAGATGCTGGTGTCTCCAGTATCATAATGCATGTCCCAGGGGAGTCAGCTTGTCCTTGGTTGGGGAGTGTCCGGCAGGCTTCTGACTGCAGCTCCACCATCCCTGGGCCAAGGCACCTGGTGCTGACATGTCTTAGACAAGTTTCGTTACTTCTTGGGCAGGAGGGAATTGCTAAAACAAGGGGGCTGCAAGCAAAGGGAGGAAAGGGGAGGGGGGGTCTTACACACTAATATTAACTGACTAATGATAAAACAAAAATAACCAAACAAATAATATTTATAATAGAAATTACCATAGTCTCAGCTGCATTATTTATCATCTTCCTTTATTGGTTCTAGATTTCAAACTGTCTAGAGTAACATCAAAGAAAGATCAAACACCTTCCATCATACTACTCTTTCCTGTTTTTAGTGTGGAAAAAAAATTTCTCTCTGCCTTAAATGAATTCCCCTTTTTAAGAAATTGCAACTTACTCACCAAACATGTTGTTAATGATGATTCAGATGACTGTATAGTGGGACAGTACCTAGTGTGGTAGCAACCCAAGAAGGGGTCCATAAAGGGGGGGGGGGAATCCACAACCTACTAGGAGAGGGAAATCATTGTCTTACCCAGATGAACATGAAGAAGAAACACTTGTGGCAGGCTCGGCCTAAAACTGGAGGTGAACTCCAAACAGGAAACCTAACCAGCCAGTAGTTAACTCCTGCCATGTATAACTTCAGCCAGAAAGCAGTTGTTTTTTTGTGAATTAGTGCCCCAAAAGTTGAGTACCAAATACTGCACAAACTCTAGTTAGTATATAATGAAAACCCAGAGTCAGATATTAGGGAAAATATGGAGTTTCAGAGATAGAAAAACAAACCACAACCACCCAGACATCTCCTCAGGCTATCTCCATGAATCCTCCAACTTAATGCCTCTGAGTCCTCAGCTGAAAAGGAAGGGAAAGTCTCTGGGAAAGCTGAAAAGCCCTCTTCTCTTGCTCTGCCCAGACCTCTGAACTTTCTCTTTCCACATTCCTAAAGCTAGGGTTAAAGGTATAAGTAGTGTAACCAATGCTTTTTCACCTCACAGATAACATACATACCTGATATATGCAGATTAAGCTTATAAAAGAGTCAACATTTCCTGTATAGAATACACAGTTCAACCGGAGACTGTTCTCAGGGGGCTTCAGGTCTGGTCAGTTTTACTGCTTCTTTGTCAAATCCCAGTTTATTGCACTGAGTTAAAAATAAATTAGTTCCAGGCCTTCACATCCTGCCAAATACCCAAGGACATAGTCTTTTTTAAAAAACTCTCCCAGTTGAATCAAGAAAGGGCCCCTATAGAAAGGAGCATGGGAGTACGGAGAGGGAAAGGAAATGGAGGGGAAGAACACAGACCAGATTTATTGCCACTTGACAAAAGCTAGAAACCTCAGTGGAGAAAATGTTCCCGCCAGATTGGCCTGTAGATGAGCTTGTGGTACTTTCTCTCAATTAATAATTGATATGGGAAGAACCAGCTCAGTGTTGGTGCAGAACACATCAACTGGTGTTCCTGGGTGCTATAAGAAGACAGGGTGAGGTGGGACAGGATAATGAGAATGAGGGAGTAGTGGGTGGATGCCATAGTTAACTATCAACTTGGCATAGCCTATAATTTCCTGAAAAATGAGTTTCAATTGAGTCTTCACTGGACTTGTCTGTAGAAATGACTGCGAGGGGTTTTCTTGATTGATAACTTATAAAGGAGGGCCCAGTCTACTGTAGATGGTATCCTTTCCTGGGCAGGTGGTCCTGGGATATATAAGAAAGCTGACTGGTGAAGACACCATGTACTTCAGAAACCAGGCCCCATGACACCTGAGCTGGAACTGACCTGAATTCCCACCCTCTGAGTACTAGTTTTCACGGTACCAGAAGGCACCAAAGGAGAGAGGCAACCAATAGTCCTAAAGGCTATGATGCCTATGAATCACATCAATGACCAGCAAGACAGGATAATGCTAAGGGTTCAGTAGTGGTATTCATATCTTGGCAATAACCAACAGCTCTCTAATTGGACTTAAGACCCACTCAACAAAAGATAAATCATTCCTGGTGGTGAAAATTTAGTTAACCACTTGGTGTTAGTGAAGGCATGGTTATTAGAAGAGAATCTACAACCTCTAATATACTAAACTATCTTAATCCCTAACGACAACCTATAAGCCTTTGTCCTGATATCCTTCAATAAGTGTGGTTATCACCCCTCAGCAAGGAAATGTCTCTTTGTAACAGAGAGATCACTACAGAAAACCACAACAGTTCAAAGTGCAGGGTTGTGGGGTCTGGCCTCAGTAGATACCTCAGGGAAACACTCTTACCACACCTAAGGCTAAGGGAGCATTGTGGTAGAGGGGAAGAAATATTTTAAGAGCCAAAGGATCAGAGAGTTTGCTATGAGGTGATGTCTTTTAGTAACTCCAAAATCTACACCCATAAAGTCTCACCAACATGACTGGCCAAGCATGAATGGAACAAGAATGACACCAATGGTATGCCAGACTGGATGGGGAAAATCCCATAATGCTTCAACCCTACAAAGAACTACAGGAAACTGAGTAGCATTGAGAGCTGAGAGCAGGGGGTGTGTTCCTGAGGAAGACAACCCAGTGTCAAAAAATTAACCCTGAAAATATAGATACAAGTAACATTAAATGTGGTGAACAAGCTATACTTAGAAATATATATGTATATACATGTAATGCATGCATGAGTACAATTAGTTAAAAAAAAAAAAGAAGAAGAAACATTAATTTGGAGGAGGGGGGACATACGGGACATTTTGGAAGAGGGAAAGAGAAGGAAGAAATGCTGTAATTATATCTCAAGTTTTTAAAAGAGAACAAGCTGATCCATAACCTGATGGCAAGGCCTAGTGCTAAGGGCAATTTACTTATGTCATCAAACATGGAGAAATAAAACTGATGCCCAAATGGAAAATTTACCCCTACTGACCAGCACTGCATGCTACTAGAGGAGAGATCTAACAGTCCATTTCACCCAGCTACAAACCATGCAACCTATAACAGAATACAGAACCTACAAAATAAACTGGTGTAATGGTAGCAACAACTGTTATGGAAGTAACCAACAACTTATTTAGATTTATTGCATTGGACTGTATGAATGTTTTGCCTACACATATACCTGTAATAATTTTATGGTATGGATGCTTTTCCTGCATGTATATCTGTTTGAATTATTTTATTGATCTCAGAGTGTTCTTCAGTCGTCATCAGAGAAGCTTGTTCCTGTAGCAGAGAATAACACAAACATCACAACTGGACAATTTGCAGAGAGTGAGAGACTTTGGAGTGTGGTGATATATTGTATATTTAATAAAACTATCCTGGAATATCAGAGAACAAAATCACCCATAGTCAAGCCATTAAAGTGACGCATACCTTTAATCCCATCAATCAGAGCACTCAGCCCTAAACGCTGTATCTTTATCACATCTGTCTCCTCAAGACTCAGGTCTATGAAGAAGAGAAGGTGGAAAGATTCTAAGAGCCAGAGGCGATAAATGCCACCAAGGAAGCAGTATCTCACAGATACAATGGCACTGCTGCATATATGAACTCCAGAAACTGTAACAGCACATCAGCCTTCTACAGCACACAAAATCCCAGCGCTGAGAAGTGGACACAAAGTTGCACCCCAGCCATAAGCTAATCACAATTGATTCTCCGATGGCGGGCGTGTAACTGAGGATACCAACTACATTGACAGACAGGCCTCATTCTCTGGGATAGTTGACAACACAATAAAACTTCCTCTTGTTTGGGGGTTTTTGTCTGTTTTTGTCTTAGTGATTTTCTCTTTTTCTAGTTTGTCTTTATTTTCATTATTTGTTGCTTCCTTGTTTTGTTTTTAGAGAGAAAGAAAACATGTAGTTGACTAGGTAGGGAAGTATCCCAGGCCCCGCATTCAATTTCATTTAGAAACCCCTGTATTCTGTAAGCATCAGTGTAGCTGGTTGTTTTGTGTTGTTTTATTCTTTGCCCTTCGGTTCTTTGTTCTTTGCTCTTTTGAGGGCTCACAGCTGATGTGGAATGTCTTCCTGTACCCTGTGAATATGCTGAAGTAACACTGGTTAATGAAGAAGCTGTTTTGGCCTATGGTAAGGCAGCTTAGAGTAGGTGGGAGATCCAAGCAGAGATAAAGATGAGGGAGGGCGGAGTCAGGGAGAGATGCCAAGAGATGCAAAGAAAGGAAGATGAGAATGCTGCTCTGAGAAAAGGTACCATGAGGCTAAACATAAATAGAATCATGACTTAGCTTAAGTGTAAAAGTTAGCAAGTAATGGACTTGAGCCATGGGCCAAACAGCTTGTAATTAATATAAGCCTTTATATGATTATTTGGAATTAAATGGCTGTGGGACTGCAGGTCTGAACCTTGTGGCTAGGATGGGTCAGAAACTTCTGACTACAAACAACTCAGCTCCCAAATTAATACACAGACAGATTCTTATTCTTACTTATAAAGAATGCCTGGCCTTAGCTTGGCTTGTTTCTGGCCAGTTTTTCTTAACTGAAGTTATCTACTCTACCCTTTGCCTCTGGGCTTTTATCTTTCTCTTCATCTGTGTACCTTTCTTTACTTCTTAGTCTGGGTGGCTGCCCCTGGAGTCCTCCTCTCCTTTTCCTTTCTAAGGCTCTTCTCCTATTTACTCTCTCAGCCTGCCAGCCCTGCCTATGTCTTTCTCCTGCCTTGCTAGCCATTGGCTGTTTAGCTCTTTATTAGGTCAGGTATTTTAGATAAGCAAAGTGACACAGTTTCAGAGTTAAACAAATGCAAAATAAAAGAAGGAAACACATCTTTGCAGCATTAAACAAATGTTCCACAGTGTAAGAATTCCTGGCACAGCTACAAGGTAAATAAGCTAGTCCTGGTGGGGCAGCTGCAGAACACACCCCTAGGCGTGGCTATGTAAATCTGTGCCCACCCATTCTCTTATAAGGAGAAGCCACAGGAGGGTTGTTCCTTTTCCTCCTGCTTCTCTTCCCTTGCACTTGCTGCAACTTCCCCAAATAAACTCTAGTGTGGCAGCTGGTGGTATGTCTGTTCTCACATGTGAAACCAACACACAGCATAAGCAAAAGCAACACACCTTACAATAATATTCTACAACACACCACTGTCTACCAATGCAAGGTAGCTCCATTTGAAGTATATGATATAATATATAATATATATAACATGTTTCTGTAAAATTTAACAAATGTATTACAATGGAAACACAGCATAAAGTCAAAGGATTCCTCTCTAAAAGTTAGTAATCAGTGAGGCTGTATTGCTCCAAAGCAATACAAGATAATGCCATTGTCCTTGATTAGCCACCATACTACCCAGTGAAAGCCTGTTGCTCAGGACACTGAACATTTAGCTACAGGACACAGGGAAATCAGTCACTAACTGACCATGAAACTTCCTTCCTGCTGGTAGCTTTCATAGTGTTTTAAGGTCTTATAGAAGCTGCTATGGGGTAAAGAACATCAGTGGTCTTATCCAGTGCTGGGCCCTGGATGCTGCAATATTAACCTACCAGGTAAGCTTTGCCTACTGTTACAATAGTGGCATAGCTGTTATGGGGTAACCAAGCAATTTTTAATTGGATCTAATTCTCTCCACAGATGAAAATGTCATGCCTAGTACTGTAATCCTGTCAAAAATCCCTTAACTGGGGAAGTCATGTGCCCTAGGGTAGAAACTACTATTGTTACTTTGCTGAATGG
This sequence comes from Phyllotis vaccarum, assembly GCA_033318265.1. Taxonomy (NCBI): domain Eukaryota; kingdom Metazoa; phylum Chordata; class Mammalia; order Rodentia; family Cricetidae; genus Phyllotis; species Phyllotis vaccarum. The sequence continues at coordinate 76,524,969 of JARWLC010000001.1, read as the reverse complement.
TCATGCTCTCAAAATGTCTTCTTAATATCTGAGTTCATACCCATTGACCTGGGGTGCTCTTAACCTTGGTCAGAGAATATCCTTTTTGCAATAGGCAGGAATCAGTGGAGTGATTCATAACTGAGAATAAGAGACTAAGTGTTCAGCCCTAAACCAGACATCTGTATCAACCTCTCCATAAGCCGAGAACATCATAGAAGAGAGAAGGAACACTGAAACACGGAAAGATGAGGAGGGGTGCTGTAGAGAGCTGTTTTCCAGACACGCCACGGCCAGTTACACTCATGAGCTCCGTCGATAGTGTTAGCTGCACAAGATCAAGCCAGCCAAAATTCTGGCATAGACTGGATAGATTTCCCTCTCCTTCCCCTTTACTGGGCAGCTGATGGCAGTGGAGCATGTGGCATGTATGCATGCAGGTCTGTGTGTGTGAGACTGGGCAGCTAATGGCAGTGAAGTGTGTAGTGTGCATGCATGCAGGGGTGTGTGTTTGTGTGTGTGTGTGTGTGTGTGTGTGTGTGTGTGAGACTGGGCAGCTAATGGCAGTGAAGTGTGTAGTGTGCATGCATGCAGGGGTGTGTGTGTGTGTGTGTGTGTGTGTGTGTGTGTGTGTATTTGCATGCACATGTTGAGGCATCTTCCAAAGGTTGTTCTCCACATTTTTTGAGACCAAGACTCACTGAGCCTGAAGCTTATCAATTCAGGTAAGCCAATGAGTTTCAAGGATCCACCTGTCTCCACCACTCCGACTCCTACAAAAGAGATGCATGCTCCAGCCTCCACGCCTTTTTCTTTTTCTCTTTTTTAAATTATTTTTAATTTTTATTTTTATTTTTTAACGTGGTTTCTAGGGGTCCGAACTCTGATCTCACTGGGAGCACCGTCAGCATTTTCCCTACCCAGCACACAGACCCTGCTAGACCCACAGGTGGTCCCGCCTCCTCGCCTGCCAATCAACCGCCCCTCGCGCCTGCGCGGAGCCGGCCCCCGGCTGCGGCGGGCGGTTACGACAGGGGAGCGCCTTCTCTCACTGGCCTGCTGGCTATGCCGATCACCTACAGCTGCGTTGCTAATGGCCGAGCGGTCCTGGCCGAGCTGGCCTTGACCGGCGGCTCCTATCAGGTACCCGCGGGTCACGCCTTGGCATCTGAGGGTTCGGTTCCTCGAGGCTGGTGCCGGGTGGGCCTCACCTGAGGACGCGAGGGTGACCTCGAAGGACTCTGGGGTCCGAAGGCCCCGCCCCCACCGGGCGGGGCTCGCGCGCGTGCGCCACCCAGGGGTTAGGACTGGTACTGCAGGCGGGCTGGTGATTTATAGTCTCCGGTGTGACAAGTCCTAACAAGATGTTCTCGGCCCAGAATAACCTCCAGTTCAGCACACACTCGGTGAACACGTCGTAGTTGCAAAACCCCAGAGTAAAGAAAGGGAGGACCACCCTGACAGCGCAGCTTGGGATCCCAGCATTCAGGGTGGGAGGTCGGCACGGACTACATAGACCAGCTCCAAAAAAAGCGGAGAGCACCGAGTGTAGGGCAGTATACTTCCTGGGTCTAGGATATGTGAGGCCCTGAGTTCAGTCTCTAGCGCACGCACACACGCACGTACGCCCTAGAGAAACTTTAGAGCAATTAAAGGTGTACAGCTGAAAAGTACAGGCAAAGATGAGTTGGTGACAACATAAAGGTGGATTGGAAGAGAAACAACCCATTAAGATGATACGGTTATAGTTTAGAAATAAACTCTAAGGCTCTGAGCTTATGCAGTCATGGTAAAGGAGCCAACCATCCAGAAGAAACTTGGTAAATGCCTCTAGCGTCAACACCTGGTTTGGCCTGAGGGGCGTGACTGTGCATAGACAATTCTCACAATGTTTTCTTTGGCCGTGTTAAACAGCAGAATATATATAGAATAGGGTTAGGGGGCTCAGGCAGTGCAGAAGGAAGGCTACATTACCGTTCAGAACGTACTGAATTGTGTTGCTTGTTAAAATTCAAACACATTTTTCTGCCTTATTTCTGAAAGCCAGAATAGGCCCAGGAGGTTATGAGTATCTAAGTCTAGTACCTAAGAGGCTGGGTCTGGCCAATGAAATCAGAGAAATGTGTAAAGTGGTCCAGGAAGTATTCAGTGAAAGAAAAAAGAAGCAGAGAACCCTAAGAAGAGAGTGAAGAGCTGGGTTACTGTCATTGTATTAGACAACAGGAAGATGACTGTCCATCATACCGTGAGGCCTTTAGAAGAAATAGAGGCAGAAGCCAGATCGCTTTAGGCCAGCTGAATAGGAAATGAGGAATATAGGATGGTAAGATCGTTCTGTCTAAAATGTATATAGGGAATGAGGAAAAGCAGAAGCTTTAAGAAGCATGACCCAGGAAGGGTCCTCATTTGCTTATATATGGAGACATTCCTGCGTATGTTACCCTTATGGAAAGAAAATGTATAAGACAGGTGGGACTGTTAGCAGAGCAAAGCCTGAAGGGACGCAAAGGGCAAGCAAGAGAGCCTTGGTCAGAGGACCACTCTCTTGCTCTGAGGGGAAAGGAGTATGGCTGTGGACTGCCAATGCCTTACATATGGAAATTCTTTCTTAGCTTCACATAAATATTCACACCAGTGGCATCTGTCCACTTCTGGAGTTACATCCTTTCAGAGTTAGATGGCCTCATAACAGACTTCAAGCAAAACTAAATTACCTTCTACAGGTTTTTCTTCATGAGCTTCCAATCTTGTTGGGTGCCCCTATTGAGACACTCGGGGTGGGAACCGGGGTCCCTCCTCTTCACTTTCATATCTGTGTATCTGTCACTTGTGTGCTCTGTCCCTCCTTCTGAACCGTGTTTTCATTACAGCCCTAACTACTTCTCACCAAGCGTACTGAAATGCCTGCTGACCTCTCTCTGCTCACATCCTCTGACTCATGTTGTCACTTCTTTCCAATCTCGCTGTGATGTCACAGTCTGCATTATTCAAAAGAAACACCTGGGGAGAGCTGTACAAGTGTGTTTCATAACTAATAGTAAAGCAACAGAAAATGACTTGGGAAATTCTGTCCTAAGCGTCTCCTTGACATGGCAGGCAATAGAAATTCCTTTCTGCCATTAATAGGCTTTACTCATTCATAAAAGTTTCTATTTTAAGTGTTAGCCCATGAAAATGAGAGTTAATTAGGGGTGTGCCTATCTAAGGCCTCTCAGGTAACTTTCAGTCTGTTCATGCTCCTAAAGCAAATAATGGGATTCCACTTAATGGACTATAAGGTGTTCTGCGTAATTATAGTTCCTTAAATCTTCCCCCAAGGAATGACCCTTCTAAGAATAGGTGTGTACAGGAGTTCTTGGCAAATATTAGTGTTTGGAGAGAGATGAGCAGGACTGGTGAGGTGCCTTGGTGGGTAATGGCACTTGCTATCAAGCCCAGTGACCTGAATTAGATCCCTGGAACCCACCTAAAGGTAGAAGAAAAGAACCAACTCTCAAAAGTTGCTCTCTGAACTCCACAAGAGAGCCACTCAGAGTAACTGGGTGCACCCCACAAGATGCATACGGTTAATAAATAATTTTTAAGTATTGAGGGGACAATCATGAATAAGACTTTGCTAAATGTATTCAGAGAATAAGAGATGAATATTCTTAATCCATTGACAGGTTATTTATAGTTATTATTTATAAATGGCTTTTTATTTATATTTATAGATAGCTTGGTGGATAAAAAGCACTTGCTGTGTAAGTGAATAAACCCAAGTTCAAATCCCCAGAACTCAAGTAAAGCCATACACATAGCTTGAGAATATCTGTAATCTCAGTGCACCTATGCAGAGATGGGATCAAACAGGAGAATCCCCAGAAGCTCATATGTGTGTCTCTCACACACATGCTGTAGTATTCACTTACACACATAACTTGAGTGTGTGTGTGTGTGTGTATGTGAAAATATATGTATGAGAGGTGTATGTGCACATGTGTGTTCAGAGAAAGGTATCAGGTGTCCTATTACTGCATCTTATTCTTTTTGAGACAGAGTCTCTTTCAACCAGGAGTTCAATTTTTTTTCAGCCAAGTTGGCAACCAGCAAGCTACAGGAATACCCCTTTCCCCCTCTTTTCTCCCCCAGAACCTATATGGGATCATCCCTGGCTTCTTACATGAGTTCTGGGCTCTGAACTCCAGTCCTCAAGTTTGCATGAGTGCTCTTAACAATTGAGCCATCTTTCCAGCGCCAAAACACTTTACATATAGTTTTACTCAGCTAACTGACATTGGAAAGATACTTGAGAAGTTGGGAATGTAGCTCAGTGATTGAGCACTTGCCTCAGTCCTCAGCTGGTTGGGGGGTGGCAGGTACTGATTGGCTACTGCTTCCCAGCCTTAAAGCCAAACATAAGATCTTTCTATAAAGATAAGATTATCAGTGGCTGGAGAGATGCTCAGAGGCTGAGAGCACCAACTGCTCTTCCAGAGGACCTGAGTTCAACATACATCAACCACATGGTGGTTCACACCCATCTATAATGGCCCAATGCCCTCCTCTGGCGAACCAAAGAACATGCCATCAGAGTACTCATATATATAAACAAATTTGAAAAAAAATACATTTTAAGATGATAAGATTATCTAATGCAACCTATATTTGTGTACTTACATATGTATATATAATGTATTTTCCTTTAATTTATATGAATATGGCATCTTGCCTCTTATCACTCATGAGTCCTGCCAACTAATTCTCTCAGGAAAGGTGTTTGTCTTAATGAACCAGTCAGAACATTGGTAATTTTAGGAGGAAAATACTGAAGAGACACTACAATATCCTACAAAACAAACACTGACATTTTTCCTAGGAACCAGCGGCAAAAGTGCTTAGGCATGTGCTTCTGAAGGCTGAACCAGTGACCGTGATTCAAATAGGAAGGTAAGGGCGACTCCATTATGACTCTTCTCTTTACCAGTTGTGATTCCAGGTAATATTTCTAGTAATGACATGAGGAGAGTAACAGTCATTGCACACATTATTGGCTGGCCTCACAGGAAGGAGGAAAGTGTAGCATCATGATTCAGGGTAATGGCTGCCTGTGTAGAGAGAAGGCATGATCAGGCAGCTGAAGAAGGGTGTGCAGAGGACATCGCTGTATCTGTGGTGCCTAATTGGCTGGTAGGGCTAAAAGAAAGTTCTGTTATTCTCCATGTGTTTTTGGTGTACCTAAAACATTTCATTTCTCGAAAAAAAGAAACTTCTACTTTAAAATATATCTTGTAATATCAAAAGGAATAGTACTGCCATTAAATTTTACCTGGGATACTACATGTATATTCTAAACCAGTCTTGAGACACTAGAAAAGAATAGGTAGGTGAATCAAGAGCATTTGTTATTTTAGGTGACTTGTTATTGTTGCTGCTGCTACTGATGCTGTTATTGTTGTAGACAGAGTAGCCCAGGCTAGCCTTGAACTCATAGCAATTGTTATGCCTCAGCCTCCCGAGTCCTAGAGTTACTGGTTTGGGCAGCATGCTTGGCCTGCCTTTCAGGTTTGCGGTTTTTTATGAGTTTATTTTAACCTGTTGGGGAGAGAGACAGAGAGAGAGAGACAGAGAGAGAGAGAAATAGTTACAAAGAACAAATTCAGGCCAGGTGGCACTGTGGTCCCAGCTGAGACAAGAGTTCCTGACCTGACTTACCCCAGGACTTCCAGACCACCATGGGAAACCTCGCAAAGTCTATGTCCAACAAAATAAAACAAACCAAAAAGGCATATCACATAGCTTCTGAAGTAACTGCCACCTGTGTCTAACATGAAGTGCCCTGCCTGCCATCCAGACCCCTCGTGTGTCTGGTCCTGTTCACTGCTTCCTTCATTTCCACTTCCCTCCAGATCAGTTTCATTGTCTCTCTGCCCCAAAACTGCAACCTCAGTGACAGGCCAGTTCTGCCTATTTACAATTTCATTTCTCTCAAGCTCCTTCCATCCTTTTCCTTACATAATAATGTTAAAATTTTACAGTTTCCCATGGTCTAGGTTTGCTGGCTGCTCACACATAGATCACCGTGCTCAAAGACACTGGAACCAGACGCTCAGTCTTCAGCACGACTGTTGACGTTTGATGATGTCTAATATCATACTACCTTTCCGTTTGAGATGCTAGCTCAGATGATCCACACTCAATTCCCAGTGTCTAAAACCTTCCGTATCTTTACTTTTGTCCCTTCTGAATCCAAATCCAGTCTATCAGCAAATCTTGCGCTTTTCCCTTCCGAACAGTAACAACCCACCGTCAGTTTTGTCTGGGCTGTGCAATACAAAGCTTTGTTTCCTCATTTAGTTTTATTTCTAATGACTGTACCTTTAAAAGCCTTCCTGAATAACAGCTATACTCCAGCAAAACAAGATGTGCTTCCAACATGAAATCCACAGAACAAGTGACCAGGACAGGCATCCATATTTCTCTCGTTTCCTCTCACATGTGTGATTGGGAGATGTTAACATGCTTTTGGCAGTTAGTATATATCCTGAGTACCAACTGTTTGCATTTATAAATGTTAAAATAGCCTCCAGGTGATATTCATAATATTCAGCATAAATTTAAACTATCTCCTTCTCACATCAGATATCATATTCTTAAAGTACACCCTATGAAGTAGGGAGTGGAAGCAGCCTTTTTTTTTTTTTTTTTTCCCCAGCAGATTCTCCCAAAATCTTTAAACACAAACCAGATATGGGCACTTACGCCTGAAATCCCAGCACTGGGAAAACAAGGGCAGGGGCGTGGAGAGCTAGGGCTATCCTGGGTGGTTTATTCATATGGTGCTCCCCAGTATGCTTTATCCTGACAATATCAGCCTAGCAGTTGACATTGTCAGGATAAAGCATACTTTAGCAAACTGTGACAAGTGTGATTCTCCTTTCCCCAGATTGTCCTGCGCTTTAAATGCTTGGCATTGATAGTTCACAGCTTCAAATCCCAACCCATCATAACGGAAGCCAAGAAGTGCAGTAGAAGGATGTCTACCTAAAAATGTATGGAGAGGAGGAGTCAATGGACACTATGTTTCTATTTGGCCAGATTATTTCAAGTCTGCATAAAAGATAGAATAAGATCATCACATTTCCTCTTTAATATAATTTCTTTACACTGACGAAATTTTAAATATATATTTAATCATATACACTTTATTTAACATAAGTTTTTCAGATACACAAAAGCTCTCCTAGCTACATGTGTCATGCTGTACATCTATTATCTCAGTACCTGGGAGGCTAAGACAAGAGAACTGCTGTGAGTTCAAGGCCAGCCTGAACCACAAAGCAATGCTCTGACTGAAGAAACCAAAATATGACCTATCTTCCCAGGTATAATAGTACATGCCAGTAACCCAAGCACTTGGGAAGGAGTACTGTCAAAAGTTTGAGGCCAACATAGGCTGCTCAGCAATGGAAAGTCAGGCTGGGCTCCATAGGGAAGCCCTATCTCAAAAGAAAAAAGTTAATGATTCAGTGTGTTGTACTTAATTGCTTCAATATTATAAATAGATGCATTCTTTTCAAAGCTATGTCTACCATACTCTCTTTATTGATGGAATCACTTATTTATGTGCTACAGACAATGGCTGGGATACTGTGGCACCATCTGCATTTCTTAAAAAAGTAAGTAATTGTCACTACTGCTGTGCTGATATTTTATGCTGATGAAGGTATGAGGACTCTGTCCTATGGGTCTTTAGTCACTGACCAAAAGCAGGTCACTCATCACTTGCCTATTTGCAGAGCCTTTACTTACCTAAGCGACTTAGCCCAATTCTTTGTCTGTCTCCTGATTCCTTAAAGCTCAACTTGAAAATAGAGTCTACAAAGACCCTGAGACCCAGTAGGACTGCTCCTTATACTCATCTTCCTTTTAAACCTGAGAAAGACATTAAACTACAGTAACACATATAATTTACAAATATTCACAGGGATGTCATGGACCAAAAGATTTTAGAAAAATATTCTAGAGATATCTTTTGTTACCACATATAAATCAATTATAAGAACTAAATGAAAGTAAATATTAATTGGGGTTTTTATTTCTTTGAGAATTTCATACATGCATACAGTGCATTTTAGGTCATTTTCCTTTCCATCCTTCCCAGCACATCACACACAAGAAATATTGTTTTAAATAAAGATACATTATCTCTAGGGAAAATTTTAACAAAATTGCCAGCAAATATAAACTATGGCAGAATGAGACTGTATATATTTCAGAGGGGCTAATGCAGTGGATACCAGCCAATGGGAGGCTTCAGAAAAGGCCATTTAAGACATAAGCTAAGCCATTATCTCAGGGATGTCTATGGGAGTTTCTTATTTTTATTATTTTTATTTTATGTGTGTCAGTCTTTTGCCTGCTTGTATAAAAGTGAATCACATGTGTGCCATCCCTTGGAGGTCAGAAGAGGGCACCAGATTCCTTGGAACTATAATTACAGATGGTTGTGAGCCACCATGTAGGTGCTGGGCACTAACCCTGGGCCCCTGTAACAGCAGTAAGTGTTCCTAAGGGTCGGACTAACTCTCTAATCCTTGCTTCTTAGTTTTTCTCTTCCTTTTTTGTTTTGTTTTATTTTTCAAGACAGGGTTTCTCGTTTAGTTTTGGAGCCTGTCCTGGAAATTGCTCTGTAGACCAGGCTAGCCTCAGAGAGATCACAGAGATCGGCCTGCCTCTGCCTCCCAAGGGCTAGGATTAAAGGTGTGTGTCACCACCAACTGGCTTCTGTTTCTTATTTTTAAAAGTAAATGTTCCTAATATTCAAATTTATATATTACCAAATATATAAACAAGATAAATATTTTAACAAAAACATTGGTTCCATTAGATCTACTACAATTCCTAATAATTCTTGTCCCGTTACATTTATGAATCATGCACATATTTCATCTATCAGAGCACTTGTGACATTGACCCAGCTCCCATGGTTACTATAGCATCAGAGGGTAATTCTCTCTGCATTTACAGCTACTACAGTTCAGAGACTAAAGCATTTAGTCATTTTACTGGATATACCCCCTCTCTACTTTTTACAACAAAACATCCCAACGTAACCTCCCTTCTGAAATCCAATGCTAAGCAGGCCGTTCTCACCAGTGCTTCTGAGAGATGTAATATAAGTACAGACAACTGTCAGAGGTTGTTTTTGAGGTGTTAAAACGTCTTATAACTAACATTGGACAGAAAGGCGTGGCACTTAGCATTGTTTGTGATTTCTGCATCAATTCTGAAAACAAGGGCAGGAAAGAAAAACAGCAGCACAATTTGGAGAATGTCACAGGTCTCCCCTTTCGTGTCTTTGGCTATACCCATGGAAGAAAGGAGTACCTGCAGTCAAGCAATACAAATCTCTGGTTTGGACTACAACTCCAGATTAGCCTGTGCCATACACAGTATTCATAATTACTATGTCTTAAAGCAGAAATAATGCCCTGCCACCAAAAAGCCCCCAATGGTTCAACTTTCTGCATGTTTTGCTTCGAATGAACATTTACTCTGTTGTTCTCCACTTGGAATTAGCTATACAGGTTACATATTTCCATTAATTTCCCCAGGTGAGTGATATTTTTACAAGAAATCCTTTGATGTTACAAGAACATTTCCCCCCTTCAAATGCACTTGCTACAGATTTTCAGCAAATACTAGCACAGCACATGGTATGTACCTCAACTTGTATTCTCAGCTAATCAGCGGTACTGACAAGTTAGTCGTGAGAGTGGGGGGAAGGCTGAGGACTGTGTAGGATGCAGAGGTTCATGCTGGGAGTGTCTGCAGAGCGGCAGAAAACACAAGTGTCATGCACCATTCTCATGTGCAGCCATTCCAGAAAGATGGAGTAAATACAAATAATATATACTTGCTTATTCTAATTTAAAAGTAAAAGGATAAACCAGAAACGCTTAAATGGATGCCTGGACGGGAGGGAAAGAAGGGTTGAGCTGTCAGAGAGGAAAACTAGGCCTCTCTGTTTAAAACCTGTGTCAAGGGCTGGAGAGAGGACTCAGATGTTAAAAGCACAGGCTGCTCTTCCAGAGGATCTGAATTCTATTCCCAGCAGCCACACAGTGGCTCCCAACCATCTATCATGGGATCTGATGCCCTCTTCTGACATAATGTTTTACATGCCAGTAAAGCACTCATATAAAATAAATAAACCTAAAAAAATAAATAAATAAAACCTGTGTTGAAAATTTGACTTTTTAACCATATAAATGTTTTGTATAATTATAAATACTATTAAATTAAAATTTTAAAACTTCTCCTTATTTTGTTAAATAAGATGTCATTAAAGAACAAATACTTATAATTCCATTTATATAAGACACCAAGAATAAAAAAGTTGCTTGAGATAGAAAGTGTGACCACAAAGGACGGAGAAAGGGGGAGTGGGCAGTTGATGCTAATACAAATTCTTGTATGTTCAGTTCAGGAAAAATGAGAAATCTACAGATGGATGTGATGCCCTCTACCTAACTGTAAAATATACCAATGCCACCAAACCGCACACTTGAAATAGTTACACAATAGAAGAAGGAAAGAAGAGGAGGAAGATGAAGATCAGGAAGAGAAGGGAGGAGCAACCAATAAAGTCACCAGAGGAATTAGTGAGCATCTCCTAGTAATGTCCTTAATGTCAGCCCCTCCGCCTAGACTGCCTGATGAGAGTTAGAAACGAGGTCCAGCTTCTGTGGTCTCTGGAACTAGAGTGTGCTGGTAAAGACACTCACGGAATGGACAGAAGGCAATGGGTGGAAAGCATCTGTCAAGCAAATGGAATGAAAACAAGCTGGTAGAGCTGTTCTGATAAGGCAGGCTTCAGATGAAATTAATCAGAAGAGATACGATGACTGCATATTAATAAAGAGACCAGTGCATTACCAGAAGATACAAGGATTACATATGCACCAAATGTTTTGAGTCCCAGTTTTATGAAGTAAATACTAATGGACATAATAATAACCCACTTTTATCTCTAGATATGTCATGCAAACTACAAACTGACAAGCCTCAGATGTGAGTACACCACAGGTCAAATAGACTTAATAGAAATGTACAGAACATCTCCGTCCAACAAACAGGACACACATCTGACACATGCACCTTCTCTAAAGCACATTGTTTTCTACAAACCAAACCTTAACAAATGCAAAGAAACAATCTCTCACGTCTCTCCAGATCACTGTGATCACAAGAAAAAAAGAAACCACAGAAACATGACTATTGAACAACATACTCTTAAATAACCATTGAAATCATAAATGGAATCTTAAAGTTCTTTTAAAAAATCAAAATGAAAGCATAATTACCAGAATCTGTGGGATATCGCTAGGACTGTTGTGCTTACATTGGGAATCCTATCTCCTTGAAATGGCTCAGAGAAAGAGGCGCCTGACAGCAAGCCTGACAAACTGATGTTCAGTCCCCAGAACTACACAGTGGAAGGGGAACCAACTCCTAGAGTTTTCCTTCAGCCTCCGTGCGTGTGCCCTGGTGCATGTAGGTCATGACGTTAGACAGGGAACTGCAAAGGCAGAGGACAGTATCCTAATGAAATAGGGTGTAGGGTCATTAAATACATGTAATAATGGCAAAGCAAATCAGAGAGGCAGGAGAAGGCAGAACCAGGTGGAGTTGGGGGAGGAGTAAATAGAAACAGAATATAATGACACATATGTATGAAGATGTTATGATGAAGCCCAACTTTGTATGCTAGCCTAAAATGATTAATTTTTAAAAATCCAAAGCAAAGGCAAAAAGAAAACAAGATATTTCTCAGGTTTTAAACATGGTGAGTCAGCCTCATCACCAGGTAATGCTGGCAGCAGTGACATCCACGTAGACAAAGGAGTCACTCTGCATGGGGACCTGTCTGTGCTGAGGGCAAAGGGAGAGGAGGGGGCAAGCAGTGCTCTTAGCTGTGAAATGGCAGTGGAGATGGGGAACTTGGCAGCCAGACAAAGGAGGGTGTGGGCTCAATTGTTAATGTGGGCATTAGGTTTTCCCCTGTACAGGCCAAAGAGGCTGGAGCATTATGTTACATAAAGCATAAGGACAATGAGGAAACATGAAATAACGCATCTCTTACAGACTTGTCTGCTCCAAACTCTCCTCTGTTCAAAGTTGGTGAGGATTTTCTCAAGTCTTCTTTCAGAATAGTTCATGTGCCATAGTTATCTGAAAACATCAGGTACAAAGCACATAAGTTATTTTTGATGGAAATGACCCGAGAGAACTTGAGATACATATGAGTAAGTTAGAGAAGCCAAGCAAAAAGGCTGCATTCTCCACTGTTGAAATTATGTGATGCTCCAGAGGCCACGACATTGTGCACCTAAGAGTGTCTTGGACATAACTAACTATTCTGTAGGACACTTTAGGGGCAGATGCATTGAGACTGAAAGGGCAGCTCAACAGTTAAGAGCACCTAATGCTCTTGCAGAGGATCCAGGTTCAGTTCCCAGCACCCACATGGCAGCTCACAACTGTCCTCCAACTCTGCTTCTGGGGATCCAGTGCCCTCTTCTGTCTCCAAGGGTATCAGGCACACACACACTCACACACACATGCGCACATAAACACAGACACATACACAGAGACACATGCGCGCACATACATATACACACACACATACAGACACCACAGACACAGACACACACACATATACATATGTAAAGACTCGCACACACACAGACACACATGCACACGTGCAAACACACACAGAGAAACACATAAATGCAGACAAAACACCTATACACACAAAATGAAATAATTGTTGTTTTAAATAATGGTTATATGTTTGCCAAACCCATCAGATGTGCACCACAGAGGATGAAATGACTGATATGGATGAAAGTGGGTGTCATTGAAAGCAACAGGGGCTTTCTTTCCTCAGGGAACATAAGTTGGGATGCCAGAGTCTCAGGTGGCCAACAGCCACCAAAGCCATTCCAGACCAGTTTCCCTCTGGTCCTTTGTCTCCCAAACTTGAATGAATTTAATGGACAATGACAAGTAAGTTTTAGAAAGGAGTTTGTCAGTAGTTGATAGAAAGGGAAAAGGTGAGATCCAGAGAAAGGAGCAGTGTTCCTCGACAGCAGGGATTGAGCCAAAAAAAATTGGCCTTTGCCACTGACAGTGGCTGTCTGGGGATTAGTAAGCCTTTTAAATTATTTATTTACTTACTTTGATTGAGGTATGTGGGGTGAGCTGGTCAGCCTGGCTGACTCACCCACAAGGTGTCCATGTGCTTCTTCAGCCAAGGTATCTGAAGTGGAGTGTGGACCCTACCTTCAGAATACACCTTCCGGGCAGCTGGGGAAAGGAGAAAGGTAACAAGAAACCAGAGGAGACAAAGTACACAACCTTCCAGTATTTCTGTCCTTCCGCCAGATCAGAAGGCTTGCCCAGCTTCAGTCCACGGACAGGAAGTGAGCTCCCTGTGCCTCAAACTGTTTAACACTGTCTCCCTCCTGTTTATGCCATCAGTGTATACTGGACTCTGGATATCAGCTGGAGCAAGTGTTCTGCTCCATGTTGTAAAAGAGGCTGTTCTCTGTAACAGCAAGGGGGTAGCCCGGAAGCTGTATTTTACAAGAACATAAACTGTTTGTAAAAGTAAAGTCCATTTTTTAAATGATTAAATAAACCGTTTAAAGAGAATCACCCACTCCTTATCAGATGCATTGGTGTGACTCTCCTCTCTTGGTGTGTTTCTTTTTCTGTTTTGCAAGATTAGAATTTGTGGTTTAGTTGAGTCCTTATAAAAGTGAGATGTGCCCTTGACAAAAAATGTAACTAATACAAATTAAGTTTTTGTTCTATGTTACTTCTACGTAGATAGAATACAATAAAAATCAAGATGACAACACCGTGTCTACAGTGAAAAGTCAAGTGACTGCCGTAAAAAACATTATGTTGAGAAACATCGATACAGTTCTAGAAAGAGAAGTAGAGACAGTGAGCATCACCGAAGGAGCAGATGATGCGCAGGTGACAGTAAGTAATTTGCATTTATGTTGACCTCCAGTACGCAAAACCACAATGTTACTGCCCTGGAGACAGCCTGCTCAAAGGAATGCAGGGCTAGTGGAAGACAGTGCTTTGTAACCAAAGAGAAAAAAAATGGGGGGGGGGCAATAGAAATATTAATGAATAATTTCAGGCCTGCAAGCAGACTCACAGTACAGACACTTACTACCAAGCCTAACCACTAGAGTTCCATCTCCACAACAAAAAGGAAAGAGGAAAAGAGGTGAGTCCAACAAGCCATCCTAACCCACCCTGGCCCTAACCCTGCGGCACGTGGGTGCCCACCTACACGTACATACCTTTGAAAAGGAATAATTGGGTAGGAAATGATAGTCAGGGATTATTATTAACCTTTAGGTGTGACGATAATGCTGAACTTATGGTTTTAAAAGTCATTTTAAAGATTCATACTAAGTATTGTGGCTAATTATGTACGATCTGAACATTTGCTTGAGGAGAGCTGGAGAAAGGGGCTGTTAATGAAACAAAAGTCACCACACACACCGTAACTGCCAACCCCGGTGCTGAGTGCACAGGGCCTCGTCCTGTCACTCTGTCAACTTTTGCATGTCTCCCAATTTTTTTAATAATTTGAAAACTAATCTGGACAGTTCCCTTCCAGCACCTTCAACTAATTTTTACTCTTTTCTGGAATATGGCCACCATGAAAAAGCAAAGTTCACACACACTGAGCTCTGTTAATTAACTCGTTTATTCTCTTCATCTCGTTTTCTCTCACTTTTATTTACTGGCTGGGGTGAGAGTGGGTATGTGAAGTACACGGGTGTGTGGTGGTCAGGGAACAACTTCCCTGAGTCAGTCTCTCCATGTAGATTCCAGGGACTTGCCACCAATCACCTCTCTCAGCTAAGCATGCTGGGGTCTCCTGTTTGGCCAGAGACAGCCTAGCCTCTGAGTGGTTCGACTTTTGTTTTGGGGTTATATTCACAGGAAAAAAACAGCCTGAGTAGTCACAGCAGAGGCCATATGGCCGGATCCTTCATCATGACACCTTTTCAGGTTCCTCTGGTGAACTAGTTTGTAGCCACAATGAAGATGTGAAAGTGCCTTATCCTAGGTCTTCCTCATGTGCTGTGACATTAACTTTCCGACCCTGGGCCCAGTGAACCACGAGTCTGTTCTGTGATCCCACAGCTTTGAACTGTGACACAAAATTGAACTTTGTAGTCAGGCTTGTGAGCAAGTCTTTACCTGTGAGACATCTCATAGACCCTGGCGATTTTATTTTATATGAATGAAATCTAATGTGCCTGTTCCTCTCCAACCTGGTCTTGTAGTTCAGCCCTCCTTCTGAAACAGGTCCATGTACCCTCTTATAAAACACCATTACTTGTTTAAGTACAATCTTCTCCTTTGTCACTTGGGCAAACACTAATATTGACTCTGTCTTTTTATCAGCTTACAAAAAAATTAGATTTTGCTGCAGCATTTTTCAAGCAAGATTTGTTTTTCTCAGTATGTCTCACTCTTGTGTGTCCCATCATCCCTTGCCCTCCACCGGGGGGCTTCCTCCCATTTTCACATCATCCTTAGCTTTGCTCTCTATCCTGAGTCTTCTGAATTGTGAGCAGCCTGTGACCAGACCCTTATAAATGTGTCATATAGACCATTACACAAAATTTTCCTAAGACAATGGTCTATATTGTTTTTATCATGCTAACTTTACAAAATGTTCCTAAAGGCTGGGTGTGAGGTTCGTGCCTTTGATCTCAGCATTCGGAAGGCAGAGATAGGCAGACCTCTGTGAATTTGAGGACAGCCAAGGCTCTGTAGAGAGACCCTGTCTCAAAAAAAACCAAAAAAATTAAATAAATTAGTAAATTAATGAATGAAATATTCCTGTGAATACATTTAAATATTTGCATAAATTATATGTATATGTATTATCGTAGAATAATGTCACATATCATAATAAATTATAAAGAAACAAAAGTTAAAACTGATAAAAATGAAATACATGTTAAATAAATTTTAATAAAATAAAAACTTTTACTCTCACAGTAAAAATGTATTTGATACTGATTAAAATTATAGCAAATTAAATATTGCTGTTTTTACATCTAAGTAAGCAGACAGTGCACTCACTATCAGAAGCATTTATGTATGTGTTGTCACTGTATTGTATGTGCCTATGTTCTTTATTGGTCAGGAACTAGATGGGACTAATGATATCTGAAATACTCGTTTCATTCCTAATGGAATGGATACTCAAATGCTTCCCTATCAGCTGTTGATTTTATATTCAGATTTTGTCCATTTACCAGTTTAAAAGTTACTCTGTACCTCTCCTATTCATTTGCTAGAAATGTTATCACAGTGTTAAATGTTATCCAATGCCTTTTCTACATTGATAATGCTGCTTCTTCTTTAATAATATGTTAAATACTATTTGGATTCAATGTGTTTAGTCGGATGCCTTGTAAGACTCAATATTTTGTAATTGTGTAGTTATTGTCTCTAAAGATTACATCTAACCATTGATAAAAACTATTTACAAAATGCCATGAGGTAAATGTCCATATTATTTGATCTGTGCACAGAAAGAAGCCAGAAGAAACCAGCAACTGCCCTCCTCTGTCACTGTCTTAACCCTCTGAGGCAGGGTCTCTCACTTTCTCAGCTAGGCTAGGGTTACAGGGTGTGCAGGACATGGGTAGGGGAGTCTTCACAATTGTGCGACAAATGCTCTTAACTACCCAATCATCTCTCCAGCCTCCAGAATATTATTCTCAAATGAAGGTAAAGTGCACTTAGTATAAAATTAACATTCTGAAGTATACAGGAAAATAATAATACATTTGCAGTGATGTATACTCATCACTTCTGTCTAGTTCCAAAACATTTTCACCTGAAAGGAAACCTCACCAAATAGTCAGTCCCCAGACCATAGGAAACTGCATTCTATCTCTACTAGCTTACCTACTGTGTGCATTCCATATAATCTGAGTCATATACAAACATCTATTTGTCTTCTTTCACTGGAGTGTTGTAGCATGACTAACTTCTTTACTCCTACTGAAAAATATTTTATTATCTTAACATTCCATATACCCCAGTTTGCTTGTCCTTAATGAAACTGAAACATTTGGGGCTTTGTATGTGTTGTTTTGTCTTGTGATGCTGGAATCAAATTCAAATCAAATCCACATGCTAAGTGGGTACTTTACCTCTGCACTCTATATGCAATTCTTGGTTTTTCAAGACATTGCCTCAATATGTGGCTTAGGCTAGCCTCATGCTTGACATTCTCCCTGACTCAGCCTCCAAATTGCTAGGATTACAGTCATATGACATCACATTCTCTACTGTGAACAATATAACTCCTAATTATGTGCAGGCTCATTTTTAATACATTTACTGTGTGTTGGCGTGCATAGCACCACTGTACCTGTGTAGAAGTCACCGTTTGGAGTCTGGGATCAAATTCATGTTGTCAGACTTGGTGGCAAGCACCATTACCTTCTGAACCATCTAGCTGGCTCATTTTATTTTTATAGAACTTTGTTCAAGATTGAAAAGTTTTCAAATCATCTTTTTTAAGGCAGGGTCTCTCTCTGTAGCCCTAGTTGTCCAGAAACTGTGTAGGCCAGCTGGCCACAAACTCAGAGATCTGCTTGCTTGACTGTCTCCAGAGTGCTGGGATTAAAGGTATGGACCACTACACTTGGCTCCCAAATCATTTTTCTATACATACTGAAGTCAAATTGTTAGATCATGTGGTAATTAACTACCTAAGGAACTGCCCAACCATTTTCTACAGTAACGGGATCATCTCACCCTCCTGCCATATCACTTTCAACATGTGCTTCCTGTTATCACTGCTGTTGCTACTGTAGTGACGATGATGCCTGTGTTATTATTTCAAATTTCCTTAATGACAGCGGTGTCAAGTACTTTCTTGTAGGATTGCTACCCTTTTGTGTGTTAAGATTACATAAATCATTGTTCAAGTTTTTGTCTGTTTGGAATCACATTGTTTTTGAAGCAGGGTGAATTTTTAATGTGCATTTTTAATTCACTGGCCTTTAATCTTTTCTGTTGTTGGCCAAATGATCAACATGGTATCTAATCTTCCCATGCTCCCCAGAGAGGTAAATCTCAAATAAGTACAGACTTACTTTAAAAGGAGGAATAAAAATACCAGCATAGGAAGAGGTAGCTGATGAAACAGCAAAAGAAAGGACCTAAGGTCTAGGTGGAGGGAGTTCAGCCTAGAGAAACAGAGGTAGGAATCCAAGACCAGAGATGGGCTTGTCCTTTTATCTCTACTTGCAAACCTGCCACCAACTGCCTGCGAACTGCAGTCAGTACCCACAAAGCACAATGCCATTCTGTATTCCATCCTTCTCTTCTACAGGGACAGATTCAGTAGGCACTTGGTGTTCAAAGCTGTCATAGATGATTTTAGAATACTTGCCCTACATGGGTCTTCACATCATCTACACATGCTTTTAGAGTTTTGTAATGACTACAGCTCATCTTTTTTAAAAAAAGATGGTTTGTTCTTATTTATGTGTGGTGTCTGTGCACATGCCAGCACCTGGAGGCCAGAAGAGAGGTTCAAATAACCCTGGAGTTACAGGCAATTGTGTGCTGCCTCATATGGGTGCTAGGATCCAAACTTGGGCCCTCTGCAAGGAGCACTCTTAACCACTGAGCCATTGTCAGTCCGGCCCACACTGGCTCATCCTGTACCTCCTCAGTCAGTGCTGGAGGACCAGTGGCTGAAGGAGCTGCATGCCTCAGAACTAATGCAAGTGTTGGCAATCTAGGGCTCTACCTGCTGTGACTGACAGTGCCTTGAACAGGGGAATTTTGCTTTCCCGGGGCAATTTGTTCAACAGTAAGTAGAGAAGACATCTTTGCTTAGTAGCCACGTTAGCCCAAAAGTGGGAGCCTGCTATATTCATCTCTGACTGGTAAGACCTAGTTTCATATCTTCTATACACATACAGCATATCAGAGAGAGGAGCATGAGATGAGGTCTGTGACTGGAAGTCTCTTGCCAGCAATAGCTGTTTGTATGTAATGGGAAGGGACTTGTAGTGTGGATAAAAAACGTCAGAGGCTAGGTCTGAACATCTACAGCAAAAGAAACCCAGAAGGAACTATTCCAAGTAGATGGAGCATGGCAGCAGATGAAAAGAAGAGAAAAAGAAGAAGAAAGCCCACGTTTCATAAATATGTTTTTTAAGTGACCACTATTTTGATTACTTGAAGTCGGTCAGTTAAAGTGAATATTAAGTGCAGCACTGTCGGTGAGAAGTAGTTGGATTCTGGGTACATTTGTAAGGTGTTAAATAAATCTGCTAAAATCCTGGAGATGTGAGAAAGCGGAGGGAAACTCAGTACTTTTGACCCTTCTTCCCAGAAGGGCTGGAAACAGCTATTCCCCCAAGTCAGAGAGGAAGCATCCAAGTTTTCACTGCCCCAAGCTCCAGCTCTTACTTCCTTTCAAATCCAGCCATATAATTAAGTTTATTATTTTATCTAGCATTTCTAGGTGATATTACTTGGAAAGATTACAGAAATACTTAATTCACCATTGATGGAGGTGTTTGCTTAGATGATAATCTGTCTATCCTACAGCAAACGAGGTGACACCTAAAACCCAGAAAATAGCAAAAGAAAAAAAAAGGCATTTTCCCAGAGATTTTTATTACTTCACTGTCTTTCTTACCTTACAAACCCCAACTTCAAGGCAGGAAAAATATCCTCTTCTTCAAACAAGCTGAGCAAAAGCAGCTTTGGGGAAACAGAGAACGTCTGTTGCAGTGGCTGTTTAAAGACAGTAGCTCACTTTGTTTGTTTTTTTCCAGACAGAGTTTTGTGTAACAGTCCTGTCCTGGAACTTGCTTTGAATACCAGGCTGGCTTTGAACTCACAGAGATTCTCTTGCCTCTGCTTCCCAGGTGCTGGGACTAATAACAGTGTGAGCCATGGCTGCTTCTATCTTAGTGTTGCACAAATAAAGGAAACTCAGGGCCAGATCTCTGGGATATCAGAGATATTAGAGAAGAAACACCACAGTCAGATCTTACCCAGCTGTCTTCCAGCTTCCTCAGCCTGGCTTCTCCTGGCTTCTTCTGCCTGCTCTGTCTTGCCCACCACTGCCTGTCTGGGAGCCTGGAATTCCTTCTGCAAACTAAGATTATCTCAACTGTTTGGATTAAGGGTGTAGGTCACCACTCCCAGGATACTCCCTGTGCTGGGATTAAAGGTGTGAGTTACCACTGTCTGATCCTCCTAGACTGACTGTAGGCAGATCCCTCTGATATCTCCGAATGTTTTGTTATATCCCCACAGTTCCCTGCACCCAACCATCTTAACTCCACTTCCTGAGAATCAGACCCCTTATGACATGCATGAGTCCTAGGCATTCCAAGCAGGCAAAATGTGCTCGCTTGTTCTCTCTCTCTCTCTCTCTCTCTCTCTCTCTCTCTCTCTCTCTCTCTCTCTCTCTCTCTCTCTCCCTCTCTCTCTCTCTCTCTCACACACACACACACACACACACACACAGAGAGAGAGAGAGTGAGAGTAAAAATCCTTTTTAAAGTTTGAGACAGGGTCTCACTGTGTGGACCTAGCTGACTGGGAATTTAATTTGTAGACCAAGCTCGTTTTGAACTCGCCTGCCTCTGCCTGCCTGACTCCTGAACACTAGGATTAAAGGTCTGTACCACCAACCACTAGCAGCTAATTAAGATTTCGCAGATTTGTAAGTGCACTCTGCACATTGCAGGTCCAGGGGTGGAGGGGTGCGGGGTGTAGAGGCCAGAGGCACACACACATCTTCCTCAGTTCCCTCCACCCTATTTTTTGGCTAAGCCAGCTGGTCAGCAAGCTCTATGTATGGAACAGCAAGTCTCCATGCCCCTAGTGCTGATGTTAAGGACAAGTGGTACCACACCCACCTCTGCAATGAGTCCCGGGGATCTGAACTCGGGTCCTCCTCTTTGTTCAACTGTCATTTTATCACTGGCCATCTCCGAGTCCCGTATTTGACTTAACAAAAAGTCGACTAATAAGTGGTAGGTTGTCCTACAAATAACTATAGACATACATTTTTCGGTGTGTTACATGTTTACCTCAGGGTGCTTCAACTCCAATGTAAAACAGATAAAACAATAACTTGATCACATATAAACCACTAGGATAAAAGAATGGGTGAGAATCCCACCCCAGATGATCCGGCAGTGAATCCCACTAAAGGACAGACAGACCTCCCTCTCACACTGACTTTCCAGGCTTCACCATAATCAAGCTTTTAGGAACTCAGATCATGAGCTATTAGAAGTGGTGCACGCTTTGAATCCTAGTCCTTAGTCCTTAGGAGGGGAAGAAAGGAAAAAAAAAAGATTTTAAAGGCTTTTGAGAGGCAAAAAGAAGCAAAATCAAAGACTTAGTAATTAGAATGGTGTTTTCAGTAGTAATACTGCAAGTTAGAGAAACAGAGTATGCCTTCAAAATTGTGATTAAAAAATGACTTCCAAAGTAATTTCTATACTGACCAACTCAATGTAAGGGCCCTTTTAGTCGTGAAGTCAGAAACTCACCCCATCACTCTTTGTACAGGAGTTTGGGGGGTAGTTTCTGTGGTAAGAGTGAGTAAGCAAAGAGATAAAGGAGATAAAGAAACCAAAAGGCCCATTACAAAAGAGGAGCAACCCTGGGACACTGCTCAAGAGCCCAAGATTCAAGGCCGTGTCAGGTGTATCTTTACAACTTTAATCCCAGCAGTTGGAGAAAGAAAGATGAGGGTTTATCTGTGTGAGTTCAAGACCACCTACACTAAATAGTGATCCAGGTCAGCCAAAGTTACATAGTCTTAAGAAAGAAATAGCCAATAATGTCTTGGATACACAAGCCTGGTCTCTCATAATTGTTCTTACATTAGAAATATGAGGCTGTGGCTGGAATGATGACTCAGTGGTTAAAAGTATTGGTTGTTCTTGCAGAGAAACTGGGTTTGATTTCCAGTACCCAAGTGACAGTTCAGAACCATCTGTAACTCTAGTTTTATGTATCTGCCATCATCTTCTAACTGATGAAGACTTCAGGCACACATGTTGTGCATATATACATGCAAAGCATGCACATAAAAAAGAAAAAAAATGTAACCAAGAATAACTAAAAAGCAGATACCAGGGCTAGATGGATGGCTCAGTAGTTAAGGAACTGGCTGCTCTTCAGAAAGATCCAGAATTCTTAACATCCACAGGGCAGGTTTCAACCACCAGCATCAGAAGCTAGGTATAATCTTCACAAGGCTCACATTCCAATAGCTAATACCACGTCCCAAAGCTTCCAGGATACCCCACTAGCTGAGGAACAGGAGCAGTGTGTAAAGGACATCACAGAGTCAAACCCTAGCAACACCAAATTAGGATGCCAATCAATAATGAAATTCTCATAGGGCAGCCATCTTAGCTGTACCAGGCTCATGTCCTTGGTTAATTCACATGGTCTATGGCACTACACAAGAGGTATTATTTTCTCCACTGAATTGTCATTAGTACAGTGTATTTAGCCTACCATGTGCTATGCATCGTCCCACACTGCATGTCATAATGCTCCCTCTTATCTAGCACCATATGACATGTACTTACTAACCAGAAAATAAATTGAGAAGGGGCTGGAGGGATGGTTCAGCAGTGAAGGGTTCTTGGGACTCTCCCAGGGGCTTCCAGCACCGCTAACTTCAGCTCCAAGGAAGTCAGTGCCACACAGACAAATCTTTAAAAATAATTGAGAGCAAGGTGTCTAAAACAAAAAAGTGGTAGACCTTCAAATTGGGTTATAAGGAATCCTTTTAGTAAAACCACAAGGAAAAGGAAAATGAGAAAACTTGCTCAAGGTTCCAATGTCAATGTAAGTCACAGCTCAGCACAGGCACCTGGAACTGTTACCCACTGGGCCCTAATGCCTGCTTTTAGAATTACCTAAAACTAAACTATCAGTCTTCACAAGTATTTGAGTGTGCCATTAAGTCCAGAAATAGAGACTAAGTTTGTGCTTTTTTTTTTTTTTTTTTTTTTAATTTCAGGCTGAAGAATTTGAAAAAGCAAAGAAGATTCCCAAGAGGATTTGGTGGAAATGCTTCAAGATTGTAATTACCACCTTTACAATTCTCCTTTTAATCATTATCATTCTTTTAAGTACACATGTAATACCCACCTGACCATTCTTCCCCTCAAAGTACCAATAAATTGTTACATGGAATGAGTTCTTCATCCAGTAACTGAATTCACTTAGCAGTAGACAACAGGAAGAAGGATGAAGCATTTCCTGGCCCATTTCCTGGCCCTTTGGCATCTTGAATTTTTCTGTCTCTACACCTTTATTTTCCTAACAGTCTTGCTACTGCTGCACTTCTTCCTTGGCCTCCCTTATCCTTGAAGACTGAATGAGGCTGTGCACTTCTAACCTTAGCACCCTGGAGGCTAAGGGAGACAGATGTGCAATCAAGGCCCCCTGATCTACATACCAGGTCCAGGCCAACCATCCACATTAAGAGTTTAGCTCAAAACAAGACAAACACCATGGTAACTCTCAAGAGGCTCTAGCAGGACTGTTGTGAGCTCAAGGCTACCCTAAATTACAGTGTGTCCCAGGCCAAACCCGGGCTAACATTCAGCGAGATAACTGGTAAAAAAATCACAAACCCTGGAATTATACTACTGAAGCTCACCTCAGCTCTACCACAGATCGCCTGGGCTACACCATGTCCTGTTCCTCACCTGGGGGCTGATAATGACTGAACACACATTTCCCACAGTAAATGTCTTCTAAGTCTTATCTATTAAAATAGTGGATTATTGCCTAATGCCATTAGTCAATCATACTGAAACCCATTAACCTTAAGAAATAAGAATTTTAAATGAGCATACAACCATGTCTTCCATGTTTCGTTTGAAATGAAAGCTCAAACCATGTGTTTTATAGGCGGCAAGTCCTTGTGTAAGGATCAAAAAAACTGGTAAGCCATATTCTAACAAGTCACAGGCTGTGCCCTATCTTAGCGCCCTGACAGCCCTTTGTTGTTGCTAGCCCAGCAGACTCAAGTCACCAAGACCTGTGGCACAGCCTCCAGCTCTGCTCTGCAGTTACTAACAAACACAAATGGGAGCTAAGATTTTTGTTCCCCATGTCTGCATCTGTGAAGACAAATAGCAGTGCCTAGAGGTCAAGGGACAGCTTTGTCCTCCCTACCACACACGTTCTAGGAATGAATTTAGGTCATCAAACTTGGCAGCAAGCACTTTCCTCCACCGGACCATCTCACCAACTCAAGCTCTTCCAAGTCTTAAAAATCATTTAGTTTCATTCCTGTAAGCGCATCTCTTGGAGGCCTGAGAGAGATTTGTTATTTGAGGCCAGCCTAGGCTACTATCTCAAAGAAAAATGAAATAGAAAAAAGCCAGGCATGGTGGTATATTCCCTTAACACTTAGGAAGCAAAGGCAGGTGATCTCTGAGCTAGAGGCTAGCCTCTACAGAGACAGAAATAAAAACCAATTAAAATGTAATAGTGATGCTTGAAAGAGCCATGGTAGTGAACAATAGCCAGCACTTCCAACAGCTACCTTGTTTATTCGTCTAACTACAAAAACACATTTCATTCACATGTGATCCTTGGTGGTTTACACACCAGGGAAAAAAGTTGGTGGCTCAATACTGCTTCTCACAACATATTCACGACCTGGGGGCAGTATGACACTGAATTGTACTGGGATACTAAAAAAGAACCTTTAAGTGTATTAGTGTAAGGTGAAGTTTATAGGTCACTGGCAGGCATATAAAAGCTGTTCCATGTATTACTTTTATTTTAGATAAGAAAAAGTCAGCCAAAAGACACAGTTTCAGAGATTACTGAATCAAGCACTCACTGATAGTATAGCCACAAAACCCATTTAAATTATGAGTGTCCTGTCTGACCCCTTAATTGTGGATCAGACAGGACAATCATTTAGGCAAAAGAATTTGAATATTAAGAAAAATTGTCATATCTCTCTGACATTATTTTTGAATCCATACAAAAGTAGCCTAACTTAGTGGTTTGTAATTCTATATATAAAACACAAGTATTCTGAGTACATATTAGCACAATTATTACTAAATAGTTAAGCATCCAAGTATCACTTAATCTAGTCTCGTTTTATATAAAAGAAAGCCAAAAACCAAAGACCTCAAAGAATGATGAGTCCTTTGGGAGATGGGGTTAGGGATCAAACCCAGGACCTTGCACATACTTGGTGACTGTTATCCCCAAGCTGCACAACTCCAAGTCTGGAATTCTGAGTTTCTGAGCTCATCTCCCTTAAACTGCACAGTAAAAGCACAGGTTGTTGCCCTGGCTCCAGGCTGAGTCCTACACAATCTGAAGCAGGATTTAAGGATTTTTCAAGAGTGTGAATGTACAAGTTGAAGAAAGCTTCCTGGAGGAAAAAGCAATTCATCAGAAACAACTGTCTGGTTTCTGTGCTTAGGCTGGTATCTATCTCTGTGTCACATTCTTGTTCATTTAGTTTTCAAGGTGGCTGTGGCTCTGCTCTGTACCAAGCAGCTCCCATGTGTTCTGACAGAGAGAAGTCGTGTCAGAAACACACAAGTGGCCGTAAGCCTACGTGGAAAAAATGACACAACAGCTCAGACGGCATCTACACATGTGGCATACTGCACAGCAGAGAACACATTCAAGGAACCAAGACAGATGTGGGTCACTAGATGTCAGGAGTTACACGGCAGTCATGACTGTGACCCTCCAAACTCCATTTCTATCAACAGAAGCAGCCCAGAAAGTGGTGACACTGATTCTACACACAATGTGATGGTAATTAGATTCTTAATCTCCAACTTAAGAGTATCCATTGTACACCAAGACTGAGCCCAAGTTGTCAGAGTTCCTTGACTAGTAAAAAGAAGGGAAGCAACACGGAATGCTGCTGTTGAACAATCACGCAGTCGCTCAGTCACAGCACAGCCCCTTTGAGGTTTGTGAAGACAGACAATAGCCGAGTTAGGGAATCTAAAATTTGAAGTGCCCGTGTAATCCCCAAGTGGCAGCAGTAATAGAGGGCAGAGGTGGAGAGGGCAGTAGGGAGTGAAGCACCTTAGAGGGCCCTCACATCACATTCCTTTCTTCTATGCCCAGCAGAATTTTATCAACTAAGGTCTCCTTTGTTTTTCCTGTTTTGTTTTTGAGGTAAGGTCTGAGTGGCTCTGAAGCCTGTCCTGAAACTCACTCTGTAGACCAGGCTGACCTAGAACTCAGAGATCTGCCTGCCTCTGGGATTAAAGGTAGATGCCGCTGCCCCCACCCCTGGCCTTTCTCAAGACCTTAAACTCGTTATCTATCTGCATCCTGAGATGGGATTGAACGAACATACTACCATCAGGTTAGATTCAGAAATCTTAACAGGGACCTGGGCTCTAGCTCTGAAAATATTGTTATACTGTGGGATGGGACCCTCTGCATGTTTATAGCTTCATGATGCAGAAAAGGGCCGATTTCAAAGCATTTAAGCATGCCTCAATTATGCCCATAGGCAAGGAAGTTACTATAGTTTTATAGCTGGAAAGTTTTATAGTTTGGAGAAGTTTAATTTGCCTGGTACCAGTAGGCAAACACTGGGACTGGTACAAGATTTGTGTGCGATCAGCTGTCTCAAAGCTGACAATCTGCTAAACAGAGAGCCCCACTCAATGCAACAGGTTCAAAACTCCCAAGATTCTTGAGAAATACATTTTGTGGGAATTACAGCAAAACCCATTATTTAATTTTATCTTTTTCTCTTTTTTCTTAATTAAAAAAGGCAAGTTTAAAACAGGTTATTTGTTAAGACTTGCAGTGTGACCCAGAAGATAACATTAACCACAACTCACATTCCTCTCTAACAGTGGTTCTCAACCTTCCCAATATTTGGACCCTTTAAAGACAATTCATGTTGGGGTGACTCCAACCTTAAAGTTTTCGTTGCTACTTCGTAACTAATTTTGCTAGTTATAAATTATGTTTTCTGATGGCCTTAAATGGCCCATTACAAGGTTGTTCAACACAACCACCACCACCCCAGCAAGAGTAGCAGCCCACAATTTAAGAACTACTATAAAAGAACTTATCAAGTTTATACAATCCTACAATCCCAATGCTTGGGAGGTTGAGGCAGGACAGGCTCAAGTTCAGGATAGCTTGGTTCATAAAATCAATTCCAAGCTGACTAGGAATGACACGCAGCAAGACCCAATCTCAAAAAACCGAGGAAGACAAGACAGGAAAGGGGGAAAAGAGTGCCCTTCTGCTTCCTGTATTTAATTACGGGAAAGGCCTTGTTCAATGGTACTGCCATTAAACATCTCATTAAATTCACTGTTTTCTAAAGTTAATAGTGGCCTCATTACATCTGACAACACAGTCAAGAGCAAACTCCCCCATACAAAATCTTGCCACCCTCAAGTGTTCTGGAGAAAACTGGAACAGCCCCTTTTCTATCACTGACTCAAGATGTAATAGCTTTAGACTATATAAGTATATAAACACTGACTTTCAATGATCCACATTTAGTTTTATGTGATGTTTAACCATTAGAGTTTTCTTACCGTCTCACTGAAAAAGGAAGTCTTTATTTAAAGACCTTCATCCAAGAGAATAGCTTAAGCTGGGGAAAAAAGACAGTGCAAAGCATGCATGAGTGCTATAAATGTTTAATTTTAAGACAAAAGCACATTATAAACATTAGGTGATCCTTCAGAAAATAAGTTAGTGCCAATTAAAACCCAGTCAGTGAAAGCCCACTGTAAGCTTCATCTGAAGAATCTACAAGGAAGCCTCTACAACGGAAACAGTCTCAATGGAATTTGCCTGGGAAGAGTAAGTTCTAAAAATGTTTAATGGTACAGAGAACATCTTGTAACTTAAAATGTCAACCAAGTACTAAAAGACATGCTGATAGGTCATAATACATAAAACTGATTGGCAGTAGCATGCTTTATAGATCAGTGATTATTAAAGTAATTTACAAGTTTCTGTTTTAAAGTTTTATTTGATTTAGCCATATCTCTACTGTAATACTCAAAGGCCGCCTTCCAAAATTTAATAAGAATTCCATTTAGTCTCATACCAGTTTTATAAAAATTGTAATTAAACTCAATATAATCACATCCATTCGTACAACAACAAAAAAAGGCAATTATGTAATTCCTTTTCTCAAGTATTTATTTAAAGCAGTTTCCATGACATGTTAAATGTCACATTCAAGTACTGGTATTAACAGATCTCTTTTAAGTTTCTTCCATTATTTTTTTTCTAAAAGAAATTAAAGCCAAGGAAGTAATCTTGCCTTCAAATTCTAGAGTGCAAACAGAAAACAGCCAATCCAATTACAAATAGATACAAATTAACTTTATGTGTTGTTGCCAACATCGTTTCCCAAAATAGAATTCTAAAACCTTTATCAGTGTAGTTAATGAAAGTTTAAGTTTAAAATAACAAATTTGGACTGCTCTAACAAGTTCCAGTTACACAGAATCTATTCTGAAACATTGTTAAGTACTGTTTTTTTTAAACTGGGGAATGAACCCCTCCCTTAGGCACATTCCCTTCTCTTACAAGTACATACTTTGCCTTCCTAAATCACAGAGCTCCCTGGATCCTTTGACTCTACCTAAGGCCATTTACAACTAGGCTGCCACAACCAGACATCCTTGAAATCCAGGACCACAGGGTAAATACATAACCAGCCCAACTCAAGATCAACAGCAACACAATTTCAGTCAGTCAATTCATAACACAATGAAGGACTCGTCACTAATAAGAGGGTCAAGGTACAAACAGTTGCCCGTAGAGAATTTAAAAACTGTCAAGTCAGTGTGTTCCCAACTATGGCCACTTACTGCTGGTCATCTTGTATACTCACTAAAATGCTAACACTCTTGAATATTTTTCTTCCATGCTAGATGTAGGATTAATTTGAAAAACATGTACCTTTGTCTTTATAGGAGATAAAAGCAAAAACTAAAGAACCTTATGAAACAGCATGTTTATTCTATCTTTGAGCAAGGGTCTTTAATAATGGAGTTTATGTGAAATAAAGAATCCCAGGCAACATTGCCTAACAATTCACACAGATGTAGATGGCCTACACACTTCTACTAATCAATCTGCCAATTACTAAACTGACAGCATTTGACAGCAATCTGAATTTGCACAATTGTGTATTTAGCTGGTTAGAATCATTTTTCAAGGAAATGTTTAGGTGAATGCTAAACTAACAGGTTTAATGTGGCCAGCAGTGAATAAAATAATAAAAGTCTCCTTGCCAAAACTGGTTTAAAAAATTTCACACTATTAGAAAATTGCTCCAAAATAAATAAAAGTCATTATTACTGTGTTAAGCATAGACCTGCAGTTTTAATAATGCAGGTTAAAACTCCCAAATCAAAAAGGGCATCTAGCACAATTTCTGTGCAAGATACTGGGTTCAATCTTCCGGTTGCCAAGAATGCTAAAACCTCAACATCCTAAACACAAAAGGTAGTCTAACTAAAGAAATATTCCAGGCCTAAAAGCACAAACTAAACAGGCATCTAATGTGTAGAACATAAGACCTAGTAACAGATCTACTCGGCATGAGCTGCCCTTTCTCTCTCCAACACACTGAACCTTAACTTAGAAACAGCACAATGAAACAGCTGTCATCCCAAGACAGAGTAAGGTGATGGCAAAGCCTGACTCTGTAATATATACTGAATTTAGGAAAAGAATTTTTAAAAAGGAAAAAGAGCCTAGGAAGAGAAAACTCACCTGCTAGTAGATGCCTAGCAAACTAAGATACAAAACTGACTCAGGACAGCACCTAGAAAGCTCAACTGCTTGATAAGTGGGATTGGAATAATAGGTCTACCCAGAACTAAAACCAAAGCTACCAACAGCTACCAAAAAAGTGTTCCTATACTGGAATATAATTCTGAAATGGTAATGAGCTATCAACACTTTTATTTATTTACCTGCCTTATTTCCCTCAAGCTTGTCATAACCACCCTACATCTACAAAGCACGCGCGCACACACACAATCTATACTTTTCTGAAATTCTACTAAATACCGGGGCATTTTTAAATGTGGGCAGTGGGGGGGGGGGGGGGATAAAGAGGAAATAGCTTTGTATAAGAGTTTATGAGTAAATGTTCTGTGAGCATGGTGGGGATTTCAAAATGCCCCTGCAGAGCCCCCAATGGCGTAAGATGTGCTGGTCCAATTAGGGGGTAGACATGGGTAATGAACGAAGTAATTACGAAGTCTGATGTTAATGTAAGACCACCTGATCTTCCAGCAGCCAACCCACTGTCCCATCTGGCAAGAAACTAGTCTCTGAAGCAGTTGCAATGGTCCTCTGAACACACTCATCTTCCTTCTTCCAGATTTTTACCTTTCAGGCAGGGTGGAAAACTCCAGTAAGCCTGGGTAGAGAATTAAAAATACCTATGTAGACGTTCATTTTTAAATTGTAAGCCAAGAATCACTTAGCATCCAATGAAAATTTTGAACAGGAAGAAGTACACGCAACAGAATGTTAAGGTAAAGTGCCTTTGATGTCTTTCTAAACTGGGTTCCTGAATGCCCAGGTCAGCCTTGAAATGAGGCCCAGGGAATAGGATTACAGATTTTATTAGTAAAAGCCTCACAGAATGAAAAAGATGAAGGGTAGACATAAATTAGTTATAATAGGCTGGAGAGGAGGGTCTGAGAAATCCTAAGATGAATTGTTTTGAATTTAAACTATAGAAACTGCAAAGCAGGAAACAAAAGTTGCCAGGGGCTCCAGACCAATGACAAAGAAGGGGGGGGGGTGTGACTCATGCAAGGTCTTTGTAGTCCACTAACATTTCCCAGAACTGAAGAGTAAATTAGCACAATAGAGACCACTGGCTGCTGACTTCAGGGACAAGGTAAACCCTACTTAAAAGACTTTAAGACTTAGACTCAAATTGCCAACAAACTCTCTCACCAAACCAGCCTAACTAGGAATGCAACTATGGTGTTGAGGACACCTAGGACTAAGTACTGTGGAAAGATAAGCACGCCGGGAATTGAAGAGTCTAATTGAGAGACAGAATTATTCAAAACAACTAGCTCTGACTGAAAATATAAAATGAGAAAAAAACAAGGCTGACAATTAAGATTTGTACAAATTGCCAAAGGATGAAAAGAATATATCAGTGACCAGCAGCCAGAACTTGTCTAGGTCAGTAGTTAATAACGAAAATGAGTCTGGAATTAGAATTTTAAATGGAATTTAATGAAAACGTAACCCAGGTCATTTGTAATTCTTTAGGGAAAGATTTAGATGTCAAGTGAGGTGTGCAATGACCTCCAAAATTAGCCAAGAGTTAAGTCAAATCTGAATATGATGGCTTCCCACTGCTGTCTAAACACTGAACCTATCACCGAACCAAATTAATCTATCAGCTCCTTAACTAAAAACT
Source organism: Phyllotis vaccarum (assembly GCA_033318265.1). Taxonomy (NCBI): domain Eukaryota; kingdom Metazoa; phylum Chordata; class Mammalia; order Rodentia; family Cricetidae; genus Phyllotis; species Phyllotis vaccarum. The sequence goes on along the minus strand of JARWLC010000001.1, from coordinate 76,493,417 downwards.
GTTCAAGTCTGTGCTCCAAGATCTTGTGTAAAATG